>CM059871.1:29803266-31003266 GCA_030490815.1 Acer saccharum
CAAAGGTGAGGGGAGGTTTTTAATATTAACCCATATATATTATGATATGATTTTGATGACGCAATTTAAATTGATTAACATATATTCAAGTATTCAAACGTCCTTTCCTGTTTTGCAAGGCTACACACCTACACGAAGAGGTAATGAGTGTATTTGACTATTTGTAGACCGCCATTGCGCCAGAAAAGCGTGGCCATTGGTTTTTGGGTTGTCAAAATCCGTATGGGCCATCACGTCAACGTCATTATGCTCTACAAAGCAAGCAAAATCAATTTTGTCAGCATCAAATTAGATTCGGTACGTTAACCCCTATCTGATTAAGGCACGAACTAGAATTATAGAAAGGTTAAAACAAGCATTAGGATATTACTCGATCGACCCTCGAGATTGAACGACAGAAATGACTGATTTCGAACATGAAACCGGATTCAACACATCTGGTTCGAAACTAATCGTAGTATGTAATGTCTATGTCTCTATGTCACCCAGAGGGTTGGTTACAATATAAATAAGGTTTACTATCTTGTACACTGCGTTGCAAATGTTGCAATGATTTATTACACTGCATGTGTTACATATAGTTGGGTAAATTGCGTAAAGAACATCTTAATGAAAGTGATAATGACAATTGTTTGAATGCGATGAAAATTCATTTGCAAAATTTCGGTAACCCAATAACAGACGAGTAATGCTAGAGAACCCAAAAAAGTGACCCAAATTTTGGACCCAAACTTATGTGGCAACATCACATGGGATCTTTGGGAAGAGTGACGTGGGCCTATATTGTGTGTGATGTTGCCACATAGGTTTGGGTCCAAATTTGGGTCATTTTTTTGGGTCCTCTAGCATATTGATAACAGATATACAGATTAAGTATCATTTCATTTACTCACGGTGGGGATTCAAACGGCCGAACACCAACTTTTAAGTACGGGATAATGTATGGGATATATTGTATGAATGAAAAATTAAAATAAATAATTTCAATAGTATAACGTGCATGGTAGTTCTTTGTAATGTGCAACCATGTATATCAATTCGAAAACTTCATCAGAAAATTAATATATAATAGCTTTCTGAACATAACCCTTACACGATCCATACATTATTTTCATTACTAGTGGCCCATAGCTCCTATTATCATACTCCAACATATCTACCAAAATTAGCAGATACACTAGCATCAATGGGATTCTTTGGATGCTCCAAACCTTCTCCACGCAATTGACCACGTCGTCACCTAGTGCTTTCATCAGAAATATCAATGTCTCATCCACCGAACATCATAGTGATGGATGTCTCTGTTCGCCACTTGAACAAGAAAGGGGTTCGCTATGAATACGCACTTTTTGGCCATACTTTTATACCGTGGCCTCCCCGGAGGTCTTCTTCCTTTCCAAGAAATAGGAACCGCAGTATCTTCCAACAGAATTTATGCTCCATTACCTGGCCAATCGAAGAAACCTAACTCAATATTCAAAGGTGAAACAAACAATCTAAACTGGAACCAAAAGTAAACACGGGTGGAGGGTGTTGAGAAGAGATGTAGCATGGAAGCAAACACTTTACACGAAGTGAGGAAGGAAGCATGTTGACTAGAGGCACACAAAAACTGTTGGGTTTGAAGAACGGAAACAGGAGATTCAAGGGCGGATTTACAATAAACACAGGTGGAGCTATATAAGGAGGTTGTGAGGGTGTGAGACTGAGAGTGAGGAAGAAATATTTAAAGGGTGATTGGGAATGAGAAGAGGGGAACTGGGGAAGACACTATTTCGAGTGCAATTTGCTCACCCACATTAACTAGAGGTAAGAATTACCTCCCACCTCAGGTGTTGCCACGTGTCCTAAACTTAACTCAAAGTCAAAAATTAACCCAAGGTTTGGGACACGTGGCAACACCTGAGATGGGGGAATGCTTACATCTAGTTAAAGGGGTGAGTAAAGTTGCACTCCACTATTTCAAGGGTGAAACCCCAAATATTGAAAACAAAGTTAAAAGGTGTTAATTATAAAAAGGACTGAAATCAACTGTCAACGTTTTAATTTATAAATTTTCATCATAAAAATTATATCATTAGAAGGTCTCATATAGATCTTTAAAATGAGACTAATATTGAATACTTAATAATAACATATATTATTTCTAACTTGAAAAAATGGAGGGTGATTAGATTTTTGGTGAATTTTGTCCCACCTTGTCCCGTCCCGTCCCAAGCTATTGGTGCGCCAAACGCGGGACAAGAGAAAATAGTCCCGTCCTGTCCCGCGTACCAACGCACCCTAAAGGCCTTGGAATAGGTACTGTAAGCTTAAGAACAACTCCTAGGCCCATTGTGGATTGAATTTCGATTTAAATAAATTTTTAATATTTTATTTATTTATTCCGATTGGTCAGAATGTTTTAAAAAGGCGGTGTGCACCCATCAGACTCGATTTCGGAAGTGTAAATGTATTACAGGAGATCGATTCAAGCAACTAGAACCACTTATAAGGTTGTGAAAAAACTCTTAGGCACTTAGGGTAATATTTGAAAGGGTTGTTTGGTATATGGTATATCTAGTGTAATGGGTATGGATGTACTTGTTCGACCGTTTGATTATCTCGAAACTCCATGTACATACTTCCATTGATACCCCTTCATCATAGGATAGTGCCGATCGTTGAGATTTTTGCGGGGCCCCCATAATTTAATCAACGGGTAAGATCTGTAAGGCCTAAGAAAATTCCTATAATATAGATATATAATACATATATATCTCATTTATTTGAAAGAAGCATATCCAATGGCCAAGGAATTTGTCAAAAATTGTGTAAAATAGGGCCATGGATCCTGCCCCATTATATATTATATATATATATTATATATATATATATATATAGTAATATGTATTTATATATATTATATATCATATAATATATCATAATAATGTATGTATTATATATATTTAATATATATTATATTATATATATATAGTATTATATATATTATATATATATATATCTATATATTTATATGTATTTATATATATTAGTAATATATATATATTATATTATATATTATATATTATCATATTTTTTATGTGTATTCGTGTTTATTTATTTTGGGAGTTTTGGTATGCAAGATTGTTTGAAAGATCTTGTTTGTTCTGTTCTGTTTTGCTGGTATGAGTAATGAAGGAGCATTTTTTTTGTTCTGTGCTGCTTGTATGAGTAATGAAGGACCATTTTATTTGTTCTGTTATACTGGTATGAGTAATGAAGGAATATAATGACGAACCGATAACTTTTAATTATATAGACGGGGGGTACAGCATGTGAAAAAACATTAAAAAAAATTGAATTCAGGGTGATGGTGGAATGTTGAAGTCCATCAACTTCTTCTGCATTTTTTCAACAAGTTGGTAGAGGCCATTCAGTTCGTTGTCCCTTGCTTCAATCGCTACATGTAAGTTGATGATTTCAGCTTCAAGATTATGATATTTCCCCATCAGAAGAGTATAATCATCACGTAGCCGTTTTGCATTTTCACGCTCCTTGGCGATGGTCTCCTCAGCCTTTGCAATCCTTTCACGCATCACTTCTGAAATGGCATTCATCCTGTGAAGGCTCATGCCGTTTGCTTCCATTTCCACTTGTAAGCTTTTCAAGAGATTTCTGACTAAAATATAACTCAGCAATTGACATATTTATAGTGGAAGAATATCACCCATATCAGTGAAAACTGAAGAGTCACCTCTTACATTAATTTCATTGAAGAATGAACCATTGTAACCTTTCCAATACCTTGACATTTTAAATGAACCATTGTGCCTTAAATCTTAATTGAACCATTAAACTTATCTTAAATAAACATTTATTAAATATATCGTAAACTGAACGGGCGGTACACTAGGGAAAGCCACCAGTTTATTGTTCAGCTCTTTCTGAAAATGAAAAGCAACGACCTATTTACAACCACTTTTTAATTTTTTTTAAAGAAATGCAGATTCACACCTCCAAAGCAATTATCTAAAGTCAAATATACATCCATTTGATGTCCAATCATAATAAAACAATTATTACACTCTGTCTCCTCTTTAATTTTACAATTAAACGAGATTTAATCTTGTTGGTGGAAAGAGTTGAAAGCTTTAATCTTGTTGGTGGAAAGAGTTAGAAATCCTAGTCAGCAACTCCATATAACTTTTGTTTTGGCCACATCATCTCCATATTGAACTTAGATAACAGCTTCGGAGTGTTTTTTAACTTTTTTAATATTTACCCTATGTGGCACTCTTTTTTCTCCAAATGCTATTGCATAATAGGATTGGAGATGCTGTATATTGAATATTAAAAATACTCGATAAACAAGAAGTTAAAGTAAGACCATTTTCGATAACCTTGTAGGCTAAAATTCCCCCTGTTATATTAAAACTTAAATAAGTTACTAAATATTATCCTAATCCAAAAATGTTTAATTAAACTGAATGCACCCACTGTAAAACAGTGAGAACAGTTCCTTGATGTGACCACCCAATGGACAGTAATAATGAAAATGCGATGGACTGGGTCGGCACATCCATCGAGTACAAACGTCAGGATCAGTTCTTCGGTCAGTCTGAATAGGGAACCGAATTGATTTTCCCTCATCGACTGATTTCAACTTAACTGATTGGTTGACAGGTTTCTGCTAGTGGCAACATCATTACATGATGAGAATACTCTGGCTGATGACACGATGAGAATTAAACTAGAAGATTACACTATCCACTCCCAAAGGACGTACATTGGCCGGACCCACGTGGAGACCATGTGGGGCAGTGCCCTACCTCAATATTTAAAAAAAAAATTTCTTTTGTTTACATTGTATATATACATATTAATTAAAAATCGATAACAACAAGTTGTTGGTGATATGGCGGGTGGTGGATCTTAATTTTAGACTTAGGTGCTTGGATCGAGTCTCATCTCAAGGGTACTGTTGTTAATGACATTTTTTGTTCTATAATTTTTTTTATCTGCCTTTTTTCATTCAACTTTATCTTCCAATTTTTTATTTTTATATCTTATTTATTTTATCATCTTTTCCGATTCATTTTCTCTATTCCGTCGTTGTCAATTTCTTAACTACCATTACTGTGTGTTTATTTAATTCAATTTATTTTTATATGAAATTATATTATTATTTTCAATTTTTACTATTTCAAATAGTTTTAATTTGACATAACTAACATGCCCAATCAATAAAGCTTTTAATATCATATTTTACTTTATTGAATTAAAATGGTCAATCTATTACTATGATTATTTTTTTTTTTTATCCTTAGTATTTTTCTTTATTTTATAGTTGTAATTTATTTAGAATCAATAAATCAATAATTTACCAATAGTTTGAAGAATAAAAAATTTAAAAACATGTCTAGTAATAGTTAAAATTGAATTCATTATAATGCAAAACAAAATTTCTTATTATAAATTTAGATTGTAATTTATTCTTTTAATTTTTTTCATTATTTATGTTGTTTTTCTTGTTATTATTATATTTTTTAAATATTTTTTCTTGTTATTATTTAATAATAATAATTTTTCTTGTTTTTATTTTCTTTTCAATGTAAGATTATTTAATTCATTTGAGTAAGTGTTCTATTTATTTAATTTTATCTATAAAAATTAAAATTCAAAAATTAAAAAAAAAAAACTATTTTACTATGATGTTAAATTTTTCAAACGTTTATCATATAATTGCGATTGTAATTTATTCAAATACCCTAACAGTGTAAAATTCCTGGGTCCGGCATAGCATACCAGTATACCACACATCTTTACAGGCAAATATAAACATCAGTAGATTAGATATGTTCAAAAGATACCATAATGGTGACAGATCAAGAGTGCACATCACCTCTTAGCAAAGCTGGCAGTGCACCTCTTCCACATATGTGGTTTACTGTATATGATCCACCATGCACATTTTAGAAGCAGGTGTGGGGAGTTTTTCTGCCCGGGTTTTGGGAAGCAGTTATCTACTGTTATGGGAGTAGATATCTGGGCCGCACATGTATTGTTTGATCAAGTAACAAAATCCCGACAGTACTAATGTAATATATAAAAATAATATAATATTAAGAAGATGGGTTTATTATGTAGCCAACAATTTCAGATTGCAAGCCAGTATCGACAAAATACATTGGCCACGTAGGAACTGGAGAATTAACTCGGAAACATGAACTTAATATATGTTATTTATGTACGGGTATTGGATGGGTTTTTTCACACGCAAAAATGAAGTTCAAAATTATAGTTCTGTCCAGATTCCGGGAGCTTCGGTCTCCCCGGTGTGGGAGCTGTAGTCCGAGCTGCGTTTGTAGAGCCCATTCTGGCCGATCTCGGTAGTTGTTGTATTATAAAAAAATCAAACAAATAAAAAATAAAAATAAAATAATTTAGACGAGGAAAATTTTGACAATTAGTTCTTTTGTAATCTGGAGAGCTTTTTTGACAATCCAATTTTTTATGCTACCACATTTTTTTCTATGAAATCTCCATTCCCATAATTAAAATTTAGAAAAATTCTAAAGACGGTTAATGTTGTTACAATAATTTATTTTTTATCTTATTTGAATTAAATTATTAAGTAAATAAATTATCTCTCCTGAATAAATAATTAGATATCATATTACATATGAAATACTCTCCTAAATTTTTAATTACCATATTAACCTCTATATCCTCCAATAAAAATCTGTATTTATCTATCTCCATTCTTTCTGAAGCAACACAAAAACCCCATGTGTATGTATATAATAAATAAATATTTTAAATAAATGAATTAAAAAAACAGAAAACACAAGTAAGTTGTTTTTAAAATAAAATATTAAAAAATTCAAAATATGAAAATCGTTTTTGTTACTTGTAGGTATGTGATTGCATAGAGAACCTTAATTCTTTAATTAGTCGTAGAAAATCTGAGTTTAATCGAATATAGTCGAAACAATTCAAGCCTTAATATATCTTTATATTATTTTAATTTAATACAGAATAATTGATTAATAAATATTACTAGACATGATATTGACTTTGTTATTATTCTAATTAAAGTAAATTATTGATTTAATGAATCTACATAAATTAAACATATAAAATACAGAAAAATAGTGAGGATAAAATAAAATGAATGATATTAATAAAAGGACTATTTTAATACATAGTTGGAAATTTGAGATTTAATGGTTTATTGATGTGATATGTTTGGTATGGCAAACTAAAAATATTACAAATAATATAAGTTTAAAATAATAATCAATTATTTATAAATTCAAACAAAATTAAGTAACCATAATTCGTGGGTAGCTAAGAAGTTGTATTGTATTAGGTTTAAAAAGTTATAATTACTATAGGATTCATATATTTTATTATATGTATCTACAATGTTCAAGAATTATGTACATGTATTTACATGCCCGTAGAATTCTCCATACAAATCACAACAGTGCATTCCAATTAGGAATGGTAATGGGGCGCGTTCGGGCAGGTTTGGCAAAATCCAAACCCAAACCCGCGAAATTTTATGTCTACCAAACCCACCCGTGAACCCGCGACAATAAACGGGTTCGGGTTTGGGTGTTAGGACACCCAAACCCGCCCATGAACCCGTGAACCCGCGAACCCATCAATTAATGTTTTTTTTTAAAGAAATTATTTCTATATTTTTTTCCCCTATTTAAATATATGTAATATTATGATTTTAAAGAATAAAAACACTTAATATATTGAAATGTTTACATTTTATTCTCTATATAATTAAAAAGTTTTTATTTTGGTTTAAATTTACAATATTTGAAATAATAAAATATTATATAAATTTTATTGTTCGCGGGTATGCGGGTTCGGGTATAGAATTTTTTCCACATTTGTACCTGAATCGGAACTCATGACGGGTACGATTTTCAAACCCAAACCCTCGTCAAGCAGGTTGGGTTCGGGCGGGTCCCATGAGATCGGGTTTAATTGCCATCCATAATTCCAATTGTATTAGATTAACCGTCAACTAAGGGATCCCTCACTTCAAGTTCTGTCCACACCTTCATGAAATCACATCGATTTATATGATAAGTTAATTCTAATATATGGATAAATCAAATTTGATAAATTTTAAAGCATTACAACTAAGTATACCAATTTTGTTAAATATAAAGCTTGTGAAAAAATTGGAGAAATATATATAACTCAACACTACATGTGGCATGTGAGGTGTTAAATTGTGAGTGGATACATGGGGTAGGTGTCATTAATGTGTATCCACTTATAATCTGACACCTCACATGCCACATGTAGTGGGATGAAAAATGTGGGATTTTAAGTGGGATGTTTAGCATTATTGTATATATAGATAATTAGATATATATTAATATATTAATATATATAATTCAAAAAAATAATATGAGATAATTTTACTAAAACATGAAAAACAATAAATACATAATAACGCAATTATGGACATGTAATACCATCTAAAATTATGGACAACATGTGGACAACCAATAAATATATTTCGTTTACTTGATCGATGATATTGTTATATACATAACACAGATGATTTCTATTTGACCATTATACTAGAATTTAAACTTAGGGAAATGGGACAAGGATGTGTTAATGTTTCCGCAGATGAGTGGGCTGTGCACCTGTGCCGCAGTGTGCCCCCCTATAAAAACATATGTTCAGAGTCAGATTTCGTTAACAGGTAACTTCGGTCTGTAGAGCTTGGAAAAAAATAAATAAATTACTTATGACTGTAGAGATGGAGTCTGATGATGAGAACGAATCCACCATATTGGATCGACTGATTTTCTGCGTAAGCAGGTGCTGCGACTCTCTGAAAGACCTCCTGGATGTTACAATTGAATACAAGAAAGTTGTGGAAAGAAACGAAGCACGGTCCCGTTCTCGATCAACAGTTGTTGAATCTCGCGTCGCGGAACTGGAGAGGGATGTTTACAGGTTAAAGAATACCAAGTCGACGTCTCTCGTCGACCGTCTTCGGCGTCAAGAGGGCTGTACGTTATTTAAGAATCGCCCTTCGGGCTCAAGGCATTAATACGTTCACACTCACCGAGTCAACGCCATAGCGCCACCAAACATGTTTTTGCAGGTGATGTTTGTTTGTTTGTTTTGTTTGTTTTGTTCCTACAATCCATTTTAGGACTTGCAAATACCGTTTGACGTAAGGTACTTAGGTTTGCTGTTGCCATTTGTTTTATGTTTCAAAAATGCCTGTTGTTTTTGTAATTGGATTTAGATATCCCATGTTAAAACTTCCAGACATACCTCGTTTGTGTGTGTAATCATCTGACGATTTTGAGTTGTAAAATCTTAACAACTTATGTCCCTTCTGAAGGTTTTCTAAGCTATAATCGGAAACTTGCCTTGGAGTTCAAATTCAGAAAAAACTTGTACGTTTTCCACATTTCACTACAGTTATCAAACTATTCGAACAACCCTAAGACACAGTTAATTTTGAGATGTACTCAACACCGTTCTTAGTTTGAACACCAATTGTCCTGTTAAGTTTAACATGTAGAAGAACCATTCCCCAACTTCACTTGTAAATCGAGGAAGGTGTCGAGAACTGTCGATGTTGATAAAAATGCTCCCATTCAGACGCATAAAACAAGGTAGCTTAACTTTATTTTGCTTCAGAATAATGTTAATTATTATCTATAGACTATAGCCGTTTAAATGTCGATGAAATCCAAAAATTCTCACTTCATATGTAGAAGTGGGAATATGTCCGAAGGTGTCAGATTGTTCAGGGTGGATTTCTCAAACCCATAGGCAAAATACAACATTCTTCAAACATAACATAGAACGACAATTGGTTTCCATCCAAGCGGAAATAGTATGCGCTTAATTCCAGCTTCATACAGAGTCTAAAGGGAACCCTGGCGCAACAGTCTTCGGTTGCCGGATGAATGGCATTAACTTTTGTTTATTATTTCATCCCTAAAGTTTGACTTATATACAGTTTGACCCATATTTAATAAAATATTGGCTAGATGTTTAAAAAAAGGGTAATGCTATTGGGTACCAAAAAAATCCAATCCAAATTGTAACCCAAATGTCATGTGGCAACATCTCAAATACTGTGCAAGTTGCACCATTATAGTTCCAACGGTTGCACCAAATCAGGTTTAGGGTTGGAGATGAGGGTTTAGAATGTCTGTTGTACAACCCTTCACATTATGGTTATGGTTAATTTCGTTTGCCATCGAACCAGCTGTGTACAATCAAACCTTGATATACGTTATGTTGAGACGGCTGTAGATTACAATGGACGATTTAGTAAATCTGTGGGATAACCCATCGGATTTTGACGTCTCACTTGCTCCCATTATAAGTGTCGTATCAACTATATATTGGTCATTGACCCAAACCCCTTCCCCCCCAAAAAAGCGACTTTGTAAAGGTTACCATAATTGCCTGTAACTGTACTCTACCCACCCTATTTGTAGGTCACAGATTTAGTTCTGTACGAATAGGGTATGGGTAATGTCGTAATGATGAAGAAAATTGCTCCATGGGGGTGTGGCCCAACCTAATAATACTGATTGAATGACAATTAAGTATAGGGGAGTAGTTGAAGTTGTATTTGACCATCCGGAAACGGCGTCCACACCAGAGTCGATATGATGTTTGTAATTGAACGAGGACAAATATTGAAAATGAGAGGAGAACCGATTTCCAAACCTAAATTTTTTATATAGGTTATACACGTGTACAACTTTGACGAATCTAAAAATAGTACCTACACAGCCTACACTGACACGGAATTTTTTTTTTTAAAAAAAAAAGCCTACACGATTTGCCACCGGTTGCCTGTTGGAATTACTTTACTTTAAATACACGACCGTGTATTAGAAATTTTTTACTTCAACTTCAATTTATTGTAAAAAAAAAAAAAAAAAAAAAAAAAAAAAAAACCTAGTTGCTCACAAATAAATAAAGGGAAATTATCATTATCCCCCTAGAATTTTCCGTATTCTCCAGTCTCCCCTATCTAGTTTCAAAATTCTCCAATTTCCCCACTCCCATGCCTATTTTTATATGGTGAGAATGGTTGTATTTGTGCATGGGAGGGGGGAAATTGGAGAATTTTGAAACTATAGGGGGGAGACTGGAGAATACGGCAAACTACAGGGGGGAGACTAATAATTTCCCATAAATAAAAAACTTATAACAAATTGTGTCTTCTATTGAAACCCTAATCGTATTAATACTGTATTTGTTCTTCTCATCGTAAACAACTACAGCATCACAAAACCTATTTGCTTGAAAACTCAAACAAATGGATACTGGGTCTGGGTTACCTAGCATATTGCGATAAGGACTTTTTTCAAATGGGGACATCCTAAAATAACTTCACGAGGATATTGAATGTAAGCCACTAGTTTTACATGATTTGACTCAAGTGTGTATGCACTTATTAAAACTACTGGCTCACATTCAATATCCTCACGAGGTTATATCATGACGTCCGCATGGGAACGAGACTGTATATATAATACTACTATAATTAGGGCCGTTTTGACTTTATAAGTTCAGGACATCCGCCCACAACTACACATTCGTATTGGTTGTGGGTATTTGTTAATGTCAGGTTATGGGCCCGCTGTGAATGTGTGGCTATGGTTGGACGTCTAGAAATTATAAAGTCAGGATCTGGTTAGTGCGCAATGATATAACTTCATGAGGACATTGAATGTGACCAACTAGTTTAGAAAAGTGCATACGCACTTCAGTCAAAGGATGTTAGCTAATAGTGGTTGACATCCAATATCATGGACCATAAATTTACATCGGTGCGCATTGGCTTGATCATTTTTATATATCTGTATATGTATGTATAGTACATTATTTAACAAAACCAATCCATCGCCCAAATGGGTGTATGCCAAATGGGAAGGAAAAGCAATCAAATGAGTTATCCATGCTACATGGTATGCTCCCATTCATTAGGAATTTAGGATGCAATATATCGAGTTGGGTTCATGCTCGTTTAAGTAATCTGACTGAAATCAACTGTCCAAAAATGGTGTCACATGTGTCCATTAGGGGGTAAATTTGTCCAAACACTATATTTGGGTGGACAATTTTACTCCCAATGGACACATGTCATGCTTCTTTGAGAAAATCTTGTATGCACCCGGTGCAATGCACCGTAGCCAATGGGTGCATGCCACGTGGCAGGGAGAACACATTTCAGAGAAAATCTTGGCTGGGACGCTCCCATACACGTGGCCATGGGACCGTCCAATGAGAGTGCGCCACATATACATTGGAAGCATGTGCAGAGTATGTGGCACACTTGTGGCACACTCTCATTGAACGGTCTCATGGCCATGTGTATGGGACCGTCCCAGCCAAGATTTTCTCCACATTTGATTGTTGTCCTTGCCACATGGCATGCACCCATTAGTTGGCTGCAATGCACCGGGTGCATGCAAGATTCTGTCGCTTCTGAGAGGGGGTAATGCTTACAATTAACCTTTAAAACGGGGGTAAGCCGTAATCAGCATTACGTGAACCCTTCTGTTAGAGTTTATCTACCTTGGGCTACTTCGCATTATACCAGAGATATGGAGTCCGAGTCGTCGCACGATGAGAACGAATTAGGCAGGTGGTATCGAGTGGTTTCCCAGGTAAGTAGAAGCTCCGAGGCTATCAAACTGCTGCTGGACGAGTTCATAGCATTAAACGAAGTAAAGAAAAAAAATGCTTCTAAGAAAATAGCAGGAAGGATTTCTTTGGAGGCCCGCGTTGATCAACTGGAGACAGATGTGGAGGCCTTGAAGAGAATAGATAAACCACGGAAAGCTGTTTCTCTCCGCGACCGTTTCAACCGCCGACGCCGACCTTTTTCATTGAAAGATCTGACATCAACTTCAAGGAATTTTTTGTAAATCCAGTTAACGCTTTTAGATTATCGTTGTTATTGTGTAATCTACGAAATTTGCCTTTCTGTTTGTTGTTTTTTGCTGGTTATTTGCTTGGTTTGCGATTAAAACCTTGGTACCTGTAGATTCGCTACCTCTACTGCCGTGGTTTCCATTTTTAGATTAATAGTTGTGAATTTTGTGTAGGTTAATCCCAGATATGTGCAGACCTTTCTAAGTACTTGCAGTTTCATCTCCCTCGATACTGCTTTTGTTTTCTTTGTGTTTCCAATACAACAAAATACATCATCATTCGTCAATCATGTTTTTATTCTTATGTGAGGTTCACCTTCACCGTTCAACGTTGGACGGATGATACGGATTCAAAGGTTTCAGTGTATTACCCATTTTTTTATGTTCTCTATAACAAATCTGAACTCTGAAGTACATCCAAACTGGATATCTCACAATTCATAAAATAATTTGGTCCTGTGAATGGTGATAGTGTGATACAACTATCGTGTGCAAATGGTAAGTTCAGTCGTACATCATGGGAAATCAAAAACAAGAATCCGAGGTTAACGACGATGCATTTGCGACATAGAAAGGCATAAAGGTTGTGTGGGGTTGGCTCCACCATTGAATAAGGGTTATAATTGAAACTGACTATATAATTAGTGGCGAAGAGATAGAGACATAGAGTAGGTTCCCCCCCCCCCCCCCCCCCCCCCCCCCCCCTATTTTTCTTGTGCTTGTTTGGGATAAATTTTACTTTTGCCTTGCTGACAGGGTTGAGTGGAAGAAGAGAAGTAAAATCCTGAGCATTTTAATGTTTTGTTTTTATTTACCCTTCAATTTCAATCTAATGCCCAATAACTAATCCAGCAAGTATACACACGGGCCCTATGCCTCGCTGGCCTAGAGTCTTCGCCACCAAGGTTCGAATCCTGGCTTGGTGTGTATATGGAGGTTTTCCCACCATATGTGTGGGTCTTGTCCCACCTTCGTGTGGGTGTGCTCTCCCCTTATGGGAGTTACGTGTCCGAGCCGTGCTTGTAGAGCCCCATCTCGCTGGTCCCGGTGGTTGTTGATGTAATCAAAAAAAAAAAAAAAAAACTAATCCACGAAGTATACTAGTATCAATAAGAGTAAACCTGTTGGACCCAAAAAACCAACCCAAATTTTTAAACCAAACCCATGTGGCAACATCACATGGGATCTTGGAAAGATCTTGGAAAGAGTGACGTGGGCCCATGTTGCGTGTGATGTTGCCACATGGCATTTGGGTTACAATTTGGGTTGGTTTTTTGGGTCCAATAGCATTACTCAGTGTATAGTAGCTGAACCAAAAAATTTAAATAAATGAAAGTACAGTGTGCAAAACGAGCGACGACTGTATTGGTCAACATATATACTATAAAAGATCTACTGTGCATAAGATAACGAAAATAACTCTTGCTGTATAAAAGTCAAAACGCAATATCGGAAATCGGATGGATCAGATAAGATTGTTGTCCTGAAGGTGGATAAAAGCCCATCTTACTAAAAGAAAACGTCTTTTACCAAACGAAGCCCAATAGAGTAATCAATATATAATAACTAATAAGAATAAGAACCTCTAATCGAAGATATCATCGTCTCGTCTGTATTTGGAGACAATGTTTATGCATTGTTCGAACAAGAAAATCATCGGTGGGGTATATCTGGACAAGTCTTTCTACACCCAAGTTGCATGGTTCGCAATGGATTCAAATGTTGTCTGTGGAAAGTAAAAATAATCCTTAATACTACAAAATTCTTTACGCGAGGAAAAGACAAACAACTTATACGAAACACGGTAGCAGAATAAATTCCTTACACGATAAAATCTAAAACAATTGATTACACGATCTAATACACAGGCTAAGAAAAGACAAACATGCAACAACATTCTTTACGCGAGGAAAAGACAAAAAACTTATACGAAACACGGTAGCAGAATAAATTCCTTACACGATTAAAATCAACAACAATAGATTACACGATCTAATACACACGCTAAGAAAAGACAAACATGAAGCATGCAGATTAAACTAGGAGGATTTTGCACTAACGAATTACACGACCATAAGCTAAAGGGGATTGACAAAAAAAAAAACAAAAAAAAAAACTACAACGTTGGTAACTCATAAAAGGCTGTTTTTATCAAATTCACAGCATAAACAACGTAGTCCGATGTGGGGTACAAGATTGTGTACATGAAGTTCTCATTTCGTACTTGTTAACGGATCAGGAATCTGTGTGTTTTTTTGTTCCCCTTAGATTTGAACTAGATTGTTGAGACTTGAGACCTAATAATAAATGAAAATACCTGTGCCTACCTGTGGTTGCTATGCAAGAAGAGATCCGTGAACATCCCTTGTAAATATAAGCACATATTAGCCATCTAGGATTGCAAAATCTTTATAAGTAGATCGGGTAACTTTTTCGGTGATGTTTTTAAGGGGATAAGTAGCCTACAAATTCTTTGGGAAGAGACCAGACTGGAGGAGAACCTACCCGATTCAGGTTTGTAAATAAAGGGGCAATTACACCTAACGTCAAACAATACAGAACCGTTATCGTAAGCTGATATTACAAGCAGGGACTACTCAAACAACTGAATGAAAGAAAAATTAAATAGATCACATATTACACGCATTTTCCTTAAAACCAAAGTAGAATGACACATTGTCGATGAATCAACCTAAGAGTGCCGATAAAAGGTTCTCAAATCGGAGGAACTTGTTGGTGCAGCATTCTAAACTGGGTCATGATATCACCTGATGGATTAGGGTTAATAGCCAGAGGGACAAGTTTGTCTATTGTGTCCAGGTCTGTGACATATACTGCAAGTGCGTGGAGGCTTGGTTGGCCCAGATGCATCAAACGCTGGTTTCCGGCACCCTGATTTGTTGTGTCCCTTTTCAGAGCAATTTGAACAAGTCTCCTGGTTGTACTTAATGGACTTTCTCTGTCTTCCAGACCGTCGACGCAATTTTAGCTCATGCTCGGGACCTGATAAATTCTTGTTTATACCTGATGCAGAAAGGCTTACCAGATCAACAAGGTGCAATGGATTGTCATCATGTGTAGGGCGTAGCGGTAAATCTTGTGGACTGATTTCATTAGAGCAAGGACACAATGGCGAGTTGATATTGGCTGAGCAACCCATGCCGCCTTCTTCATCCTCAGCAGTAACAACAGTTGGACAATGAACTTTCTCGTCTTTAGCATAATTGCCGTGATTGCTGCGGTTAGCAGATTTCTTACTGACTGTACCGCCGAGTGGGCTTTGGGGAAATATAGACTTCCTGATTGATGGCGGAGTTTTTGATTCATCTACGGGGAAACCACTCGGAACAAATTCATTGCTACCAGTTGTGGATCTGTATCCGGATGAACTCACAACAGGGCTGCCTGTAGATTTACACTTCACAATGGGTGGTGGCGTACATGCCTGATCACCAGTACAACCGATGGTGATGGAGGTACATTTGGATTTCAGATCACGAGTCACAGTTAACTGGTCAACCAGGCTTCGTAACTGTTTGTGAAACACCGACACATAACATTTAGGATTCTCTTTGTTATGCGAAACGAAGATCTGTAAATCTAAGTCATAAATCATTTCAACAATGGAGCCATCAATTCTAGTACTTATCTTGAAGTCCACTTCATCAGAATTTAAGCCAAATCGACTACATATCTTCTCTGCCAATGTTTTCAAAGTCTCCTTCACTGTCACTGACAAAAAGAAAACAGCTTTAGGGTTGAACTGTCCATCTTCCCACTGTCCATCGTAGTTCACTATCAACAGAACCATATTCCTGAAGCTGTATGCAATAATAGATTTAATCAGTTCTATCATCATGGAATTAAAATTAAAATACATGTCATCAATGTCATCAGACGGATTAAAATAATGTCATCAGACGGAAAATGTCATCAATGTTTTATGGAATTACATTCCATGATGGATCATGGAATGTAATGTCGTGTTGTGGTAGGAGGATCATGGAATGTAATTTAGTGTTGTAATGGTAGGATCATGGAATGTAATGTAATGTCATGGAATCTGGGAGGATCATGGAATCTCATTTCATGTCATGGAGAATCTAGGAAAGTCATTCCATGTCATGGAATGTCGTGTCATGGAATGTCATGGTACGGTCATGGAATGTAATGGAATGTCGTGTCATGGAATGTCATGGTACGGTCATGGAATGTCATGTAATCTTCGAATCTGGGAGGATCATGGAATCTCATTTCATGTCATGGAGAATCAAGGAAAGTCATTCCATGTCATGGAATGTCGTGTCATGGAATGTCGTGTCATGGAATGTAATGTAATGGTTCGATCATGGAATGTAATGTAATGGTTCGATCATGGAATGTAATGGTTCGATCATGGAATGTAATGTAAATACGACGACACAGGGAATGCAATAAAACTCCTAATCTGACATCTGACATAAACAAACACAAACAGGCCGCCGCGACGAAGATAAAGGGGACCTTCTCAATCCTTTTCAACATATATTATGACTATGATTGAAATCAATCATATGTAGTATTTAGACTGACATAAATACTACATATGACTATGATTGAAATCAATCATATGATGAAAGAAATCAATCATATGTATTTTTTAGACTGACATCAACACACACAGGCCGCCGCGACGAACAGGATGACCCTTCTCAATCATTTTCAACATATGTTATTATAGTTACAGTTCGAGTTCTAAGGAGATACATACCTTCTCTGATATTGGGGATGGCTGAAACAAATTAGGACAGCTTCAATCACGGCAACGAATCGACAACTGGAAATACGATTATGGCGGAGAATCGGAGATACGAAATATCGCGGGTAATTGGGTGCTATTTTTACATGTAAGGGATTGGGTTAACCGACTTGCATTTCAATTTAATAAGATGCATATAATAAAAGAGATAATTCCATAGAATAGCCATAAAATCAGTTGGAAGCCGCACCGTAATTTAGGGATTGGGTTTGGGGATTGCCTTCGTCTGAGATATAAGAAGGAGACGGGGTCATTTTGGACATCTTACATCAACAACCACTGACAACTCTCCAGGGGTATACTTGTCAAAGAACCCACTAACTTCCACCACACAATCCATGATCCATGATCATATTGGTTGATCCATGATCATATTGGTTATATTTGGTTTTTTTAAAACTAGTGGCTATATGTAAAAATTTGAAAACCAAAGTGGCTATTTTATGGAATTATCTCATTATTTTATTATTATTCTTTTTAATAATTTTTTTTGTTGAAATATTACAATAATTCGGGGTTTTTTAGGGAAGGAGGAGAGACTCGAACCCACAATTTCAAAGTGTGGGTGTAAGAGGCTTAACCATTGGACCAACCTCATCTTGCCAAGCACCCATTAATTGAACCTAACAATTGACTCTAAGTTATTCTGATTTAGTCTAACAACTGACTCCAACTGACTCTGACTTGGTGCTGGTTCATGCACATATCATTTCTCCCCTCTTGAATTATCCTTGTTTGTAAGGATAAAATCGAGATATGTTCTAAAAAGATATTTTGGGAATTGGTTTTATGGAAGCTGGATGGTACTGCGCTTCGTTGATAATGGAGTAGTCTGAATGGGTGAATTCATCCCAAGTTAAGGAACCTTTGAAATTCGTCAGCCAGCGATGCCACTGTAAAGCAATCCCCTCCAAATGGAAAGAGGTGAGCTGAACTTTCTGATGTACATCGATGTTCTTAAAATCGAAATGTTGTTCGGCTTTATATATCCATCATGTGGGGTCAGTTTCCACCGAAAGTGAGGAACGAAGGACGAAAGCTTCAGGTGGGTTTGGTTTCAGTCAAAAGAATAATAAGTGTTTGTCTGTGCGGTGACCTATGGGAAGTTTCTCCCGGAGCGAAAGGATTGACGTCTTTCTCAACTGAATTCTCGTTGTTGGCAACACTCAGAGATTGGAGTTCAGTCAAGATTGTTTGTAAAACTGCATTGACCTGGGTGAATTTGTTGTTTAAGAGGTCGAAACGAGACTCATGTCGGGTTAGAATTTTGCTGACCTTATTACAGAATTTGGTATTGAATTTTCCACAAGTATCCATAGAATGGAAAGGCTTTGATACCAATTGATATTTATCAAATAGTTTGGTAGAACTAAGATGTAGAAGAGATAGAGGAGAGGAGCGAATACAGAGGAGAAGATAACTGAGAGGATAATTTGGTATATAATCTTGATATCCTTCATTCAATAATTTCTTGGCTATTTATAAGCCTTACATTGACAACAAGTCATAAAACCACTAAAGTTAGAAAATAGAAGCAGTAATGCAATAAAAAGGGAAAGTGGTACAATAGTGGAACACACACCAAGGCACCCATTAATTGAACCTAACAACTGACTTTAAGTTATTCTGACTTAGTGTAACAACCGACTCCAACCGACTTTGACTTGGTGATGGTTCATGCACATATCACAATGTTGTGGTTGTATAATTGGGGAAAGAAAAATGCATGCCGCCGCATGAGATGATAATATGTTTACATATATGTTGTCAAAAAAACAAATATGTGTTACCAAAATGACTGATGCTTACAATACAAATCATCAATTGCAGTTTATAACTTACATCTCTATCTAACCATCTACTTTCCAATAGCAGTATTTCAAACCAATGAGGATTTGATTTAAGCACACTCGTGTACATACTAGTGAAGTTTCAACAATAAAAACATGATGTTTAAATGAGCCTAAGAATAGATCCATGAATTCGTAATAGCATATAGCACATACCAAATGTTCTTGTTGTCGTTGATCCATGAGTTCATTAAATGTACAATGTCCTCATCTAATGGGCTATCTCCTCCGAATTTTGGCATTTTAGGTTTCTTAGGCCTCTTAACCGTGGAATAATACGGGCTAAAAGTATAGGTCGATCGCTTTCGATCTCTAGTTACTTTTATGGTAATATTTGGTGGAATTGTTAATTGTTGGACATTGTCACTAGATTCAAAATTATCTTTACTCAATTCAGAAGACGGAAAAACTCGGTAAATTGTAGGTGGCTCGAATTGAATGTTGTCATCTTGGCTCAAGTTTATTAAATTAGTGTTGGAAAAATGGTATATGGGTGAATGAGAAATTGATACTCAAAGTGCACCCGTTGAATTGGGAAAACTAATGAATCAAGTATATATATATATATATATATATATATTAGTGGTAAAATAAATGCTAAATCAAGTATATTGATATACATCAATAATGCTGGGGACAACCGGGGTTGCCTCCCCTTTGCGGAACCGCGGCCTACGTGGCAAAAAAAAAAAAAAAAAACACGCAGTCTAGGTGGCAAAAAAAAAGGAAATGATGTCGTTTCAATATTTTGATTTGGGTCTCTCTTTTCCACTACTGGCTTTGGATCTCTCATTTCAACCACACAATCTGTCTCTCTCATCTTCTCCATCCCCATTTCAAACCCTAGGTTCGCCGCTCAATCTCGTCTTCTCCATCATTCTCATCTTCATCGTTCTCTTCTCCATCCTAAGCTCGTCTTCTCCATTCCCACGAAGCGAAGTTCAATTTGGTCTTCATCTTTTCCATCCCGACGAAGCCCCATCCCCACGAAGCCCCATTCTCCTTCTCCTCTGCTCCTTCACCTGTCAGTTGAAGAATTATTCGGGTTTAAAACACCTATTTCAGGTTAGTGTTGCTTTTAATTCTTTCTTTATATTTGGTCATTTATTTTAATTTTCTTAAATTAGGGATTTCAGGTGGTTCAAAGCTATTCAATTCTTCTTCTAAAACATTTAACTTTTCATCATTAAAGTCTTATCGTGGGAGTGGACTCGGCATTGTTGGTTTGGCCTTAACAGGGAGCAGCAATGGAGGTTTCGTTGACTTATCTAAATCTGAAACACCTCCATAAACCTATGTCTAGCCAGATAACAAGGTCTGCTTTCTACTATAAATGTATTTTAGTTACATGTTCAGGAAAAAATGTGGTTATTTGTTTATTATAATGGTTTTGTTTCTCCTTGTAGAAGCCGCATGTATGCATATTAGGTGGTGGTTTTGGAGGTTTATACACTGCTTTAAGACTTGAATCACTTGTTTGGCCTGATCACAAAAGGCCTTAGGTAACTTCTTGTTTTTGGTTTTCAACATTTGACCTGCTGTGCTAGAACTATGTTCTATATTTGAATTATATTAGGCTGTTATGGATTTAGAGTCCTTGCTCGCTTTGATTATCTGAAGAAAAAAAAAAAAAAAAAAAGGAAAGAAAATTAGTATTGGTGACATCAATATTTTTTATTCATGTTTGTCTATTTATTTTTAATTATTCAGTAATGAATCTAATTATCACTGAATGTGGTGGACCAGGTACTTCATCTTCACCTGTTGCATTTTTACTCTTCAGATCGAGGGCATCATGGGTAACAGGAAAGAACACCCATCTACGCTAACACCATGTAGCTCAAATCCCTCATCCGCGGAATTTAATGAGGATAGACCAAATCCACAGGAAACGAAGGACTGCGGTTCCGAGACATCTTAGAATGTTGAAATCGATGGTGATGATATGATTGAGGAGCCAAAGAAGGGGATGGAGTTTAATTCCCTTGAAGATTTATTGAGTTATTATAAATCTTATGGTAAGAAATGCGGGTTTGGGGTGATGACAAAAAGGACTGAGAAGGGAGAAGACCAGACTGTTAGGTATCTCACCGATGCTTGTGCTCGTGGTGGGAAGGCCTGTAATAGGACTTTCAATGTCGGCAACCCACGTCCGATAGGAAAGACGGAATGCAAGGCAAAGATTAATGCCATTAAGATCTGATGGAAAACTTCGATTGACTACGGTTCATAATATCCATAACCACGACCTCAGTCCAAAGAAATCCCGCTTTTTTCAATGTAATAGAGAAGTGAGTGACGCCGTCAAAAGAGTTCTAGATACGAATGATATGGCTGGTGTCCAAATGAACAAGAGTTTTGGATCTCTTGTTGTTGGCGCATGTGGATTTGAGAACCTCCCGTTTTTGGAAAAAGATTGTTGTAATTACATCGACAAGGCTAGACATCTTAGACTTGGTGCAGGTGGTGCTGGTACACTGCGAGAGTATTTTCTTAGGATGTAGTACAAAAATTCTGGGTTCTTTGCATTGATGGATTTAAATGATGGCGGGAGGTTAAAAAATGTCTTCTGGGCAGACCCTTGTAGTAGAGCAGTCTAACAATATTTTGGTGATGTGGTCACATTCGACACCACATACCTGACGAATAGATATGGGATGCCGTTTGCACCATTTATTGGTGTAAACCACCATGGACAATCAATTCTCTTGGGAGCAAGATTGATTTCCAGTGAGGATACGGAGACCTTTGTGTGGTTATTTCAGACTTGGTTGTAGTGTATGGATGGTATAGCTCCTAAAGCTATTATCACTGACCAAGATAGGGCGATGAAAAATGCAATTGCTATTGTTTTCCCAACGACCCGACATAGATTTTCCCTATGGCATGTACTGAAGAAAGTCCCTGAAAAGCTTGGTTCCTATGGTTCCTATAAAATTCGGATGAAAAGTGCATTGATGAATTGTGTCTATGACAGCCAAAGTGTTCAAGAGTTTGAAACAAGTTGGGATCAGTTAATAACCACGTACAATTTGCATGAGAATGCGTGGTTGCAAAGTCTATATGCTGAGCGTGAGCATTGAGTTTCAACATTCTTGAAAGACTACTTTTAGGCTGGAATGAGTACAACGCAGCGGAGCGAGAGCATGAATGCCTTTTTTTAGGGGTATGTTCATGCTAAGACCAACTTGAAAGAGTTTGTCGACCAGTTTGACAACGCATTGAAAAAAAAATGAGAATGAAAATGTTGTGGACTTCCACTCATTTATTGTCATAACCCCCTGCATATCTAGATCTCTAATTGAGAAAAGGTTTCAAGAGTTATACACGAATTCTAAATTCAAGGAAGTACAACAGCAAGTTATCGGCATGATCGATATGAATCCAAAGTTACATAAGAGTGATGGTGCAGTAAAGACCTATCTGGTAAATGATGAAGTTCATTTGGAAGAGTTTACTAAGCTGTTACATATTTTGTGGACTTTAGTGAAGAAGATTCATCTGCAAAGTGTTCTTGTGGATTATTCCAGATGAGGGGGATATTGTGTAGGCACATTTTGGCTATATTCAGATGTAACGAGATAAATTTTTTGCCAAATATCTATCCTTTAGATCGATGGAGGAAGGATATCAAAAGGCGATACATATTGATCCATAGTAGCTATGATTCAGGGGAACAACGGGCAGATTCTAATAGATATTCTGAGATGTTGAATATTTGTTATCAGATGATTACTCTTGCAGCGAGATCGAAAGAGCTTACTTAGGATGCGAAAGCTAAGTTATATGCCATGATTGATTTGTATCGTGCCAACCAAGAACCCCCATCGATGACCCAAACTAGGTTCCAATGTTGGTTGTACGAGAGGGGACACAACTACTGTCGGTGGTTCTGGGCAAGTACGCAGTCCAAATGTTGTGCATGAGAAAGGCAGACTCCCATCTCTGAGGAGAGCATCCAGGATGAAGAAAGATATGCGAAAAGTTAAAGCGAAAGCGAAAAAAGCACCAGAAAAGGGGAAACGCAAAGAGGTGTGTTTATTTAATATAACATTTTTTTTTCCACTTTGACAAGAGAAAATATGACAATTTTGTATTCTTATTTATTATTTCATTATTAGCGAGATGAAGAAGATGCACCCATCTTGAACACACAAGATCTTTATTTGGTCATTCAGAGATAGATATGGCAAATGCTGGACACGTGTAGGTATATTTGAAGTGACCCTTGTTTATATTTGAATTCTAATTTGTTACTGGGTTTTTACGAGTATTTCTCACCAGGCCGTTCCAGAGAACGCAGCTTTTGACATTAGTGGAACTCAGATCCAAAGAACAGTGATTCAAAGTGAAGAAAGTATAAGCTATAAGTATTAGTTTATATTAATAGGAACCTGCCTATTATGTATTTAATGTATTTGTTCAAATACAAATGTGTATTGGAATGTATTCCTTCATTGTGATGTAACTACAATTGTGGACAAAATGTATCTACAAAATTGTCGGTAGCAGGACCATCCTTGCTGTGAAATGGATATTAATTTTTGCTAGTAATACAGCCGGCTTCTTGTTCATTGTCACTTGCAGGCCATTAATGGTTAGATATTGAAGCCCATAACATGTCACAATTATGTTAATACTTCTATAAAAACAAAACACCCTACAATCCATATAATGATTTTTGCTCTCAGCAGCAATAATCTCTTTTGAATGTACCTGTTGTTACCAAATCTATACATTGAGAAACTAGAAAAATTTGACATAAAAATATGATGGATTTAACAATTGAAAATTTGTATCCTTAATAGATAATGACCACCAACTATATTATATACTTGCTTAGATGATTTTTCAGCATTGAAGGACAGAAGATGTCTTGTTTTAAATCCAAATTTCATGCCAACACCCAATTTTTATTAGCTGCCCAGAATTCGGTCTGACATTGGGGGAAGGTACTCCAACCAGAAATTGCATTCCGTACCACAAAACCCAATCAATCACAAAATGTCTAATATTTTTTACTTCCACCTCTCTAGGATTCACTAGCATTATACTGTTCATTCACTTCATTCGTAATTTTCCGAAAACAAGACATAACACAAAGAACAAATCAACCAAATATACACATACACAATGCTCCATAATACAAACTGTATACGATTCGTATAACCAAAATCAAACACCTATGCACACAGCAAAATAATATACCCAACAAAAATCCCAAACCAAAGCAAATCAATACAAATAGATAAATACCCAATTTAGAAATAAACACATATTTACACTTATGTTTACAAATAGATTTACACTTGTGTTTACAACATTCAGGGGGACACGAAGTTATTAGTAACTTTACTTACTAGATGCTGTCCATAAACAGCTCTAACACTAGGCAGCAATTACTTAGACACTATCAAATAACATGCTATAACAAATAAAATTGTCAAATGCACCCACAGTAGTGTGAGTCCATGCCTCAAGTCAGTTTCTTTTTCCAAAAGCACCATCTCTCTATTGGATACCACCATCTCTCTCTTCTCGACATCATCCACTCTTTTACGGAGCTCATTCTTCATCTTTTCCACATCGTCCAGTATCTTCTGGAGTTCTTTCTCCTTATTTAACAGTTCATTGTTAAATTCTTGAAGTTGGAACTGGATCTCTTCATAACTATCTGTCCACTTGAAGAATTTACAGTATGGTGATCCCTAATCATTTTAATAATATATACAAAATATTAGATGTACAACATATTAATCACTATAATTTAAAAAATGTAATATGTACAAATGTAGTTACCCTAGTGTTAAATTTTGGACACCCTAAAAAGGGTCGTCTTGGATTTCTTGTAGTACTTGAGTATCTCAATGTCGCTTCGACCTTACAAAAGCAGTGTGGTGGTCCCAAAGTACGTTTTGCAAACGATAAAGAAGACATTGATGATTATGATGACATTCTAACATACATTGTCCAAGTGAAACATACAATAACTCAAAAGACTCAGGTGAAACATACAATAACTCACAAGACTGAAAGACAAGCATATTTGCCCTTCCCAATTTTAATTTTAAGATCAAAGCAAACAATGCAAAGCACATTATAAATCAAACATTGCAACTTCAATCTGAACCCATATATCTCACAATAAATCTACAACAACCATTTCCAAAATACTAATTTATAGGAAATTCATAAACCATTACAACAACAAAATGATAATAGTTTTCACGAAATTGTCATAAACCATTACAACATCAGAATAATAATAAAAATACAGGATATTGTCATAAACCATTAAATCAAGATACCAAGACTTTTCAGATAATCAAAGCGAGCAATAACTCTAAATCCCTAGCAACCTAATATAATTCAAATATGGAACATAGTTCCAGCACAGCAGGTCAAATGTTGCAAACCAAAAATAAGAAGTTACCTGAGGCCTTTTGTGATCAGGCCAAACAAGTGATTCAAGTCTTAAAGCAGTGTATAAACCTCCAAAACCAGCACCTAATATGCACACACACGGCTTCTATAAGGAGAAACAAAGCTATTATAATAAACAAATAACCACATTTTTTCCTGAACATGTAAATAAAATACATTTATAGTAGAAAGCAGACCTTGTTATCTGGCCAGGCATAGGTTTGTGGAGGTGTTTCAGATTCAGATAAGTCAACGAAACCTCCATTGCTGCTCCCTGTTAAGGCCAAACCAACAATGCCGAGTCCACTCCCATGACAAGACTTCAATGATGAAAAGTTAAATGTTTTAGAAGAAGAATTGAATAGCTTTGAACCACCTGAAATCCCTAATTTAAGAAAAATTAAAATAAATGACCAAATATAAAGAAAGAATTAAAAGCAACACTAACCTAAAATAGGTGTTCTAAACCCGAATAATTCTTCAACTGATAGGTGAAGGAGCAGAGGAGAAGGAGAATGGGGCTTCGTGAGAGAACAGAAGACTTCATGGGGATAGGGCTTCGTCGGGATGGAAAAGATGAAGACCAAATTCGCTTCGTAGGGATGGAGAAGACGAGCTTGGGATGGAGAATAGAATGATAAAGAACGATGAAGATGAGAACGATGAAGCTAGGGAAAGCCAGCAGTGGGAAAGAGAGACCCAAATCAGAATTATTGAAACGACATCGTTTCCTTTTTTTTTTGCCACCTAGACGCATGTTTTTCTCTTTCTTTTTTTTGCTACATAGGCCGCAGTTCCGCAAAGGGGATGCAACCCCGATTGTCCCCAGCATTATTGATATACATATACAAGCATGAGTACAAATCACGTGTGTGTGCACCTGTGACTCATTATGATATTACCGCATGTTTAATTTTTCTCAAATCAAAGAATGAATGAGATTTAATGTCAAAATTAATTCTGTAATTATCATAATTAAGTTTTGAATTTTAAAAATTGTAATTACCAACTTAATGGTAATTTATTTTGATTAATTCCGGATTAATTAAAATATTAAATTTTGAATTCAAAACCGATTTGACTTTTAAATTGCCATGTTTAATGAGAATTATTTCGAAATTAATTTTTTGATTTCCAATTAAATTCTCTCTGCAATGAATTAGCTATAAATTGAGTGCCTTCTCATTCATTCTAAAAAAAAGTTGCACAGAAAAATCATAGACACCAAAGATTAGCTTTACTTTATGCATTGCAATTTCTTGCTCTTGTTCTTTGTTTTTCTAGGTTTCTTTGGTAAGTTCAGATCATTTTAATTTGAGTTCGCTGATAGTGGTGGTGTTAATACACAACCATTGTGAATCGTTATATCTTGGGAGACAAATGTCAAACGCGTACGGTGTTGACATCGAATTTATCTTAAGGACACCGTGTGAAACAATTAGTATCCTCATTTTCACATGTCTTAAGAGATTTTTTTTTTTTTCAAAGATTTTTAATTTTGTTTTTTTCAAAGATTTTTTAATTTTTGTTTGTATTAGGAAATCTGAAAAATTTCCAAATCTATTCAAATATGAAATTTTTTCCAGATTTCTTTAAACACACCAAACCACCAATTAAACACACTACGGCAACCTAATTAAACACACCACGGCAACCCAATTAAACACACTACGGCAACCTAATTAAACACACCACGGCAACCCAATTAAACACACCATGACAGACCAATTAAACACACAAGGTGTAAACCAATTAAACACACTAGGGCAGACCAATTAAAAACACTAGGGCAACCCAATTAAACACACCAGAGCTACTCAATTAAACACACCATGGAAAATCAATTAAACACATTAGGGCAAGACCAAATTAAACACACCAAGTCTAACACAATTAAACACATACGGGAAGAAGAAGAAAAAGATGGAGGTTTAGGAAGAAGAAGAAGAAGAAGAAAAAGAAAAAAAAAAGTTTCTTTTTTCTAGGAAGAAGAAGAAGGAAAAGAAAAAGAAAAATAGATAAAAAAAAAATTTTATAAAGAAGGGCAATTTTGTCCAAAAAGTGGATTTTTGATAGAAACAATAAAAATACTAATCTTGGGTAAAAACAAAAACCTACCAATTTTATGGTTACATTTAAAGTTCTCCCTATATATATATATATATATACAGTCTTTCTATTATCAGTTCGAACTGACAAAAGTTATATCAGTTCCTTGTATGTGGGCCACTGGATTTAAATACTTTGACTTGGCTGTATGCACTTGTCAGTCAAAGTATTTAAATCCAATGGCCCACATGCAATTCGAACTGATAATAGAATTTCTGTATATATATATATATTAGTCTTTCTATTATCAGTTCGAACTAACAAAAGTTATATCAGTTCCTTGTATGTGGACCACTGGATTTAAATACTTTGACTGACAAATGCATACATCCAAGTCAAAGTATTTAAATCTTGTGGCCCACATGCAAGGAATTGATATAACTTTTGTCAGTTCGAACTAATAATAGAATTTTTGATATATATATATATTTAAAGTATTACACTATTATATAAATTCATGGTTTTTTTTTTTTCAACCTTGTGGAGGGGCGAAGCCAGGATTTTGGCTTTGGGGGGGAACAAAATAAAAAATCAAGTTTTTGCAAGACAAATATATTAAAATTTAAAAACTAAATTGTTAACAAACCAAATGTAATACCGTTTAGTCTCATAAATTAATTAATAAAATAAACACAAGTTTTATGAATCAAAATAAAACTTGCCGTCTTTAAAATCTAAAAATTCATCTATAATCGAATCTATACTCATATTTAATTATTGTAATTGAGAACCAATTGTAACATAAAATATATCTACCCAGTAATACTGTTGAATTCTTTAATTATATTATTGATGGTGAGTTCGACTTCGTATTGTAATGTAACAAGAATTCATATTTCGAACATCTATGTTGTATGTCTTATAAAATAAACTTATTTTAGTAAATAATCTATTACATTTGGTATCTCTTAATTATTAAATGTCTTGAGATTTTTGTTGTAGAACTTGACAAAGTAAATTAGTGATTATGGTTAGTAATCTCTATGATATTTATTCATTAGATACATTAATAAATAGGATCATATGAATAATTTCTTCTCATAATGGTCATGGTTACAGGCTCATAGTTGCTTATGTTGCTTCACATCAAACTTTCAATAATTATGTTTATAATTAAAACAAAATAATAGGATGGGCCAAAGATATCATTACCTATATAACATATTATGACAATTTTATTCATAAAAAATTTGTTGAAAATATTTTGGTTTGGGGGGCCATGGCCCCTGTCAGCCCCTGCCTATCTCCTCATCTGCTTGTGGTGCATGTGTGAAGGGTTTACCATCGGACTAACCTCATTTCGTCAATTGTAATTGATATTGAGAGTTAATAAAAATAGTAAAATAATTTACTTACTCCAAACAGGGTTGGCAATTTGAGGGCCCAAGCCCGCACTGGACCCAAGCCCTCATAATTTCAAAGGGCTTAAACCCAACCCAAATAACAATTGTATGTATGCGGGTAGGGCTTTACCCAAGCCCACCCTTTGACCCTCATTGTTTACACATATTATGATTTGGATTTGGATCCAAATTTTAACCCAGATTTTGACCTGGATTTTATACCCATATTTTTAAATATATTTTTTACATATATTTTTTGACCCATATTTTTAACATATATTTTTTGACCCATATTAAAAATTATATTAAAACAATTAATCTAAATAGAACAATTTTTACAACTCAATCCAAATAGAATAATTTTTACATACTACTAAAATTAATAATAACCCAAATCTAAAAATCCAAATCACAGAAATAAATCAAGACGGCGCTATCGGCTATTCGTCATCTACTCCTTCTGTAGCATATACTTCTTCTTCTTGGATGCGACCTAACAATAATAAAATAAAATAAAAAGCAAAATAGTATAATCAACATCAATGGTAACTAATATTATATAAAAAAGTACCACCCGAAACACTACTTGGTTCAACATCTCCTATTTCATTATTCCCACTACCCATTGAAGTATTTATCCGACTTCCTTCTTCAAAACTTGTCATAGTGTTTGGCTACCTTACCTAATTTGTTTAAACAATTCAATCAAAAACCAAACCCATCTCATATTTGAATATATCTATATAACACAAAGTTACACAATCATTCCATTTGTAAAGCAATAAAATATAACACATATTTGAACTCTTGGATAGAGTTCTGATATACACAAGCTAAACAATCATAGTTTCTATATCATTTATAAACTGATTGAAATTTGAACACAAGCTAAAGGTTAAATATCACTGCAATAACGAATTTGGCGATTCATAGAATCACATAAATTGAAGAGAAACGAAGGATAAATTGAAAATTGGATTCTATAGTCTACAACTACACAAAAGGATGTTTAATTTACAACACAATCTATCAATCTAAGCTAATAAAAATATATCAAATACTTTAGAAAATGTATTCTCATCAGAACCGAGTTAGACATTATACACAAATTTCAAACAAGTGCCAATTCAATATTTGCAATATAAATTGCATTTGTTTAAACTATGATCAAGTTCTTTTGTTAACATTGCCTCACAACTAGCACAAAAGCACCAAATTTATTGATCATTTACAAATCTGAAATTTCAGTTTCTCAATCCAGATCACAACATCATATGAACTAGCATTAGATATATCGATCATTACACATATGATTCTCAACAAAAAGAACCCCAATTCTCAGAAATCTCAACCCATTAAAGGAACCCCATTAGCAGATATACCGAGTTTAATAACTTAAAAGATAAATCTTGGTCTAAAAAACATAATCCAAAATACCCATTTAGATTTTTTTTTTTTTTTGCTAGTAATTGAAAACAAATCAGAATTTCGATAGGCCAGAGAATTAAAAAGCAAGGTTAATGGCGCACTTAATTGAATATCTAAGCAACCGAATTACAAAGCAAAATCCGAAAATTATTATAAAAGAAGCACCCCCACAAAATCAACACATATTTAAATAAAAGTAGTACCTTACAAATGGAACAACTAAGGAGATTTCGATAGCCGATGGTTTTCTTTTGTTTTGTCGAATTTTCTGGCTTGTTTTTCTCTGGTCCCTTCTGTCGGATGTGGATGATTTCTAGAAGCTTTGTCGGAAGCGACTGGTGGCGACACGATGGCGGCATGGCGGCAAGAGGGAGAGACCACCGATGATGATCAGAGCTGAGAAGTTGTTTTGTTTTTTGAAGTAGAGATGCAGATAGGCGTATCAGCGTACGGAGGAAGAAGACATAAGTTCAAGTTGTCTATAAACCAAAGTGGGTTTTTTGCGCGCTTTAAATTAACCTGGGTAAAACCCTCAAATGGCCCACATTCATATAGACTTATAATAAAGGGTTTAAAGTGGGCTTTTTAATGATGCGGTCCGGGTTTGAACTCAGACCACATCTTGAGGTTAAGGATCAAACCCTCTGTACCAGCCCATTTTGCCAACCTTATCCAAACTCGTCCATTTAATGGCAGAGGCTAGTAGGCTACGAATCTACGATCTAGAGGAGAATAAAAATACTGTACTACTAAAAACATCGTAAATAATCTAAAAATATTACATTAACGTTTGAAATAAAATAATTAGTTGGTGAAAATCTGAATGAAATTCAAAAATTGTGCCGTTACGAAATTGCCCAAAAACTTCCCTCCGGTTTCCCATTTCATACACCTCCCGCATAACTAGGTTTCAGTCTACGTGCTCAATCTTTCACAATTCTCCCAAATTTCTCATTTGAATTTCATAAAAACCTCTGAAAACGATGCAAATCGACCAATTCCAGCCCATGTTAAGAGAATCGATCGACAGATTTCTAAGCGAGTACCGTCACGGAGCCACCGATTTCTCCAAATTTTCCTTGATTTTCTCTCGTCTACTTCAGAACTTACCCGATCCTTCACTCGACTATGTCTGGTTTTACTCCGCTCTAACTTTTTACACCACCAAATTTGCAAGTGTACCCTCTTCTTCCAAGCAAGTTTTAGCTACGAAAGTCTTGTTTCAGCTACTTGTTTCCTCTTCTTCTTCTTGCAATCTTGTTAAAAAAGTTGCACTACTCGCTCCTGTTCTTTACGAGTTGTACCATTTAGTGGTTGAAAATAACGATTTGAAGAGAGAGGTTGAGGGTTTGATAGATGGAATTGTTAGTTACATTAGCATTTGTTGTGGGCCTTTTGGGGCTGAGTTCGATCAAGCTGATGATGATGGAATGGTGGTGGGTTTGAATTTGACTCCGTCTTTTGTGGATTTGGTGCATGTTTGGGTGGTTGATAGAATTGGGAAGAATTGTGACTTTGGTGACGAGTTGAGCATGTTCGTACCGGTTGTTAGCAGTAGAGTTCGTGATGGGGTTGGTGTGGGGTGTAAAATAGGGTACTTAGCTGGGGTTGTGATGTGTGAGGCTTTTTTCTTGAGGTTGTGCTCCAAGTTTGGTTTCGACATGTTGAGGGAGGAGTTAGGGAAAGAATTACATGATTGCACAATTCAAATGCTATCTGGGTTCCGTAGTTATTACTTTCATGGTGAGATTTTTTATTGCTTACTTTAATTTTTAGGGTTATTTAAATATTTTGAGTCTCGATTAACTTGTTTTATTTGTTTGATATTTGGACTGTTTTCGAAAAGCATCCTATTTGTAGCATATGGTATTTCTAATGTGATGAACTTGCTACTAATTATCTTGTATTTTTCTATTAGTCATAGTTGCCTTATATTTCTAGAGTCAGTTGTTCTGGTCCAGATGTATAAACAAATCATTAATCATTTATCTTAAATTTCTTGTATTTTTATTTGGGACCAAATCACAAATTATTTATCTATCAACTGTCAAAATAAATATCAAACTATCTGGGATGGATAGTATTCCAGAGTTGCAACATCTTTCATTTAATGCTAGTTAAGGAATTCCCTTTGTTATTCTTGTTTCCTTTAATTGTATCCGTGTTCTTGCTTACTAATTGAGACTTTGTGCATGTCAGATATCCTTCTCAGGATGCTGTTGGAGCCTGTTCTGCCTGTCACCTCTCAACTGGTTGGTTTGTTTATCTTTTGCTTCAATTTACTCTTATCAAAGTTGGCTTATTTTAACTTTTAAGAGCAATAGACTCAGTCTAAGCTTCAATCTTCTCATTAGGAGAAATACAAGTCTTGAAGCTTGGGGTCAGGTATTGTTATGTGATAACAACATTGAGAAATAAAATATAGAGCTGTATAGGAAATTGGAAGTAGCAGCAGGGCCGACCCTAGGGGTAGGCCCACAAGGCAACCGCCTAAGGTCCCTGTTTTCAAAGGGCCCCAAATTTTAATTTTAAAATAAACATTGTGTATTTCAGTTTGAAAAGAAGTCTGAAGGCCCACGTACAGTTTTTTTAAAAAAAAAACAGCTCATATATCACATTATCACTTAAATGCCCATGTTTTATATATGTTTTTTTTTTTTTTTTTAAGGCCCACCAAAGAAACACAATTATTATACTTACCGCCTCAACAACAGATCAAATTGCATATAGACATTCGAAAAAACAACTTGAAATCAATTATAGGGTTCTTAGAAGCTCTCTTCATGCGAAAATCCAGACACGAAATCTTAAGAATTCAAACAATTTAAAGTAATTCGCTTATAGAAGAGTTGAATTCGTTGGAAAGTTGGGGGCTTCATTTTTATAGTTCGCCTCGGGCCCCTAAAATCTCAGGACCGGCCTTGTAGACATGAGAAAATAAGATTAGTTATACATGAAGTGTTTTGTTCCTTAAGAAGGTGATGTATAAGTCTTAACTTGTAAGATGTAATTCCATGCTTATTAGACAATGCTTCATAATATTTCATGGGATTGGGTATGTGATGTTTGGGATACAAATTGCATATTCTATACGTAAGATAACACTAAAGGGATAAGATGTAGGTGCCAATTTTGTGAGATTCAACAGTCAGATCAGATCAGTTGAGCCTCGGTATTGTATGTAGCCTGGGTAAGCCGGTATGCAATATGGTTTAGCCTCTAAATTATTATTGATACTTGCTATTTTATTAAGCTTGTAAGGCCAGATGTATAAACTAGGATGAACTTTTTGTTTATTATTTATAATTAATGATTTTATAATTTCCGTTTTATGTTGTCAGTAAGAAATTTATTTGGTCTACCAGAAGTGGTTTAGACAAGTCTCTTTATTTTATTTTATTTATTTTTTACATATAACAGGTTATATTTTGCTCATTAGTTATTAGTTGGTTTTTTCATCTTAAGCATTCTGAAGAACTCCAATCGCAGTCAACTTTCCTCTAGTGCTTTAGTCTTGTGATACTAAAATCTTACCATTTTGCCTCATTCAGCTTCTTGCTTTGGTGCAGGGTTCTGAAGATGAGGTTTTTTTACAAGAAATCTTGCATGATGCTGTTGTGACTGCAGACTACTCATTCCTCACTCATCAAAGAGGATTTCACCTACCTTGCAACAGCCTTAAAAATCTTGCTGTAAGATGGGTGTTGATTGCTGACAATGCTATACGGTCTGCAAGGTATTAAATTATGAAGATTGTGGCTGCAATGCGGCATTGCGATGTAGAACCTCCTAACTGATAAATCTCTAATTGGCCACAGGGAACTTGGTGACCAGGCCAAAGTCATTTCGTATGTAAATGCATTCTCCAAGTCTTGCTTGCCCGCTGTATTGATCAAGTGGGTTACTAACCAAACTGGCATGGGTGAAAGAACCAGCAGGCCAAATGTTTCCTCTCCTGTTAGTCTTATCAGTGAGTTGCTTTGATATCTCTAGGCATCTTGTCACTTACCTTATCTGTCACGGTTCAGCAGGTCTTTGAGTCTTTCCAATGGCTTCTCTGGTTATGATTGTCAACATGCTACTTTCTGTTAAAAAGAGATAACGCTCATATTATTTTGAGAGCAGTGCATGTTAATTACTAGACTAACTCCCTCTGAATCTTAATGTGTCATTGTCAGTCTGTCAGTGTTAACTCGATGAAGTTAGAGAAGATTTAGAGAGCTGCCTAATTTGTCATTCTTTGCCTTTTTCAAGTATTTGATAATGTTAATCCTCAACTATCTAATTATAAAGTGCTTCATTTCCAGAGTGGCTGCTGACTGTGGAAGATCAAGGGGTAAGAGTATTTGACTGTGAAATCGCCAAAATTTATGCCAAAGCTGTAATTTGCAAGTCAAGAGTAGAGTATGATCTTCGAGCAATTATGTCAAATGACAACAACTTGAATGGAAACATCTCATTTTGCAATGATGATGAGGGAAGAGGTGGAGATAAAGGTGACGGTGATCTAGAGATGGTTGATTCTGTGGATAATGAATTTATGGCTGCTACTGGGTTGATGAAATCAACAGTGACTGATGGTACAAGAAAACGCAAAGAAGGTTCCAATATTGAAGGTGAAATCCCAGTTAAGTTTGTCAAGTATCACTTTCATGATAAATCTGTGAGTGAGAAGTTTTCGACTTTGGGCAATGATGATGGCTTGAGTAGCGGGAGTGAAGTTGATAATCCAGTCTCTGATGAAGATATGGAAGATATGAAGCAATAAAGTTCGATGTACTGTTGAAGGACTCTGGACACATAAACCATTGTCAATGATTTCTGGAAAAGAAAAAAAAAATACCTCTTCTACTAGTAGGAATTCTTCTAGCAGACAGCTTTGAAGGAATTTTTGTCAGTGCAAACTTACAGGCTTTGTGCTGTGCTATGCTTCTATCGGATAGGAATTTTCTATGACACATTTTCACTTCATAGTTAATACTATCCTATGCTTTCCCTTTGTTAAATGTAAGACTGTTATCATATGTACTACTTGATATATATACATGTAGGAGTATCTGTAATAATTTGATTCTCCAAGTTCTATCGAAATGTTTATGTTATAACTAAGAACATTTTCTTTGACACAACATTATTTTTACTCTCCTTAGCATCTGCTCTTTCGCCTCTGCAGAAAAGGAATATATAAACAAAATATCTAACATACAAGATGAGATATTGAAATTGATTATGCAGAAATACTCTTTAGCTATTGATTGTGAACATGACCTTTATACATTTACAGGTACGATGATGCCTGAGGCTGAGAGCTATGGCCAGTCTTGGAGAGTTGTTGATGAATTTGAATTTGGGCTGGGCTTCATTGAAAAGCGACAGTATCACCATAACCCAACGTGGCTTGGTGGTAAATGACTCTTAACACTATCAAACTATCGGTAACACGTGAAATTCTATTTAATAGAAACAAATTGATGATTTTGGAAGTTTCCCGATACACATTAATGATCTAGGAGATATGGGTGGAAATTTAGCCATTTAGGTTATCGTGAAAAGTTAGTACAATCTTCCCAAATAAAATCTCATACATTAAAAAAAAAAAAAGGGGGTTAGAAGAAGCTCAACCTGAACATCACCCGTTTATTTAACGTGTTTAATGTGCTGATCCGACAATGATCTGAAGTATGAACCCAATAAAATCCAACCCAAATTCACCAATTATGTGTCGTGATCTGCCATATCACTGAGTTGTGTCAATAATTCATTAAATAAATTTTTTCTTCGTATTTTAGATAATTACAAGTTTTTTTCTTTTAAATAAGAATAATGTATTAATGTTACATTGTCCAAAAGTTTTTCCATGTTTTGTATCCAAATGATATGGCAATCTGATTTATAGTAACTATATTAATAGTGAGATAATGTGTTAATGATGCAGTAGTAGTTGTAAATTAGTTTGTCATATAATCAGGGGTGTACCTAGGATTTTTTGCTAGAGTTGGCTAAAACAAAACAATATATTTATATTAGATGAAATCAGACTAACAAAAAAACATTCGATCATATGTTGCAAAACCACAGACAGAACCACATATACATATAGATAAATAAAAAAGAAACAAAAGAAAAACAAGAGAGGGAAAAGAAAAGAAGTGAAGGGGCCTGTAAACCCTAAAACAATAAACTAAATATGCATGTAGGCCTCAACCGAAGGCAAAAAAAAACATGAACTAAACTAATGAAACAATCTAAATACGATTAAGTGAACTTCGACGTTACTAGAAAATTTCATTAATTGAAAAACAAAAATACACCTAAATAGAGGGACACAACGAGTCTTAACATAAAAAATATATATATTAAGCAAAATACATTAAAATTATGAATAACAACTCAAAACACTAACTTGTTAATTAGAAAAAATAATTTTTAACTAAGAAAAATAATTGAAGATGGATATATATATTTTTAAAGTAATATTATACGATCCAAATAATGTAGCAAGTGAGTTGTCATCACTGCACAAATCGAAAGATGATGTGATAAATGAACAAATCACTTGTTACTTGGGTTGTTTTGAGTTAATTTTTGGGGTTATCTAGCATCAGTGACTTTTTTTTTTTTTTTTAATTTTATGAAAAATGCTAGGCATCCCACCTAAAATCTCAACTTTTATCCCAATTTATATGGCAGTTGAGGTGTCAAATGGTGAGTAGATATATATGGTAAATGAGATAAATCATTGTTAGTGTGTTTCCATTCATAATCTGACATTTCAAGATGAAAAAAAAATTGGAATTTTGAATAGAATTTGTAACATTACTGTTTTTCATATTAAGTTTTGTAATTACAAATTTCGAAGAACGAAAAGAATCATTAATTAATTGGAAAGGGTGAAGAATTGGGTCGTGACTCATGTCTATCGCTGTGTTTGGTTGGATGGAGAAATGGAGGGAGGGAGAGATCAAATCCTTTGTTTGGTTGGAGGGATGAGAGGGAGGAGAGGAGAAGAGGAGGGAGAAAAGAGTCATCCGGGCCCACCATATTGGATCCTTCCAATTATGGCGGATGAGAGGAGGGAGAGAAGATTGGAGGGGAATTACTATAATGTCCTCCAATTTTTCATTGCCCTCCAATTTTTTTAAGGGTAATATAGTAATTTTACAAATTAAATACAAATCCATCCATTCAACCCTCTTTTCAATACCAAACAACATGAATGATAGATATTATCCTCCATCCCTCATACTCTCTCTCTCTCTTAATTCATCCATCTCTCATACTCTCCCTCTCTCCTACCAAACATAGTGTAAAAGAGAGGAGAGAGGGAAAAAGAGAGAGAATGGATTTTGATGTTTGAGATGACCACATATAAAGGTGGCACGGTTCCGTTCCAGTTTCGATTCTGGTTCCAAGGTTTGGTGGAATCGGAATCGGAATCGGAATAGGAATAGGAATCGGAATCGGAATCGGAATCGGAATCGGAATCGGAATCGGAACCGGAACCGAAATCGGAACCGGCTTTATACCAATTCCAGAACCATCGATTCCGGAACCGTCGGTTCCAGTTCTGGTTCCTATGGAACCGGCGGTTTGGAACCTTTGTCTTTATTTTTTATTTTTTATTTTTTATTTTTTATTTTTATATTCAATAACAAAAAAAAAAAAAAAAAAAAAAAAAAAAAAAAAAAAAAAGAAAAGACTTCTAAGTTCTAAATTGTAACTTATAAGTTGTAGATTGTAATTGAATAAAATAAAATATATAAATGACAAATTACAAAATGAAATTAAATAAAATTCATTGGGTTGGATACTTGGATGTTGGAAGTTGGATCACCCGACCGAAAATAAAATAAAATAAACAAATGACAAATTACAAAATTAAATTAAAATAAAACTAAACAAAATGACAAATTACAATTTACATTTCATTGGGTATTTGGAAATTGAGTCACCTAAATTTCGAAAATAACATAAAATAAATAAATGACAAATTACAAAATTAAATTAAAATAAAACTAAAAAAAATAAAAATGTAAAGTTATTAGCCTTGCACTTAATTTTTACCACAATTAAGTTGCCTACATATCCTCTTGAGGGGGTTTAGAGGAATCAAAGGCCACGTAGTTCTCTTACCTTTTATTACAGGTTTGGTGATGACGTGGACTAATTGTTGTCGTGATGGCATGATCCGCATGACCGTAATATGGCATATGCTATTCTGGGTCCACTGCCTCAACTTTAGGTTCGTCATCTTTGAAGAAATCGTACGTTGGCTCCTAGTCGATTTCTTGTTGTCTATATTGTGCCTTCGTCCAATCATCTACACAAACATGTATCTGTAGTGCTTTCGGAGTCAAGCACGAACATTTTTCATCCAGGATATTCCCCCCGGCGCTGAACTCTTATTCCACCGCCACTGTAGAAACTGGTGTTGAAAAAATATTTTGGACTATCATAGCCATGATTGGATAGTACTTTGCAGTTTCTTTCCAATATTGTAAAATATCAAATTCTTCTATAAACTCAAAAGAAGAAGTTAGATAAGATTCAAAAGAAGAAGTTAGATAATATTTTGGGCTATCATAGCCATGATTGGCTAGTCTTTTATTTAACGTGTTTAATGTGCTGATCCGACAATGATCTGAAGTATGAACCCAATAAAATCCAACCCAAATTCACCAATTATGTGTCATGATCTGTCATATCACCGAGTTGTGTCAATAATTCATTAAACAAATTTTTTCTTCGTATTTTAGATAATTACAAGTTTTTTTCTTTTAAATAAGAATAATGTATTAATGTTACATTGTCCAAAAGTTTTTCCATGTTTTGTATCCAGATGATATGACAATCTGATTTATAGTAACTATATTAATAGTGAGATAATGTGTTAATGATGCAGTAGTAGTTGTAAATTAGTTTGTCATATAATCAGGGGTGTACCTAGGATTTTTTGTTAGAGTGGGCTAAAACAAAACAATATATTTATATTAGATGAAATCAGACTAACAAAAAACCATTCGATCATATGTTGCAAAACCACATACAGAACCACATATACATATAGATAAATAAAAAAGAAACAAAAGAAAAACAAGAGAGGGAAAAGAAAAGAAGTGAAGGGGCCTGCAAACCCAAAACAATAAACTAAATATGCATGTAGGCCTCAACCGAAGGCAAAAAAAAAAACATGAACTAAACTAATGAAACAATCTAAATACGATTAAGTGAACTTCGACGTTACTAGAAAATTTCATTAATTGAAAAACAAAAATACACCTAAATAGAGGGACACAACGAGTCTTAACATAAAAAATATATATATTAAACAAAATACATTAAAATTATGAATAACAACTCAAAACACTAACTTGTTAATTAGAAAAAATAATTTTTAACTAAGAAAAATAATTGAAGATGGATATATATATATTTTTAAAGTAATATTATACAATCCAAATAATGTAGCAAGTGAGTTGTCATCATTGCACAAATCAAAAGATGATGTGATAAATGAACAAATCACTTGTTACTTGGGTTGTTTTGAGTTAATTTTTGGGGTTATCTAGCATCAGTGATTTTATTTATTTATTTATTATTTTTTTTAATTTTATGAAAAATGCTAGGCATCCCACCTAAAATCTCAACTTTTATCCCAATTTATATGGCAGTTGAGGTGTCAAATGGTGAGTAGATACATATGGTAAATGAGATAAATCATTGTTAGTGTGTTTCCATTCATAATTTGACATTTCAAGATGAAAAAAAAATTGGAATTTTGAATAGAATTTGTAACATTACTGTTTTTCATATTAAGTTTTGTAATTACAAATTTCGAAGAACGAAAAGAATTATTAATTAATTGGAAAGGATGAAGAATTGGGTTATGACTCATGTCTAACGTTGTGTTTGGTTGGATGGAGAAATGGAGGGAGGGAGAGATCAAATCCTTTGTTTGGTTGGAGGGATGAGAGGGAGGAGAGGAGAAGAGGAGGGAGAAAAGAGTCATCCGGGCCCACCATATTGGATCCTTCCAATTATGGCGGATGAGAGGAGGGAGAGAAGATTGGAGGGGAATTACTATAATGTCCTCCAATTTTTCATTGCCCTCCAATTTTTTTTAAGGGTAATATAGTAATTTTACAAATTAAATACAAATCCATCCATTCAACCCTCTTTTCAATACCAAACAACATGAATGATAGATATTATCCTCCATCCCTCATACTCTCTCTCTCTCTCTTAATTCATCCATCTCTCATACTCTCCCTCTCTCCTACCAAACATAGTGTAAAAGAGAGGAGAGAGGGAAAAAGAGAGAGAATGGATTTTGATGTTTGAGATGACCACATATAAAGGTGGCACGGTTCCATTCCGGTTCTGATTCTGGTTCCAAGGTTTGGTGGAACCGGAACCGGAACCGGCTTTATACCGATTCCGGAACCGTCAGTTCCGGTTCTGGTTCCTATGGAATCAGCGGTTTGGAACCTTTTTTTTTATTTTTTATTTTTTATTTTTTATTTTTATATTCAATAACAAAAAAAAAAAAAAAAGGACTTCTAAGTTCTAAATTGTAACTTATAAGTTGTAGATTGTAATTGAATAAAATAAAATATATAAATGACAAATTACAAAATGAAATTAAATAAAATTCATTGGGTTGGATACTTGGATGTTGAAAGTTGGATCACCCAACCGAAAATAAAATAAAATAAACAAATGACAAATTACAAAATTAAATTAAAATAAAACTAAACAAAATGACAAATTACAATTTACATTTCATTGAGTATTTGGAAATTGAGTCACCTAAATTTCGAAAATAACATAAAATAAATAAATGACAAATTACAAAATTAAATTAAAATAAAAATAAAAAAAATAAAAATGTAAAGTTATTAACCTTGCACTTAATTTTTACCACAATTAAGTTGCCTACGTATCCTCTTGGGGGGGTTTAGAGGAATCAAAGGTCACGTAGTTCTCTTACCTTTTATTACAGGTTTGGTGATGACGTGGATTAATTGTTGTCGTGATGGCATGATCCGCATGACCGCAATATGGCATATGCTATTCTGGGTCCACTGCCTCAACTTCAGGTTCGTCATCTTTGAAGAAATCGTACGTTGGCTCCTGCTCGATTTCTTGTTGTCTATATTGTGCCTTCGTCCAGTCATCTACACAAACATGTATCAGTAGTGCTTTTAGAGTCAAGCACGAACGTTTTTCATCCAGGATATTCCCCCCGGTGCTGAACTCTTGTTCCACCGCCACTGTAGAAACTGGTGTTGAAAAAATATTTTGGGCTATCATAGCCATGATTGAATAGTACTTTGCAGCTTCTTTCCAATATTGCAAAATATCAAATTCTTCTATAAACTCAAAAGAAGAAGTTAGATAAGATTTAAGCTCGGAATACGAACCGGAGCTTGATGAAGAACATCTTGGTTTTTTGGTTTTTTGGTTTTTTTTGATAACATACTATACCCTAAATTCAAAAATCCGGAGGAGGATGATGGGGGCTGAGATGCAGTTTGTGTTCGTGTAACATCTAAGTTCAGTGAGGATCCATAAATTGTAACATATTCATCATATAAATCATGCAATAATTTCTTAACTCTATCACAACACGCATCAACATCATATTCAATATTTAAACCTTTTTTGCCATAATAAACTTCTAGATAATAAGACAAATGTTGTAATTTACAATGTGGATCAAAAACCATAGCAATCAAATAAATATTTGGAAACTCCTTATAATAATTTAACCATTTTGCCTTCATAGCACTAACGGCTTCTACTATTGTTGGGTCAAATTCACAATAAAAAAACTGCACTAGCAACATTAAAACTCTCAATAACAAATAAATGTGTTGTAGGAAAATAAACACTAGATAAATTGTTTGTAGCATTATTAAAAACTTTTAACAAATTGAAAACATTGTAACAAGCATCCCAATGAGCTTCAAAAAGTTCACTGTTAGGAACATAAAATTGAATAAAAGAAACTAATAAATCCATATACTCATAACTTTGAGCAAGCAATTTATAAATAGAATTCCAACGTGTTGGAACATCACAAGGAAATTTAACGACACGTCTACCATTTTGTTTACAATATCTTGCCCATGCTTTCATTGTAGAAGAATGTCTCCATAAAAACGTTAGGACTTTTTTAATAGGTAGAATAAAATCTTCAAGAGTTTCTAATCCTTTTTGAACACATATATTTAAAACATGGCATGCACACCTTTGATGAAAAAATGTACCACCAAGAAAGGGTTTGCATAAATCCATTAAAGATGGAATAGCAGCGGTATTGGTAGAAGCATTATCAAAACCAATTGCAAAAATTTTGTTTTCAATATTATACTCTGAAAAAATAATTCTAAGCTGTCTATAAATATTTTTGAGCAGTGTGTGCATCATCAAAAACTCTAAATACAAGAATTCTTTTTTGGATAGTCCATGCATCATCCATAAAATGGCAAATGACACCCAAGTATGAATGCGATTGCCAATAGTCAGTCCATATGTCGGCACATATGGTAACACGACCATTATATTTTTCAAAATATTTTTCTAACTTTTTTTTTTTCTTTCAAATAAATCTTTTCAAGTGTTTGTGTGAGCGTAGATCTAGGGACACGGCATGCAGCAGGGTTTAATGATCGTCGACAATAGTTAATAAAACCAACCCTTTCACCAAAACTGAATGATAAGTGTTCTACTGCTACCATCCTAGCTAATTCTTCTCTATTTTGTTCATCAGTATAACGAATTAATTGTTGGTTAGGAGTAGCGTACCTGAGAATTTGTGATTCTGACCTTGTTCTGGTTTGTGCTTCTGGATGTTTGGTTTCAATATGCTTTCGATAAGTGCCATATCCTTCGGATTTGCTCCACTTATATACTTTGGTGCAGTAATTGCAAGCCTCTACATATCTTCCATCTTCTTTCCTAACTTTCTTCATATGTTTGACGAAGCGATCAGATTTGCTCTACTTCTGTATCAGATCTTCCTCCTCTTGTAGTTCCACTTCTGGTGGATCAAAATCAAAATCCGGAGGTGTATCAATATCAGACATATTTTCTGACTGGCTTGTCAAATTGGGGGTGGTGTCATTGGGATCGGGTTCAGAAATTGTTAGAGGGGGAGTAGGACAGTTTATGCCTAGGTCTTCAGCATAGGCTCGACGTTGCAGATAATCGTGATAGGTGGGGTTGTTATGATTGAGATTATCAATCATAGTACCCTTACCTTTCATCGAAATCGAACGCCTAGGACCGTCACGGTCGTGACCCCTTCCATTTCCACCATTTCCACTTGCCATTTAAAAATAAATTTGGGAGAAAATTGGAAACTTAGAACTTAGAAGAATAATAGTATTAGTAGGTACTAGGTAGTATTGTAGTAAAGTAATAAACTAATAATTGCAAATAAATGAAAACGAAATTGGAAACTTAGTAATTGAGTAATTGGAAATTAAATAAATTGGGAATAAGATAAATTGCAAATAAAATAAATTGGAAATAAAATATATTGGAAATAAAATAAATTGCAAATAAAATAAATTGTAAATTGCAAATAAAATTAATTTCAAATAAAACAATTGCAAAATTAAATAAATATTAAAAACCTTGGAAACTTGGAGACTTGGAGACTTGGAGATTGAGAGACTTGAGACTTGAGAGTGTTGAAGATTTGAGAGAGAAATTAGAATTAGAGAATTGAGAGAATTGAGAGGAAATTGGTGTGAGGAAAAATGAAAGGGGGTAGGGGTGTGGTATTTATAGAAAAGAAAATTTTTTTTAAAAATTAAATAAAGGGGTAGCCGTTGGAGGCCTAACGGTCAACCCAAAAAAAAGAAAAAAAAAAATTGCTCGAACCAGCGGTTCGAACCAGAACCGGGACAGCCGATTCCGTTCCGGTTTGAACCGTCAGGTTCCTCAAACATTAGAACTGGAACCGGAAATCTGATTCTGATTCTAGTTCTAGTTCTGTTTCCGGTTCCGGTTCCGATTCCCCTACAATTCCACGGTTCGAACCGGAACCTTGCCAGGTCTAACCACATATCTGACATGGATTGACATTGTAGTATTGGGAGAAGAGAATCACTCTCATTACTGGTTATATAAAGGAATATTTTAATTAAAATAATAATAATATATAGGAATAAATTATTAACTATAATTTTTTCTTTTTTACAAAGGGTTGACCCGGCTTTAGCTCAAGTCAGCCCTCTATTGCATCCGCCCCTGCATATAATTTAGAGCAATGAATTTATGCAAATTTTAATTGTTTGGGCAATATAGCATTACTTAGCAAAAATTGTTTTAATCTATTGATAATTAAAAAAACAGAGGAAATTAAAAATGGTATCTTAAATATGAATTAATGACTGAACTTGTGAGAGTTAAGATCTAAATATATTGTTTTTGTTCTTAAAACATTGGATATGATAAGAAAAGTGTTTAATTAGATTGTAACCCAAAAATAAAATGATTGTTTATTAAAATCTTTTAAAAACAAAATCAACAAATTTAAAGGTGACATTGGAAGAATTTAAGAAGTAAAATAACAATAAATAACATTGAAAGTGTTTGAAAAAAAAAAAAAAAAAAAAAAAAAAAAAAAAAAAAAAAAGAAGAAGATTGAAAGAAGGGATCGATACTTGTTAAATGAGCACTTTATTCATGTGTGAAGTGTGAAGTGCGAAGTGTGAACACTTCCATCATCACGTGTTACGGTTGTTATCACCAATTAATTCGTAGGTCCATTATGTATGCTCTCTCATAACTTAAAATCAAGATTATAACTTTATTTTTAAATCCACACTTTTCAATGGCCACTAACACAAGTAATTTATATGTCAACGGGGGCGTAGTTCAGCTGGCAGATGTACGAGCTTAGGGTTTGGGTAAATGACTCCATAGAGGTTTACTATATTTGGGGATTTTTTTTGGGAGGGAGAGACTCGAACCCGTAACCTCATGGTGCAGGTGTAACAGGTTTACTACTAGATCAACCTCGTTTTGTCGATTTCTTTATAATTTTTAAAACATTGACATTTTCTATCTACAAATATTTATTTATTTATTTTTGGTATCTAGGATCCCGGACTTCGTCCAGACACCCATCAATCTGTCCTTCCCAACTGAGTGACTCGCCGTGGTCTGTATATTGGATAGTGGAGTATGACAGATAGGAAACCCCAGTCACACAAAGATGTAAGCGACTAAATTAAAACTCGTCTTCACCTGGATAGGATTCAAACAGTTGACCTGGTAGTTACCCGCGCCCCAAACTCGTTCTTCTACCAGTTGAACTAACACTCTAATGGCTGGCCACAATATAATTGCTAAGAGTAGAACCAAAGACGTGGGATTTTCATCCCAAGCCTTGGATCACCAAGGCAACCACCTTGTGGTTATCTACTGATATTTACTGTTGCAAGTTGCAACAAAGCATTGAAATTGAAGCAATGTTGAGTTCATTTTTGCTCACCCCCCTTAATTAAGGGTGAGCATTTACCCTCTCCTCAGATTTGGACAAGTGTCCAAAAATATTGAAAAAGGGTAAAATTGGTAGAACAAACCTTAAAATATATAATAAATAATTTATCAAACCATGGTTAAGTTTTGAACACTTACCCAAATCTAGGGAGGGGGTAATGCTCACCCCTTAGTTAAAGGGGTGAGCAAAAATGAACTCAGCAATGTTTGATGCAAGTAAGAATTAAGTGGCAGGCGTTACACGACTAGACGACTAGTTGCTCGTGTTGGCGATAACTTTGACGTGCAGAGCATGACATTGTTTACGTGGACATGCCACGTAAGCTATGCATTTATGCTTTATAATTAATTACTATTTACTAGTGGTAGTTTCTACAATTCTACTCTCTTACTTCTTCGGTTCTTCTAGATACGATTATACGAATAGGCAATCATATCACCGACACGACAAATATTATTATTAGATTACGAGAAGAAAAAAAAAAAATAGCAAAATTTAAAAGAAAAACAAAAGATTCCTTTAGATTTCAGAAATTAAAAGCAAAGCAAAAATCCATGATATGGGGTCATTTTACTGTTGATTGTTGAAAAGCTATTTTGCTTAGGTGATTTAAAATTCAATTTATTTAACTCACTTAAATGACGTTGAACTATATTATTCTAATGTATTAAATTTTGATAGCTTAATTTATTTTTTATTATTAACATAAAATCTCAACATTTTAAGTTATCATATATAATATAACCTAATACATATAAATAAATCTACGTACATGAATTTAACTATTATTTTTTTCTCATCACAAGTAATGATGACCGATTAAATATTTTTATTTTGAATATGATGCGTGGAAATTGAATTTTATAACTTGATATTATAATAATAGAGTTTTTGTCTAGTAAACATATAACTATGAGTATACTTAGAGCACATTTATCCACCTTATCACTTTTTGTCAAAAAAAACATTGCAATCGGATCAAATAATACGTATATGGTGAAACAAAAAATGATGAGGTGGATAAGTGTGCTCCAAGTATGCTCACGGTTATATGCTTACCAGACAAAAAAACTCTACAAAATAATAGTAAAACTCTATGACAATTTTTTTTTTTTTTTTTTTTGATTGGAAGTAACAACGAGTTACATCAACTGGATAACTGATCCAGACAGTTACTATAACTGGGACCATCGAGATTAGACATTGAGGCACAGCCCAGACTACAGCTCCCACACCGGGGAGAGAACACCCAAACCCACAAACCCTCACAAGAGGAACTGAAACTAACCAAAAAACCTCACAAAGAGGATTGAAATTAAACTAAAAAACTAACAAAACCTCACAAAGAGGACTGAATCTAACCGATTAAACCTAACACCGATCAGAGGAGGAGGAGTCCCTTGGCTGCCGGCAAGTGTTCCGGCGGAGAGGATTGGGCCGGACGAACTCCAAGGCCGCCATCACAGCTCACACTGAAACACTCTAGATTTGGCTGGATCCTAGAGGATCGGCCGATCTGACAGCTGCCAATGTTGGCTGGAAAAAAAGACCCGCCCGGTGGCGCGAGAGGGTCGGCCGGACGAACACCACTATGACAATTAGTATATATAAATAAATGAATAAGATTCAGAAATGTTAATCACATACTATTATAAAACTGGTTAAGTAAAGTATCGGTAATGCATGACTGCATGGCACAATGAAAAGGTTGAATGTGGTATGTGGAAATTGGAAAACAACAAAAAATAGTAATTACAATTAAGAAAAGGGTTGGTGGAGTAATGATGACGGGACATGGGAACAATTATGATGTATTAGTACTACTAATCTTTTTTTAAGTCAAAGATTCGACACATAACTCAACTACCATTTTTCATTTTTAACTTTATTTCCCTTCTACACAAAGAATCCATTTAAATAGAGGATTGACTATTTATTTACTAAATAAACACCATTAGACCTCCTAAATGATCATTTTTTGTATTACATATTCAAAATAATTAAGCATCTTTTGGAAAATTAAAAAATCTACCACTAAATTTATCATTTTTTTACTTTAGTCCCCGCGCTATATCTCTTCTTATTAAGTATAATGTCCCCTCCATATAAAGATTCCAACTTCCGTCTCGAGTATGCTACCACTTAGCTTAGGGTGGATGTGGATGTGGATGTGGTGGTTCTAATTTTATGATTTATTTTTTCTGAAACACAGTATATAATGGCATCGATTCAAATCTATAGTATTGTCTGATTGAATGAATGCTCTTACCACCTAGCCACGTTATGTGTGGTGAGCTAATTTTACGATTGAGGAAACGTTTTACAATATATTAATATAGTGACTTGAAAGCTGTTCAAAAATCAAATAGGGTAACAAGGACGTGTAGGTTACTGTCTGGTGAATGGTAATGACACTTACCAACTTAACTCTGAAAATGATTTTATTTTAATTCCATCTATTGATTATTAAGCTGGACCCCATTTGAATCTAATTACCACTTGATGTTTCAACTATAGAATCCTGTGGTTGAGATGCGACTTTCCATCTTATCACTCTCTGTATACCACTAGTCCTGTAAACTGTGGGCAATACCAAAAAGGATCCTGATAAAAACTAGCCGATTATTTGATCCATGATTTAAATACACTTGCTTTTTTTTATTAAAAAAAAAAAAATACAGAGAAAATTTTATAATTTAGCCCTTAAATTAGTGTAAAATTTAGATTTATCAAACCTTTGTAACTTTTCTTTTTTTGTCAGCTTTAGTAGTTCACTTGATCAAAATATCACTATAATTACCTATGTTTTACCTCTCTTCCCTCTGTCCACTGAATTTCTCTCTCTTTTCTCTCTAAGCGTTAATTAACATTACAACAAAATAAGCATTGATAAAACTTTGCTCTTCATCGAAACAATTCCAACGACTTATTATGAATAAAAATATGATATTGTTTGCCTCTTCAAAACTTATTTGAAAATGTTCAACATCATGCCGAAAACAAACAAAAAATTACACACTAAAATTAAAGAAGTATTACATGTTAAAAATAAAGAAGGATTGCATGTTAAAAACAAGCTAAAGATTCATGATAATTATATATATATATATAAAGATTACACACTTAAATTAAAGAAGGAATACAAATCGGTAACAAACTAAGGATTAGACCATCTCCAATACAGATGTCAATGCCAATGCTAAATTTGGCACAAAAAATAGTAAAATGTTATATTTGATACATCAATTTAGCATTGTGCCACAATGCATAATTCTATTTAAAATGCTATTTTTATTATTTTATTAATTAAAATTATAAAAGTAAACACTTATCATTAATGCATTCATTATTTCTTTTAATGCTCTAATGTAAAGTTTCATTAATGCATTCATTATTTCATTTAAAAAAATATATATAATGGTATTTTGTAATTAAAAAAAATAGCATTTATTGCTTTGCCAAATATAGCATATACTAAATTTAGCACATTATTTGGCACTGCATTGGAGTATAGTTTTTGCACCCAATGCTAAAATTTAGCACGGGTGTAAAAATCGTCTTCCAATGCAGTGTCAAATGATGTACCAAATTTGGTATATGCTATATTGTGTGTCAAATTTGGCACAGCAATAAATGTTCTTTTTTTAATTACAAAAATACCATTATATATATATTTTAAATAAAATAATTAATGCATTAATGGAACTTTACATTGGAACATTAAAAAAATAATGAATGCATTAATGGTAAGTGTTTACTTTTATAATTTTAATTAATAAAATAATAAAAATATCATTTTAAATAGGATTGTGCATTGGAGCACAATCCTAAATTGATGTGCCAAATATAACATTTTACTCTTTTTTTAACCTAAAGTTAAAGAAGGATTTCATACTAAAAGTTAGTGTGTAAGGTTGATTAAAACATGCAAGAGACTTAATCAAGCAAATTAAAAGTTGGTTCTCACTCTAGGTTTTGTATTTCTCTCTCTACATTTTCTACGACCGTATGGATTACTAAAATTTTAATGCATTTTTGTCCGAACCCCATTTTTTGGCTAAAAAATAGAAAAAAAAAAAAAAAATTAGAAGTGGTTATTTTTTTTAAAAATTCACAAATTTGGGGCCGAATAAAAATCTGAGAATCTTATTACTTTTTAGATATAAAAAAGAACATTTTCAAATTTTTGGAAATCTAATATCATAGTAAAAGATCTCGTAGAAATATTAATTGTTTAAGACTTTAAGATGCCAAATCTGTCAATATTTTAATATTTTATTTGGACCCCAGTTTAACGGAAAAAAAAAGGGACATTATTATTTCCCCTTACGTTTGGCCTAATGTCATTTAATTAACCCCTTTTATTTTCAGAAATAGTTATTTTCACCTGACATTAACTTTCTGTTTAAAGAGTGATGTGGTAGTTAGATTTTAAGATAAGTTTGGTAATTCAATAAATGAATAGGGATGGTATCGGGTCGGATTTTTCCAAGCCTGAATCCGAACCCACGAAATATTTTCCATCGTTAACCCGAATAATTTTACAGGTTTGAATTTACACCTATGGGGTTTGATGAAACCTGAACCCACGAAATTATTTGGGTTCAGGTTTCAACATGCGAACCCAAAACGATATCGTTTTTTTATAAAAAAATATTCAGGTTGCACGTTTAGATTTTTTTTTTCAAACCTAAACCCGTTTCGGGTTCACATTGGACAATCGAAATTGAGTCGTAGCCCAATTAAAAAAACTCATACTATCCCATGTGGTTCGGGTTCGGGTATAGGCCCGAACATACCCCCATGATTGGGTGAAATTGTCATCTCTAGAAATGAAATGAGATATTTAATAATATAAGAGTGAAATGAATGAAGTATATTTTATTTGCCACACACAAAAAAGGGTTAGCCGATAATATTTGTTTAACCTCGTTAATTTATCAATTATATAATAAAATACAATTTGATTTAGGGGTGTGCATGATGCAATCAAATCCAATAGGATCCTTTTGACTTGACCCAATCTGTTAAATCGGATTTGAAGACATGATTGGATCATAAATTCTAAAATCCTTTGGATTGGATCTTATATTTCCATATGAAAATCCGCTAAATCCACTGAAATATAAAGCTTAATTCATATTGGGATAATTTATTTTGTCTTATAGAGAGGAACATTAAGCAAATTTTGGCCTATTGTATTTTGTTATGATAATGAGTTATATTTCAAACATTTGAATTGATTTTATTTATGTTTATATTTTTTTTTTTGAGAAATAAACAACTGTATTACCAAGCCTGGAATACCAGGACAGAAGTACAAGATATATGAGTACAACAACAGCTGGGACCCATCAACTATGGACATCCAAGTACAGCCCCGACTAGAGACCCCACAGAAGGGGATGGATACCCACTCACAAAGTGGGACAACTACCCACACATCAGGTGGGACAACAGCCCTCACGAAGAGGGAAAACAGCCACACAAGGTGAACTAAACAAAAGAACAACTTCGATTCATGCAGACCCTGGCACACTGGTGGTGGAGGTGTCCAAAAGAGAGTCCAGCCACCCTGGCTAGCTCGGCTAGCGGCCAATAACGGATCGCAGAATGAAGAAAACGAACAAAACCAAAATAAAACCCTAAACTAAACGAAAATAAACCCGATCGGAGGGAAGGGGGCCTCGGCTGCCGGAAAATGGCCAAGACCAGTTCGGACGGCACCCGGAGAAGATCCGGCTGGATCGAAGACGAGCAAGCTGGATCGAAGCGAGACGGCCCAAACCCTAGAGGGCTGCCGGAGGCAGTTGGAAAAGACCGATCGGCGACGGAGAGAGCGTCCGGACGAGCGCCATCCTCGGCGCTGCAACCGAAGGGGAACCCCAGGCTGGATCAGGGAGAAAAACCGCCAGAAAAAGGAAAGAAAAAACCGACCAAGCCGCCGCGAAGAAGAGAAAACCGCCGCGGATCTCGCCGGAGAGCGTCAGGCGGTGCCGACTGGACCGCTAGACAGATCGACCTCGCCGCCGACACCCCATAGCACAGCAGGGTGCTGGCGGCGGACGGGGAAGGCTTGACGGTGAAGAAGGGTTAGTGAGATGGCAGAGAGAAAAAGGCTAGAGAGAGAAAGTTGTTTTGCCAGTTTTATGTTTATATTTAAAGTTTATAATTTGTTAGACTTTTTGAACTTTAAATTGTACAATTATGTATTGCTTTTATATTAATTATATTTGAAGTACGGTATGGATATTTATCGATTTTGTTAATTTTAGGGATGTTTTAAGTTTTATATATTAAGAATTGCTTCGTATGAATCCGATCCATTGGATTGGATCAAATCGAATTCAAGTATATTGGATCGGATCCCACTCTAAGATTAAATCATATCGGATTGTAATTTCTTTGATCCAATCGGATCGGATCTTGAATCATGGCAAATTCAATGGATCTGATCCGCTGCACACCCCTAAATTTTGATTATTCATTTACCTATTAAAAATTTGTAATAATTAAAACATTGTTAATTTAATTACCTAATTCAATCTACTACACCCATCTAATAAAATTTTAAATGTCAAAATAGTTATTTATCTTATATATTTTTAAGCTGCATCTTCATCCTTCATTTTTAATCTTGTTAAATGGGTTAGCATGTTAGGACTTAAAATGGGTTCAACCCAAACACGATCCATTTACTTAACGAGTTTAACGTGTTGATCCGCTAGTGATCTGAACTCATCGAGGAGGTCTAATTCAAACCCACTAATTTCATGCCGTGTAAATGATAGGACTTGAGTTGACTTGTTTTAGTTAAAAGTCAACGAAACAAGGAAAGGAGGGAGAGAGAGAGAAATAGGAAGGAAGGGCAAATTAGTAAAAGAAAGAAACTGTCGGCCTGGATAACTGGGGTTAAATAAACCAGTGTGAGGTTAAGGGATAAAGGGGGCCTGTGTGTACGGAGCGCACGTGGGAGATATAGATCGTCGGTGACTCGGTGAGAGAGTTAACCACGAGTTATATTGATTGAGAGATATACACAAAGAAGAAAAACACTCTATTTTCTTTCTTTTTAATTCTTTTTAAAAAAATAAAAAATTATTAATTCATTTTAAACGACACAGAAATTCTGAGAAGGAGAGAGGGACGGAGATTATAAATATGATATTTGTTCATGGAATGACATTGTGAATTTTATTTTTATTTTTTTTGAAAAAATGAGTATTGGAATTGATAGAGAGAGAGAAATGGCTGATTCTTCAAGCGGTTCTGTTTCCATTGATATGGAGACTCTTTCTCCTACCGGAAAGGTGCCTGCATTTTCTTTATCTATTTACATTCTTATTTATGGATATGCTCTTCATTTTCTCTTACTTGTTTGGTTCCTGAGAAAATGCTTTCTTTTTCACTATTCTTGTAACCAATGTCAAACTACTAAATTTGTTCAACCTTTTTCCTATACAGAGTTGAAATTTTGTTTTTATTACATCTTTGGTCGGTTTTTGGAGATTAAATGGAAGGGATTTTGCTTGTATTTTTCTTTTAATGATAAAGCTGCGGTTGCATTTCGTTATCTGTTAGTTCCATTTCCTCTTGAATGTTTCAAATTATGACATTGTTTTTTATATATCCTCTACTTTTCGATTCTTGCTTTTAACTGACCAGATATATATTGGATATTTGGATATTTGAGAATTTCTGTGAATTCTAATAAATAAAAAATTATCTGTTCTTGTTTGGCATTAGACTTGTAAAGTTGTTTGAAGATTGTTGCTGTTGCTTTATGTTTGAATCAGTGTTTGGTTGGTTTTTAAATTAATGCCAAGGAACATTATGCTAATATACATATATTAGCAAATTGGTACGAAAAGGTAGTATATTGCACATGCAAATCCCATTTGGTTGCAGAATATACTTAACTCCATGGTGTGCTTATTATTATTTGTCTTTGAAAACAGGCCTTGCTGCTATTTAGACATACCGCGTTCAATCTATCTCTATTCGAATTCGTGAAGGTTTATTCATTTTAATGAATTTCAAAATTTACTTGCAGGAGCACAATGTAAAAACTTTCCGTGGTTCTGTGTCTGTTACTGTGTATGGAGACCAGGACAAGCCGGCTCTGGTCACTTATCCTGATTTAGCTGTAAACTGTAAGTAAAAAGGAAGAGTTCTTTTCTCCTCCTAATCTTATTTTTCTATGGAAGATTGGGTTTTGTTGTTATGTATGGAGAAATCAACCAAACTAGTGAAAGATTTTTGGATAAAATTCCTCGTACAACACAAAGAAGTCTATAGATTGTTATTGCCGAGAATTCGCTGAATTCTTTTGTTTTTTTCTTCTTAAATGACTACTACTTTGACATCCGAATTTTATCTCTTTTTCTTTTTTAATCTTACTCTCTTTGAAATTGAGATCCACTTTGATATTCAGTTTGGAATGCATACAATCTGGGGTTTGTAGTTTAAATTTTTTTCAGTCGGTTATGTTCTTGAAATATATGTTTAAGTTTACCTTTAATCACATTCATTGCACTTGGGGTACTATTTATAAGATTCCACTTTCTAGTGCCGATCTCTAACTTACGTCTACATATGTGACTGAGCAGATATGTCTTGTTTTCAAGGATTATTCTTTTGTCCAGAAGCTTGTTCCTTGCTGCTCCACAACTTTTGCATATATCATATAACTCCCCCGGGGCATGAGGTCCGTCACTTGATAGCTTGACCTCATATTTATGGTTCTGCTTCTTCACTTGTGGAGCTATATTGTTGTTGCATTGGATGCTATATTTTACATTGTTCTTATATGGCACTTTCTTCAAGAGCTATTGCAGTTGGGAGCTGCCGCAGTTAGCCCTGATGATCCTGTACTTTCTGTAGATGATTTAGCTGATCAGATCGACGAGGTTCTCAACTATTTTGGGTAATTTGTCATCATATCATATTTGTTGCTTTCATTTTTAATTGGAAACTCGCTTTAGCATATTTTCTATTCTGCTCCAGACATTTTGTATGATTTCAACCATTGCCTTTGTTGGCTTGTAATAGTGGATTAGAACTAAATTACAGCAACTTTTCACTCTAGAAGTATCAACAGAAGCAGTTTAATTTTCGCAGAATATTTAGATTCACTCTACGTATTTAAAAGGACTTAAGCTGTCATTTTCTGCCTCATCATTATTGCTTTTTCTGTTTTGTCTGGAAATTAATAAAGGAAAGCAAATAGATTGATCTTTCTTTTTCGTTTTTTTTTCCCTCTTCCAGGCTTGGTGCAGTATTGTGTATGGGAGTTACAGCAGGAGCTTACATTCTTACCCTATTTGCTGTAAGTTGTCTCCCTTTGTACCTTGCATGTGATCCTTTTTGTTTTTTTGTGACTTACCAAATTCTCTTAGGATTCTTGGGAATCTACTAATCTGAGTTTTATCTCCTTATGTAACAGATGAAATATAGGCAACGTGTACTTGGTTTAATACTTGTTTCTCCTCTTTGCACAGCACCATCTTGGACAGAATGGTTTTATAACAAGGTTCCATTTCTGAACCTCTTCATCTATTGCTAGGGATTAAAGAATCCTCTTTTTAAACGAGCTTTCATATTGTTTACAGGTGATGTCAAATTTACTCTACTTCTATGGCATGTGTGGGGTGGTGAAGGAGTTATTGCTCAAACGCTACTTCAGCAAGGTAATTTTTTTTTTTTTTTTTTTTTCAAGCTTATCCATTTTAATTTGTGTTTCTATTTCCATAGCTGGATTGATCAACTGATTGAATTTTAAATAATAATGGCAGGAAGTCCGTGGTAGTGTCCAAGTACCTGAATCGGATATAGTTCAGGCATGCAGAAGAGTTAGTTCTCCAGCTTTTTCTCACATCTATCTCTTATTTGCTATAAGTATTTTTATTTATAAGCATTAAAAATTGACCAACTGTGGCTGTGAAAGAACTAAGCCTTTGTCTTGCTTCTTTTATGTGCATGTTCATCTCCTCAGCTACTGGATGAAAGGCAGAGTGTAAATATATGGCGGTTTCTTGAAGCAATTAGTAGGTAATCCTTGTTTCCCAGATAAAATTTCACTTGAATATGATTGGCGGGGTGTTTGGAGGCCAGATATATTTAATATGAGTCCCACTTCTTAGTCTTGTGATCCATGTGGGCATTTTTATCCCTTTGATCTGTGCCTTCTTATATACCAATTCATCAACTTGTTAAGAATGTGGCTATGCTGATCCAGGCATACAGCAATGAAATGCTTTATAGATCTCGTTCTTTGTTAATGATCGTCTTCTACAGCACAGTGTAGTTTTCTATATTTTCAATATTGTTAAATTGGTGCATATAATTTTAAAACAATGTGATGCCTTTGCATGCTTAATTATTTATCTGATACGAACAGCATATTTTCTGTCTGGCAGGAGACCAGATCTTAGTGAAGGGTTGAGGAAACTACATTGCCGGTCACTAATATTTGTTGGGGAAAACTCTCCATTCCATTCTGAGGCTGTCCACTTGATATCAAAAATGGATAGAAGATATAGTGCCTTGGTTGAGGTATGTAGTGACAGGTCTTACGTCTATCTTGTTATGACTTTCCGGTATTCATGATCATATAATTTTGCTTTTGCTTTTGCTATGTACAGGTTCAGGCATGCGGATCAATGGTGACAGAGGAGCAACCTCATGCCATGTTGATACCTATAGAGTATTTTCTCATGGGATTTGGATTGTACAGGCCAACTCAAAGTGTTAGTCCTAGAAGCCCATTGAGTCCGTGTTGCATCTCACCGGAGCTTCTTTCACCAGAAAGCATGGGATTGAAGTTAAAGCCGATCAAAACCCGAACCCGAAAAGTGTAAGTCTAAAAGAAACGGAAAAAAGGGGGTTGGGTGTTTTTTTTTTTTTTTCTTTCTTTTGTAATCAATTTGTTAGACATACTTGTATCTTATATTTTGTTTGGCTGGGATAATAAAGAGGAGGAAATTAATAGAAGCGTTGTAGATAGAGAAAAAAGAAAAGGAGGAAAAATAGGAGTGGGTGTATTCAACACAAGTGAGAAATAATGTATCATTCTTTTATATAAACTGCTACATAGAAATAATGAAAAATAGCAGTTGGTCGTGGACGGTGAACTTTTGCTTTCTTTGGTTGTAAAATATAAGTTTCTGCAAATTGGTTCAATGCATTTCTTTGGTGACAATTGCATGGCAGCATTTCCTTGTTTGACCCCAAATAAATATAATATATAAAGTTGTTTGAAATGAGACTTCTCCATAGCCGGTTCAAATGAGGACGAGAATGAAACAAATAAACAAATCAGAGTTGGTGATGGTTCCATTTGTTTTTTTTTTAGTTACACTTGTATGTGGGAATTTGTTAGGTGTGACGTGAGTTATACTTCCATTTTAAAAAGATCAATTATTCGATGATATTTTTGATATCTACATAGAGTGCGGATGGAGGGGGCTGGTGGGGCCGTGACCCCCCTTCCAAAAAAAAAAACTAGGATTCATATTTAAAAAATTACAAAGTTGTTATATATTAAAAAAAAAAAAATTCACTTTGGCCCCCCAAAAAAGTTTTGTTTTTGTATACCGGCCCTAAAATTGAATTTCTGACTCCGTCCATGATATCTATACATACCACCAAAATACAGAAATGATCGAAAATATATGGGAAATAGTATTGATATCAGATAAACATGATATTCCCAATAATATGCAATATATCACTTAAACATAACAACAATTCCTCTAAGAATTGACTATATCATCTATTGAAAAGGAGGAGTCATGTGAGAGTGAAGTTGTTTTGGATTTACAGTCAGCATGAGCAGGTTCACAGCTGCAGATGTCTTGAATGAAGATTGTGTTGATTAAATTAAGAAAGGCAATTCCAAGGTCCTCCCCATCATTCCATGGATGAATATGAGCCTTGATAGACAATGGATTGCTGGATATTATTAGATCCCACACTGGAAATTTGTTCCTTGCCATCAAAATGTCTCCTTCCACCAGCTTCAAACCACCACAAAAATCAGCACTTCCATCTCCAACATATATGAACCTTTTCTTCTTCCCCTTGCAACTTTTCATCATGATCTTTTCCATTACCACACCCTGTATATATTAATTATATATAGACATTCAAGTTAATTAAAGCAATCGATCATATGATCATGATAATCATAATAAATCAAGAATTGGTACCTTGCACATGTTGGGAGGGCAGATACTGCAGTTATGAGAACAAGACTTGAAATCATGATAAGGCAAGATTCTGAGCCCGCCTTCTTTATCAACCAAACTCGGGTTTGTAATTATTTCTGAGAAACAATCCAACAAACCATGATCGTTTTGTCAAAATCAAAAACCACCACAACTCTTCCTGCCATTGCTCCAGCCATCGTAGCTGCCATTGGTTACAGAAGTTGAAGAAGCAGTAGAGTGGTGGACAAGTAGTATATATGTTATTTTCTGTACGTGTTTTACATGTACATGGAATTATGGAAGTGAAGAACTCCTTATCAAGAAAAGGTGACATTTGTATTTCCTGTTTTATTTTATATATAGTGCTCGTTAAGGAATGCCACTCATGATTCATGTTTCCCTTTCTCTTTGGGGATTCCTATTTCTACTACATGAAACTCCTGAACCCTAATATATTGGATGAGTTTGGATCTCAAATTTCTCTTACGTTACTAAAAGAGATATTACCTACTATAATCTATAGCACAATTTTATTTTCATCTCATATTAAATGGGAAAAGCAAGTCCACACACATATATCAAATCCTTCTTTAAGCAAGCCCATTTAGAATTTCAATCACAAAATTGCACCCAACCCACTAATTCAAATCAAATCCATTCTAAAAAGAGTTTATTGGATTGTGTAGTGTCGTTTAAACCTATAAATAATAAGAGCGTTGATGTTTGCATTCCTCAAAATTTATATGTATACCCTTTTTTTATGTATACCTCATTAATTTTTATTTTATTTTTTATAAAAAAAAACTATATCTCGTAAGAACAGCTCCACGTTACTAAGGGGGGTGTATTCAATTAGTATTCTTGAGGACATTTAAAGACATTATAAATCCTGGTGTATTCAATTCAGATATTTAAAGACTTTTAGTCTATATTAATCCAGTGGTATTCAATTCAGATTTCTATGGACATTTAAAGAATCCTTCCAAATCCAGTTGTATTGAATTGAGACTTTAAAAATGTCTACAAGAATCAAGGTGTATTCAATTAGGACTAGATTTTAAAGGATTTTATTAGGTCATGGATTTTGGTGGACTTAATGGTGAAAGATATAAATATCAAATGATATAACATGTCTGGCTTTCTCCCCAAAGATTTTAATGGATCATATTGGTTGAGTGTATAGATTGTGTTATTCGGCTATATAGTGGTGTAATTCTCCATTTATAATAGAAGTCAGAGATAACAAATCCATAAAAGTCTGAGATAAATGTCTAAACAAATCCATAAAAGTCTGAGATATATGTTTAAACAAATCCATAAAAATCTGAGATAAATGTCTACAAATCAATGAAAATCCATGTGGATTTATAAAAGTTCCTAGAAATCCACGAAAATCTGTCACTTAAAAAATGTCTTTAAATGTCTTTAAGAATCCTAATTGAATACACCCTCCTAAACATACCCTTTTTACAATTTTGAAAAAAATATATCATAAATAAATAAATTTTAAATTAATTAAAATGGCAGGAGGAAGCCGCACTTCCTCCCTTTGCAAAGCATGAGGAGTCTCAATGTGAAGTCTCATCATTCACTTAAATGATTTGGGTACAGGCGTACAGCCACCACATGCATAACTCCATCACCTGATGTCGCACCCATGCTTCATGAAATATATTTGCAATAGTTTGCCTTTCCATTTTAGGGATTGTAAACAGACAATTATTTAATTAGTAATTTAGTTTAGTCAGTAAAAAATTCAAAAAAAAAAAAAAAAAAAAAATAGCTGTTAAAAATATAATATATTTTGATTAAAATCTTAATAATTTAATTTGAGGGTAATGTTCGAATTTTAAAAATATATGAATTTAGAATGTACATATAGTTTGGAGGGATGCAAATATCGTCACCCAATTAATAAATCGGTTTTTAATTTATCTTTTAAAACTCATTAACACTCATGGCTCGTTTTGATCTAGACTAGAATTGTTTATAGGGGAAGTGACCCCCCACCCTCACCTCATTCTCCAACCCCTTTCCCCACCCCCAAACCCTATTCGGGGGAAATGGGGATGGGGTGTTTGAGTTTCCCTCATTACTCAAATCCCCAATCTCTCGTTTCACCTTGCTTGATTCAATTTCTCATACTTTCCTCCTTTGAATATATTTGATTTAAAATTGAATATAATCATAAAAATACAATAAAATATTAATTAAATATTCAATCAAAAATAAATAATTTTAAAATTTAATCCAAATAATATAAGTATTCCTATTATTACACAAGAAAAGTTAAATAATTAAATTATAAATCTATTAAAGTTGAGTTAAATAATTCAATTATAAAATCATTAAAGTTACTTTAAAATTATAAAATAATTTAAATAATTTATTATAGACTGTTTAAATAATTAAAAAAATAAAAAAGGTTGAGGATATGAGGAAACGGGGATGGAGAGGGTTCCCCATTTAGATTTGGAGATGAAATTCACCCTTGCCCCCGCCCTTATCCTCCAATTAAGGGTGAAATTTACCCCCAAACCCTCATGGGGCCAGTGGAGGTTTTGTACAACTATTGCGTGCTATCCGTACATGAATAACCTCTTATTTATTAAGGTTATTTACCCTTATTCTCATTTGATTGAAAACTATTTGTTTATTTTAAAAATTAATGCTCTTAAAGTTTTTCTAAGACAATTGTAATAGATACCTGTTCTTAATTTAATTTAGACACGAGTGCAATATTATATGCAAGTCTATATTAGGTTTTTCAATATATATATATATATATATATATATTGAAAAACCTAATAGATGCACTCAAAGTGTTCGATAGAACCCAAGATTTGCCGGCCGATAAGATCTCTGAGATTGACCAGCCAGCTGGGTTGGTTTGGCTATTCCTTTCTATTGAAAAGGAGTCAGCTGTCTGCGCTATATATATATATATATATGTATATATAAATGTTCAAGTCAGTGCGTACAGATATAACTTCGTCAGTGCGTACTGATATAATTTCATCAGTGCGTTGGATGTGAACCATTAGATTTACATATTTTGACTCAAAGTGTATGCACTTGTCAAAACTTTTCCATAATCAGTGGTCCACATGCATTCATCAATGCGCAGTGATGTGAACGGGACTATATATATATATATATATTATTTTCTTAATTTTATTTGTCTTTTAGTTTATTCACCATTTATCATTCTTCAATAAAATCAAATATTCAATTATTTAAAATAAAAATTTAACTATTCAAATGGATAAATTTTGAGTGACTCAAAATTTAGAACCTTTTTGGATTGAGCAAAATTTGATCAAAACCATTAACAATTTGACACAAATTCAATTCAATTTGACCCATTGTCTGGTATTCTCATCTGGCCCAATCAATAAGAAAAAATAACTTTACATTTAGTTGGGGGGTGTAAAACAAAGAATTTAGATCATCCGCTACACTGATATTTATCCTAAAATATATAGATATGTAGACATATGTAATCGATGACTATAATTTATTTTTTTTATTTATTTCATTTTCATTAATTTTAAATCGGGGTAATTACCCTGGTGGCCATCGACTTATACCGCCACTATCAAAATGGCCACCAGATAGATAATTGGTTTAGAAATAACCATTTTTAGCAAACAATGTTACAATAATGGTCATTCCGTTATAACACCGTTAACTTTTTCTAAAAATGTTACACTAATAGTCATCAATTTATTCACTTGTATCAAAACGGCCATTATAATCATTTTTTCTCCAAAATTACTCTAGTGGCCATCCATTTTGTCAATTGGTATCAAAATGACCATTATAATTGTCCAACTTTTTCTAGAACATGTGTGTTGACCATCCATGAGTAAGCAATCATTAAAAATAAAATTTCATTCAATAGAGAAAATGAAGAATTCATTTGATTCAATATAATTTCAGTCTCATACATATCAAATACTACTTGTCAAATTGCACAAGTATACCAAAATCCTCTATACAAGTATATCAACTTGTTCCTTTTAATCTAAAAACTGTTCAAAAACCATGCCCCCTATTGTACCATATTCAAAACCACACAAAAGTTTGCCAACCAAATTTGGAGAAAAATAATTATAATGGATGGTCAATACACATGTCCTAGAAAAAATTAAACAATTATAATGGCCATTTTGATACCAATTGATCAAATGGTTGACCACTAGAGTAATTTTAGAGAAAAAATGATTATAATGGTCATTTTGATACCAAATGAATAAATTAATGACCATTAGTGTAACATTTTTAGAAAAAGTTAACGGTGTTATAACGGAATAGCTATTAATGTAACATTGTTTGCTAAAAACGGTCATTTCTAAACCAATTCCCCATCTAGTGACCATTTTAATAGCAGTGACATAAGTCGATGACCACTAGTGTAATTACCTTAATCAGAAAAAAGAAAACCTCACAAAGTAGTTTTATTGACACCCAGAAGAGAAGCTCTATCATGGCAAAAACTTAAAACCATAATAGAATATTTGAGGCAATTTTCCTGATGTAACACTCAAAACATTCACACATCAACCTTTGCAAAAAATGAATCCAAGTTAATTTTTAATTACCAACAACTCTTGATTTTCAAATTGGAAATTCGAGTCAAGCTGGACCGAATATAATTACCTTACCGACAGAAATAATATATATATATATATATGCTTTTAACTGAAAAGGACATTATATACACTTATAACCATGTTATGAATAGAATGCCTTTACTATTGTTGGAAGACAAAGATGTGCCTTCTTGATGAGCTTCTATTTTAATCAGAGTCTTTGATGGTTCATGCTAATCCGGCTTCTGTTGTTATTGCTGTCGCTTCCTTCCTCGTTGTTCCTCCGTGCCTTTCTTCTGTTCATCTCCCTGTACATTTCTTCAATCATTGGTTTCCATAATCGAACCCGAGCATTTATAAACCAGTTGGATACCTGCTTATTTACCAACATGTAACACCAAATAAGTTACTAATGTACCATATATGACAATGCCAGGCCGGTTACTAAGGCTATTTCAAAAATATATTCATGTTAACATTCCCTAGATAACACTGCAGAACATTTCATTAACAATTCAATGCAAGCGAAAGGGCATCAATATGTTAGTACGTACCTGGCTTCGTGTCAATCCACTTTTCACTGCAAGTAAATGTTTCTCTGCATCTTTAGGGTACCTGAAAATTCATTAAACCTATAAGATCTACTAGCACACATGAACACATAAACGTTTGTGTTGATCTAAAAGAATATAACTGATTCAACCATTAAGTGAGAAATCTCTAGCAATAAGAGGAGCTTACGGATGAAGGAAGTTCTGAAACATCCATGCTCGTAAAACAGAAACGGATTTTTCGGGTAACCCTCTCTGGGGTCTCCATATTTGATGTTCTTTTCTCTTTAGTTGTTGAAGAGCCCATTGCTCCTTGATGAAAGAGTCTTCAAAAACTCTTTCCTTTCCTCTTGGGCATTCACTGTCAAGATATGCTCCCATTGCAAGGATTTGGCTGCTGATCCTCTCTCTAAGGTTTTTATATAAGAAGGAGACCGTGTGAAGAGCGAAACGGGCATGCACCTGAGGATTCAACTCTGTCGCTGCATGAAACGCAGATACAACTGTATGTATCTCATCCAAGCATTGGTTGTATCGATCGTCAACCTGTGTCAAACATCTTAGTCGTAAAACCCTTCCAAGCGGTCTAAATGCTATGTATAAATTAATAAGTGAGATTGCTCAATAATAGATTTAATGCTGGAATCAAGAATTTTCGTACAAAATAAATCTAGTCAGTTCATATCACTATGGTAATTGATATCCAGTATGCTAAATGATACCGAGATCGGATTTGGTAAACTCTAGAACCTATCAGCAGCAAAAAGGAAACAAACATACCACTTGTAGTAAAGTCAGCAACTGGGTTTTCTTTGCTTCTACTGTTTGTTTATGCGACGAGGAATCCACACGAACATTGAAACTACTATCAACATCAGGAGAATCATCATGATCCATAGCAGCATGGGAACTTGAAGAGAATGGTATATTTTCCCCAATTCTCCTCTCACCGGTTAAGTAACTTGCTTCATCTAGATTTTCAAGTGAATAGCTCCCAATTTGAGCTAGTATTTCCTGAATCGCATGAAGATACTTTGATCCTGATATAAACTGAGAGAACTGAGCTGGTCCATAACAACCAAAACTCAGAGAAAGCTCCTTATTGTTGCAAGAAGCCTGTTCCGAGCGCAACCTTCTTGTATCTAAGCAATGGTGAGTTGCACCAGAACAGCTAATCCTGGAGCACTGATCAGGTATACTTGTCGCACCAATTATAGCAGGCTGAGATGTGGCAAGACTTAAAGAAAGCTCTTTGCTGTATTCAGAGGAACCGTAAAGACAATCTGTGTTCACATCTGCTGCATTTGAAGATATGTAGTCGTTCGGATTCAAGTTTCCTGCAGAGGAAGGAAATTGTTGAAACCCTGTTCTTAAAGAGGTTTTCCCACCGAAATGTTGCGGAGCACGAGAATTCTCCAAATCCCACTTATCATTCATATGGCCTAGTACCTCATCATACCCGCAGTTTACTGAGGTTGCATACGAAGAATTTAAATCATTAGAGCAGTCATCAGCAATGTAATTTCTAAAACATCCATAGGATAGATTGAAGGTACTGAAATCGCTAAATTGTTTAGATTTTCTTGAAGACCACTTCTTGTTGCCAATAGGTTAGCAAGTGAAGTAGAAGAAATCAGTGTTCCTCCCTCCAAGTGCTCTTGAAAGTTCATGTTATCAATTGGACTGGAGCTGCCAAGCGAAGCATCTCTTACAGCATTCCTTCCAAGCAATGTAACTAATGCATTAGAATCATAATTCCTGGAATCACTTGTTATGTGAAGATCAGTGTGAATACCACTGATATGTTCTCCTTGCAATGCTGAATGCATCGGAAATCCAGCCAGTGCTCGGTTTTGGTGGTTTTGGTTGTTTAAATCGATTGAATTGAATCCAACCAGTGAGTTTGGTATCCCATCTATGACAACAGAATTTTGGCTGGCTATATCTATAGGCACATTGAACATATCACCCTCCATTAGGACTGTCAGGAGCAATAAGTCAGCATAAGTCGGCAACTATTAATTTTTGAAAAATCTCATGCCGGCAATCGTATGTTATGTCGGCTCATTACCAGTAACAGCACTCTGAACTCTTTTGGAAGCCTCAACCAGACAAGATTAGAGTAAACATAAGCATACTAATTTGCTTTGCTGGTGTAAAATACTATTCTGCTTGTAGATCACTGTCTATAGTCCTTGACTATCTGCCTCCAAGAAACATTGACCTGTAAAATTTTCAAATGAATACTAAGTGAGGGCATTTGATTCTAATCAGTTAATCACAAACAAAACTAATCACCAAGTCGTCTGTCTGATCGGAAAACTTGTGGACCGAGACATAAAGAACCAGTAGCATAATATAAATAACCAAACAATGTTTCAATTAAGCAGCCTAGCTACTGCAAGCAAGAGTATATAGATCAAACCTGCAGAAATTAAAGAGACTGAGAGATGGATCTGACTTGGAAAATAACAATGTTTCAACATTAAACTCACAACGAAAGGTTAAGCCTCTGCTTTTACAAGTAATATGAAAATGCTCATCTCCAAGGTATGAACAGCTTGAATGATTATCATCAATTAGCTCATAATATAGATCTTTCTAATCACCAAAACATAATCTAGATTAACAGAAAGAGCATGGTCAAGTATGACCAGCAACATAGTATATAATCATGATAAACAAGTTTCTGATACTAGAATCTACAAAAAGCATAATTAAAAAGAGAAATCATTAACATTTCCTTGTCCAAGATTCAAATTTGGTATGGAAAAATAGACAAACCTTGTGTTGATTTGGAGATGAGCTAAAACCCAGCAAACAGTTGAGGATACAGATGAATTCTTCCTGCAGTAAAGCTAGTAGAAAGCAAAGTAAAAAAGGTGGGGCATTTTCATGGAGAAACATATAATAAAAATACCATTTTGTAAAATCAAACATGAGAAATCTTTTCAACAGTCAAAAGAAAAAAAAGTGGATTGTTTCTTTCTTCTCCTATAATACTTGATAGACACTACATATAGACTTCCTCAAAGAAGCCAAAACAAGCCATTGCAAAGCAAAGTTCACATGATTTAGTTGGTTTCACTTTCTCCATAAAAGGGTATAAACCAAAAGCCAGTGCCTACAGAGTAAGTTGTGTTACTTTCTTTAACAATAAAGTTAAACAAGAGAGGACTCATGCTAGTATCCCATCTCCTCACTTTTTCTCAGACCACAAAATTCAAAAAAAGAAAAAGTGGGTTTATAATAATAATCTCTCTTTGCATGAACTGAAAAGTGGGATTTTTCTCTAACAGCCCAAAACCCAAGAAACTGAGATTAAAAGATTTAAAACCCACAAACACAAATTATTAATAGGTCTTGAAATAAAGGACACCCTACCCAGAGAAGCAAGGAAAAGAAAGAAAGAGTGTGTAAAAATAAAGTTTTTGCAGAGAGGTGTTGATGAAGAAAATGGACCCATTCAATAAGAGAGAGAGAGAGAGAGAGAGAAGAACCACCACACAAAGAGTAAAAACAAGGGAGGTCAGAGAGAGAGAGAGAGAGAAACACATTACTCTTTTGGTGCAGTGCCACTCATATCTGTTGCAGGCTTTAGAGGGCCCATTCCTTTGCCTCTCAATATCTGCTTCTCTCCAGCAAATATCCATCATCATAATCAAAATACGTGGATTCTCTCTGTTCAAACCTCTGTTCATAGCAGGTCTTCTCAGGCTCAGCACCATTTTTCTGAGAAAAGATATTTGCTTTTTTGGCTATTTTTAAGACAATAAGACAACTAGCTAACGTGATGAAATGGAGAAGTAAATGGAGTAACAAAGTTTTATACTTTTTTCTCTTCACAATTGGAAAATAAATATTTATACACACAATAAAACAACAACTGTGTTATTGCAGTGTACTTTTAAAGATAAAATGAAATGATGATGATGCAAGGATGATGAGAAAAAAATCTAATGGATAGATCTTTATTGTGGGAAAATTACATGTCCTATCTACTTCTTGATGGGAGCTCTCAATCTCATCATCATTCATTGATCCTGCATGCTACACCATTATCAAAAAAATATATATCTACAAACTAAACGACTGTTTAGACCTAATGATGTGTTTTACTTTACTTTTATTTTTATTTTTATAATTATTATTATAATATATTTTGTTGTTGGTCTGGGATCATGATGTTATTCTTCAGATGAATTAATGTTCCGAGATGTCTCAAATCCATATGGGTGTTTGTTCTAGGATTGTTTGATGTGATACTACACTTTAACACTTTCCTTTACAATTGGGTCCATGCAACACCACACTTATTTTAGCTATTAGCTAACTTTCAGTTTTAGTATTTGTTGAGTCCTCTCATTTTGTATCATTAATGCTTGCGGAATCCAAAGTATCTATCTATCTATTTATCTAGATCGTGTATTTTTTTTAAAACTTTAATCATCGATAGGATTCGAGCCGTTAATTTAAAAGTCATTTACCAAAATCTCAAAATTATCCATTCATCAATTGAGCTGCGCCTCCTTTGAGTAGAGGTGACACGGTTCCGGTTCGGTTCCGGTTCCGGTTCCGAACCGGCGGTTCCGGTTCCGGTTCCGGTTCCGGAACCGCCGGTTCCGGTTCCACAGGAACCGCCGGTTTTGAACCGGATTTTTTTTTTTTTTTTTTTTTTTTTTTTTTTTTTTTTTTTTTTTTTTTTACAAACAAAAAAAGACTTCTCTAATAAAATAAATATATAAATGAAAAATTACAAAATTAAATTATAAAATAAAATTACAAATGACAAAAGAAAAAGAAAAAGAAAAATGGGTTCTTATGGGTTGTTGAACCATGGTTGCAGAACAACCATGATAACACCCTAACCAATGAAGCCACATTCAATTCTAGCATAATAATTGAAACAAAAACTATAAGTAGTATAAAGATTTATTTTAAAACGTGTCCATTTACACGAGGCCTGACTTTAAAGTAATTCTCCGGACCAAGACGGGCACGGGTGTGGTGTCGGATCGAGAGGGAAAAGTTTCTTACTAGGTTTAAACAAGATTCGAAATAAACACGACACTTAAAAACACTTTTTTTTGATGAAAAAGGGGTTTTTGGGGCTCGAAAAGTGGGCACAAGCCCTCTGGTCTTGCTCCCATTGGATTCCTTGCATCATTCTATGCGATTTCAAAAAAAAAATCACCCAATTCGGACATCCGAGCACAAAGTTATGGCCTTTCAAAGTTTAAGGCATATATACAAATTTTTTTACCGCAATTTTTTTTTTTTTTGAGGCAAATTTTTTTTGAGAGTGTTGGAGAGAAATTAGAATTAGAGAATTGAAAAAAAATTGGTGTGAGGAAAAATGAAAGGGGGGTGGTATTATAGAAAAAAAAAAAAAAAAAAAAAAAATTGTGTGAACCGGCGGTTCGAACCGGAACCGGAACCGCCGGTTCCAATCCGGTTCGAACCGGCGGTTCGAACCAACTAACGAACCGGAACCGGAACCGGTCCAACCGGTTCAGGTTTCGGTTCTTGAACCGGAACCGGAAATCCGGTTCCGGTTCCGGTTTTTCCGGTTCCGGTTCCGGCCGGTTCCGGCGGTTCGAACCGGAACCGTGCCAGGTCTACCTTTGAGTTAATAAAAGCAAATAGCACCAAAAACTCACAAGACCTTTTCTTTTTTTAACAGGCATAAACATATTTATCAAAAAGTGACAATGACAATCTATTGTTGTTAATCAAAATCAGTTAAAGTAAAGTAATGGTCAGGTTGGACAGGTGAAAAGACAAAACTGCCTCAACATAATAATTAAAATTACTAAAATAACCTTAATTCAAAAAATCTAGATAAAATATTTTAATAAAATCAAAAATTAAGAGAAAAAAATGTGGGACTAGGATCTCCATGGTGTAGATCCATTAAAAAAAACATAAAAAAAAAATAAAAAAATGGAAAAATGATTTAGATCCATATTGGATCTCTCTCTCTCTCTCTCTATATATATATATATATACACGATCTTTCTATTGTTAGTTCGTCTTGACAATAAATATATCAGGATGAAGAATGTGGACCACGGATTATTGAGAAGTTTTGATAAGTACATACACTTTAAGTCAAAGTATGTAAATCTAGTGGTCCACATTTTTCGTCCTGATATATTTATTGTCAAGACGAACTGATAATAGAAAATCTGTATATCGGTCTTTCTATTGTCAGTTCGTCATGACAATAAATATATCGGGACGAAAAATGTGGACCACGGAGTATAGAGAAGTTTTGATAAGTGCATACACTTTGAGTCAAAGTATGTAAATCTAGTGCTCCACATTCTTCGTCCTGATATATTTATTGTCACGATGAATTGATAATAGAAAATATGTATATATATATATATATACATGGTTCCGCACTAATGTAACTGCATCAGTACCAATGCATGTGGATCACTGATTATGAAGAAGTTTTGACATGTGCATACACTTTGAGTCAAAGTATATAAATCTAATGGTCCACATCTAACTTACTGATGAAGTTATATCAGTGTGCACTGACTTGAACATTTCTATATGAGTAATGTTGGACGTCCCAAATTTTTTTCTTAAATTCTGTCTCAAATGATGTGGCACGTGAAGTGTCAGCATTTTATGAATCATGAGATCATACGGTGATTGATGTGATGTTGACACCCTATGTGTCACATCATTTGTGACAGAATTTGGGACGTCTAGCATTACTCTTTATATATATATATATATATATATATATATATATATTTCCTTTTTATTTGCTTTTTGATTTCTTTTTATCGTTTTTGATTTTTTTTTTTTATCGTTTTCTTATTTATTTATAAAAAATTTTGTAATTGTTTTCTTTAATTTCAATTTTTTTAAAATAGAAAAAATCAGATGGAAGGATGAAAATGTGCCTTTGGCCGGGAATTTTGACTAACGAAGTAACGATAAAAGACATCAATATCAACTTCTGAAAAATTTGTTTTCGTGTGTAAAAACAAATATGGTGGAGTTTTTGTGTCACTGACTCAAGTTAATAGTAAACAACATTTTTAATATATATATATATATATATATATATGGTCCCGTTCCTATCAGGATGCACTGATATAACTTTATCAGGATATTGAATGTGAGCCACTCATTTATAACAGTGATTTGACAAATGCATACATACCAAGTCAAAGTATGTAAAACGAGTGGCTCACATTCAATGTCCTTATATAATTCTATCAGGATGCACTGATAGGATAATTTCCGTATATATATATATATATATTTATTACGTTTTATACAATTTGACTGACAACATTTTTGACACATTTTAATGCTATACAACCTGAGAAAGTAGTCCACCCAAAAATTAACTCAAATGATGCTACAATTGATTCGGTTTTTTTACCATATTATCTCATAATTTACATGATAATGACAATTCACTTGACATATAATTTATATTAGTTTTTAGATTAAATTTTTAGGTTTTCTAATATCACTCTTGTTTATAATCTAGACTTCGTGTGACATCCGAGATGAGATCAAATTTAAGATAGAGATCGGATTGAATGGAAGAAATATATATTCTCCTTTTGTTTGGTGTAATATATTATATATATGAGATTGTTGGAGATAATTATGAACCGATGAACGCGGAAACGTTATGCCTAATACTCGCTGATAACTCATAGCAATTAATAACGTCAATTAGCAGAAGAAATAGATGAAAGAAAAATAAACAATCATAACACAAGATATACGTGGAAAACCCAAATTGGATAAAAAACCATGGGCCGTCAGGATGACAGAGAAAGTTCTACTATATGATAAATTGTTACAACCATATATTGTAGGATTCTCTCTCACACCTCAACCCCAAACCACACTCACAAGATCCTCACCGAGTACCCCCAATATCCCCTAGGTCTTCCATGAATATCACCCACGGATCTCTAACTTGATCAACTGATATTCCCTTGGATCTCTGCCCAGATATTCCCTTGGGTCTTCTCGGATCTCACCACACTCTCTCTGATGTTACATGGTGTTCTTTTTCTCCATAGCCTTAAAATTGAATAACATAAATATTAGGACTATTTATACTAGTTATAGAGAGTTTAAGATAAAAGGAAATCCTACTCCTAAATGTACAAGATTTACTTGTTTAACATAAATACTATTTTCTTTTATGACAAGTCTTCTTGTAAAGAGTATTCATTTTCCTTCAAGTACAAGAACTTCCCAAAAGAACACTGTTAAAGATTTCCCGTTCCACACATGCTTATGATTGACTACGATTTGGGTCACGGTTGCGCACCCGCTTCCTAAACCGTTACAAGTCACCTTAAATTACATAGCTCAGAAAACCGTAATCCATACAATGAAACGAACCACTTATTCAGTTCTTCATGATCTTCAACCTCCCTCAAACTACATCATTCCATCTTCCAAACGTATCCTACGTCTCCAGGAAGCTCCATATCAGTTGAGTCTTGTTTGGTTCACATTTGGTTCGCTTAGGAATACAAGTCAAAACCTAACAATTCTCCCATTTGACTTGAATTCTCAAGACCTTTGTCAATAGCCACAATTCTCATCACCGAGAATCACTATACCCCACCACAAGGTATAACCACTTAGGAACGGAGCATTCTAAGATTTTCCTACACACATTTTTTTTTTTTGTTCGTTGTTCCGACATCATGTCGAAATAACCTGCTGAAATTGTGGTGCAACTCCTCAAGTCAGATTTCTAGGGAGTTCGTCAGCCATCGACATCTTTGTCCACCATACACCTTGTATCACTTTCTGATCAATGCCTTGTGTACAACTATGGACCACTAGTAGCAACATATCTTCTTCCATGGCCAGTGGGGAAAATTGCCAAAAGGATAAACATGTCCTTACATCACCTAACCCTGTGAAAGACCTTCTGTCCTTACATCACATACCTAGTGAAAAACTTGCTACTAGAAACTGGGAGTGCTTTGCCAGATAAACCCCACACCACACCAGAGACTACGAGCGTTTAATTTTTTTTTTTTTTTTTGGATAGTCAATTAGCTCCTTGTGTAACCCATATTGGATCTCCATGACTCGTACATGTCATCACAAGCCAAACTTCTCCTTCATCAGTATTCTTCTTTTCATCAAACCCTATCGAGTTTGAAACCGCCTTCAAGACGTATCTCCTTTGCTAAGCCATACTAGGCAACCATGATCATTATTATCTCAATGCCACTAAGTCCTCTATACGATCTTCCATAAAGACTTGTCATCGCCATCGCCAAACCATATGGCTCTGATACCAATTGTTGGGGATAATTCTAAACCGATGAACGAGGAAACATTGTGCCTAATACTCGCCCATAACTCATAGCAATTAATAACGTCAATTAGCAGAAGCAATAGATGAGAGAAAAATAAACAATAACAACACAAGATATACGTGGAAAACCTAAATCGGGTAAAAAACCTCGGGCCGTCAGGACGACAGAGAAAGTTCCACTATATGATAAATTGTTACAACCATATACTCTAGGATTCTCTCTCACACCTCAACCCCAAACCACACTCACAAGATCCTCACCGAGTACCCCCAATATCCCCTAGGTCTTCCCTGAATATTACCAACAAATCTCTAACTTGATCCACCAATATTCCCTTGGATCCCTCCCCAGATATTCCTTTAGGTATCCCTGGATCTCACCATACTCTTTTTGATGTTACATGGTGTTCTTTTTCTCCACAGCCTTAAAATCTAATAACATAAATATTAGGACTATTTATACTAGTTACAGGGAGTTTGAGATAAAAGGAAATCCTACTCCTAAACGTACAAGATTTACTTGTTTCACATAAATATTATTTCCTTTTATGACAAGTCTTCTTGTAAAGAGTATTCCTTTTCCTTCAAGCATAAGAACTTCCCAAAAGAACATTGTTAAAGATTTCTTGTTCCACGCATGCTTATGATTGACTACGATTTGGGTCACGATTGCGCACCCGCTTCCTAAACCGTTACAAGTCACCTTAAATTACATCGCTCAGAAAACCGCGATCCATATGATGAAATGAACCACTTCTTCAGTTCTTCATGATCTTCAACCTCCCTCAAACTACACCATTCCATCTTCCAAACGTATCCCACGTCTCCAGTAAGCTCCACATCAGTTGAGTTTTGTTTGGTTCACATTTGGTTTGCTTAGGAATACAAGTCAAAACCTAACAGAGATATGATTGGATGGAATTTTAATTAAATCAAAATATAATGAAATTAATTAATTTGTACTTTTTCTTAATAAATTAAAATGATTTTAGGTCTCCCTATCGCACCAACGAAGAAGCGGAGACCAATAGAATGTTACCCATCTAATATATTGGCAACGTAACTCTTGTTGCCTTTACTCATCATATGATCTAGTGATCAAAGGCAGGCTTATCGAATATTGAAGCCAGAGGGGCTATTTGTTTTTGTTAGACTTAGGGGCTATTTTTTTTTTTCCGACTTATTGTCTCTTATATATTAAATTAAGATAAATCAATTTGTTTGTTTTTCCAACTTATATCTTATTTTAAGATATATATATATTAAAAAGTTCTATAGTAGAGTTTATTTTAGTAAATTTCCATAAATGTCTTATAACAATTCATACATTTACAATTTTACCCACACATAATAAAACTATAAAAATCAATTTTCCAAAAAAATCCCAATTTTGAAGAAACCCTAACACAACAACCAACTCAAGCGGGCGACGGCGGCTCCACCTCTTGGGACCGGAGGAGGCCGACCACCATCCTCCCATTCATTTTTTTTATTTTTATTTTTTATTTTTTATTATCAATTTAAAAAATAAAAATTATTTGGTTATAAATATCAAAGGATATTGAAAGGTCATAAATGGAAAAAGTTAAAAATGTTATATTTGTAATAAGTCATCCAAAATGAAAAAAAAAGAGCATATCATAGTATCTTAATTTATAAGACTTATCCATATATCTAAGTATCTAACAAATTAAGGTCTTATAAGACTTTAGATAAAAAAAAAAACAAACAGCCTTTTACTCTCTTTTTAGCTTTCTAATTGAGGTTGAACCTAAAAATGCCATTGCTTTTACAAATATCAAGTGGTTGCAAGCTATGAAGGAGATATGCATTAGCATCAAGGCATGTCAAACCAATAGTGAAACCCTCAACAATTCGAATGAACTTCACCTGGAGAGTTGAATCAGTTGGTCTATATGCAGCAACCAGAGTGTTTCATTGATGTTGTTAAGTCTACTCATGTGTGCAGACTGAGCAAAGCTCTTTTTGTGCTCAAGTAGGCTCCTAGAGCTTGTTTTCACAAGTTGCATCAAACCATCAAGACATTGAATTCAACCTTTGCATTTAAAGTTCTTGGCCTTGTCAACTACTTTATGGGGTTTGAAGCACTATAGGTTCACTTATCTCCTAGTGACATACATTGGTTCTAGTCCAATCTTATGATGTGATAACTGTACCAATGCTGTTGCTCTAGCAAAAAATCTAGATTTTCATGATCAAACAAAACATATTGAGATTGACATATTTCAAATGGCTTGTTTCAAGTTCACCATGTACCCACCGAGTTTCAAAAGATTGATATTATGAGTAAATTAAGCTTTATCTTCTGATCGATTTGAGTTCTTAAGTAACAAACTGAATCGTGTGTCTTCCCCACATTTCAATTTGAGGGGGATGTTGAAGATAAAGTTGATTTAGCTCAAGCTCAAGCTAACTTGATCTCATTTACAAAATCAAGAAGTTTGAGAAAAGTTAACAAATGCAACAACAATCCAGCTTAGGCTTTGTTTGACATTGCTTTATGAGGTGCTTTTGAGACAAAAAGTGATTCTGGGCATAGACTAGGGTGTTTGGTAAAATTTCAAAGAAGTGTTTTTGGTCATTTTTAGCTTCTCCCAAATGAGAAAATGAGAAGCTACATTTTGTAACTTTTAAAAAACTGCTTCGTGCGGAAGCAATAATGATAACAAATTATTTTCAAAGTTGATGGGTCATCGTGTGGTAATCCTGGGCCTTCGTGCATTGGTGGAATTCTGTGTAATGCGAATGGGGATACTTTGTGCATGTTTTCCTCTTTTATTGGTGTTGGCCTATCTGCGGCTGCGGAAGTTCATGCTATTCTTAAAGCTTGCCAGATGTGTGAATGTGATAGTTGTCCATCTGGTGTCAAAATCATCATTGAAAGTGATTCTATAGCGGCTGTCGCTTGGGTGAATGGGGTTAGTAGTGTTGGCAATGTCAGGTTCTTGGATTACATTATGGAAATTAAGGAAATCTTGTTTAGATGCAAGCCGAGGTTGCTGGTTCAGTTTGTTACCAGGTGTGTCAATGCTATTGCCGATTTCCTTACAAAACAGGGCGTTGTGAGTGGCTTGGTTATGGAGGCTTAGGCTTGTTGAGGCTGCGTTTCTGCTCCTCCTTCTGTGTTTTGTTTTTTCTTGTGTTTCTGGTGTGGTTGTGCTCTGTTTGTAGCTCTTTTGCTTGTTTGTAGGGTAATGTTGTTTGCCACAACTGGCTCATTTTTGCCAGGCGTTGTGTTGTTGTTCTCCCTTGATTAATACAGTGTGCCTATTCAAAAAAAAAAAATAAAAAAAAAAATAAAAAAAATTCAAAGGGTTTTCTCGATATATTTGCAATATATGTGGCAATAGATTGAAAAAAAAAAAAGTAATAATGTGTTATGGTCACACAAAAATAAAACAATTTGTTTATTTATTTTATAACATGTTTATGATCACACAAAAATAAAACAAATTATTTATTTTATAACATATTTATGATCATGCAAAAATAAAATAAATTATTTATTTTTAAAACATCTTCGATATTCATTCGTGTACTTTATAATAATTTACACAGTCACAACACTTTTTACTTACAGTTTACCAAACACATTGAAATTGGTTTTGGTTCTTACAACACTTTTAAAAATCAGTTAGGGATGGTAATGGGGTGGGTTCGGGGCGGGGTGGCCTTCCCCGCACCCCACCCCATTTATTTTTTGAAAACCCATCCCCCCACTATAGATGGAGCGGGTTGGGGCGGGGTGGGGTACAACGGGGAGTGCTTTTCCCATCCCCACCCATTTACCCCATATATATATATATATTTTTATTTAAATAACAATTATATAACTATTGAATATGATAGTTATTTTCAAAAAAAATTTATCTGTTAAGTGCTCCCACATAATTGATGTGCATTTTCTTTTTCTTTTGTTGTCATCATCTTCACATTCAATTGGCCGGGTTTGTTTCCACCCCATGTTGTTCTTCTATGTTTACACAATTTTTTCTTGATGACACCAGTATTGGATTTTCACTTTCTAGTGCATCTATGGACATATTTGTGCCTACTTGAAATAGTGATAAATGAATTAAATTTAATTCAAGAGTTGAGAATTATTTAAGTAATAAACTTGAAAAAAAAAAAAATTGTTTGAGGTTTAAGCTTGAACAATGAATTTCGAGTTGTCTGAGGATTAGAGACTTAGAGTTGAAGTTAACGGCTAGGGTTTTTTTTCAATGGTATTTTGTTTTGTCACTTTATGTTAAATAACGGTGGAGAGATGTAAAGTTAGGGATAATGTGTATATATATATATTTCTTTTTTTTTTTTATATAGATATATTTATTTTCTTTGAAACTACGTAGTTTAACTAAGTATTATTTTAAGCGGGGCGGGGAGGGGTGGGGAGTATAAAACCCATCCCCACCCCATACCCATTGCGGGTTAGACTATCTATCTCCATCCCCACCAAATTGAAACCCATCCCCACCCCAAAAGTGCTGGTCCCCACGGGGCCCTGTCCCCGTAGGGAATTTTGCCATCCCTAAAATCAGTTTACTAAACATAGTTGATTCTTCTCACATCAAATCCAAATGCAATTCTCCCCACAACAGAACCAAAAGCAATTCTCCCCGCTGCACAATAATGCCAAATAGACTATGTTTGAGATTGCTTTTGTTTGAGAAATAATCACTTATTTCTCAAGTTTTGAGTAAATGGGTGTTTGGTAAACTTCCCAAAAGCACTTATTTTACAATTTGCTCCACCAGTAAGCAACTTTTGAGAAGTTGACTGGGGGTTGCTTTTTGAAGCAGAAGCTAGCTTATTATTTATGCAATGTCCAAAATACCCTCATTATTTTATTAAAAGACAATATTACCGTTATATTTAATAATAATATAATAAAAAACTAAAAAAATAAAAAAATGAAAATAAAAAAAAATAATAAAAAAACCAGAAATTGAACAACGGTGGTGCCCACCACCGGAGTTGGAGGCTGGAGGAGATCCCTCCATGTCCACCACCGACGCCGATGCCGCCTCGCCTCCCTTGCAGCCGTCGCCTCTGTGCGTCTTGCTTCCTCGCCGCTGAGTCTCTCTCCAGATCTACCTATTCCATCGCTGAGTTGGAGGCCGATTCCATCACTATTCCCTCTCGATTTTGTCACGCCAGTGATGGCGACGCTCTTGACGGCGAGGGATGAAGGATGAAGATCTCTTGATGTCGGCGGTGAGTGGGAGACGGTGGCGGATTTGGAGGTTGAGTTGCAGAGATTCCATTAACAAAGCTTAGTGAGTGAGTTGACTCAGCCGAGTTGACTCAGCAACTTAGTATTAAGATGAGTGAGTTGACTCAGTTATATATATATATATATATACATATTTTCTGTTTAAATTTCTCTATTTATTTCTTTTTATATGCTTTATATTTATATTATTAATGATGTCTATTTTAGTAATTTTTGTTCAATACATTTTCCATCCTTTCAAAAGTTAAGCAATTTTAAAATTTAGTTTACCAAACAATTACCAACTTTTTCTTAAATTGATTATTTCCTAAGTGAAGCTATAAATAGATTTTTTTCTTAAGCAAAACAATAGCCTAAGCCTTACTCTTACTATGCTTCACTCACTTATATTGACTCTCATGTACCTGATCGAAGCTAAACTGATAATCATGCTCACTCATGATCGGTCATCATTCAGGAACTACTACGATTGTGACTGAAAAAGAGTCTTGTACTCTTGTATCAATTGTTGATTAATAATACCTGATTTATCATCAAAGCTTAATTTGTTGAGCTCCACTAATCACGTCAAGTTTCTTCCTCAAGTTTTTCAGTTAAGCATTTTTCTTTCGGTCATTTTATTGAGCACTTACTTCTTTTCATCAAACACCTTTTTTTTTTTTCTTTTTTCTTTATATATATATATATAAAAGAAAAGCTGAAACCATAACAACAAAGAGCAGCCATGTTAAGACCGAAAGTCCAGCCAAAGCCACTCCCTAAACGAAGAAAAAACTGAATTTGCAAGCTTAAGAGCTAAGGAATTTCCAGACTTGGAAACAGCTAAACACTTAGAAATGCCAACAACAGAAAACAGCACTTTAATGTCATTCATAATGAATTTAGATTCCCTTATAAGAGGGATGGAATCGTTAAGGAAGGATACCACTGTGGGAGAAATCACCTCAGCCAAATCCACTTTCAAATCGTAAAATTGGGCAAGCTGCAGGCCTTCTCTAAGAGCAATCAACTCACCAATTTCTGAATTAAAATTTCATGGCAGCTGGTTGGATCGAGCTGCTACAACCAACTCCTTATCTCTGCTACAACACCTTTCAGTTTAACAGGCATTCAATAAATTTTCACGTGGTCAATTCAATTTTAATCATCTTTACGACATAAAGTGACACTTAAATCTTAATTTTGTTAAACACTTAAATTAAGTGACTTTAATTTTTTTTTTTTTTTTTTTTTTACTTGAATCTTAAATTTATTTAAAATCATTTTAAAATCATTTTAAATTTGAATTTTACTAAAAACTGAACAAATGCTGAAATCTGAAACCCTTGTTAATTTATTTATTTATTTTAAGGTCTGAATATATGCGTTAATTGTTTGTTTTTTAAAAGAGAAACATCTAAAAACAAATAATTATACATTTATATCCTTATGGCTACCGATTGTCATATCTTTTATTTGAAATTATATGGATAGCTAAAAAGAAAAGACTCAAATCACTTGTTCAAAAATGGTGTTCCAATTTGAGTCTAACCAACCAAATTGGGACATGTGTCTACATTTAATAATTTTTTTTTCAACTTCTTCTATAAATGTAGACACATGTCCTAATTTAGTGGGTTAGACACAAATTAGGACACCATTTTTGGATCACTAATGCTAGACAATCCAAAAATTTAGTCTAAATTTCAATCCTAATGATATGACAAATAATTTTTTCATTAACCACATTATCCTATATTGTGTGTGGTGATGACAACTCATTTATCACATCATTTGAGTTATATAGCATTACTCTTTTTGGACAGCTGATTTGAATCCAAAAAGAAAAGCACACTTGTGTGCACCTGTATTTATGTATGATGTAAATAAAACAATATGCATTTGAAATGCCCAACATTATTAATCTAACATTTTTTAGTATACCAATTTCATACGAGACACCTTATATTATACAATAATGATGGACATCACACTCATATCCAACTTACATCAATTTATGTGATCAAGTGATTAATGAGATAAGTTATGTATCAATTTATCAATTTACACATCAAAAGTTGGATGTCTAGCTGTATGAGATTATATTTTCTATCATGGTAATAATTAATCTATTCAAAGCTTAAATCATCTGGAAACGAGTTGAAGATTTTCAATGCACTCGAGAAGTAAACCAAAACAGCTGCAAGAATTTTATATTCTGTTAATTATATTTAATTAGTAGACAAAATCAACGACTCAACAACTCAACATACAATTATCATGTGGAATACACATTAATTATGTATAGAGGTGTCAATCAGGCTGGACGGGTCCGGTCTGAATCCGGTTCCGTAAGATCCGAATCTGGTCCGGTTCCGTTTGTTAAAAATCTGTTATTGGGCTTTTTAAGGAAAATAGGTAGTTTGGCCCAAGTCCGATTTAAGTCTGAATGCCGTAAGAGATTGGTCCGAATCCGATAAAAAGTCCGACCCAATCCGATTCACAAAAAGAAAAAAATAATAATTTAATTAACATATAATTGATTAAAACAAAATTTTAAATATTTGATTTAAATAATAAGATATATTAATTAAAATATAAACAAACTTAAAGTATTAGATAAACTTAATTTTGAATACTTGATTAGTTGATTAGGCATTCAATTGTTGAAAAAAGTAAATAGAATCAGGCTTTTAAGCCTTTGCATACCATGGTATTGGTGTCTCAAACTTTGTAAAATTCTGGAAGCTTTGTAAACAGTAAAGTTGTAAATTTCATGAAGAATTTTTTTTTTTGGAAATCTATTTTTTTTTCTTTTTACGTAACATTTAAGATATTTTTCTTTTTCTTCTTACACAAAATTGAAATCCGATCAAAGTCCGGTCCGCTCGAGTGAAGTGTGTCCTGAACAAAGTCCGGTCTGATCCATTCAAAGCCCGGCTCAAATAAAATTTGGTCCAATTACCAGATTTGTCAAGATTATTGCTCTGATGGATCCGACCCGATCCAAACAGTGATCAGTCCTAAAATTTCCGAGTCGGACTGGCCCGATTAACACCTCTAATTATGTAACATCTTGTCACCAAAGACTTTCATCATTTTAATTAGTTAGCATTATTATACTAAATGTTGCCTCCTAACATATACTTTATTTGTTAAGATATTCGGATTATGAGGCGGATTCAGCGTCAGATTTTATAGGATAACTAGTGGACAAAATCAACAACTCAATATACGATTGTCATGTTGGAATACACATGAATTATGTAATGTCTTGTCACCAAAGAATTTCATCATTTTAGTTGGTATTATTATACTAAATGTTGCCTCCTAACATATACTTTATTTGTTAAGATATTCGGATTATGAGGCAGATTCAGCGTTAGATTTAGCAGGATATCTAGTGGACAAAATTAACAACTCAATAAACGATTGTCAGATTGGAATATGTTGGGGATAATCCTCTAGAACGATGAACGCAGAAGCGTCGTGCCTAATATACGCCCATAACTCATAGCAAATAATAACGTCAGTAAGCAGAAAAATAGATGAGAGAGAATAAAACAATCACAACACAAGATATATGTGGAAAACCCAAATCGGGTAAAAAACCATGGGCCATCAGGATGACAGAGAAAGTTTCACTATATGATAAACTGTTACAACCATATATTCCAGGATTAACTCTCTCACCTCAACCCCAAACCCCATTCATAAGATCCTCACCGAGTACCCTACAATATCCCCTAGGTCCCCCCTAAATATCACCCACGGATCTCTAACTTGATCCATCGATATTCCTTTGGATCCCTTCCCTGATATTCCCTTGGGTCTCCCCGGATCTCACTCACACTCTCTGATGTTTACATGGTGTTTTTTTTCTCCACACAAATAAACCTAGTTACAAGGTTCTATTTATACTAGTTACATGGAGTTTAAGATAAAAGGAAATCCTACTCCTAAACGTACAAGACTTACTTATTCCACATAAATACTATTTCCTTTTATGACAAGTCTTCTTGTAGGGAGTAAATCCTTTTCCTTTAAGCACAAAAACTTCCAGAAGAATACATTTTCCTATTCTGCGCAACATTCCCGATCTCAGCAATACATTGTCTCCGCCGTATTGGTCACGGTGTGCACCCCGCTTCCAACACCACGAAACAATTCTGCTCCTGATCGCTCTTGCCACCGTTGTGGCTTTCACAGCGCCACTCGCAGCGCTCTCCACTGATCTTTGACCGCTCTCATTACCGCTATCGAAATCCATAGCGTACATCAAAGCGCTATACTGCTGTGGGAACCGCTGTCAAAGCCACAGCACAACCCACAACGGTTTGCTCCATTCTTCCGTTCTTCTAGTCTTCAACCTTCCTCAAACACCACCTTCAACTTCCAAATGTATCCCACGTCTCCAAGAAGCTCCACATCAGTTGAGTCTTGTTTGGTTCACATTTGGTTCACTTAGGAATACAAGTCAAAAATTAACAGAATACACATTTATTATGTAACGTCTTGTCACCAAAGAATTTCATCATTTTAATTAGTTGGTATTATTATACTAAATGTTGCCTCCTAACATATACTTTATTTGTTAAGATATTCGGATTACAAGGCGGATTCAGCGTCAAATTTTGTAGGATAACTAGTGGACAAAATCAACAACTCTATATACGATTGTCAGGTTGGAATACACATTAATTATGTAACGTCTTGTCACCAAAGAATTTCATCATTTTAATTAGTTGGTATTATTATACTAAATGTTGCCTCCTAACATATACTTTATTTTGTTAAGATATTCGGATTATGAGGCGGATTCAGCGTCAGATTTTATAGGATAACTAGTGGACAAAATCAACAACTCTATATACGATTGTCAGGTTGGAATACACATTAATTATGTAATGTCTTGTCACCAAAGAATTTCATCATTTTAATTATTTAGTTGATATTATTATACTAAATGTTGCCTCCTAACATATACTTTATTGGTTAAGATATTCAGATTATGAGGCAGATTCAGCATCGGATTTTACGGGATATGAATCTATTTTAAGCTAATAAAATTTATTAAATTTGATTGAAATCTCTACAATTCTCCTTATAAATTCAACCAAAACTCCATCGATTGTACACATTCGACTAAAACTTATTTTATAAGCTGTACTATGATATTTCAGATACATGTTGTGGTTTTGGTTGTCGAAGGGGAAGAACAAGCTGGAGAGGAGCATGCGAAGTCAGAAGGAAGAGAATCAAAGGAAGAAGATGAAGATTATGGATAAAATTTACTGTTATCGATTCAGTAACTTACCAGAATATTAGCGTACGGATGTCTGAAAGTTCCAGCATGTCCAATAGTTGATCAAGCTGATAAGAATATAATTGGACACACCAAGGGTAGCAGTGGCTTCACCAACTCCAGTCTCTCTTTCTCTTAGTTCCATATGTGTTTTCTAATTGAAAAGAATCCTCAATCATGGCTTTGTTGGAAGTGGATGAGACTCTTCTTTAGTCATGGGATGTTCACAAGTACGTGTCATGAAACTCTGAGAAGTTTTAAAATTTACATGATTATTGTTCATATCATTAATTGTATGCCGTCTCCACAAACTCGGCTTCATTGAACTTACCAGAATTTATTTGAATGTAAGATATATATTTAAATTTTGTAGTTGAATTTTCAATTACAATTACCATGTGTATACCAATGGCCCTTTGCCTTGGTAGTTGGAGTCTTCCAAGGGATGCTCCCCCACCAAGGTTCAAGCCTTGCCTTGGTATGTATATAATTTGTCCCACCTTAGCTATTAAATCCCAAGTGTGGGTGCCCTCTCCCGGTTCTATTGGGAGCAACCCTCTCTCCGTTGTGAGAGTTGTAATCCATTTGTACTCTCTCCCCAATAGTGGGAGTAGTATTCCGGGTTGTACTTGTAGAGTCTAATCTCGCCAGGTCCCGACAATTGTCGTATTTCAAAAAAAAAAAAATTACCATGTGTATGATATGAGAAAATCAAAATAAATAATCTCTTCGGTTTACTTTTTACAAGAATTATGAATTAAGATGACTTTTTACAACCATTGTAGCGGTCCAAATATGGTAAAAATCAACCCTTGGATTTTATATGGAAGCCTTACCTTTGACCAAATATGGCAAAACAAAAAAAAAAAAAAAAATGATTTTATTATAGGGTGCCCATATTACCACCCATTAATATAATTTACATAATCATTTTATCGATTCACTCATATTTAAAATATAAAAATTTAACCATTACTATGTTGATATTACCCTTATTAAAATGAATATACTTATTTGGGATAAATTATACAAACTTATGATTATATAATTAAATGTATAATTACAAATAAACCAATAAAAAAAAACATCATAATAATGTAACACTCATTACCCTTGACCACCATTACCCATAAAAATTAAAATGTATAGTTTTTCAAGCATTCGAGATAGGTGATAGGTCCACTGCCTCATACGGCCGAATTGAATCCTCCAGGCTTCAGCAATAATATTCATAATTTTAGCTAGGGGATTGATTTCAGATTTTAATTATCAAATAATCCTGAGAAAACAAAATCCAGATAAACCGATGACCCAAATGGATGATATAACAAATAATTAAAAGGTGAGTTGTTACGTCCATGTACAATCAAGTGTAAATCATGAATAATATATACAACATAATATACACATATGGTTATCAATTATCATATCACCAGTAGTTGTTGAGAAAAGAAAAAATGATGAGGTCAGTTGAAAGTTGAAACATATAGAATGAGATGATAGGGCATAGGTTGATGATCATGATGATGATGATGATGAGAGTGAGAGTGATATAGAGAGTTTGGTTGCAGTCGCAGTCGCAGTCACATGGCCCCTAGAAAGTTCAAATAAAAAGGTCTTTATTTTTTCGTCACAAGTCTGAATATTGAAGAAAAGATGGAAGATGGATCGTCCTTGCTGTTGAATTCAGGGTTGACATTCAAACCACACGAAGTAATGTAAACCTCTTTCACCAAATATTTATCTATTGTCTACCTACTATCCACTTGTTTTTTTTCCTTTTTCTTTTTTCACATTCAATATCTCAATCTCAATCTCAATCTAGGTCTCGTTTATTAGAAACATAATATGTATACATAATTCAAAAACACATTACACACACAGATAATAATGTTATGGAGGTGAGAGGTCATTGTACACTAGAACCTCTCTAAATTAATATTCTTTGGACCCACCATTGAGTATTAATTTAGAGGGGTTATTAATTTGAAGGATTTTACCTTGTAAAATGTTATTTTATCTTAGAAAACATGTGGAAGTCGGTTTTCTTGTTTATGGAAGGTTCCTTTTCGGGATTCCTTATTTAGTCCGTTTTCTTTTTTAGGGAAAGTTCTTTTTTTTTTTTTTTTTTTTTTTTTCTTTTTTTCAGGATTCCTTGTTTAAGATTTGTTACACTCCAACTGAAGAGGATATCATCAATGATATCACAATGCAGAATAATGATGGTGTGATTGAGATAGATGATGACGATGACGATAGTCATGAGGTACCTAAAATCTCTACAAGTAAGGCTGTTGAAATCCTAAATTTAGTTGAAACTTTTTGGCTACAACAAAAAGGTGATCACAATAACTTCTCAAGGACAATTCAAAAGATGAAGGATAAAGTAAAAAATATTAAACATGGTGACCTTGTGTAAAAACTAGCATCTTGAAGTACTTTTATAATTCTTGAATATTTTGTAATATATTTTATACTTTTATGAAATTATTAATTTATGCGACAGTCGTGATTGAAATTTTACACTAGGTTTCAAAAAGAAATTATTAATTATTACAATAGAAGGGTTTATTAATTTTTTACACTGGCCCGAGTTGGAACCGTGATTTTTTTATTAATTTAGAAAGGATATTAATTTATAGGAGATTAATTTACAGAGGTTCTACTGTATTTTAATGACATCATCATCAACTTTAATTATGATTAAATGTATCTAGTCCCCTTGTAGTATCTTTATAAAATAGATTATTGATTGATCCAAGAATGAGGTTTCATAAATTATATTTAACTATATATCAAATCCCAGAAAAAATATATATAAAAATATACACACTGCACGTCATATATATGGCTAACATACTAATCAGTTATATTGAAACTTTTATATATATATATATATATATATATATATATATATATATATATAGTCTTTCTATTGTCAGTTCGTCCTAATTATAAATATATCAGGACGAAAAATGTGGACCATAGATTATGGAGAAGTTTTGACAATTGCATACACTTTGAGTCAAAGTATGTAAATATAGTGATCCACATTCTTCATCTTGATATATTTATTGTCAGGACGAATTGATAATAGAAAATCTGTATATATATATATAGTCTTGCTACTATCAGTTTGTCTAGATATAAATATATTAGGATGAAGAATGTGAATTATAGATCGTGGATAAGTTTTGATAAGTACATACATTTTGAGTTAAAGTATGTAAATCTAATGGTCTACATTCTTCGTTCTGATATATTTTATTATGATGACGAACTGACAATAGAAAAATTATATATATATATATATATATATATATATATACGGATTTTCTATTATCAGTTCGAATTGACAATAAATATATCAGGACGAAGAATGTGGACCACTAGATTTACATACTTTGACTCAAAGTGTATGCACTTGTCAAAACTTCTCTATAATCTATGGTCTACATTCTTCGTCCTGATATATTTATTGTCAGTTTGAACTGATAATAGAAAGACCGTATATATATATATATATATATATATATATATATATATATGCATTGTTGATGACTTGATCATGGTATATATAATCATTTATGTTGATCATTGTTGAGCTGTAGTTTCATACAAGCTAATGAGTTTAAATCTCTACTAGTAAAACAAATTTAATTTATTGAAACAAAATTTAATAAATATAATGCTAGCTTGTATATATATTTTGTTGGGTGGTCAAAATTCTTAATAAAATTAGCTAGCCAAACAGATGTTATGTATCAATGGTTTCACCATTCAATAATTGAAAATGAAGAGAAATTGAAAATTACGATTAATAACCGAAATCACTCAAATAATTATAATAAAGTAAAATATACAAACCAATGATATTCCAAGAGTATTCTAACCCAATAAAAAAAAAATAAAAAAAAAAATATCCAAGTTGCAAATACCCAAGTAAGCAGTACGATAGATTTGAAAGATGAGAATCATACTCATTCATGTCCATGAAAAGAAGCCATTGCAACAACACCAAGCTTCTGCAGATTCAACTTGACAACAGTATCCACAAACATCTTAGTATCTTCTCCAGTGTTTCCATGTGGAATATCAACTATATAAGACTCCAAAACAATGGTGTACACCTTATCATCATCACCATCCTTATTATTATGGAACTCATTAACGGACGTCACAGACCGATAATTGTTGAGCCTATGCTCACCCCCAACAACCGCAAAGCTCAAAATATGCTTGTTCTCGTCCAAAATTTCAAGTCTCTCGGTGCTGGTGGATGCCGGCAGGCCTGAAACAACGGTGACTTCTCTAATGCTCCCAACCCCACCATCACCTCTCATGTTGCAACTCTTTATGAAGTGTTTGTACTTTTGTGGGTTATCGAAACTTCGAACCAATGGCCACACCACCTGCGCCGGTGCGTCGATACGTTGCGTTATAAGGGATGTGCATGTGTTTGGTTTTGGCTCGAATTTGTGGTATGTCTCTATAAGTGGCTTCAGCTCTATGTATTCTTCTGAGCTCAGGCCCTGTGGAGGTGGAGATTGGTCATTATTAGTGTCCATGCTCACACCTTCAAAATATTAGCATGCAAATGCAATAACACACACAGAGAGAGTTTTGAGGACTAGCTCTTGTTGTCAATAATTTTTTTGTTGTTGTTTGTTTGAGAGTGGGGATTGGCATCTCATATCATTTATTATTATTTTTTTCAAAACCAAATTTTTACAGTACCTATTTTGTCCTTAGGTTAAAAATGTGATTAGTTGTAAATCACAAGAATTATGGGGTGGAGCATTACATGACTATATTGGGAAAGCTTTTGTCTTTATCTTGATATTGTTTTCAAATGTTGGGAAGATGACAAGGGGATCCATTCAAATAACTCTTTCCAAGATTACCTAAACGACTGATTTTAGTGGTCCTTTCTAATGGATTTGTCACTTCTTTGATTATTATTTTAATATATCATTGGTTAATTAATCAACAAAACTGCAGGGAGCATATATTCTCAATCTCTACTTAGTTTATTATTATTAAATGTTAACTTTTTCTAGTAGTTTCTTCTATCAACTTTAATTTAATTGAAGGGATCAACTCAAAATGTTTTTTATAAAATTCAAATACCAATTTTTTTAATTAATTAGGGGCTTGATTAATATATTAAGGTGAAGATAATAAAGAAGATAGGGGTATTATAAAAGTAAATTAAAGAGAATAGTCGAAAAGGAGAAAGTACTGGAGATTGGTGGATCATGTGAACTCTATAACAAACTCTCGCGTGATCTTATAACTCCACATCTCCCTTTCCTTCTTTTTTCTTTTTAATTAATTTGCAACCTCCACCATTTTCTCTATTTTTCTTTTTTTTTTTTGGGATTTAACACATTCACAAATGTGATCATGAGAGAGATAGAGAGACAGAAATAAAAAATAATGTGTGGTTGTCTGGTTGATAATATGAATTAGGATTGTAATTAAAAAAAAAAAAAAAAAAATCAGTCAATATGAGCAGCTGAAGTAATTACATGGTGTTGTTTATCCCAATCACAAAGTTTTTTAGAAACACGAGAGTTAACAGATAGATAATACAGCTTTGCATGCAAACCTGTATACGGATATTTATTAAAAAAACAGATCGATACATTGTTTTCAGACACATAAAATATATTTAAAGTGATTAATCAACTGTAGCTGAAACATGAAAATGTTGAATAATGGACCAAAATGAAACTGGATGTGATAGTGTAATAAATTTATGGGGAAAAAATCACCATCACAATGAATTCACAACAGAAACAACTTTGTGTTTAAAATAATGAATATATAAATAAAAAAGACATGAGCAGGGCAAAGTTGTGTTTTGTGCCCAGAAAAGTCCAAGAGGATGACCAAAATGCCATGGTGGTTTCAGTCTGACAAAAAGGCTTGTTGTTGGTTTTATTTCATTTGTCATTTATCTAGCTTGCTAGCCTAGCTAGCTACTATCTTTTGTACTTCAAATTTACAACAAATTACACCCGACTTCGACCTAGCCACATGACTTTTGAGGTTTTACACTTGGAAATAAGCTATTGAGAAACTCACAACCTCCCTTCCTGTTAAGTTTGACCGTTAAATAAGACGGTTGATTATCTATAAATGATATATATATAAAAAAAAAAAAACGATAATAATTAATAAATAAATAAAAGATTAAAAATGACAAAAAAAAATAAAAAAAAAATCATTAAAGCACCATCCATTTTTGAGATGGAGATGGATTGTAGAGATTTATTCATTTGTTATTATTATTTTTTTTAAGTAAATATCCATGGTCCATCTTTAAGAGCATCTTCAATGGAGAGCACCAAATTTTACATCAAATTGGTGTAAAAAAAAGTATATTTTTAGAAATATTCTTACACCAAATTTTACAACAAGAGAGCTTATTTAAAGAATACTATCCTAATAAATCATAAAGTTATTATAAAAAGTTAACATTAGTTAAATATACAATTAATAGGTACATTAAATAAATTAAATATATATATATATATATATATATATATATATTAATATTAGTGTTATTTTAAAGATCTTACCGATATCTTTCCAATAGTATATATATATATATATATATATATATATTTGTATACGTATTAAAGGATATTAAACAAAAATAAATAAAAATAAAATATTGGTGTTGGTGAATAACACCATTTTTTTTTCTTGGAAATTGAATTTTGGTATTGCATTGGAGAAAAACTTTGCACCAAATGTGGAGCACTAAAATGGTGCTTGGTGCTCCATTAGAGCAACTCCAAAGTTGCTTCAATACAGTGCAAATCATAGTTCCCAAAAATTTATTTGGAGTTTTGTGAACAGTAGTGTACCAGGATTGGCACACTATTGTTCACCCAACGATCATTTTTTTTAATTTTAAATTTTAAATTTTAAATGTCGCATCAATCAAATCGAACACTTTATTTTTTTATTTTATTTTTCTAATTTAACCCTCTTATACTAAATTAATATAATATGTATTCCCAAAAAATATACCGTTAGAAAGATCTTATTGAGATCTTTATAATGATATATATATATATATATATATATATAAGAATGATAATTTCAGAATTAAGCACCATCTTGGTGTGCCGGGGTCTGGTTTCACGCTAGGGTTTGTTTCACGTCAAACTGCATGGGTACCTAGGGTTTGGACTACTCTTTGCTGTTCCAGCGGATAACGTCGTTTTCCGGTCTCCCTTGCCTGGCGATTTGGTCCTACTGTCCTTCCTGGTTCATGGTTCATCTTCCGCTGGTTCTCTACTGCTGCTGCGGTTCTTGATTTTTTGGTTTTGACATTGTTGTTCTGAGTTTCAACTTTCAAGCGGTGCTTCTGTTCTATGTTTCACGCTGCTGGTCTAAGTTCCACGTTGCTCCTGTTTTGGTTCTCAACCTTGGTTATTGCTGCTGTCATTCCTTTCTACTTGTTGTTGCTGCTGTCGTTCTTTTCTGCTGCTGGTGTGATCTCCTTGTTGCTGCGCTTTGGTCCGGTTAGTTTATTCTCTGCTGCTTTTGCCTTTTATTTTTGCTCTTTCTTTGCTGCTGGTTCGTTTTCCTATTTGTGTTTTGCTTCATGGCTTTTCTCATTGAGGACCCCATTGTTTTGGAAACAATTATGTGTTCTTCCTCGTCCACTTCGTTTCCTATTTATGGTAAGGGATTGGTTTCTAGTAGTGGTGAGCTTGGGTTGGATAATGTGTTGTCTTCTACTCCTGCTTTGTGTGATGTTCCGATTAGTGTTAGAGGTTCAATTCAGGGTCTGGTTTTGAATTCTAACCCTATATCTATGGGTGGCAAGTCCTATTTGGATCTTTTGAAGTCTCCTCAGGTTTTTACGCAACCCTTCCCTATGTCTGCTGTGCCTCTGAAAAAGGGAGGCTATGTGTCTTTTCAGGTTGATCTGGTAGCTTATCAATCCAGACCGGATTTATGCAAGAATGCTCTCATTGGGCGTGTGGTTCTTTCTAGTGGTGAGCTTCCTTGGAAGCTTGCTGATCTTAAAGTTAAGCTTAGTAAGTTTTGGATGTTTTCAGCTGATTGGAGACTTATATCTTTAGGGAGAGGTTATTTTCAGATTATTTTGAAGTCTCTTGAGGACAAGACACATATTTGGGGTTTGGGCTTTGTTAATTTGAAGCCAGGGGTTCTCTGCTTTCAGCCTTGGGTCCCGGGTTTTAATCCCTTTCTGCAGAAGTCTACTAATGCGCAGGTTTGGGTTAGATTTTATGATTTATCTTGGGAATACTGGCATTCGAAGATCCTTCTTGATTTGGCCAGGTGTATTGGAGTTCCGTTGAGAACGGACAAGGCTACTGTTGATGGTGATTTTGGTTATTTTGCCAAGGTTTTAGTGGATGTTGACTTGTCCATTCTGCTTCCATCCACGGTCTTTTTAGAGAGAGGCGAGTTGCATAACTCTTTCATTTCAGTTGAGTATGAAAACCTACCGTTCTTTTGCTCCGTTTGCTCTTCCATTAGTCATCTACCCAGCTTTTGTCACCGGAACAATCCTAAGGTTCCTGTTGTTAGTTCCGAAAAATCTCCTCAGCCAATGGCTGAGGTTCTGTTGAGGAACCTGTTTTTCAGCTAGTTCGCCCACAGTCTTCGAAGATGGTTTATCATCTAATAGATAAGTCGGTATAGGAGATCCCGGTATCCAATGTTTTTACTGCTATTTCTCAGGATTTGGGGTCTGTTGATTTAGTGATTGTTCATCATTCAGCTTCTTAAGGTCCTTATTCGGCTTCGATTCTATCTTCTACATGTACTCTCTCAGGTACTTCTTCTACTGTTGTGGGCTCAATTCCAATTCCTTTACCAAATGTTCCTATCGTTCAGCAGGTCCTGTAATCTTTTGCCTCGTGAGGCTTTTCCTCCTGCATCTATTGTTTTTTCTTCGGGTGGTCCTATTATGGAATCTTTGTCTAGCCTCTTGCTGCGTGAGGTTTCTCCCTCTCCCCATGTTGTTGTTTCTTCGGGTAGCCCTTTTTTGGAATCGTTACCTTCGGGTGAGCCCAGTAAGTTTGTGGAACGTCCTCTTCAAGAGCATGGGATCAACTCTTCTCGGGTCGTGCAATCTGATTCCACTTTCACAGATTCTCAAGCTGAGCTTGGTTTTTTTACGGTCGCTTTTTGACCTAATCAGGTGGATGTTGAGGTTTCAGATCTTCATGAGGTGGATCAGTGGTTCACGAGTATCAAAAGTAGATTGGAGTCGTTTAAGTCCGAGAGTCGGACTCCTCCCACCAGTTCCCATGATTAGTATCCTTTATTGGAACTGCCGTGGTATTGGGAACAACTCTACTAAACGTGTTCTTAAAGATTTATGTTGTTCTCATCGGTATTCTTTGGTTTGCATTTCTGAGCCCATGGTGGCTTTTGATTCGATTTCTGCTAGTTTTTGGTCCTCTATTGGTCTTCATTTGGTGGGATAGAGGTGGTTTGATTCCATCTATTTGGGTATTTGCTTGTGATTCTATTGCTAATACTCAAATAGTCTTGTGTCATGATCATTATTTGAGCGTCTCCATTTCTATTGGGTCTTTAACGCATTAGTATTCTTTTGTTTATGCTAGTGCCTTTGCCTCAGTTCGTCGGACGCTTTGGTGCTCTCTTTGGGAGATGGTTTGTTCTTTTTCTGCTTCTTGGTTAGTGGTGGGTGATTTCAATACAGTTTTGGGTGCTCATGAGTGTTTGGGATCTCACTCTCTTTCTAGGGGCTCTTGTGAGGATTTTAAATTAATGATTGAAGATTGCAATTTGATTAGTGTTCGTTCTTAGGGTGCTCGTTTTACATGGGTTAGGGGTCGTTCTAGTCGCACTAGAGTTGAGCGGAGATTGGACAGGACTTTGATTTCTAAGGGTTGTGTTTCCTGTTGGCATGATATTACTTGTGTGGCTCTCCCCCATTGGTTTTTTGATCATTGTCCTCTTTGGATTCGATTATCTGAATCTCAAGTTTCTTCCTCTAGGCCTTTTAATTTTCAAAGCATGTGGGTGGACCATCCTGATTTCATGAGCCTTATTCGTAGGGCGTGGGGCATTCCTTGTTTTGGTCGTCCACCTCAGGTTGTTATTGGTAAGCTTAAGAATCTAAAGAAGGCTCTCAAGTCCTGGAATTTAGAAGTTTTTGGTGATCTCAACGTTAACATCTCTAGGAAATCTGCTGAGCTCCGTTTTGTTTAGAGCCAAATATCTGATTTGGGTTTTTTGAGGAGCTTTTTTTGACAGTGTCACGCACTCATCATGATCTTGATGTGCTTTTACGCAGACAGGAATGTTTCTTTCGTGATGGATCCTGATTAAAATGGTTGCAGGATGAGGATCGTAACTCATCTTTTTTTCATTCATCAATCAAGTGAAGGAAGTGTATGGGTGTTTTGTCTTCTCTTTTGATTGATGGTGTTATTTCGGGTAATCAGTCTGTTATCAGAGATCACATTGTCAAATTTTATGAGGATTTATTTTTTTCGGATTCGGCTTAGATTGATCAGGACCTCTCTATTATTGATGACATTGTTTCCTTTTTGGTTTCTCATGAAGAGAACTTGCTTATGGTCGCTATTCCCTCTGCTGATGTTATCTATGATGCGGTTTTTACCATGGATGCTCTCTCGGCCCCTGGACCTAATGGCTTCTCTAGTCGTTTCTTTTAGTGTTGTTGGGAGATTGTGGGTAGAGATGTGATTCTTGCTATTTAGGATTTTTTCCTTTCTAGTGTGGTTGCTCCAGGTTTGAATTCTAATTTTATCGCTTTCATTCTGAAGATAAGGGACTTTATCACCGTGGATTAGTTTCGCCCTATTGTGCTTGGTAACTTTCTCTTCAAGATTTCCTCCAAGATTTTAGCCGACAGGTTAGCTTAGGTTGCTGCACGTATAGTCTCTCTTCAACAATTTGGTTTCATTAGAGATAGACACATTGAGGACTGTATTGTTTTTGCTTCTGATTGTGTTAATGTGCTGCATAATAAATGCTATAGGGGTAGTGTGGCTATGAAGATTGACATTCGTAAGGCTTTTGATACTCTTGATTGAAAATTCCTCTACCGTGTGCTTTGTGCTTTTATATTTTCTCAAATCTTCATGGATTGGATTGATAGCATTCTTGGCTCTTCAAGACTGTCAGTTTTGATTAATGGTTCTCTGGCTGGTTATTTTAGTTGCACAAGAGGGGTGAGATAGGGGGATCCTCTTTCTCCTCTTCTTTTCGGTATTGCGGAGGATTTTCTCAGTAGGTTACTTTCTAAAATGGTCGCGTCTGATCGTCTTTTGCATATATCCTCCTTGAAGGGGCTTTTCTGCTCCAACTCACTTATTGTATGCCGATGATGTGCTGATTTTTTATAGGGGAACAACCAATATTCTGAGGAATGTTATGAATGCCTTCTGTGTTTATGGCAACATTTCGGGGCAACTTGTTAATTGGAGTAAATCCTCCATTTTTTTCGGGTCTTCGGTTTCTCCTGCCCGGATTAGTTCTCTTCAGTCTTTAGTTGGGATGCAGATTGGTCATTTTCTATTTTCTTACCTGGGGGTTCCTTTGCTCCGGGGCAAGCCCAGGAAGTCTGTTTTGTTTCCTATTACAGATAAGATTGTGTCTAAATTTGCCAGGTGGAAAGGAAAGTATCTTTTTATGGCTGGCCGGGCTACTTTGATTCGTTCAGTGATTACTGGCTCTTTTGTTCACTTTTTTATGGTTTATAAGTTGTCGGTTTCCCTAATCCAGATTATTACTAAGAAGATTAGAAATTTCTTATGGACTAGGTCTTGTGAGGACTCCAAGTTGGTCCGTGTTGATTGGAATCGTTGTTGTAGACCTTATGCTCTTGGGGGTCTTGGTTTGAAAGATCTGGCGTTGTTGAACGATTCTTTACTTCGAAAGTTTACTTGGAAGTTTATAACTTCTAACAGTTTTGCTTTCACTTTTTTTGCATGAGAGATATATTAATCAGTTGCAGAAACCTTAGGGAGGTTACATCACCTCTTCTATTTGGACTTCTTTTAAGTCTAACTATGCTGAGCTCTTTAAGAACGGTATTTGGCTCATTGGGAAAGACTCATAGAGAGATTTTTACCGTGATAATTGGCTTGAGATGCCCATTGTGGATCTTCTTGGTATTCCTGATTTCGTAGTCATTCATCTTCATGCTAGGGTTTCGGACTTCATTCGTGATGGTAGATAGGTTTTGGAAGATCGTTTTCATGCTAGATTCCTGGATCTCTGTTTTCGGATTTAGAAAATTGCTATTTCTCCTGTGGCTGACTATTTGGTGTGGCCTCATTCTAAGGATGGGAGGGTTTCTTGTAAGGTGGCTTATTCTAGGATGTTTCATTAGATTCCTCAGGTCCCTTGGTGGAGGGATGTCTGGTCTCGCTATATCCCTCCTTCCTGTTCTATCCTATCTTGGCGTATTCTTCTTAATAGATTACCCACTGAAGACCGCTTATGCAGATTCGGTTTTCAATTAGCCTCTAGATGTAGTGTTTGTGGCGCTAACTTGGAGACTGTAGACCATCTTTTCTTAAGTGCCCTCTTGCTGTTGCTCTTTGGGAGGCGATTTTTTCTGCTTTTCAAAGGCACGTCTCCGTTGACAATTGGAGCTCTTTTTTCCGTCAGGCCATGTATGTTTCTTTCAGTGATCAGATTAGGATTTTGTGGAAAGCTGCCATTCATGCTGTGATCTGGTGTGTGTGGTATTCCCGTAATTAGTGGATTTTTGAGGGGAAGTCTGTTGATTTCAGGGCTGCTCTTTCTCATGTTTGGCATTCAGTCTATGATATAAACCGTTTGGGGATCGACTGTATGCATAACTGTGTTGATGATTTGCTGATTCTTCGTCGGTTTGGTCTCATTGGTCATCCTGGTAAGGCTTCGGTTATCGGGAGTGTTGTTTGGTCTCCTTCGGCTTTGGGGTGGATCAAGGTTAACATGGATGGGGTTGCTTTAGGTTCTCTAGGTGTTGGGGGTTGTGGGGGTGTTTTTCAGACTTGCAAGTCTTTTGTTAAAGCTTGTTTTGCGGTCCCCCTTGGTCAGGTTTTTGCTTTTGAGGCTGAGCTCCTTGCTGCTTCTTTAGCCATCAATTATGCGTGGAAGTTGGGGTGGCATAAGATCTGGCTCAAGAGTGACTCTTCTTATGTGGTTCAGTTTCTTCTGACAGATCTAATGAGGTTACCTGGCGTGTTCGTTAAGGTTGGCAGCCTTGTATTTATCAGATCTCGCACATGGAGTTCCAGGTTTCTCACATATTCAGGGAAGGTAACCAATGGCGGATGCTCTCTCTAAGCACGCTTTGGGTGTTCCTTCTGATTTATGGTGATCCTCCACTCCTTCGTTCTGTTCTCGGTTAGTTGGTAATGATTGTACAGGTAGAAAATCTTTCAGGTTTTCCTAGTTTTGTTTTTTCTTGTTTAGCCTGCGTGCTTTGGGTTTTTTGGGGTTCTGTCCTCTGTTCTGTTGTGTTTTTCTTTTCCCTTTATTTATATATTCATGGATACTGCCTAGGGGTTTTTCAGCATATGATCTCTTGTGATGCTTTTCCCCCTTAGGTCAGTCCAATTTCATCAAATATATATATATATATATATATATATAATTTTATTTTATTTACTTATTAATTAATGTTAAACTTTTATAATAAATATTAGGAAAATATTATTTAAAGATGCTCTTTTTGGTGTGGAACGTTGGAGTGAAATTTTTTTGATGTAAAGTTTGGTGTTATAAATTGGAGATGGCCTTAGAGATGCTCTAAGCCTTTAAGGAGGACAGTGGAGTAGAGATCTATTCTATTAAAATTTTTAAAATTGCTTTTTAATGAAGTAGTCTCCACTTTCCACCATTTATCACAAAAGGTAGACAGTAAAATTGACATGGCTATGTTTATAGAATGTGTGCCAATATTAACATCCATATATATGATTTACACACCATATTTTATAAGTACACCCATATCTAAAATTTAAAAATTAAACCATTACTATAAACACTCATCATAATGCTAATAATACTCATATTGAAATGAATACATTTATTTTAATATATTTTATTGAGAAAATAGCATTAGACACTATTAATTGGTAGATGAAGTCCCAAAAAGGCCACCAACTATTCAAATTGTTCCAAAGTCACCATTTTGACGAAACATTGTTCATAGGCAGCCATTCTATTAAATCTAATGGAAAGCTGCCATTATCTATGATATGGCACTCTAAAAGAATAAAATAGCACTAAACACCTTTAATTGGTGGGTGGAATCCCAAAAAGGCCATTATTTCCATCTCTGCAAACTATTCAAATCTGACCTATGTCCACATTCAAGTGCACATCTCTAAAAATACTTAACGTTATTTGCTCAAAATTTGACACAAGAAAGTAGACATGTAAACAAACACTTTTCATTCAGAAAATATTACAAAAATCAATTTGAAAAGTGTGAAAATGAGTGTTGAACACAGATCACTCACGGATTTGCGTCACTTCTGACCTTTGCTGAATAATTGATCATAACTTTCAAAATACCGCCCAGAATTTTACATTCTTTATACCATTGGATTCATATCGAAAAATAGAAGAACCCAGCATGGACGAAAAACTTTATTTCCCTGCCAAAAGATATAGTTTTAAGGAAAAAGAGCGATGAACACAGCTCACTTGCGAATTCGCGTTGCTTTTGACCTTTGATTGAATAATTGATTATAACTTTCAAATTACCGCCTAGAATTTTACATTCTTTATACTGTTGGATTCGTATTGAAAAATCGAAGAACCCAACATGGACAAAAAAATTTATTTCCTTGCCAAAAATACAGTTTTAAGGAAAAAGAGCGATGAATACACCTCACTCGCGGATTGCTCGTTGCTTCTGACCTTTGACTGAATAATTGATCATAACTTTCAAAATACCGCCCATAATTTTACGTTCTTTACACCATTGGATTCGTATCGAAAAATTTAAGAATCCAACGTAGATGAAATTTTTTTTTTCCTTGCCAAAAGATACAGCTTTAAGGAAAAACAGTGATGAACACACCTCACTCGCGGATTGAGTGTCGCTTCTAACCTTTGACTGAATAATTGATCATAACTTTCAAAATGCGGCCCAGAATTTTACGTTTTTTATACTGTTGGATTCATATCGAAAAATTGAAGAACCCAACGCTGAAGAAAAAATTTATTTCCTTGCCAAAATATACAGTTTTAAGGAAAAAGTTTACACAAAAATATCTCCAGCATAACACAAAATCACACAAAAAATGAAATGAAAAATAAACCGATTTCTTTTGTGTTTTTTGTAGTAGTGACTTGAAAAGAAAAGTGAAAAAACTTGAAAAAACGTTTGAACATCTTTGTCAAATTGTGCCCTAAGATGGTGACTTGATAATTTTACTATATTGCCCCTTCTTCTTTTACTATTTTAACCTCGATTCTAACAGGTTATGACATAAGCAAACGGACTTCAAACAATTAATGGGTAAAGTGGCAACAATTAATTCTTTCTTTCAATGGAATGGCTAATTTGAGCCATTTGGAAAAATTAATGGCCATTTAGGGACCACATCACCAAATTAGTGGTTATAGATATTACTGACCCTATTTTATTTGTAAACACTCTTAAATTGTTAATACATCCATATTATTATATATATATATATATATATAAAACATTATTTTCCAACTTTGTACGAATTAACAAGTCATCATTGCAAATAACTACATACATGATTTTTCCCAACAAAAAAAAAAAAAAAAAAAAACCCTTGTGATTACATCAATCTTTGCTTATCCTTTTTTTTTTTTAATTGAAAAAAAATGCTTCTCACTTTTTGTTTATCGATAGAGTTCATAACTAGATATAAGAAAGACAAAAAAATAAAAATAAAGAAATTTATATCTTTGTGTGATCAGAATTCGCTGAATTTTTTTTCCCATTACTTTGTTATATGATAATCATATAATCATGGGAAATTTTGACACTTGAAATAGAATTAGGGTTTATCATAATTTTTTTTTTTATAAAAAAATAAAGAGATATAATTAAGATATTTTTATAATTAAACTTTTTAATAAAATATGGATGTACAAATCATATTTTTAGGTGGCAAATCAGCACCCTCACTTTTAATATTAAAAAGCTTTAATATACAAAAAGATTTTTCAATATATATATATATATATATAGAGAGAGAGAGAGAGAGAGAGTTATGATCATTTAGTAAGTTCGACGTCATTTGCCCAACTACTTAAAAAAATGCAAAATTTTCATATTTTCATAATTGTACAACTTTTAGATAAGAATATAAGATACAATCTGTAACACTCCTATTAGCTTGAGATTAAAATATTTCTATAAACTTCGGAAATTAAACACTAATCATAACATATATAAATACATAACGATTGAGGCCTCTAGTGCAGATTTCGATTTCAAATCAAAAAACCCCCACCACCGACGACGACGAAATCGAAATCCAAATCGAAACCAAGCCTCACCGCTGACGACGCAATCCCTTTCGATTTTGTATTCCGATCGCTGTGGATCAAAAGCCCCAAATCGAGAACCCTGAATCGAAAACTTAAAATCGAAATCAACAAAAGCTACCACCTCCAAAATCGAAAGAGGTCGACCGGAGAGAGAGAGGAGAGAGAGACGAGCGGGAGAGACTGAGATCTTTCTCCTCGTCGGCGGCCAAAGAAGAGAGAACGAAGAGAGAGAGAGAGAGAGCAGCGTGAGAATGAAGAGAGAGAGTGAAACGTTAGAATGAAGTGAATGTGGTTGAGTTTTATTTTATATTTGTAATTTTTGGAATATTTGAGGGCAAAAATGTCTTTTCCAGACTTGTCCCATGCATGGGACAAGTCTGGCCTACCTATTTGGGTGGGACAAGTTTTTGGGTTTTTTGTTCCACCTTGTCCCGTCCCGTCCCATGCTAATAGCGCGCCAAACGCGGGACAAGAGAAAGTTGTCCCGTCCCATCCCATCCTGTCCCGCGTACCAAACGCACCCTAGAAGTGAAAAGAGCGTTTTTCCCGATTTCTTTCCAAAACATGCTAACGAACGTTTTTAATTTCACGACGTTTTTAATTTCACAAAAATAAGCATGCATTAGACCATTAGTAGTGGCATACTGGCATTAGTAGAATACTAACAAACAGACATACAACTAGTATTGCTAAAAAATAAATATGGAAATACTTTTATCCATATATAGAAATATAAATGAGTATGGATCAAAGTATATTTAATCAATTTATGGAATAATTTTTAATATATATATATATATATTTATTTATTTATTTATAAGTAAATTTAACCAAATATGGAAAAAATTTTAAACATATATAGAAATATAAATAAATATGACCGTAGATTTAATCAAAGATGGAATAATTTTTAACCGTATATGGAAATATAAATAAATATGGAAGTAAATTTAACCAAATACGCTCTAAAGATAAATATAAATAAATGTGGAAGTAAATTAAATTTAACTAATATGGAATAATTTTTAACTGTGTATAGAATTATAAATAAATATGGAAGTAAATTTATCCAAATAAAGAATCATTTTTAATCATATATAGAATATAAATAAATTTAAAAGTGAATTTAACCAAAGATGGAATAATTTTTAACTGTATATTGAAATATATAAAAATAAAAATGGACGGATTTTAATTGTATATAGAATTATAAATAAATATGGAAGAAAATTTAACTAAAACTGGAATAATTTTTAACCGTAAATAGAATTATAAATAAATATGAAAATAATCCAAATATAGAATATTTTTAACCATATGTAGAATATTTAATAAATAAAATAAGGAAGTAAATATAACAAAATATGGAATAATTTTTAAACGTTTATAAAAATATAAAGGAATATGGAAGTAAATTAATTAAAAATGAAATAATTTTTAACTGCATATAGAATCGTAAATAAATATGTAAGTAAAATTTAATCAAATTAAATTTGGGATCATTTTTAACCATATCTAGAATTATAAATAGGTATATAAGTTAATGTGCAATTATAATTAAGATTAAAAAAATCTAACTATGAGATTTAAAATTATAAAGCCATTATTATAGTGTTAAGATTGTATGCAATCATGTTTACACACCAAGCACTTGAGCGATAAGTTGTACCAAATGGACCAATCAAGTATTGTAAAAAAAAAAAATTAAAAAAAAAAAAATGGACCAATCAAGTATTGTAAAAAAAAAATAAAAATGGACCAATCAATTGCAATTGAAATCCAACAATATACAGTATCACATTATATTTATTAATTGATTCAATATTTTGATTATATAAATTTGTCAAACTATTAGATATAAAGTTTATAGAATATAATTTATTGTATTGTAATTTAATCAATAGGTTGCATAAATATCTCTTTAGTTGATAATATAATAAGGTTTAATATTAAAGACCTCCTCTTACCTTTGAACTATTATTGAATGTCTTGATAAAAATGTTTTTATTTCAAAAACCTTACCTTTGAATTATTATTGGATGTCTTGATAAAAATGCTTTTATTTCAAAAACATCCCCTTTGAACTAACATATGATGGTTCACATAATCACATGATTGAGTTTTGATGTTAAAAATTCTAAATATCCATATTTAAGCTTCAACCGTATGAATCGAACATTATACCCTCTGACTTTTACCAAATAAAAGCATTGTTTGATAGTCTACAAGAGATGTTTCTAAAATAAAAGCATTTTTATCTAGACATTCAATAATAGTTCAAAGGTGAGGGGATGCTTTTAATATTAAACCATATAATAATTAATAAGTACAAAACATTTCCCGCCATTAACTTATTTTTGTTTTTGTTATACACTTAAACCACATGCGGTGGCGGTGACTCGAATCTGGAATATTAACAAGCCGAATGAACATCTTTCACCATCAAGCTACATTAGGCCGGCGGTGGTACCATAAACTTATTTTATGTTATTGGTTTCTTAACTTGAAAAATAAATTTTTTCAATCTTAATACATATTGTCTTTAAACACTTTGTGGAGTTTTTTTTTTTAATCTTTTATGGTGCGGCATCGCCGCTGAATCATTTCCTCAAAATGAATCATATGATAGCAAATTTAGAAAACAATAATAACATATTCAAGTATTAATGATATCAATTCCAATTGTAATATAAATTCACCTTTGATATCACTCATTTCCACCTAGGAAGAAAATACTTCCCTTGTGATTTGAAACCTCTTTGGTTGTACCTTTTCATGGTATAGTAGGGAAGTAACCAGGAATGGATGATAGGGTGGGCTAGAATAAAATTCTCTAAACCTCAACACCTGATTAAATTTTACTAATTGAAAAAAAATACATATTTCTAAATAGATAGACCAATTAAAAGAAAAACCATCATTTATAATTTTTATTCGAATGATGAAATATCTTTTTTCATTGAATAATGTCTTATATATAATATTAAGTCATAAAAGACACCAAGAGATGGTAAACAATTATATAGTTAAATTTTTATTCCCTTAATGATGCACTTAATTTTTGTACCATAACTTTGAAATTATATTAACTCTAAAATTAAAAAATAACAAATATTGAAATTCATATAACTTATGAAAATATATCTAAGTTGAAGAACAAATTTTTATATTGACAAAGAAATTGAACTAAATTTTGATAAGAATATTTTCACGATTAAAGCGACTCGTCTCCAATTAATCTAACAAGTCTATTACAAGTATTAATTGATTTAAAAAAATAAATTGCAAATATATAGAGTATATTAAGATAACACAACAACACAATGATATGTTTTAAAATTTCAAACTTTAAAAAAAAATTAAAAAAAATAAAAAATCAAGATTGGCTAGGGTGGGCTTGAGCTAGCCCACCCTAGCACTTGAAGGGGTACGTCCTATGGTATAGTTAAATGCTTCTTAGAGAATATTCATCATTCTCAAGGAAATACTTTAATGGAAGAGGCAACACATTAATCATTGAGTCCAGCAACAAGATCGGTCCAGTAACTTATCAGAATTGATACCCTAAATTCATCAGAATTGATACCCTAAATTCTTTGTTCCTTTTTCTCTTTCTATTCTCTCGTGTGCATTTTATGTTCTCGGCAAGGTCAGGTTTGGGATTGGGAGGTGACCATGAGAAGGCCTCTTTTTGATTGGGAAAAAGACCAATGAGTGGCTTTTGTTCGCAGGTTGGATCAATATGTACCTCGTATAGGAATTTCAGATGCAATGGCCTGGAATTTCTACAATAATGGATCCTTTTTTGTTGGCTCCTTTTGAAGGTGTCTGGAGGAGCAGAATGGGGAAGTTTTGACAGATCCCAAGTTAATTTGGCAAGGTATCTATTCGCACAAAATAGAGCTGTTTACTTGGCAACTCTTGAAAGGAAGAATATTGGTCAGATCAGTGATGAATTGGTTTGGTTATGTCCCAAATTCATCTCTTGAATGTCCTATGTGTAAGTCTTATGAAGATACTGTTGATCACTTATTTCTTTAATGTCAATGGACTGCCGAAATTTGGTGCCAATGTATGGCTTGGTGGGGAGTTTCTTGGTGTTCTAATAAACTGATGGCGAATTGGGCAATGGGGTGGTCTAGCCTATGTCCGAATCTGAGCCAAGAAAAGGCATGGAACTCTCTCTTCTTTGCCATCGTTTGGTCTATTTGGGAGACGAGAAATCAAGTGATCTTTAAGAATAGCGTGCCGAATGTAACACAGGTTATTGATATGATTAAATTTAGAGTAGTTTGGTGGTTTAAGTATTACAGACGTGGCTCTTCAGATTCGATCACATATATGCTTCTCAATATTAGTGAGCGATGTACTAAATCGAAGCCAGTTCAATCAGCAAAGAATGATGTTTAGACCCCCCCCCCCCCCCCCCCCCCCCCCCCCCCCCTCTGATTGGAGCTCTGAAGTTTAATGTGGATGGGTCAGCTCGAGGGAGCCCGGGCTTAGTAGGTATTGGAGGTGCCTTGAGAGACCGTAATGGCAAGGTGATTGGATCCTTCTCAAGGCACATTGGGATAACAGATGCAAATTCGACTGAGATCTCTGCAATACATCAGGTATGTGTCTCGTGCATTTACGCATCAGCCTTTGTGGGTAAAGAAGTTAGCATCATTAGTGACTCCATGGTGGCGGTTTCTTGGGTTAATAGTAACGGGTTCGGAAGCCTGAAACGGGTTCAAAAATTAAATGGCACTCTTTGGAGTTGGCTTTTCAAGACTATCACCACTTTAATAACTTATGTTTAAAAGGCATCTATTTTGGTGAACGGACAAAAATACCCCAAAAAGTACTTCAACGTCAGCTATTTTGAAAACTTATGTTTCATTTTTAGTTTTTTACTTTTCATTTCACAGAAAGAGTAGAGAGAGAAGTCACGTGATGGTTTAGAGCATCCAAGCAACCAGATTTCGACAGTAGACAACAACGATTTTTGTCCGAGTTCCTTTTCGATTTTGAATTCTATCAAAAAACAAGATATGTAACTTCAACGATTTGATTTTGAATACCAATTTGATTGTGTTTTGTTGGGTTATACATTTGTTTTATATTTTTGAATTGTTAGATCTTGTTTCTAGGGTTTTTAGTTTTAGACTTGGTTTCTAGAGTTAGATTGGGGAAGACAATGAACAGTAAACAGGTTAGTAAAAATCTCATAACGCTTATACAAAAGTCTCGAAATGCTTATACAAAAAGTCTCGAATAGTGTTACAAAAGTCTTAGAACCCTTATACAAAAGTCTCAGACAGTGTTACAATAGTCTCAGAGACTTTTGTCCGAGAATTTTTGTAATGCTTTTCGAGACTTTCGAAAAGCATACAAAAGTCTCGGGTAGAAGTATCGGGTAGAAGTCTCGGATAAAAGTCTCGAGTAGAAGTCTCATAAGGTTTATGAAAAGTCTCAGAAAGCATACAAAAGTCTCGAAAAGCATACAAAAGTCTCGGAAACTAACCTAAGTCTCGAAAACTTAGTTACTATTCATCGTCTTCCCCCACTTGAAAATCCCAACACTCAACAACTTTAACAATGGAAGATTCAAAACCAAAAAACCTCTAGGGGCGCTGCCCCTCCACCCCAGCGAGCTAACCGGGTAGCTTGACTACTGCGAGCTCAGCGGGGAGCTCGACCCCTGAGTGCGTTAGTGTAGAGCCACTAAACTAATCCTATAACATTGATAATGTTATGAAGTTGGTTTTGTTTTTTAGTTTGAGTTGAGAATAACTATACAGAGCTTTAACTTCCATGTTAGAGAGAGAAAGTAGATCTCAGACAAAGAGAAAAGTTAAAATAAAAAAGATAATAAAAAAATGTATAAAGTAAGGGCATTTTTGGAAATCACTTACTTTGGTGTCTTTTAAACATAAGTTATTAAAGTGGTGATAGTCTTGAAATATCAGTTCAAAAAAGTGACAAACCCCCTATTTCCACAGCCTGAAACATGTCAATCTCATTTATGAAATTCTAGCTCTCTTACGTTTTTTGGGCAGAACAGTAGTTAGATATAATCTAAGATCTACCAACGGTCTAGCAGACACTCTAGTAAAGAAAGAATCATTAATGGAAGGGGCCTTGGTTGTGATGCAGCAACTTTCTTCATTTCCATTTTGTTGTTTCTGCTTAGTCCTTTAATTGTTATTTTAGTATTTTCTTTTGACTTTTGTCATTTAGCTAAGAGACAAGTTTGGTGTTTTGGTCTAACGACCTTGCTTTTGTACAAAACCAATTTTGCCCCAAATTGGTTCTCACTTTTTCGATTGCAAGGAATATTCAAGAAACTTTCTCTGGTTTCCAGAGTTGCCTTCACTACAAAAGAATTAGTCTCCATCAAAGTGGTATCAAAGCTCTCGGTTTGCCCGAGATGATGGTCGGTGATGATGGTGGTCACCACTCCGGTGACACATATCATTGTATGCAGGCCCTTTAGGCAGTCATTACCAACTTAGAGCAGAAATTTGATGCACTGACTCTAGATGTGTAGAAAGTTCTTGCTGCTGTTGGCAATGGCGAGAACAACAACCAGCAACCTCACCGATGCGGCGACAGAAACACAGCTCGTGGGTTTCCAGAGAAAGCTCGAACTCAACGGAGGGCCCAAAGAGTAGAGCAACATGTTTTGTCTGATAGTTCTGGTTCAGATGATTCTACTCAGCACCATCGACATCGAAACTTGGTTGAATCTGAAACTGACGAGGAGGTGGAAGCTTGGAATCTTAATGGACCAAGGTATGGGCATCAACAACACCATCATAACTCTAGATCTCATGACTATAAGCTTAAATTTGATATCCCAAGTTTTGATGGCCACATGCATATAGAGGATTTTTTAGATTGGATAAAATTTGTAGAAACTTTCTTTGAGTGTATGGAGATACCAGAAAAAAAGCAAGTGAAAATGGTAGTTTACAAACTCAAAGGAGGTGCCTCTGCTTGGTGGGAACAACTTCAAAATCATCGCCGTCGAGAAGGGAAACAATCAATACCTTCATGGCTGCGTATGAGACAACTTCTGAAAGGAAGATTCCTTCCTACAGATTATGATCAGATCTTGTACCAACAATATCAGAGATGTCAGCAAAATAATAGATCTGTCAGTGCTTATACGGAGGAATTTTATAGGCTTAATGCTCAGATTGACATCAACAAGTCTGAACGGCAACAGGTGGCACGCTATATTGGTGGGTTGAAGGATGCCATTCAAGACTAACTCAGTATGCATTCAGTTTGGAAGCTTTCTGAAGCTGTCAATTTGGCCTATAAAGCTGAAAATAGTCTTTCTAGGACGATTAGCAGGGGAAATTTCAACCGTAAAAGTTCTTTTGAGGGGTACAATGACAAATTCAAATCTTCCACTAATCAACCTATTGCTTCTTAGCCTAGTGATTCATTGGATGCAGCATCGAATGGAAGTAAAACAACGGGTAAAGCTCCAATAACAATGGGAAAGCCTAATCCCTATGCCAAGCCAGTGTCGATTAAATGTTATCGTTGTGGCCAACCTGGTCATCGTTCCAATGACTGCCCACAGCGAAAATTGGTGAATGTTGTGGATGATTAAGACTTTGAGCAAAATGATGAGCCATTTGACAGTGTTGAAGAAGAAGCAGAGTGTGAAGCAGAGATTGTAACAGGTGATATTGGTGACCCTGTAAATTGCATTGTCCAGCGTCTTTTACTTACCAAACAACAATCATCCTCCCAACGACACTCCATTTTCCGTACTCGATGCACAGTCAACAAGAAAGTGTGTGATGTTATTATTGATAGTGGAAGTTATGAGAATATTGTCTCTAAGTCTTTGGTGAGAGCCTTGCAAATTCCTACTAGCCCTTACCCTTGACCTTACAAAATTGGGTGGATCAAAAAGGGGTCTGAGACTAAAGTGACTGAAGTTTGCCATATACCATTCCCAATTGGGAAGTTTTATCAAGATGAGGTGGTATGTGATGTCATAGAGATGAATGCATGCCACATCCTACTTGGGTGTCCTTGGCAATATGACTTGAATGCTTCACACAGAGGAAAAGAAAATAATTATGTTTTCTTTTGGAAAGGGAAGAAAATAGTGCTCATGCCTTTGAGTAACAAACTTGATTTAGCCAAACCAACATTGTTTACTGTTTCTGGTCTTGAATTTTGTACTACAGTTCTAGAAAGCAAAGTCGTTGTGGCACTTGTTTGCAAGGAACAACCCTCTAACAGCTCTACACCTCCACTAATCATTGCTGAGTTATTGTCAAAATTTAATGACTTGACCTTAGCTAATTTGCCTAATGAGTTGCCTCCAATGAGAGACATACAGCACCACATTGATCTAGTCCTTGGTGCAACTTTACCTAATTTACCTCATTATTGTATGAGCCCGCAAGAGCATGAAATCTTGCAAAGTATTGTTGATGATCTTCTAGCAAAAAAACTAGTTCGTACTAGCCTTAGTCCATGTGTAGTACCAGCCCTATTGGTACCAAAGAAAGACAGGAGTTGGCGTATGTGTGTGGACAGCCAAGCGATTAATAAGATCACAGTAAAATATCACTTTCCAATTCCCCGGTTAGAGGATATGCTTGACAAGCTTGATGGATCCAAAGTTTTTTCCAAGTTAGACCTTAAGAGTGGATACCATCAAATTCGCATACGTCCCGGAGATGAGTGGAAGACGGCTTTCAAGACTCGAGAGGGACTGTACGAATGGCAGGTCATGCCTTTTGGATTGTGCAATGCCCCTAGCACATTCATGAGGCTTATGAACCAAGTTTTGAAACCTTTCATTGGAAAATTCGCTGTGATTTATTTTGATGACATCTTGGTATTTAGCAAAGACAGTGAGGAACATATTGATCACTTAAGGCACATATTGGAGGCTCTAGCTACATGCAAACAAGCTGTTCTTGAATATTAAAAAATGTGAGTTTCTCACCAACAAGTTACTGTTTCTAGGGTTTATTATCAGTGAACATGGAGTGCAAGCTGATGAGATGAAAGTACAAGCTGTTAGGGACTGGCCTACTCTTACTACTATACATAAGGTTAGAAGTTTTCATGGTTTAGCCACATTTTATCGTAGGTTCATCAAAAATTTTAGTAGCATTATTGCCCCAATTACATATTGTTTAAAGCGGGGGAAGTTTCAGTGGGGGTCTAAACAAGAACAAAGTTTGCCTTGATTAAAGAAAAGCTTAGTTCATCCTCTGTATTAGCATTACTTAATTTCGATAAACCTTTCGAGGTAGAGACTGATGCTTCTATGATAGGTATAGGTGCTGTATTGGTTCAAGAGGGCAGACCCATCGAATTTTTTAGCAAAAAGTTTAGTGAAGCAAGACAAAAATGGACAACTTACGAGCAAAAGTTGTTTGCTATAGTTCACGCTTTGCACTATTGGGAACATTACCTGATTTGAAAGGAGTTTATTTTACACAGTGACCATCAAGCTCTCCAATACATGAACTCTCAGAAAAGCTTAAGCCGTATGCATGCTCGATGGATTCTTTTCTTGCAAAAATTTAGTTTTGTTTTCAAACATAGAGTTGGGCTAATGAATAAGGCTGCAAATGCTTTGAGTAGGAGAGCTAGTTTGTTGGTTACCCTTTAGACTGAAGTTGTTAGGTTTAAAAATTTAAAAGAATTGTACTCATTGGATAAAGATTTCCAAAAGGTTTAGGAGGGTTGTCTTAGTCATCAAGCAATGGGTGATTTCCACATTCTGCAGGGATACTTATTCAAAGGTAACCAACTTTGTATTCCCAAAACTTCATTGTAGGAACATTTGATACGGGAAATGCATGCCGTGGGTTTGGCTGCACATACAGGCCGAGATAAAACCATAGCACTCTTAGAAAGTCGATTTTTCTGGCCTAAAATGAAAAGAGAAATTGAAAAGCTTGTGCAACGATGTGGAGTTTGTCAATCAGCGAAGGGACAAGGCCAGAATACAGGATTATATACTCCACTACCAATTCCAGAGAATATTTGGGAGGATTTGAGTATGGATTTCATCTTAGGATTGCCTAGAACACAAAGGGGAGCCGATTCTGTGTTTGTTGTTGTGGACAGGTTCTCTAAGATGGCTCATTTTATCCCTTGCAAGAAGACAGCCGACGCTAGCAACATTGCCAATCTCTTCTTTCGAGAAGTTGTTAAGTTTCATGGCATTCCTAAGTCCATAACCTCTGATCGTGATGTTAAGTTCGTTAGCCATTTTTGGCGAGTTCTTTGGAAGAAATTTGATACTGCTCTGAACTTTAGTAGCACATTTCACCCTCAAACTGATGGCCAAACCGAAGTTGTTAACAGGACATTAGGTGCTATGATTCGTTGTGTGGCTGGAGATAAACCAAAATTGTGGGATTTGGCCCTTACCCAAATTGAATTTGCCTTCAATAGTATGGAAAATAGATCTACTGGAAAAGATCCTTTTGTTGTTGTGTATACTAAAATCCCAAATACAACTGTTGATTTAGTCAAGCTTCCCAAGAGCAAGAGCCGAACTGCTGAAGCCTTGGCAGAGAGGATTTGCCAAATGCAACAGGAAGTGAAAAAAAAGCTTGAAGAAGCAAATGCCTGTTATAAGGCTGCAGCTGATCAACATAGGCGTGAGAAGCTATTCAAAGAAGGAGATTTAGTTATGATTCACCTCAACAAACACTGATATCCTGCTGGAACCTATCACAAATTGCAAGCAAAGAAGCTAGGCCCTTTTCATATCAAGAAGAAAATCAATTACAATGCATATGTTATTGATCTCCCTCCTCATTTAAAGATTTCTAACACGTTTAATGTCAAAGATATCTTTGAATTCTTCCCAACAGATGGAGCTGACATTGAATAGTGTATCTCGGGGTCGAGTTCTTCATTTCCATTTTGTTGTTTTTGCTTAGTCTTTTAATTGTTATTTTAGTATTTTCATTTGACTTTTGTCATTTAGCTAAGAGACAAGTTGGGTGCTTTGGTCTAATGACCTTGCTTTTGTACAAAACCAATTTTGCCCCAAATTGGTTCTCACTTTTTCGATTGTAAGGAATATTCAAGAAACCTTTTCTGGTTTCTAGAGTTGCCTTCACTACAAAAGAATTGATCTCCATCAGGTTGTGTAGAGTTTCGACTGAATAGCAAGTTTTTATTTTCGACATGTTAGTTTTGCTTTCAGTTTTTTCCTCTGTTTTGGGGGCAACGTATTCAGTGAGGGTCGTTTTGTTGTTTCTTTGGTTTTTTGTGGGGTGCGCTACTTTACTCCCTCCCTTTTGTTGTTGCTCGGTTTTGCCTTTTTGGCTTTAATAAAGATTCTGCAGTTCAAAAAAAAAAATATTAACATTGCAGTATCAAAAATTTTTAATTTTTACAATTTTCATATTCAGGTGGGAACAATTCCAGAGATTGATGTAGTACCGTCAAATCAGCGCTTAGTTGGACATAGTAATTGCCTTCCAAATGAGCTTCTATAGTATGTATGTATTTGAATGTTTTTCATTTTTAATGATACTCTACTAAATCCTAACCAACATAATATCTCTAATGGTAATTCTCAAATGTTTCTCATCAAATGATACTCTTATCATTTCCGCCAGCTGTATCTTAGTCTTCATCAAAAAGATTCTAGATCTAATATTTCTTTGTAAATATGTATATTTATTAAAGAAATAAAAATATATAAACAATGTTATTATTTGTTACTATTGTTTACGGACTTTATCTAATAAATATTATACATAGTATTATTGTCAAAATTATTCATCCATTGTACGTCATGTTGTCTACACTTCTCATAGTGTTTAAAGAAACTAATCGGTAATAATTCTAATAATGGAAATGAAACTAATGAGTCGTACAACATTTTTTCCAGCCCAAAGTACAACCAATTATTCATATATAGAATTATAAATAGGGATATAATCATTTTCTCCCCTGTAGTTTGATATATTAGACACTTTGCCCCCTCTAGTTTCAGTAATGGTCATTCTCCCCCCTGAAAATAAAAATATTAGACACTTTACTCCCTCTAGTTTCGGTAATGAACATTCTCCCCCTGAAAACCAAAATATTAGACTTTTTGCCCCCTAACCATTATGAATTTTGTTGGTCAAATACTTTGACCATTAAAAAATTAATTAAATGACTGTAATACCCTTGAACACATGAGTTATGCCCCCTAATGATACCACTCATTGTTTTTAAAGGAAAAAAAAAAAATCAGAAATAAAACAATAAAAACTAATAAAAGTATTTAAAAAAACAGAATTGAAAATAAAAAATAAAAAAATTATTTAAACAAAAATTAATAAAAGAATTAAATTTAATAATAAAATATTTAATTAAAAAAACATTAATATAAAGAATGAAATGTAAAAATAAAAAATTTATTTAAAAAATATTAATTTCAAGAATAATAAAATAATAAAATAATATAATTGTAAAAAAATAAAACAATATTAAATTTTATTTTAAAATATTGATTTTTTTAATACTGAATTTTTTTGTTGCTAATTTTATAATTTTATAATTTTTATTTTCAATTATGTTTTTTTAAAATACTTTTATTAGTTTTTATTATCTTATTTTTGATTTTCTTTTCTTTAAAAACAATTAGTGGTATCATTAGGGGGCATAACACATGTGTTCAAGGGTATTAAGGTCATTTAATTGATTTTTTAATGGTCAAAGTATTTGACTAATAGAATTCCTAACAGTTAGGGGGCAAAATGTCTAATATTATGGTTTTCAAGGGGGAGAATGACTATTACTGAAACCAGAGGGGGTAAAGTGTCTAATATTTTTGTTTTCAAGGGGGAGAATGGCTATTACTGAAACTAGATGGGGCAAAGTGTCTAATATGTCAAACTACATGGGGGAAAAGGATTATAAATAAGTATGAAAGGTAAATTTATCCAAATATAGAATAATTTTTAACTGTCTTTAGAAGTATAAATAAATATGGAAGTCAATTTAACTATATAAAATCCTTTTAAATAAATATGGAAATAAATTTAATCAAATGTGAAATCACTTTTAAACATATGTAGAAGTATGGACGTAAATAGTCTTTCCTCTGACAGTTCTCTCTGAACTAGAAGAGTGAAAGTTTTTTAGAGTGGGTCTTGTGTTTCTCGCTGGTTATCAGAGTTTTCTTTCCAATAATGGGTCCCGAAGAGATTGCTCGTTTGTGCGTGAACATGACGCTTCTGGAAAAGGAGGGACCGGTGCGCCGATTGCAAGACGGCTTAAAAATAGCAGGTATGCAGGGGCTTGCGCTAAGCCTTGTGGGGAAGGTGTTAACAAATAAAATGGTTCATAGAGAGGCGTTTATGGGGGTTATGGGAAGGGTCTGGTCCGTCTGGAAGGTCGCTGGTAGGGTGGAGATGGAGTTTGTGTCCACCAATGTCTATACGTTCCATTTCAATAGTATTGAGGATCAACAAAAAGTGTTATCGGGTGGCCCTTGGACGTTTGATGGCACTTTACTTGTTCTGGAGGAACCAGCTGGTAGAGGGGATCAGCTTTCTGGGTGCAGATTCATACGGTGCCACTGTTGTGCATGACCAAGGAGATCGGGTGGTTTCTAGGAGGTATGATGGGTGAGGTGAAAGAGGTGGATGTGGGAGCTTCAGGGGAATTTTTAAGAGTTCTTGTGGTAGTAGATGTGGTGAAGCCCCTTCGACGTTGCTTACGTATGGATGTTTTGGGAGATGGAGAGGAAACCGTGACGGTTTTGCGTTATGAAAGGCTGCCAGAAATTTGTTTCCGGTGTGGACGGTTGGGTCATTTAGGGCGTGATTGCATTGAAGCCCCAGCTGCCAGTGGGAAGAATGGTCTGGAGGAGTTAGCATTTGGGGCCTGGATGCGCGCTACACCACTGGAAAAACGACGGAATAGAAGGAGTGCTGTTCTGCCTGGTTTTCAGACGGGTAGGCGTGTTGGAGGTAGAGATAACAGATGGGGACCCGACACTAGCAGGCATTGGCGGACAGCGAGCGGCGAGGTGATGGTGGAAGCTGTGGGAGGCCTTAATGGCAGCGTCGGTTACAAGAATGGTCTTAATGAGATAATGGAAAGGATTATAGTGGTCGTGATGTGGGGAACAGTTTCAATATTGAGAATATGATGAGTGAAGATTTTGTTTTTCAAAGCAAAAAAGCTGAGGTGGACAGTTGGAAATATTCTTACATCAAATTTAACAATAAGAGAGTTTATTTAAAGAATATTATCCTAATAAATATTAAAATTATTATAAAAAGTTAACATTAGTTAAATATATACTTAATTGGTAAATTAAATAAATTAAATATGTATATTAATATTGGTGTTATTTTAAAGATCTCAACGATATCTTTACAATAGTATATATATATATTTTTTGTATACGCATGAGAGGATATTTAACAAAAATAAATAAAAATAAAATATTGGTATTGGTGAATAGTGTAAAACACAATTTTTTTTTCCTTGGAAATTGGATTTTGATATTGCATTGGAGAAAAACTTTGCACCAAATGTGGAGCACCAAATGGTGCTCGGTGCTCCATTAGAGCAACTCCAAAGTTGCTTCAATATAGAGCAAATCACAGTTCCCAAAAAGTGGCGGAGGCTGTAGCGGTCTTACGGGGAATTGATTTTGCAAGAGAAACAGGTCTGCTTCCTGCTATTATTGAAACTGATGCAATGAGTGTGGTTGAGTTGGTGAATGATGTAAGTTCAACCTCGGGAGATATTGACTTGGTTATTCAAGACATCAAAGACAGGTTACGAGGTGCACGGATTGATTCTGTTAATTTTGCGCCGAGATAGGCAAACATGGTAGTAGATACTCTTTCGAAAATGGCTTTGAATTTAGATGATGATTGTGTCTGGATGCAGAGCTTCCTAACGTGTGTGAGGAAGGCAGTTCTGGATGATGTTCCTTTGTCTTGATTTTCTGATGTTGTGTGTTTTCCCTTCAAAAAAAGAAAAAGAAGTATGGACGTAAATTAAAGATGGAATAATTTTTTAACCGTACATAGAAATATAAATAAATATGGAAGTAAAATTAACCAAATAAGAAATCAATTTTTTTTTTTTGAAATATTACAATAGGACTGCCGGGACCTGTCGAGATCAAACAGTACATGTGCAGCCCGGATATTTACTCCCATAACGGGTAGGGATGACAATTTTACCCGAACCAGCGAGACCCGAACCTGAACCAGCGAGACCCGAACCCGAACCCGAACCGCATGGGTCAGGTCTAGGTCCATAATATAAGACCCTCTTCAGGTTCGGGTTGGGTCTAGGTTTGGTGAAAAAACCAGACCTGAACCCGAGGACCTGACTGTTTTAACATTATATATAAATCCCTAAATCCCTAAACCTAATTTCTTTTTTGATTCTTGGCTTCTTGCTGCCGCAGCTTAATCTCAAACCACGGCTCACAGACCACATCTCACCAGTTCTCCACCTTTCGAGTTTCAACCGATAGCTCCACTCTCCGTCACTGCTCACTGGCTCACCACTTCAACACTCTCTTCTCAATCTCATTGCACTCTCTCTAAAATCTAAATCCAAGTAACTCTCTCTCTCTCTCTCATGGTCCATGCAGTCTTCTTGTTAGCTTCATTTCCAACTCCGTCAATGATCTTGCACCCACTATTGGTATTTCTATATCTGCTCGTCTTATCTATTATTTTATTTTTAAAAGATTTTTTTTTTGGGGTTGCTTGATTGATTTAAGTTGACATTCTGTTTGGTTATTGAGAAAATTGAAGACAAAGTTGAGGTTTTTTTTTTTTTATATTCACCAATAGTCATAGTTTTACCTAATTGAAGGGTTGAGTCTTGAGTTCATTCGGGAACTGAATATGATAATATAAGATTCAGTTGGTTTTAAAATAGAGTGTATTGGAATTGGAAGTTGGATATCTTATAGTGTTGGATTTTGTGCTATGTTAGTGAGTGTAGACTTGCTAAAAATTTCAAGTTTTGTTAAGCTTCATTGCATTTATGGCTTAATGTACAATATGTTTGTCAATTTCCCTCTAAGAAATATTAAGTGTTTGCATCCTAATGATGTAGTTTTCATTGATGCTTTTATTATTTAATACAAGATATTGTCAACAGAAGGAAAATGTGCTCACTTTTTCATTGCTCATTTCATTTTTGCTGTAATTTGATCAATTGCACAATGTGTGTAGGTGTTGGAATGGAACTTTGGCAATTGGAAGTGGAGAGGAAATGAAGGATGAATGTCATTGATTCATTCATGATCAATGATTTATTTGTTGTGTCATTGGTTTTAAACTAGTTGTGTTTGTTTTGAATTTTGATGCTATTTGTGTAATGTTTAATGTTGGTTTATGAATTATGACTTTATGGATTATTGATTCGATTTGTGTGGTTATTTCAATTCTCAACTCAATAGTCAATCTTCATTGTTTTGTTTTATTTCAATTCAAGTTAATTATTCATGTATTGAACAAGTTTTACTTGTTAAAAATTGAGTAGGTAAAAATAAAATAGAAAGGAAAAACTAAAAAAGTGAGATTTAAGTATATTAAAGGTGTAGTGGGTCCAAACCCGGACCCGTGAACATTCGCGGGTCCTCGAGGTGGGTCTAGGTCTGCTTAAGACCTGCGGGTCTAGACCCGAACCCAAACATGAAAATTTTCATGGGTCTAGGTTTGGGTCCAAATTTATTTTTATGGGTCTGGGTCTAGTAGGATCCGACCCGAACCCTACCCATTGCCATCCCTAATAACGGGAGATAACTACTCCCCATAACCCAGGAAGAAAACTCCCCACACATGTTTGTAAAATGCACATGGTGGGATTTAAACCCCTCACCACTTATGTGGAAGGGAAGTGCACTACCGGCTATACTAAAAGGTGATGTGCTATAAGAAATCATTTCTAAACGTATATAGAAATATAAATAAATTTGGAAGTAAATTTAACTAAATATGAAATACTTTTCAACCGTATGTAGAATTATAAATAAATATGGAAGTAAATTTATCTAGTGAAGAATCATATTTAACCATATATAGGTATAAATAAATATGAAAGTAAATTTAATAAAATATGGAATAATTTGTAGCCATGAAATATAAATAAATATTGAATAATTTTTAACCTCATAAAATTATAAATAAATATGGAATTAAATGTAACTAAATCTGAAATAAATTTTAACACTATACAGAATTATAAATAAATATGGAAATAAATTTATCTAAATATAGATTATTTTTAACCATATGTGGAATATAAATAAATATGGAAGTAATTTCACCAAATATCGAATAATATTTTTCCACAAATAGAAATATAAAGACATGTGGAAGTAAATTAACTAAATATGGAATAATTTTAAATCGTATATACAAATTATAAATAAATATGTAAGTAAATTTAACAAAATTCAATTCAGAATCACTTTTAATCATATGTAGAATTATAAATAAGTATGTAAGTTATATGCAGTTATAATTAATATTTAAAAATCTAACTATGAGATGTAAAATTATAAAACCATTATTATAGTGTTAAGATTGTATACAATCATGTTTACAATGCACCATGCACTTGAGCAATAAGTTGTACCAAATGGACCAATCAAGTGTTGTAACCCTTTTAAACGTCTTTATCATATTAGTAACTTGAGTTCTTTCTTTTCCAAAATATATCACTTTAGTCCATTTGACCAAATTACTGATAGTCAACTATGACTATATATACAAAAGTATGATTTTGCCCTTGTTCTTATAAATACAATATGAAAAGGTCAATTATGCCCCTAAAAGTGTTTTTTTTTTTTTTTTTAATAATTATATTTTTATTTTTCAAAAATTGTTAGAGGGAAAATCGACATTTTCAGATTGTATTTATACTAACAAGAGTAAAATCGTACTTTTGTATATATAGTCATAGTTGACTGTTAGTAATTTGGTCAAATGGACTAAAGTGATGTGTAAGGACCTCTATTTTATAATTGACTTATCTCATGACAAACCACATTTGATGATGATTGTGTAATGGGTAGCTTAAGTCTTCTTAATGATCATCAAGGCAAACTTCCAAGCATCTCCATGACTGCAATATCAAGAGCTTTAAGAGGTAGCTTACTTGACTTTGATTCTTGAAAAGATTAGGTGCACCCACAGTTGCATGCATATTTACTATCTTGCATTTGTGTGTCATTGTTATGTGCATCTATGTCCTTCATCACACATCACACTTGCACCTCATTGTTTAAATCTTTTGTGTAATGTCTTGTATGTATACATGATTGTGGTTCGGTTCCAACTGTGGAATCGAACCAAAACCGTCTTCCTGGAATCGAAATCGGAACCGATTTTCCAGTTCCAGAACTGGAACCGGAACTGGAATTGGAACTGGAACCGAAACCGAATCGTGAACAGAAACTACGGAGGTTTCGGTTCTGATTTTCAAAATTTCATAACCAGATCGGAACCAACAGTTCCAGTATCATATTTTTTTTAAATTTTTTTTTAAATATTGCGCACCAGCCACCATATTTTTTTTATAAAAAAAAACTACCTTTCTTTCTCTCTCTTTGATCTCTCTCTCTCTTTCTCTCTCTCACACAGATCATCTCGTCGATCTCTTCTTCATCTCATCGATCTCTTCTTCGTCTTTTCTTCTTCTTCATCTTTTCTTCATGACTTTATCTTGTTGGTCTCTCCTCACTGCTTTGATTTTTTGGTTTTTTGATTTCATTTTGTTGATTTTTTTATTTTGGACTAGTGGCCTGCGGTTGGAGTTGTTGATTTGGGGTTGATTTGTGATTTGGGGGTGATTTGAGAAAGAGAGAGAGAGAGAGAGAGAGAGAGAGAGAGAGAGAGAACAAAAGATGAAGGATTGAAGGTGGTGATTTGGGATCTAGGTACTTGGGTAGTGGGTTGGGTTGGGTAATAGGTATGTATCATGTATGGGTAGGTACGAATCGGTCAGAACCATCAGAACTGGGGAATCAGAATCGGAACCAAAACCTCCCTCAAGGAGGTTTCGGTTTTGGTTTCGGTTACCCTAGAATTGAAACCATCGGTTCAGAACCAGGAACCGCAGTCATGTTTACTTGTATGTGTGTTAAGTGATTCGTTTCTTGAAGAATGTTCAAAAACGTCCGCGCTTGCACGTTGGTGTGCTTGTTTTAGCGTGATGATCACTGTCGGAGAAAGATCCTCTCTTCTCCTTGTTTTCACAAAAAATTGGTGAAATAGCGATTGCCATTCAGCGGCCCTAACCACCGAATGAAACCACTGTTTGTCTCCAGAAAGCCATCGGAAAAAATCGACAGTAAAATTCGACGGCCCCCCGATCACCGAATGAAACCGCCGTTTGTCTCCAAAAAGCTTCTGGAACAATTCGACGGTCAGCATTCGGTGGCCCCCGACCATCAAATTGGACCACTGATCAATGTGTTTTATGGGTAAATTTGTAATTTCACTCAGCTCGTTTTCTTAGTCTATAAATACATCCTTCTGTTGTCTTGGCCAGCTAGAACCCACGAAATTGAAACCCTAAAGAGATAGATTGAGTGGTTCTAGAGAGAAAAACCTTCGAGCTTCATTTATTCACTCTCTAAACCTAAAACCCATGTGCATCTAACATCATCAATCGTCATTTGTGCACGAGTCTTCTTGGTTTCATGACTAAGTAAGTTAGAACTTTATTAAATCTCATTTATTGTTCTTCTTACTTTAGATTTAGTATTTATTACATGATTAAATACTATGACTCTCTTTATTACATATATTTATGAGTCTTAATTGCATGATTGGGTTTGTTTGTGATAGCTTGCATTATTAGGTCATATATGCCTAGATAGCTAATCCATAAATGTTCATGTATGTTTAGTTGATGATTAGGTTGGCTTTGTGCAACTAGTCTATTTTGTGAATGTTTATGTGAGCTTTATTTGACAATTAGGTTGCTAGAATCATTCTACATCTAATTGAGACCTCATGTATATGTATGTAGGCTTGTTTGATAATTAGGTTGTTAGATTTGTATCTTAACATCTAATTAAGCATATAGTGTTTAGTCTTGCACTTTATTGCATTTAGAATATTCATTTATTCACTTAGACTTTAATTCTCTTCAATGAGTCAAAGTCTTATGGCTATATGTGGTAGTTGCACAAGCAAGTGATGTCTTGCAACCAAGGGTTGGTTGGCAAGCATTTTCCAAGTTCCACTATAAAAGGCCTGTGGGTAGAAAAGGAAGTGTTCACACCAAGAGTAGTGGATCATGAGATATCACTAGAGATTGAACGTGGAGTGGTGAATGGAGGTGTCCAAAGCTTGAGGTTATCTAGAGTGAGTATCCGTGTATCACTTGGGGGTTTAACTTCCTTTTTCATATAGTGGATTTATGTGGCTTAAGTGGCTAGCAAGGCTAGTCTCGTGGTTTTTCCTAGTTGGAGGGTTTCCATGTAAAAATCAAGTGTCTTTTAAGTTCCGCACTTTACTTGATTTTTATTGTTGTTTGATTTGGGTTTTTTGTATGTTAATCTTTACTAATCGAAAAGTTGGTAAGTAAACGATTAACAACCTATTCATCCCCCCTCTAAGTTGTATTAGACACACTCTGTGTATTTTCAATTGGTATCAGAGCGGGTTCCTAAACATACATAGGTGATTCTTATTATTTTTGTGTGCATTTTGATCATTGCATTCATTTGCATTCATCAAACACTATGAGTGAGAGTGAAACACATATAAAAGGAATCTTAGGAGATTGGATTGATGGAATCTCCATCAAGCTTGAGGATGCTCCCACCCTTAGTGGTTCTATGAGCACATGTTCATACAACATGGCTTCCACCTCCAACTCCACTAGCATGGTCATCACTTTGACTATACTCACTATGTGAATCCTTACTAAACTCACCACTAGTCACATCAATAGGTGTCTTAATGTCATTCAAAAGATTTTCTTTAGGTTCATTAACACTTTTATCATCTCACAAATTTAGCATGCTAAATCATCTATCTTCACATTGATAGATTCCATAATAGTCTTAGTGTTCAAGTTGAAAACTCTATAAGCACGACTATTAGTAACATATCTAAGAAAGAGACCAATATTACTCTTAGTATCAAACTTTCCTAAGTGATATCTTTCATTCCAAATGAAACATTTACTTCCAAAAGTATGAAAGTAACTCACATTGGGCTTCTTGCCCTTCCAAAGCTCATATGAGGTTTGTTTTGTATCGGGCCTTCTAAAGACTCTATTAGAGACATAGCAAACGATATTGTCCACTTCAGCCCAAAGATTCCTAAGGATTTTCTTGTTATTGAATATGACCCTAGCCATCTCTTGCAAGACACGATTCTTCCTCTCGACAACACCATTTTGTTGAGGTGTTCTAGGAGCCGAGAATTCATGAAATGTCCCTAAGTCATCACAAAACTCATTAAATTTAGCATTTTCAAACTCATTCCCATGATCACTCCTAATGTGGCATATTTTCTTAATTCCAAGACCTTTTTCATTATGAACTTGATTACAAAATTTCTTAAAGTAATCAAAAGTTTCAATCTTGTTTCTAAGAAAATAAACCCAAGCAAACTGTGAAAAGTCATCAACAGATACAAAAATGCATTTCTTGCCATTAATGCTTTCTGTTTGTATTGGCCCAATTAGGTTCATGTGCACAAGTTCTAAGGGCTTCTTGGTGGCAATGTTAGTGCTCTTTTTGTCATACACTTTAGTTTGTTTACCTAGTTGACAAGGTTCACAAACTCCATTAAGCTTCTTACCAAGACTAGGTAGACCTCTAATAATGTCATATTTTTCAAGCTTCTTTAAATCTTTAAAGTTCATATGGCCTAATCTTTGATGCCATAATTCAAGCTTGTTGCATTCTTAAGCCATGTTACATTTTAAAGGGTCTCTCTTAAGACAATAGCAATTATCAATAGATCTTTTGACTTTCAAAACAATTTTGCCCTTTTTATAAATGATAGTGCACGTATCATTAGTAAAGCTAACTTCTTGAAACATTTCACACAAGTGAGTAATACTAATCAAGTTAGCTTGTAAACCATTTACGTACAAGATATTTCTAAGCTTAGGCAATCCGGGGATACAAATTGTTCCCTTGCCTAGCATTTGCTTTTTGGTGCCATCACTAAAAGTCACCCAACCACCATCCTTCATAACAAGTTTCTTGAAGAATTCCTTGTTACCGGTCATATTCCTAGAGCATCCATTATCTAAGTACCATGAATATGATGAGTTGGCTTTAAGTGCATATTGTGCAATCAAACATTGAGTTAAGTCTCTTCTAATCCACATTTCTTAGCAACATGTTTCTCACTACTACTGACAATATGCTTTGACTTATTCTTTGGCTTATTATCATGCACATTGACTTTAATAGTCACATTTTCAAACAAGTCAAACAAAGCGTTTTCAACATTTTTATGCAAAGTAGTACGAGGCACAACATGTGTTTTCACAAGCAAATCATCAATATCTTTTTTCTTAACATTCTTTTATGCAAGGTCTTCCTCGGTCTAGATCTAGATCTAGATCCATACATGGATGATTGCCTAGGACCATTCATCAAAGACAAATCATACAAATCATTCTCATATTTGCATTTATGAATATACTCATAGCATCTAGGTTTTACATGTCCTACAATGTTACAAAAATGGCAAATAGGTACAAACTTGAGAAAATTACCTTTAGCTTGAGCATTCGAAGTATTGAACCTTCTCACATTTTTACCTCTTTAATGTGCTTTCCTTGATGCTTCACCTTTTGCATATGAGTATGATGATTGTTGTCTCTGACCTTGTTGAGATTTTCCTTTGTTGCTTCTTGTTGATGTTGAGGCATCTCCGGTAGCATCCATGACTTTACAGTTAGAGAGTGTACCTACATTCATTTTACCACTTGCTTTGACAAAAGTAGGATTGTTAGATGAAGGTGTAACCTTTTCATTCACATAACCTATTCCTCTCTTGTCATTTGGATGCTTATCGTGTTGGGATTTATGCTCTAAAACCTGTAATTTGTAAATGTTATAAAAACATTAATAAAAGAAGTAGTTTTTTCATTCAATAAATATGACTCTATTGGGATTTATGCCATAAAGCTTGTAATTTGTAAATGTTATAAATCCATTAATAAAAGAAGTAGTATTTTCATTCAATAAATATGACTCATACACTTATATCGTATGTGCTAAATGTAGACACAGAAAAATCGACAAATAATTTAGATCATCGAGTTGGGTATTGCCAACCTGTAGAGTAGACAAAAAAGGAGCAATCGTCAAGCCAAAGAAAGGGGTGGTTCCTTTGGGGGACTTTCCGACACTCAAGTCAGAATATTATTTGGATAAAGTAGAAGGATCAATAAAGAATGACAAACCGTGTTGCTCGATGTATCGAGTCGAGCTGTAGATCGATATAGCTAGGTTAATATTAGATATTGATGATGTCGCATGTTGATGGATCGACTATGGGGATCAATGGAGTTGATAGGTCGACTCTAAGAGTCAATGAAGGTGATGGATCGATGTCCAAGTGGGGGTCCATAGATTCGACGTGGGTCGATCGATGATTAGGTCGACCAGTTTTTGAGAACGACGGGGTCAATCTTTGCTAGATTGTGGAACAACAATTAATGTTGGTAGAGAATTATGGAGCTCATTGTTTGCTCTAAAGCTTAGAGAGCTCAGCCCCTTTTGTGAATGAGAGGGGGTTGCTATTTAAAGGAGGAGAGGAGTGAGCTAACAAGTGACTCACTTAATAACATTGAAGTAGATGTTATAGAATTGATGACATTTGAAGGAGATGTTATAGACTTGATGGCCTTGAAGGAGATGTTATAGACTTGATGATATCGAAGGACACGTTATAGACTTGATGATATTGATGTAGTCGTTACAAAAATGATGAAATATTCTCCAACGGTTTGACCTGGTCCAAGTTTGACTTTGACTGATGCGGGTATCTTATTGGGTTTTGACTATTGGACCATGGGCTTTATTGGGCCTTAGTATTTGTGCTATTTTTTGCCACTACACTAAACATCCAAGATAGCTAGATGTAATCTCAACCGAGTATATGAATGTCATATATAGAGAAATTCGGTTTGAGACGGGCAATCTAAAGAGTCCATAGAAAACAAATAAAGCTGGGTACTTTACTTGTGGTTAATCTACAGCTACGGTCCATTCCGTAATGTACGGTGATCTTATCCTAGACTACTCATATGGTGATATGAGATTGGAGGCACCTTATATGATGTGATCATATAAGACTAGGCCACGATCTATATGAATCTATCACTAAGATCCGTTTTATGAAGAGATTCATATATATCGGTAAATAATAGCTGTATATGGGTGATCTAAATCATGAATGTCTTATTGACTCTTTCAAGTTAGATCGTGTTATATACCATGGGTGAACAATAGCATTCCTGATCTATAACTTCATATCTTGGAATCACAGTTTGACTTGTGGCTAGGAAGGTATGCACACAATAGAGGAATCCACTCATTCTTACGAGAAGTAGTTCCCTTAAGGGTTGATTCAGGACTTGAACGATTAAAAGCACTCTCATTCTTCTATAAAGGAAGGAAGGATATAATTGTTCATTAGAGAATCAATGGTACTTAAAGGAAAAGATATAATTAGAGAGGTATAACGGACTTTATGACCTAACTCTAATTTTGAACTACTTGTGGAGAATCATACCATATGTAATAGCTATATCGATAGACATTAACATTTTGGTATATATATATATATATATATAACAATACACTAAGTGTCTAAGTGTAGAAATTTAACAATTTCAACCAATTAAATTTTATTCCTCCAGAGACATGTCAGTACACAAGCTTCCATGATTCTCTTGAATCTTACATATAATAAGATATATTGCTTATATATACAGATTTTCTATTATCAGTTCGTCCTGACAATAAATATACAAGACGAAGAATGTGGACCACTAGATTTACATACTGTGACTCAAAGTGTATGCACTTGTCAAAACTTCTCCATAATCTGTGGTCCACATTCTTCGTCCTGATATATTTATTATCAAGATGAACTGACAATAGAAAAACTGTATATATATATATATAACAATACACTAAGTGTAGAAATTTAACAATTTCAACCAATTAAATTTTATTCCTTCGGAGACATGTCAGTACTCAAGCTTCCATGATTCTCATGAATCTTACCTATATATAATAAATTGAGTAGCAAATGAGAGAAAAATGAAAAGAAATAATATATATTCTTTGTTCAACTCTTTAAATGTTACAAGAGCTATATATACAAAGTGAACATATATAAGGCTATAAATACAATGAGGAAAATTTACAAATACTAATTCCTCAAATCAATTTGATTGATTCCTTTGATCCTGCAGCTAACATTATGGTATTGACTTTATGCTGAATTAATTGCAAAATATATGTTTAGAATGCTGAGATTATGCCACCGTTAATAATCCCCCTCAAGTTGGAATATGAATGTCAATCATGCCCAACTTGCAAAGTAGATGTTGAAAGTGCTCACTAGCAAGTGGCTTTGTAAAGATGTCAGCAAGTTGCTTGGAAGTATGAACATATGAAGTCTTGAGTAAACCTTGTTGAATTTTCTCTTGGATAAAATGACAATCCAACTCAATGTGCTTGGTGCATTCATGAAAAACTGGGTTGGCAGCAATATGGAGAGCAGTTTGGTTATCACAAAATAAAGGAGGGGAATGAGAGAGATTGATACCAAAATCAGTTAATAAAAACGAAGCCATTGCATTTCACAAACTGCTTGTGACATAGCTCTATACTCGGCTTCCACAGACAATCTAGAAACAACATTTTGTTTCTTGGTCAGCCATGAAATGGGACTATAACCAAGGAAAGCGCAATATCCACTAGTGGACCAATGTGTTATAGGACAACTAGCCCAATCTGAAACAGCAAAAACAAGAAGTTGTAAAGAATTTGAGGATGCGAGCAAAATACCCTTACCAAGACTGCTTTTTAAGTAGCGCAAGACACGCAATGCTGCGTCAAGATGGGTTTTTCTTGGTGTCTGCATAAACTGACTAAGGATATTCATAGCAAAAAGAATGTCTGGACGTGTGATACTCAAATAAATCAAGCAACCAATGAGACGACTGTATACTGTAGGGTCTTGCAAAAGCTCTCCATCTTCTGCATTAAGTTTCAAATTTTGTTCCATTGGCATGCGAGTTGAACGACATCCTAACATGCCCATGTCATGTAGAATATCTAATGCATATTTCCACTGACAAAAAAAAATGCCATCTGTTGAATGTGCAATTTCAATTCCAAGGAAATACTTAGGACAACCAAGATCCTTAATGCGAAAATTAGAATTCAACAACTTTTTCAAAGACTGAATTTCATCAATATTGTCACCCGCCACCATAATGTTGTCCACATATATTAACACAAAAACTAAGCCACCGACAGTATGTTTAAAAAAAGTGTGTATTCTGCCTTAGATTGAGTATACCCCAAAGAGTATAGAGAATTTGTGAGCTTAGCAAACCAATTATGATTTGCATGTTTGAGCCCGTACAATGATTTGTTGAGTCAACAAACACGATTCTCCCCGTCTTGAATAGACAAGAGATAATTGCATATATACCTCCTCATCAAGATCATCATGAAGGAAGGCATTATTGACGTCTAGTTAATGTAGAGACCATCGTTTGATGGTAGTTATGGCAAGAGAGCATCGCACTGTAACCATCTTTGCCACTGGAGCAAATGTCTCATTGTAATCGATTCCTTCAGTTTAGGTGAATCCTTTAGCAACCAACCGTGCTTTATACCTCTCAATTGTGCCATCTGATTGATATTTGATCTTGTAAATCCATTTACAACCAATAAGTTGGTTGTCATGTGTTAAGGTAGCAAGTGTCCAAGTGTGATTCTTTTCTAAAGCTTCAATTTCTGCTGACATGGCTTCTATCCACTTTGGTATTTTCACTGCTTAAGTAAAAGAAGATGGTTCTACTTTGGAATCAAGTGAAGTAAGAACAAATTTATGAGTGGTAGACAAATTATTATATGAAATAACAGTTGATAAAGGATAGCGCACACCTGTACCATGAGAAACAATTGGATGTGGGCAAGCTGTAGAAGTGATTGTACTGCAAATATAATCTTTTAAATATTCTGGTTGGCACCGAGAGACTGACCGATCTTGTGGAATAGATGTAGACTCAAGTTGATCATGGATTGGATTTTCAATGTTGGAATTAGACTCAAGATCATTATGTAACTTTGGATTCATGATATTTGGAGTATTATCACCATGATCATAATTGAAATAGGCAAGCGCATCACTAGACTATCACGAGGTTGAAGATTAGCATCACGATAAGGAAAAATATGTTCATAAAAAAATATATCTCGTGAAGTATAAATGGTTCGAGATTTAAGATCATATATTTTGTACCCTTTTTCCCCAAAAGCATATCCCACAAATATGCCAAAACTAGAACGTGTGTCAAATTTATGTTTTTGTGAAGAAACATCGTGGCTAAAACAGAGGCAACCAAAAACCTTAATGTTGGAATAAGATGGTGATTTTCCTAAAAGCATTTCATGAGGGGTCTTTCCATTTAAAACCGGTGAATGAATTTTGTTAATTAAAAATGTAGCTGTAAGAACACATTCTCCCTAAAAGGTTAATGGAAGATTGCTTTGGAATCGTAATGTGCGAGCGACATCAAGTAAGTGATTGTGCTTTCACTCTACCACTCCATTTTGTTGCAGAGTGGCAACATAGCTACATTGATCAATTATTCCATGACTTTTGAAAAATGTTTGTAATTCATGAGAAAGAAACCCAGTACCATTATCTGTCCGAATACTTTTAATTGGAAAGAATGAGTACAGTTCATAGAAAGTAATGATAGGTGCATTCTCAGTTTGAACTCTCTTGATTTGAGTGTTATACTGATTAGCGACCAATGCAAACAAAGATTTTAAAAAATATTAAGTTTCTTACTTATGTTTCATCAAAAAAAATCCAAGTGCAATGACTAAAATCATCAACAATTGTTAAGAAATAACGTGCATCAGAATGATTAGGAACAACAAAACTTCCTCAAATATCACAATGAATTAACTCAAAAGAGAAAGAAATTTTTGTATTACTAGAAGGAAATGGAGTTCTTGTATGTTTTCCTAAATGATATACATCATAAGACATTTTATTTGAAAAAGAAACAGAGGAGTCTAAAGCAGAAATATCACTTGACCAGCTAGCTAAAGGGTGTCCATGTTGGATTTTCTTATATCAGGATGTGTAGGATATTGCGATGGCATGAACAAAAGCATAAACATATTTTCAGAAAAGATTTTATAAAAGAATAAACATGAAAATGAGAAGCATAAGAAAAACATTTTTAATAAACCATAAATTTACATCCCAAGCCATCTTATCTCTCGATGGCTTCTCATCTTCTTCATTGCCCAAATGGGCTTTATATATAGAGTACAAAAGCTTGTTATCAAGAGAGTTATAGATAACTCTAGAATTCTTTGGACATCAAGAGAAATCTCTACACATCTTGCATCATGCATTACATCACATTCATTACATCATTTCATACATCATGAGTTTAACCATGATTTAATCATAACCATAGTTAAGTTAAGTCATACATCATGAGCTATGAGCCATATTAGAGCCAAGCATGAGCCACATATTTAAGAAAAGTTTCATATTTTCCAACACTCCTCCTTGAAACTTTTCTTGAAGGCATCGGGAAGAGCTTTACCACATATATGTGACTTGTTGCTTGCACAGGCGCCGATGCCAAATATCAAAAGACGGTTTTGCAGTTGCATAAAGACTAGTCGGTGATTGCATAAAGTAAAGTCCATTCCAACAACTACCCATTCCAATCGTTCTCTTGGTGGTGAGGTCCTGAAAAAAACAGCGATCAGTAAGAAAGATTACTGTACAATTAAGAGACTTTGTGATTTGGGAAACAGAGAGTAGGTTAAATTTAAATGACGGAATAAGAAAACATTATCAAGATAAAGTGAGGAGTTGATAGAAGTAGAACCAATGTTGGTTATACATGCAGTTGAACCATCTAGCATTTGAACTTTAGAAAGAGTGGTACTTGGTGATATAGTTTGAAGCATGTGAGAGGTAGAGCACATATGATTTGTGGCTCCGCTATCAATAATCCAACATTCATTCTGAATAGAATTTAGAGCGATACATGTGAAATTTGTTGAAGGCTCGATTCTACCATGCTGCAAAATAATAGACAGCCTCAGATTATGCCAAATCAATTATCTTCATAATCAGTCAACTCTTGGACCAATATCAATGCACATAATTTGTGCCCACATCACTGCTTTTCAGAATCAATACATGATCCCTTGATTCTTGGTTGTATATGTAATATCATGATTGTAGGCTTGATAGTTGTAATTTAGCCATTGTAATTTTTAGTTTGAATATCCCTTAACTTATGCCTTGTAAACACTATATAAAGCAATAGTCATAAACTCTAAGATTCATCTTTTGAACTTAGAAAATTCAGCCAATTATCTTGTATTATTTCATGGTATCAGAGCATCAAGTCTAACGACTCCATTTACAACTAGTCCATATTCATCCTTCAACTTTAGCCTTTTTTGGGTTTTCTTTTAACATTCAAAATATGCAATCTTTCAGTGCATCAGTTGGTGTCGTGGTACCCAACCTTGCTCACATAGTTTCGATTAAACTTGATAGAAATGAATCAAATGATTATGTTCTTTGGCTGGCTCAATTCTTACCTGTTCTCAGAAGCCAAAATCTAATCAGTTTTGTTGATGGAACAAAACCTTGTCCTGCGAAATTCAAGGTTGATTCCTTTGGAAAAGATACAACTGAAATTGATCCAGTATACTCAGAGTGGCAACAAAAAGATCAACTTATATTAAGTTGGATCAACGCATCATTAACACCGAGTGTTCTTTCAACGGTGGCTCTATTATCAACTTCTCATGCAGTTTGGAAATCCCTTGAAAAGAGGTATGCATCTCAATCTAAAACACGCATTTTGCAACTGAAAAATCAACTCCACAACACTAAGAGAGGTGATCTATCCATTTATAATTTTATCGATAAAATCACTAATATTGCTGATAATTTAGCTCTTGTTGGAAAACCTGTTGATGATGATGATCTTATTACTATAATTATGAATAATGTTGGTCTTGCATGGCTGCATATGAGGTGATCGTAAATTCGGCACAAGCTCGAGATACTTCCATTTCCTTGGATGATTTTATTGGTCTTCTATTAAGCACAGAAATGCGGCTTAATGAGCAAAATTCAGTTTTATCTGAAAGTACAGCTACTGCCTTTTATGCTCCCAAATCAAAAACAAACTCATCGCGTAGCCGAGGTAGCTTTAATCTGCAGCACTCCTCTCAAAATCATCAACAACTAGCTCGTTCCCCGAATCCTTCTCCACAATCTAATTCATTTCCATCTGACAACCGACACAAATGTCAGATTTGTGGTCATTTCGGACACTGCAATTAATTGCTATCATCGAATGGATCATGCATATGAAGGTTGTGTACCCACCAAAAAGCTTGCAGCTACGGTTGCTTCTACAACTGTGAATAAAAATGATCAAGTTTGGTACACAGATAGTGGTGCCTCCAACCACATCACATCCGATCTTTCCAATTTATCTATACAAACTGAGTATCATGGCAATGATCAAGTTGCGATCAGTAATGGTTTAGGTTTGCCTATATCTCATATTGGTTCTTCTCAGCTTCTTTATAATTCCTCTACTTTTAATATGAATAATATATTACATTGTCTTTCTGTTTCTGCTAATTTATTGTCTGTTAATCAATTCTCTCGTGATAATCATTGTTATTTTGTTTTTTACTCTAATGGTTTTTTTGTTAAGGACACAAAAACGGGGAAGACGCTTTTCCACAGCAAGAGTGAACATGGCCTTTATCTTATGCAGCTTAGTCATTACAATTCAAATAAAAGAATTCAGCATTTTGCTTTTGTTGGAGTTCGAGTTGCTCATCCAGTTTGGCATCATCGGTTAGGACATCCCGCTTTACCAATTTTAAAGCATATTGTCTCTCAATATCATTTGCCTCTTAAAGGCACTTTTACTAGTAATTTTGTATGTGAGTCATGTTCTATGGGCAAAAGTTGTCGTTTACCATTTCAAGCATCAAAATATGTTTCTCACTCGCCTTTGGAATTAGTTCATTCAGATATATAGACATCTCCATGTTATTCAATAAAAGGATCCAAATATTATATTCTATTGATTATTCTAAATATTCATGGATTTTTCCGATGCGTTTTAAACATGAAGCTTTTGATTATTTTGTAAAATTTAAAACACATGTTGAAAATCTGTTTTCTTGTCAAAAAAAAATCTTTTCAAACTGATGGATGCGGTGAATATATTAGTAAATCTTTTTAAGCTTTCTTAGAAAAACATGGTATTTCTCACACATTATCTTGTCCCCATACATCGGAGCAAAACGTTGTTGTCGAAAGAAAGCACCGTCACATTGTATTCACTGGTCTCACTCTTTTAGCTAATGCTAGCATGCCACCTCAATATTGGGTTGATGCTTTTAATATTGTTGTGTTTTTAATTAATCGTCTTCCTACGAAGGCTTTAGACAATATTTCCCCATATAAAAAACTTTTTTTTCGAGCTCCAAATTATGAAATTCTTCGTGTTTTTGGTTGTGCTTGTTTTCCGTATCTTCGTCCATATAATAAAAACAAACTTCAATTTCGATCAAAAAAAATATGTTTTTTTGGGTTACTCACTCAATCACCAAGGATATCGATGTTTGGATCTTGATAATGGACAAATTTATTTATCTCGTCATGTTATTTTTGATGAATTTTCTTTTCCTTTTAAGAATCATCAACATGTTTCTACATTGTCTGCAAAATCAGCTGACTCTCCATTAATAATTCCCATTAACTCATCATTTTCTTCATCGCCTCACATCACACCTCCCACATCCATATCTGTGCCCAACTCAAATGTATCTATATGTGAAACCCCTGTTTTAGATCACCAATTGACCTCCACCAATGATGAACCACCTATTTTAGATTTAGATCAACAATTGACCACCACCATAAAAACTGACCAATCACCAAATTATCATCGTACAGCTGATATACCAATTCCAACATCCTCGTCTACCCATACTATGGTTACTTGAGGAAAGGTAGGTACTCGTGTTCCTAATAGAAAATATGCTTTGACAATAACTCATATGCCTGAACAGGTTGAACCTTCATGTTTTAGTCAAGCTATAAAACAAGTCGAATGGCGTACAGCTATGTGTTCAGAATTCAATGCCTTGCAGCAATGTGGTACTTGGTCATTGGTTGAGCACACTCCAGATATGAATGTATTATCAAATAAATGGGTTTTCAAAATAAAGAAAATTTCTTATAGGTCTATTGAACGCTACAAAGCTTGACTTGTAGCTAATGGGTTTCACCAACAATAAGGAATTGACTATATAGAGACTTTTAGTCCGGTTGTGAAACATACTACAATACGAGTTGTTCTATCTCTTGCAATCCATCAAAAATGGTCAATTCGACAGTTGGATGTTCAAAATGCATTTCTTCATGGATTCCTAAATGAAGAAGTCTACATACGACAATCGAAAGGCTTTGAGGACCCTTCATTCCCCAATCATGTTTGTCGACTTCATAAATCGCTCTATGGTTTAAAACAAGCACCACGGGCTTGGTTCAACTATATTTCTGACTACCTTGAAAATCTTGGTTTTATTGAATCTACAGCTGATTATTTTCTTTTTACATATCATAAAAATGAAGTTACCATTATTTTACTAATCTATGTGGATGATATTCTTATTACAGGCAATAGTGAACCTCTCCTTAAGGAACTTATTGCAGACTTGGGGAAGTTTTTTGCTATGAAAGATCTTGGTAACTTGCATTATTTTCTAGGTCTTGAAGCTGATTTTACTGCATCTGGTTTACACTTAACACAATCAAAGTATGCCTTAGACTTGCTTCATTGAACTAAAATGGAAAATGCCAAACCATATCATTCTCCAGTAACCAGTGGCAAGAAAATGGACTTGAATGATGGTGATCCACTTCCAGATCCTTCAGATTATAGAAGTATAGTTGGGGCTTTGCAGTACTTGAGGTTAACAAGACCTGATTTATCTTTCTCTGTTAATCAAGTGTGTCAATTTATGCATCGGCCTACCACCACTCATTGGGCTGCTGTCAAACGTATTTTACGTTATGTTAAGGGAACATTTGATCATGGTTTATTTTTTCAGCCAGGCTCATTACATCTTGAAGCCTACTCTGGCGCAGATTATGCTAGAAGTCCAATCGATCGACGATCTACTGGTGGTTATTGTGTGTATCTTGTTCATAATCCAATCTCATGGAGTGCTAAAAAGCAATCGACTATATCTAGATCAAGCACAGAATCTAAATATCGCCAACTTGCTAATACTGCAACGGAAATTTCATGGTTACAGTCTCTTTTAAAAGATCTTCGACTTTATCTCTTTACACCTCACATTTGGTGTGATAATATTAGCTCGATTTCCTTGGCTTCAAACCCAATGTTTCATGCCAGAACAAAACATATTGAAGTCGATTATCACTACGTTCGAGAGAAGGTTGTTCGAAAGGAACTTGAGGTTTGCTATATACGAACTGAAGATCAAATTGCTGATATTTTCACCAAAGGATTGTCCGGTGCTCATTTTACTACATTGAAAGACAAGTTAATGGTCTGCCAACGTCCCATTAGCTTACGGGGGTGTAATAGACAGCCTCGGATTATGCCAAATCAATTATTTTCATAATCAGTCAACTCTTGGACCAATATTAATGCACATAATTTGTGCCCACATCACTACTTTTCAGAATCAATACATGATCCCTTGATTCTTGGTTGTATATGTAATATCATGATTGTATGCTTGATAGTTGTAATTTTTAGTTTGAATATCCCTTAACTTATACCTTGTAAACACTATATAAAGCAATAGTCATAAACTCTAAGATTCATTTTTTGAACTTAGAAAATTCAGCCAATTATCTTGTATTATTTCACAAAATTGCTAAAATCTGATTGTATTGCTCATGTGTTATTGGTGGTGAAGATGAGGTATAAGATTGATCTATGGGTGGTATGGGTATTGTAGATGGCAATGGACTTTGTTCAGATGAAGCAACGAAACCACTTGGCTGAGAAACATTAGTACCATTATTTGCACGTTGATCACAGCGAGGTTGTGGACGATTTTTGTATCCTCCTCGACTTGGCATGCAATTTGAATTACTCTTGTTGCGATGAGCCATCGATGTATTAGAAACCACTGCTTTTGTGTTTTGATTACTAGAATTTGGTGCCATAGCCAAAGCTGAGCCTTCATGGAGATTAGATGTTGGAATAGAAAGATCACGTTGTTTTTCTTCTTGATAGACCAACAAATAAATTTTGTTGATAGGTGGGAGTGGCTCTTGCAATAAAATCTGACTGCGAACTGCAGAATAACTCTTGGTAAATCCTTGCAAAAATTGCACGGCTCGATCTTGTTGAAGAAGATCAGTCACTGCTTTAGCAGCTCCACAAGAACATGTGGGTATGGTTTATATAAGAAGTCAACTTATCCCATAGAACTTTCAGACGAGTGTAATAAGCAGTGATTGAAAGATTTTGTTCCTGACAATTAGAAATTGCCTTCTTAATCTCATAAATTTTGGTACTGTTGGACTGAGAAAACCGCTCATGTAGATCCAATCAAATTGTTTGGGCAGTATCACTGTAGATAATACTGGACGCTAACTCTGGCACCATTAAGTGAATAATCCATGATATAATCATGTCATTAACTCGAATCCAACGATCATAAGTTGGAGAAGACGTTTCTGGTTTGGGTATGGTTCCATCAACAAAACCCAATTTATTTTTGCTCGCAAAGCCATACACATCGATCGGTACCAAGTATTATAATTATCTCCATTAAGTGGTGGAGATACAAGAACTGCAGTAGGATTATCAAAGTGATGCAGGGTATGTGGGTTGGAAAATGGATCAAAATTTTGAGTGGTGGTGTTTTGGTTTGAGGAATTGGCAGTTGCCATGGAAGAAATTTGCTCTGTATTCTCAACAGGGTTTGCCATAAAAAATAAAGATTAATAGAAACCTATGCTCTGATACCATAATAAATTGAGTAGCCAATGAGAGAAAAAGGGAAAGAAATAATATATATTCTCTGTTCAACTCTTTGAATGTTACAAGAGCTATATAAACAAAGTGAACATATATAAGGTTATAAATACAATGAGGAAAATCTGCAAACACTAATTCCTCAAATCAATTTGATTGATTCCTTTGATCCTATAGCTAACATTATTGTATTGACTTTATGCTGAATTGATTGCAAAATATATATTTAGATTGCTGAGATTATGCCACCATTAATAATATATAACAAGATATATTGCCACACGTGAACAAATTTAAATAAAATAGATTGGAACTTTTGACATTAAATATAGGTAAATAAACATTGCCAAATTTATTGTAACTTATCATACACAACATAATTTAATAACTTTGCAACTTTTGGTGTGAACATATTTATGTCCATTAATCAAATTGCATTTTCTTCTTCTGTGTTAAGAAGATTCCATAGGTCTGCATCAAAATCCATGTCATGGTGATGTTTACCCAAACAGCTCTTGTCCACTTCAAAACAAATACTGCCAGCAAACATTGGTCCCTTTGGAGATTTTTCTGCCCAAAAGTTGGTCACGGTAGTCCCATCTGACCACCCTATCATAGAGGTGGTTGCTGGAGTTTCTTGCACAAATTCACCACTCTGTAACAGCCTCTCCCACCACATGATTTCATTATCTGGTGTATCCATTGATAATGATGATGGTGGTGGCGGCGGTAGTGGTAGTGGTAGTGGCGGCGGCGGTGCTTTCTTGTAAAGATTTGGATGCCCTAATAACTCTCTTTTGTTTTCTAATTCCATGGTGATTTTCGCATTCATCCGTACCGATGCTTTTTTCGAGAAGGTCCAAGGTTGAGGTTTTATAACATTAATCTTTTCGGTGTTCTGATTAGTACTAATTTTCATGCCTTTCCAATCTATTCTCTTTGAAGAAACAGTATTTCTGCGTAAATGTTTGTTACAGTAGTTCTTGACATCATTTGCTGTTCTTCCGGGAAGTCTTCCAGCAATCAATGACCATCTAAAAACATATAATATGTTAGATAAATAAATAAATAAATAAATAAATAGTAAAATAAAATAAAATAAAATAAAGAATTTTGTCTAAAATTTTTTGTAAACTATATTTTACGGATATACGGTGGAACCCATTTTGGAAATTGTTAATAAAAGTTTTGATTCCAAATCTTGTCAAATTATTGACCAGATCAGACATGACATCTAAGTATGTGCATACGATTTTAGATTCAAGAAAGTCTTTAGACTCCATTTGGAAGAGCTTCTTCAATTAGATCTTTTGGAAGTAGATCTTTTAATGGAGACCTTTTAATGGGAAGTTATTGGTCATTTGATTGTCAATCGGAAAAGCTTTTTTAAATGGCGAGAATTTAGGGCTGGGCACGGTCCAGTTTGGTCTGGTTTCGACTAGAACAGGACCAAACCAAAAATTTCGGTCTTTTGAAAAATAGGACCAGTTTGGACCAGTCTTTTTTTTTTTTTAGATCAGACTAGACCAAATTATATTTATTTAATTATTTGGTTCGGTTCGGTTTGATCTAACGGTTTTTAACTTGAAATCCAAATACTTGACTATTTAAAAATATATATGGCATTATAAAGTGATCAATTAATGTGATATGTAAGTTATTGTTACGTACGGTTCATCAAACTAAAAAAAGCTAAAAGAGTAATAAAAATGAAAGTAAAAATAAAGTGTTGTGTAGGATTTCTGGAAGAAGAAAAAAAAAAAAAAAATCACTTGCTATTGCTATAATCATGACAATGCAATTGAATGTATGCAAGTCAAAAAAACAACTTTATAACTAATTAACAATGACAACTTTATTATTAATTAACAAAGACCTCCCCTACCGTTAGTCAAAGTTGGTCAAATTCAACCATTGACCGGATTTGGCTACTGCAAATACCAAAATGCCCCTGAATAAAAAAATTATGATTTTAAAAATATATAAATATATGAAAATAAATTTGGATCTCCACCGTAAAAAAGAAAATGAAAATTACAAATTTAAAAAAAAAAAAAAAAAAACGTGGAGACGCAAGTTTTATCTCCATATTTTTCTTCAAATTCAAAATTTTTGATTTTTTAAAAATAAACTAAAAAATTAATAATTTGGATCATCAAAATCCAATCCAACAACATTTTCTTCTAATAATTTTCACTTCTTCCATATTGATCCCTAGATTTTTCTTCATATTCAAGTTTTTTAGATTTTTCAAAACTAAAAATAAAAATAAAAATTGGTTCATCTAAATATAATCTAACCACATTTTCTTATTCCATTGATGTATCTCCAGATTTTTCTTTAGATTCAAGTTTTTCAGATCTTTCAAAAATAAAAAATAAATTCGTTGTTTCAAAAAAATAAAAATAAATAAATAAAATGTGGTTCACCTAAATCCAATCCAACAATATTTTCTTCATATTTTTTTTTTTTTTCATTCTTCCATGTTAGTAAAACTTAAGAAGAAAATAGAAAAGAAAAGACAAAAAACTTGAGAAAACTTGAGATCCGTTTTTTTTTTAATAAATAAAAAAGGTTTGGAAAAACAAAAAATACCATATCTTTGTTAAGTTTGACTTTACTTTAATTAATGGTAGGGGAGATTATTGTCAATTAAGTATAAAGTTGTTTCTCTTTGTCAAAGGCCAAACCTCAAGGAGGTTGGCTGCAATTTGCTCTTAAAAATATATATGGCATGATAAAGTGATCAATTAATGAGATATATAAGTTACTGTTACGGTTCATCAAACTAAAAGCTAAAAGAGTAATAAAAATAAAAGTAAAAATAAAGTGTTGTGTAGAATTTTAATATACTTTTTTTTTTTTTTTTTTTTTGAAAGGCAAAATTTATTCATAGGCCAAAAGGCCAAGCAAACACAACAAAACAAGGCAAAAAACACCCCAAACCCATATAGGTTTAATATACTTGGAGCATAGATCGAACCGAGCCATACGGTTTTACTAAAATAAACCCCATACAGTTTTTTTTGAAGTACAAAACTAGATCAAACCAAGCGGTTTGGTTTGGTTTGGTTCGGTTTATGGTGTATGGGCTTTTTCCCCCACCCCTAGGCTTTTTTTTTTTTTTTTGTTTTTTTGAAATTACCCACCCCTAGGCTTTAGAACCTGAAAATACTGCTCATAAGTCATAACAAGTGGTGTGATATGAGTTGTTCGGACTCTTAAGAAATTTATAATAAGAGTCTCTAACACAATGATTGATTAATTAATTTTGTTGATATTCATAGACATGATAATGTAGCCACAAATAAGAAAGAAAGAACATATAACACCAGATTCTTGGAGAAATAGTTGGGTGCTTTTTAGGTAAATCCAGTGCCGGTCCTGAGGTTTTGGAGGTGCAAGGGCGAATATTTAAAGTGGGACCCATTGTTCAATCTCGCATCTAAATCTTGTGAAATCTCGTACTTGATAATATATATATATATATATATTATTTTTTGAGAAAATTTACAAAAGCTTAATCAAAGTAATTTTCATCAAGTTTATATAGTGATAAATAGAAAAAATAAAACCGAAAAAAAAGGTTACGAGCAAATAGATTCGCTTGTATGTTTCCACTCATAGAAATAGTTTATGTAAATAAAGAGAGGCGAGCTTGCATAGAAAATGACAAGGGAGGAGACCTCCTCCTTTTTTATTTTATTTTAATCTTTTAGAATTTAAAAATAAATAAATAAAAGAAGGGTATATTTGGTAATGTTTGGGGTGTGCTTAATAAATATAATTTTTAAAAAAACTCTTAAGGATGTGTACGTGCAAAGAGAGATGCACATACAAATGTTCAGAGGTACAAATAGAGCTACTCATTTGCTTTTAATAATTTTGATGAAAATCCATATTCAACCTAATCTTTATATAAAAATCCAAAGATGTGAGTATTTTTTATTTTTTGGCCCTAGGCGGGCACCCCCGGTCCGAGATATATAGTAGCTAGGGTACTTTCTGCCGGCAAAACTTTGCCTAAAATGAAGAGATGAAGTTACTTGTAAAGGCGATGGTTCTTTTATTCCTTTTTTCATGATTTTAGAAAGAAATAAAAAAATAATGCGCTTTTGGTTCGTACTGAAGTGTTACCTGTTCCCCAACAATTTATGCAGCCTCAAAATCATATCGACTTCATCTTCAGTGAACTCTCCTCTCTTGATATTTGGCGTCAGATAATTCAGCCATCTCAATCTACAACTTTTCCGGCACCGTTTTAGCCCTGAAAATGCAAGAAATATATATATATATATATATTTTGCTTTCCAAAACTTTTATATATGTATACATATAAAGATGGTAGTAGAAATTAGAAATTACCTGCTCTAAGAGGAATTTGATGCCATTTTTGTTCTCCATATTTTTCAATGCATTTCCTGAGAAGATTATCTTCTTCATGAGTCCATGCACCTTTTCGAACTCCTACAAATCCCTCCACCATGGTCATGGACCGTGTCCTATATACCCCTTACAAAATGTAAATGCGACGCTGGCTAACTAGCTACTTCAATAAAACTTTTCTATATTATAATAATAATAAGCTTATTATTATACGAATATATATATATATATATATATAGATATATATTTATACAAGGATTTCAATATATATAAAGGAAACATCAAAGCCTTTTTAATAAACGTGCATTATTGCAACCCATGCATGCTACATTGCAACTAACAAACGTTCTAGATTAAAAGTCAACTACCATTCCATGAAGACCAAAGACGGTGAGTGGACTTGTCTCTGACCCTAGGACTCCGACTCTCTCTTAGGCCATCTTTAACCAATCTTCATTTCTTCAAAATAAAAACTAGATTGGCTACAAATAATTTTCAAAATGAAGATTGGTTTTGGTTCTTCAAAATTGAAGATTCAATTTTGGATCTTCATTTCACTATTCCATTAAAATAATATTATTTTTCTTCCCATCTCCTTTTTCACATTTTTAATTAAACTCAATTATTAACTCAAAATAATTCAGTAAAACCAAATAATAACATTAGCGTTCTTAAATTAAAATATTACAATGGAGAAAAAAGTACATTGAAAATGAAAATAAAACCAATAAAAATAACATTGAAACTTAAAGTTAACTCTAGTATTACGATGAGTCATCCCCACTCCAACCATATTAATTTGGAAACCGATCAAAACTACTAAAATTACCTGACTGCCCACCTTGAAATTGCTTGGAACTATTAAAATTGCCTTGGATAATGTTAGCAGATGATCTTTATTTATTAAAATCATTACATGTAAAAATAGTTAAGTGTGATAAATTATAAAAAAGATTAGAAAATTTTAGATGTAGTAAAAGTGAGCAAATTATTATCTAATAAGATAATGTAGAAAAAACAATTTTATTAAAGAAAGTTTGAAATATTATTTATAAAGTAAAATATTAATATTTTATTATTTAGAGATTATAAAATGAAAAATGGTTGGAGTAGTAAAATTATGAAGATGGAATATTCTAGAAATATTCCATTTTCAGTTTTCAAATTGAAGAAAAAATTGAAGACCAGTTGGAGATGACATTAGTAGAATAAATCTAGAGCTTTGATTTCATTAGAAGACATGGGGATTGTAGAAAGGAGAGGACAAGGTAGATATTTTGGGTAAGGATACTTGTATCCATTTTTTGTTATTTTCGGAAAAAAAATAGTATGAAATGTCAAAGTCGCGTACCAATCTACCAGCTGCCATGCACCAGTTGACAAATATAGAAAGAAAAAAAAAAAAAAAAAAAAAAAAAAAAACAGTGAAATATGCATCGTGTATAATGAATTAACTGAAAGGCTGTCTGTCGACCGTGCTCCCACCATTAACAGTCGTCGGCAGAGTTGTATGTTCCATAAAAATGATAAAATATAAATAATTCGTACGTATTATAATTTTTGTTCTTATTTTTAATGCTCATAGCGAATTTAATAGAAACTAAATACAATTTTTTGTTCTCTAAGGCCATCTCCGATTATTCTCCAAAATTTTCATCATTTCGGAGAATAGAAATGGAATATTTCATTCTTATAAATTTACTATTTCAACCGTTTTTCAAAAATATTATTATGAGATTTTCTCCTTACAATCCAAAATTTTCTTATAACACTCATTTTCAAAGAAACTCCATCATAAAAAAAATTAAATTTTAAAAAAATTCAAGACATTATTTTGTTCCAAATTTATCATTTTTATCTTTTAACACTCCTTTAAACACTTCATTTTATTAAATTAAATTAAATTAAATTTATAAAAAATATTCATTTTATTTTAAAATTTAAATTAATAAAAACTCACAACTGTGTACATAAATAAAGAAGCATCATCTGGATTGTAAGAATAAAAATAAAACTGAAAAATGAAAAATCTGGAAATGGAGATGCACCCAAATTCAAGTCTTCATAAATTGAGTTTCTTCTTCTTCTTCTTATTATTATTTGAAAGAAAACCCCCATAAAGGAAAACTAAGGAAGAGAATTTTCCAGGATTACAGAGCCAATATAGGGAGGAAAATCCTCCTCTCAAAGGAAGTTCCTATCAACCAACAGAGCTAGCTTGGCTAGAGCATGAGCTGCCCTGTTAGCCTTCCTAGAAACGAAAGACACAGAGATAACAAACTCTATCATAAAACAAGCAATGTCCTTAAAAATGATACCAATATTTGCACAATAAGGACGATTGTCATTGATCGCATAAACCACCCACTTAGCATCACTTTCCAGCACCGCCGGGAGAAGGTCTAAATCCACAGCCAAACGCATACCTCTTAAAATAGCAGAGGCTTCAACAGCCTAGGGGGAAAGACCAACATTGATATTCTGCACAGAAGAAACAATAACCTTCGAAGAAGAGTTTCTGATCAGTGCACCTAGACCAACCCTCTGATCTATAACATTGATTGAAGCGTCGGCATTAATTTTAAACAGCCCTTCCTCTGGCTTGTGCCACTTGATCAACAAGTTGTTATTACATAGAGAGTTAGAAGGGCTCTTACCAAGCGCATTATGAAAGTCATCAAGGAAGCTGTGGACCAAGAAATAACATCTTCAGACCGCAATTTGTTGGGAGAGTGTAGCACCTGATTTCTCCAATACCAGTTACGCCAAAAAATGACGCAAAGGAGCTCCAACTCCTTAGTTTTGAGAGTCCGGAAAAAGAACAAAATCAGGTCTAGAAAGTGAAAGTTGTCACCCAAAACAGGGCCTTTGAACCAAGACTGCACATCCTGCACACACTTACAACCCCAAAGGGCATGAGTAGTAGACTTAGGACATTTAAGGCAAATAGGGCAAAACTCCTCAACTGGAATACCTCTATTAGCAAGATTATACATTTTAGGAATCCAATTATGACAACACTTCCAAATAAAGGCTCTAACTTTTGGAGGGATACCGAGATTCCATAAAGCCTTCCACCACACAACATTATCATAAGCCACAGAAGGCACATACTTTTTTGTTTTTGCCAGTGAAACTAGGCAAACCTAAGTAGCTTTCATAACATTTCACAAACTTGACACCCACAATCCAAGCTAGCTCAAAACCGACAGCCATGGGGACCGACTAACTCACACAAAGAGCCGATTTCTTGAAGTTAATTACCTGGCCAGAAGCTAGAGCATACACCTCCAGTATATAATGAATCGTAAGGCACTCATCCCTCGACGCATTAGCAAATAACATGCTATCATCAGCAAAAAACAGATGTGATATAGCAGGGCCGATTTGACCACATATGTACCCCGATCATTCACGACAAGCCACTGCTCTGTTTATCATACTTGAGAGTCCTTCTGCGCATAACAAAAATAGGTAAGGTGACAGAGAATCACCTTGCCTAAGGCCTCTAGAAGGCTTCAAATTACCACACACTTTACCCTTGATGAGGAAGGAGAAATCGACTGACGAGACACATCTCATTATCCTGTCAACCCATGCCGCAGAAAAACCAAGCTTCAGCATCATTTCAGAGACAAAATTCCGTTCGATGCAATCGTAAGCCTTAGACATATCCAATTTCAAGGCTATAGAACCCTTCTTTCGATTCCTATTATTATTATTATTATTATTATTATTATTATTAGAGTGGGAGAATAAAAAATATATATATTATTATTATTAGAGTGGTGCTATTCGCACACCCCCTACTGATCTATTTATGCCCCACTTTTTTAATGATTTAGTATTATTTTTTTTCCTTTATCAAAATTACTAAAAAAGACATACAATTTAAGTAAAAAAAATTCTATAAAATAAATCTAATAAAACCTCACATTCCTTAAAAAAAATAAAAATAAAAAATAAAAAAAAGTTCTTTTAATCCTTTTCTTGAAATATTTTTTTTTTCTTGACTTTAAACCCTAAAATTTGCTTCTTACATATGTACAAAATATTAATGAAGAGTCTGAGAACGATATCAAGCATATGGAAGAATTGTCTGAGAATGATATTAAACATCTAGAAGAATTGTTTGAGAATGATATAAAGCATCTACAAGAATTGTCTGGCAATGATAACAAGTATCTGCAAGAATTGTCGGAGAATGATATTAAATATCTGGAAACAATTCCCTCTCTAAAAGTAAGTTTGAAGTTTACTTTTTGTACTTTTTAAATTTTATACATATATATATATATATATATATGTATGAATTTTTGTTTTCGATTTTATTATTGTTAAATAAAAAAAAAAAATATGGTGTACAAAAATAAAAAAATATGTATACCTACTGTACACCATATTTTATTTTTTTCTATTATGTTTAGTTTCACAGGGTAAAGAAAATTTTCTTCGCTTTCCCTTTTTGTTGCTCTGATATTTAGCATCACTCTAGTTTATATAAGAACGCAAGCTAGTTTGGTTCAATTTGGTTAAAAAAAAAAACTTTCAAATTTCATTCCCATCTGCAGTATACAAACAAAACTATCAAATTAACAAACTCAAATAAATTTTTTTTTTTTTTTTTAACTCCTGAAAAAAATATATAAATCGGATAACAATATAATGTTCACATGTTGAACAAGCATAGACCTTTATGATGGAAAAAACTAAAATCCAAAAACTTGGAGGTCTCCCCACTCATATAACCATAGAACTAGACTCTCTTTATAACTCGTTTTTTGGAATTATTCTTGCGGCGAACCTTCACAAAAGCTTTTTCCAAATCCTGAACTGGTTCCGGATGAGACATCCCCGAGGACCAAATATTTTCCAAAATGTAATATCTCTAGCCTTCTCATGAAGAGCATGAACAATCACTTTGCCAGAGTTGATAACAACCCATTTCCATGTTTCTTTACCTTGCACACTGGGTAGCATTAACTGCTAATGTTTTTTTGCTTTTGCTTAGCCTTGTACGCAAGAGCTCGAGCGATGTCCTTGATGTACCAACTACCAAGTGGACCTACAGGTAGCAATCACCATGAGATCAGTCCAATCACAATGCTCACCGACCCGGTATCGCCGTTCACGTTGTCTACTGTCACGTCACCCAAACACCTTCTCCACTTCTTGCAAGTTCAACAATCCTTCGTCGTCACTACCACTCGTTCATGTTGGTAGAGGAGAAGATGACGCTTGATTGAGCCAACAAAACCCAAGCTGGTGGTTCCATGTCTGCTGCGACGATTTCATGAGACCGAGAGATCAATTTCGTGAGAGAAAGATGGGATCTGTGATAGATAGAGAGATTAGAGATGAGATGTATTAAGTTTGAAAAATAAGTAAAAATAGAAGTATTGAAAATAAATAAAATAAAATAATAAAACCATTTAACTTTATTTAATCAAATCAAAATTTAAAGAACCACTGTTATTATTATTATTATTTGAAATTTTTGTTGGATATACTTAATTTGTTGCAACCAACTGGGAATTGTTGGCAAGTGCTGTGACAGCTAGCTAGCAGAGAAAGTAAAGGCTCAAGTACTTGGACTGGGTCTTGCTCTCAGCTTCAATGTCTGCCATGGAAGCTACATTAGATACTTGCGTTTATTTTTTTGTTATTTTTTTTTCTTTGGTTTGCATTGAAATTTTTTTATGGAACAAATGGATTTGATTCTCATTTTCTATCTCCCAAACAAAATTTAGGGTTTGCAAAACATTAAATAGGAAGGAAAATAATTTGGATTCTAAAAAATTGGGTTTGAGTGTTTTGAAATTTTTTGTCCTTTTTAATAAATTTAATTAAGGTTGAAATTAACATTAATACAAAAATTTAAAATTGAGTGGAAAGAGAAATTTAGTGGATTGTTAACATCATCACTCTATTATTATTTTACTTTATAAATAATTTTTCAAACTTTATGCAATAAATGTTTTTTCTCTTAATTATTTTAGAAAATAATTTACTCACTTACGATGGATTCACACTGGCTCCGGATGAGACATCCCCAAGGACCAAAGATTTTCCAAATTGTAATAATCTCTAGCCTTCTAAATTGTAATTTTAAGTAATTAAATGCAAGGGTATTTTAGAAATAAAAAAGTTTCATTAAAACATTGGTGTAGGAAGATATTTTTTTGGTGGCAATAGAGCCGCCCTTAAAAAAATAGGATTTTTTTTTTGTATCAGCGGAATATTAATCAAAATATTTATAAAAAAACAGAAAAATGAAAAATATTTTTTTAAAAAATATATAGAGTTCCATTGGATCTCTAGTGTTGGATGTGGAGATCCAATAGAGATCTCTATTGTTGAAAATGGAGATCCACGGATCTTTATCACTTGGCGAGCGAAGGAGATGGCGTCAGCGATGGAGATCGAGACGCCATCTCATTCACTCGCCGAGTGATGAAGATCGAGGCGATGGAACGGCGAGCGATGAAGACGAAGATTTGGAAATTTCCAGACGAAGATGAAGTGATGAAGACGAAGATCAAGTGACGAAGATGAAGATCTCCTCCATTGTTTTTTTCTTTTTTCTTTTTTTTTAAGGAATTTGATTTTTATTTAATATTAAAATATGAAAAGTATTTGAAAGAAATTTTGGAAAATAAAAATGTGATAACAAAAAAGTTTTAGGGGCAAAATCGACCTTTATAGATTTTATTTATACTAACAAGGGCAAAATCGCATGTTTGATATATATATATATATGTGTGTGTGTGTTTACACAACACAAAAAATAAGATTATAAACATATTGGATTTAAGTTTTGACGCAAAATTCTAATACAGTAATCCAATTGAATGTTGGTACAGTAAATATAAAACATTAAGAATATATATCACGAATTTTAACATAGTAATTTGCATGAATGCACACATCGTAAGGATAAAACATTAAAAATATTTGAAGTATACATCAACATCAATTTCGGTGCATTGGATTGAGATGTATTAAGAATTCATCAAATGTAATAATGAGTAATATGAAAATAAATCTTTAGAATTTTTTATTTTTTTTATTATTTTTTTTTTAATGGAGTGTCTTCATAATAGGAGTGTCAAAAGATAAATAAAATAATTTTAAAAAAAATGAAATGTGCTTGGAATTTTTTTAAATTTAATTTTTAATGTGAAATTTCTTTAGAAATAAAGTGTCAAAAGATAAAAGTGGGTTGTACAGAGGAAAAAAAAAAAAAAAAAAAAAATCTCTATTTTAAAAAGAAAAGGGCGCGTAGAGAGTAGAGATATTTTATGGGTGGGCCGTGGGCATAGAGCCACCCTAATAAAAGAAAAAACTAAGGATTAATTGCAATAACTAACTCCGACTTTTTGTTATATCGTAGTTATATTGAACTTTTACTTTAATTATAAGAAAATACCCTTGACTAACAGTTAACTGACATTTGACTAACAGTTGACCACACTAAATAATGAAATGATGAAATTGCCCTTTCTTCAATATTTGATTAATTATTATAATATTATTTAAAATAAATATTAAAACAATACAAAATTAATTAATTAACAATACAAAATTAGGAAGATTTACGTTTGGGAGAGCTTCTCAAGTAAATATTTTTGCATTTCAAAAAAAAAAAAAAAAAAGGTAGATCTTTTTGAAGTATATCTTTTAGAGGTAGAGCTTTTAAATAAAAGTCGTTGATTGTTTAGTTGTCAATTAAAAGAGAGTTTTATTAATGATAGAATTACCAAAATACTTTAGCAAATATTAAATTATAGGGTTATATTGGAGATTTTAGTGTTATTAAAAAACTCCAAAAGATTTACTTGAAAAAGCTTTAAATTTGGGCTTCTCCAAGTAGACGTAAAACAACTTTTTTAATCATCTAAAAGTTCTATTGAGTGACAACCAAACGATATAAAAAAATTTGAAAAGAGCTTTTTTAATTAAAGAAGCTCTTTTAGCCGGTAGACAAGCTCTTCCAAATGGACACTGACAACAAAATCCAGGATTAATAAAAAAGAACCACAAAATTCAAATTTTCAAGAAAGAAAAAAAACACATATTTAAATAAAATAAATAAAAATTTCCAGACTTTGATTGATCGTTTTCAACCAAAAAAGATATCAATCACCATCATTACTTTCTTCTCCTGATTCTTTAATTGGATTATATTATTATTAAAGAGCAACATGTTTGTCCAGAAATTGTATAAAAAATCATTTATTTATTTTTTTTATTAATTTTTGAGTTTTAAGAACAACAAACTAAGAATCATTGAATGAACAAATTAAGAATTAGAGCATACTTACAGGTAATCTTTGATATATATTTGCATCCGAGGATATTGAGAGAGAGAGAGAGAGGGGGCTGGTGGGATTAGAGGCGGCCAATGTAGGAGAGGGAGATGGTTGGATGATGTGAGAGAGGATGAGGGAGGAGATGAGTAATGACCGGATGATGCAGCGGCGGTCCGGCGGAGGAGGAAGGAGATGTCAAGTGAAGAAGTGGCGACATCGGAGAAAGATGGAGAGAGACGATGCAGGTGAAGCGACGGAGGAGTAATGAGAGAGATATGACATTGGAGGATTTCCTCCATTGTCCAAACAGATTTCCATTAAAGACCTTGTTCAACTAGGTCTCTTGGAGGTCTGGTGAGATTGCACCATTCTGGTGGGATCTCAAAAGTATTACATTTTTATTTTTTTTAATTATTTTAAAGATTTTTCAATTTATTAATTTTATTTATTAAAAAGAACATTAAAAAGAAGATTTTTTTTTTTTCAATTTTTATTATTTTTAGGGGTAATTTACCCTAGTGGTCATCGACTTATGCTACCACTATCAAAATGGTCATTATATGGAGAATTGGTTTAGAAATGGCTATTTTTAGCAAACAATGTTACACTAATGACCATCAATTTGTTCACTTGGTATCAAAATAACCATTATAATCATTTTTATCTAAAATTACTCTAGTGGCTATCCATTTGGTCAATTGGTATCAAAATAGCCATTATAATTGTCCTACTTTTTCTGGAACATGTGTATTGACCATCCATTTGGTTAATTGGTATCAAAACAATCATTATATGTACAACTATATTCTATTAGAAAAATAGAGTAAGCAATCATTAAAAATAAAATTTCATTCAATAGAGAAAATGAAGAATTCATTTGATTCAATATAATTTCAGTGTTATACACATCAAATACTTCTTTGAAATGGTGGCCATCGACTTATGCCACCAACCTTGGTTTAGGGATTTTAGTCTCTTGACTTGGTCAAAATCCCTAAACCAGGGTTGGTGGTATAAGTCGATGGCCACCATTTCAAAATAAACAAATTGATGGCCATTGTGTAACATTTTTAGAAAAAGTTAACGGTGTTATAACAGAATGGTCATTAGTGTAACATTGTTTGCCAAAAATGGTCATTTCTAAACCAATTCCCCATCTGGTGGACATTTTGATAGTAGTGGCATAAGTTGATGGCCACCAGGGTAATTACCCCCTTTTTTTTTTTTATGATAAATAAAATATATTTTTATTAACTTATTATTGTTAAAATGACATTTTTGCCCTTCCCACCGTTAAGTCCTTGTTAAATCTAATCATGGATACTGTATCCTCCCTCCCTTAAAGATTAGTAGCTATATATATAGTAAAATAACATCATTGGATAGTAACCCCAAGGGGTGATGCCGCTGGTCACTGGGGCGAGTTGTAAACTCGGACGTCCTAGGTTCGATCCTTGGCTGACGCACCGAGGTATGGCGAAAATAAGAATGATCACTTTATCGAACCCTAAAACACACTCAGACGAACCTTGACGCAACGACCGGTAGTTACCCAAACATGGATCGCCATGCAGGGGCCATCATTCCCTAATCTACGTTAGAAAATGGCGCTCTCGAATCCTCAAAGAGCATGTCGAATCCACGACAGACAAGTGTTCCAAATAACAATTTTATTGATTATGAAAAAGTTACAATAATTAGAAATAATAAGACTATTTATAATAAACTAATCCTAATACGACTCGAATACGACATTCCTAAAAAGACTAAAACAGGAAAAGATCAAAACTAATCATAATCTTTTAAGATTCATGATTCCTAACTTGACTGAAAAACAAAGATCAAATCTTACCCAAAAGGTAAGTTTGATTTATTTCCAAAACCTAAATTTAATTCATAATCAAACTAAAGTAAATAAACTTGATAAACAATAAATAAAGACCTAAATTAATAAAATAAGAAAACACCCAAAACCGTCCTACATCAATCACCCCTTCTTAAACAAAGAAAACCCCTATTCGTCTTGTGGGAGTGGTAGACCCTAACCGGAAAATCTCTCCGTAGTCTATCCCAGATCCACAATGGCACCACAGTAATCCTCCAACAAAATGTAGAAGATGCCTAAGCTATTTGCCATTGGCGATTCCTATCGGTTGCGGCTTGGTTCGCTGGACACCTGTGGAGGTTTGGACAGCATCGAATCCTCGCTACTAGCTTTTCCCATCCCACATAGTATTCTCCTCCTCTTAAAAAAAAAAAAACTCGTCATCGAGTTTGGCAAGGTTTCGTTTAGGTGGATAATACTTGAGATGTACCACCTTGTCAATTACCGGCTTGAATGAACTTTCTTCAGATGGTAGGAACAATATTGGATCTTCAAAATCCGAATGAAGAGAAGCAATCTTCAAATTACCCCTGAAAAAATTGTGTGGATTTTCAAATAAGTTGTCACCCTCGGAAAATTTTTCAATGGAAATTGATTTAGCTTCCAGTTGTGCTGCAACCACGGTTAGATCACGTCTTCAACTTCTAAGATCAGTTGATCGTCTTCAATTCCTTCAACAGTTTCCACTTCATAAGAAATATCTTCAACTATATTTTCTGCATAACAAAAATCTTCAAAATAATCATCTGGAAGATATTCCTCCTGCATTACTTGTTTCATAACAGGCTATGATTGGATCCTATCCATTCCAAATCTTTTTCGATCTTTTTGAAAGTCTTCCCACCAAATTAATGCATCGTTTTTCAAACAATCTTCTACACATAAAACCTTCAGACTTTCTGTGATTCTACGATAGTCAAAATATTCTTCAACTTCTTCCAACCAATTAATAAATTCTTCAGTTTTCATATGTCCAGAAAAAAATCGAAGTCTTGGTTGATAATCATTATAGCTCGAAAAATAATTATTGTAACCAAGTGAACCTTTGAAACCCATTGAAAACTGAAATCAGAGTTCGAAAAAAAAAACGTACCAAAAATTGAACCTTGAGAACTGCTTACGAAAATAAATCCACTCGCGGCTTCAGGTGCAAGCAACTTTGATGGATGAGAATGCGCGGCTGTCTTTGGGGCTGATTGTGAATTCTTTGAACTATCATACACCTTTTTTTTTTCCTCTCTCTCTTTTTTTTTTTTTTTTTGATTTCTTTTCTCTCTCTCTCTCTCTCTTTTTTTTTTTGGAAATATGGAAGGTGAATATGGTGGCTAGGAAGGTAGTTGGTTGTGATACGTGGACGCTGAGCCTAGCACAGAGGTAGACTCGGTAGCTCTGATACCAATTGACGCAGCGGGGTATGGCGAAAATAAGAATGATCACTTTGTCGAACCCTGAGGCACACTCAAACGAACCTTGACGCAGCAACCGGTAGTTACCCAAGCATGGATCGCCATGCAGAGGCCATCATTCCCTAATCTACGTTAGAAAATGGCGTTCTCGAATCCTCAAAGAGCATGTTGAATCCATGACAGATAAGTGTTCCAAAGAATGATTTTATTGATTATGAAAAAGTTACAATAATTAGAAATAATAAGACTATTTATAATAAACTAATCCTAATACGACTCAAATACGACATTCCTAAAAAGACTAAAACAGGAAAAGATCAAAACTAATCATAATCTTCTAAGATTCATGATTCCTAACTTGACTGAAAAACAAAGATCAAATCTTACCCAAAAGGTAAGTTTGATTTATTTCCAAAACCTAAATTTAATTCCTAATCAAACTAAAGTAAATAAACTTGATAAACAATAAATAAAGACCCAAATTAATAAAATAAGAAAACACCAAAAACCGTCCTACATCACTGGTAGCCATGTTTCTCTTGAGGTCATTGGAGGTTTAAAACATCATTGGATAGTATGTGATTCTGCGTACCTATATCATATCATATATATAAACTTGAATAATTTATATATTTTCACGTTACACTAATAATTGGTTCAAAGAGAAGAGCATGTGAAGAGTAGTCTTTGTTATTTTGATCCAACATTGGTGTTGTTGGAACTGCCAATGTAAGCTCCAAATTAGGTGGCGAAGTCTCGATCGCAGCTCCTCCTCCTCTGAGAAAGTTGAAGGATTCATGATCATTAGACCATTTAGGCAATGAATCTCGATCAGTACTCAAACCCAACTCATCATCACAATCACAAATCTTTCCAATGTTTTTCAAATGGATGGAGATCATATTGGAGTTAGGCTTAGAAATATTAATAGAGCTTGTATTGAGCTGCAGCAATTGTTTTGAGAATTTCACCTGCTATATATAATATATACAATACAAGAAATATTGGAATAGTAATCATGATGAGATGAAATTAAGGATATATAAATATAAAGTGGAAATGGTGGGAAATAGCATTCTTTTTACATTGAATTTTGAGAGTATCACTAGTTTAATAAATTAAGTTTAAATGGCACCAATAGATTAAAATACCCTCATTTCCTTTTTTCATTACATTTATGCTATTTTTAGATTTTATTTTATTTTTTCAAAAACCTCCATTAATGGAGATGAAAGAATTCCATTGGAGGTCAAAATTGGCCTCCAATGGATGTCTCAATGAAGAAGATGACCAAAAAAACTTAGCAAATTTCATTTTTGCCCTATAAGTCACGAAAATTACAAATATACCTAATACGTCTCGGAAACTATACAATAAGTTTCGGAAACACAAAAATAAGTCTCAAAAACAAACACACACACAAAAAAAAAAAAAAAAAAAAAAAAAAAAAAAAAAATCGAGACTTATTTTGTGAGTGGAGTGTGTTTTAAGAGTATTTTTGTCAGATTCACACTTTAAATACTATTAAAACTTAAGTTATTAAGTTGGCGATAGTCTTAAAACTCACTCTTTCAAGAGTGCTATTAAATTTTTGAACCCTAAAAATAAAAACGATTAAGATCTTACATCATCAAAGAGGCTGGGACGACGTTGGCGTTGGCGTATGAGGGTGTTTTTGTTTTGTCTGAGAAAATATTTTTGAGCATGACTGGCTACTTGGGTTGGAGTTCTGGTGGTCACAAACTTGTTAGAAATGCCTCTCCAGTCACCTTTCCCTAGTTTTTCCAACCCTATTTCAAACATTTTGTGCTCCTCTTCTGTCCATGCCACGCCTGCAATATGATATATACTGAGTCCCAAAACAATAAGCAGAGAGAAGAAAAGCTGATCAGTCCAAAATAATGAAAACACTAACCTTTTTTCCTCTTTTGCAGAGGTGCAATATTGAGACCATCAGAGAGATATCCATTAGAAATTTTATTATTCGAATTTTTTATTATGTGCGAAGACGAAGACGAAGACGAAGATAAAGAAGAGTGCAAGCAGTCCATGCTAAGACTCTTGTTGATGGTAATGGGAAGTTGCACCCCAAAAAGCCGAAGTGATTCCTGGTGATAAGAGCTGCAAGTCCTTGAATTGTGTCCTGTGTTCCCACAATGTGAACATTTTCTGCCCATTTTCACCCTCACAACCCAATCACTAACACCCCATTAATTATATATAGTGAATTAGCTTGATTTCTATTAATTGTTAGTTGGTGCTATATATAATCATGAGCGGCTGATTGGAACCAACATTGTTTTCCTTGCTTGCATCTTTTTCTACCCAAGCTTTTTTCTAATTGGACGACTAAAAAAAGAAGAGAAAAAACTTAAAATGTATAACACTTAAACCACTAAAAGTTTGGTTGTAATATGAACTAAAATAATTTCATCTTCATTTATCACAAAAGTGGTAGCTTAATTGGGATGTTCCAGTACATTTACTGATGCCAATCACCAACAACCTTATGGAAAAAGAAAAAGAGAATAGTGATCCTTACAAAATGTATAACACTTACTTGAACTTTAATGAATTTGGTAACATATATAAGACCAATAATTGTGTATTAATAATGTATATATGGTTACCGTTTTTTGTTTTCTTGTTGAAAATCAACGTTAAGCCAAGCTATTAGATTAATCAATCAAACTTACTTTCATTCTTTTTTTAATCACTATACTTGTAAAACAATCTGCCAAAGAAAGCTGAAGTAAAGGTCCTAATCCAACTATATGTGAAAAAGAGTGATTTAACAATATTCTAAGTTCAATTCTGATAAAAAAAAAATAAAAATAAAAATAAAAATAGAAGGGAGGTTGTTGAGGTAGTGTAAAATGCATCCATGTTTCCAAAGTGGGTTGCTGGATTAATGACTTAGAAATTGGACAATAAAAAGGAAGTCTGATGTTGATCAACCAACACGTACCATTTTAGTTGGAAAAGTGTAGGTGACTCATTAAACTTTCAAATTTTTATTTTTTTTAAGATTATCTATCAATCCACCTATCTATACCAGGTTTTTTATTTTTATTTTTATTTTTATTTTTTTATTTTTTTTTAAGCCTTTACTATTAGTAGGATTCAAGCCGCTGACTTGAGAGTCATTTGTCCAAACCCTAAGCTCGTCCATCTACCAGCTGAGTTACGCCCTGAGGGCCACAGTATAATGTGTGTAATATTGCCATAAATATTGCTTTAATTTGCTTGTTATTGTAATATTACATTATCTATGCAGTTATTGTAACAGTAAGGAATCTATAGCTACATGCATCAAGGTCTGAGTGGTCCTCATCAAAAGCAACTAATTATTTGCAAAGCTACATCACAATTGACTTCTTATACTACCTAGGATAGTTGGTATACAATAGTTTTAGTAATAACTTTTTTTTTTTTTTTTCAAAAGTATATTTTATTGTTATATATCTTTTATAAAAATAATTTCATTCAAATTTATTTTATTGGATTTTATCTAAGCTGTTGGGTCTAGGCTAAGAGCAACTCCAATGGAAAACCAAATAATTTGGTACAATTTGGTACTTACATAGAGCACCAAATTGCAAATTACGAAGAGAAATTTTGGTGTGGAAAAAAATTTGATGTAAACATATTCCTTAAAAATGCCATTTTAACATGAAATTGATGTAAAATTTGGTGTTATGGATTGAAAATACGTTTAGAGCCAATGTGAAAAATACCCTATCCGATTTGTAACTGGCGAGTACTATTGTACCTCTTGATGTTACAGTTATAACGACACCCCATTCACCCAATTTTAATGTCGTTGTCTCGTTGATGAGAAGAAATGAGTTTGAATTTGAATCCTAAGATCCACAAAATTCAGAAGTTTAAAAAAATAAAAAACTAAAAAAAATATTTGGTTTTGACAACAACCTAGGCAAACAACGAAAGACCAATGTCATGAACCTATCACAATGACCTCAGCAAGGCACAGTTAGTCAAAAACCCAAACATGCACTGCCTAGGGCCCTAGACCACAACCACATGTTATTTATTTATATCCCCATCTCCAATCAAAAATCTTGAAAGAAAACGATGCATGTATCCCCATCTCTCTCTCTCTCGACCATGAAAGCAAAACTAGTTCGTGTATGAACACTACTTTTAATAGTAAGGGGTAATTTCACTCAAGTCCCTACTGTTTGATGAAATATCACATATTTAAACGTCTTTAGTATATTAGCAACTTAAGTTCCTTATTTTTTCAAAATATATCACTTTAGTCCATTTCACCAAAATACTAACGGTCAACTCTAACTATATATATAAAAGTACAATTTTACCCTTGTCAAAATGATTTATTGAGTTTCAACAATAAATAATATTAAAATGGTTTATAATAACAACAAAAATTTATTTTCTAAAACATCAAAAAAATAATAATTAAAAAAAAAACTAATGGATTATAGAAATTATAAAGTTAAAATAAATAATAAATTGAAAGTATTTTTAAAAAAAGTAAAAGTATTTCTAAAAATAAAAAGAAAGTTTTTTTAAAGTAAATGGACCTCCACCGTTGGATTTGGATCGATCCAAATCCAACGGTGGAGGTCCATTTACTTTTAAAAATAAAATAAAATAAAAAATAAAAAAACTTTCTTTTTATTTTTTAAAATACTTTCTGTTTTTTATATTTTAAATTTATGAAAATATTTTCAATTTATTATTTATTTTAACTTTATATTTTCCATAATCCATTGGTTTTTTTTTCCTATTTTTAAAATTATTATATTTTTGTTTTTTTTAGAAAATAAATTTCTATTGTTAATTTATTTTATAAACCATTTTAATATTATTTATTTTTAAAACTCAATAAATCATTTTAACAAGAGTAAAATTGTACTTTTATATATATATATATAGTTAGAATTGACCATTAATATTTTGATCAAATTGACTAAAGTAATATATTTTCAAAAAACAAAGGACTTAGGTTACTAATATGACTAAAACATTTAAGTAAGTGACATTTCACTAAAAAAACAGGACTTTAGTGAAATTAACCCCTAACAGTAATGACGATGATCAGTGATTAGGTAATCAATAATCTTGTCCAATTCGCAAGGCAAAATATTTATGCACCTCACACTGCTGATTGGTCCACTACTTTCGTTTCTTCTTCAACTAGTTTTCATTCAAACTTTTTCCAATACTCTTCATTAATCCCTGATAGCAATCTCCGACAAATTTTGACATATGTACCCTTCATTTATTAACTTATGTAGAAAGCAAACACCTTACTTACTTTTCTCATTCATTTCTATTTAACATTACATTACTTCCTGATTTTACTTGCCACCATTTTCAAATCAATTTCACTTTACAAAATTACATACCTAATACTTTTACAACCCATACCTTTACTATTATCACTTCTTGGAATATACATCATCTTTTGTTCTCTTTTCATGCCTTTTTTTTTTTTTTTTTTTTTTTGTTCAGCTCCGCTTAAAGATGATATACTGATACATAGCTAAAATTTACTATATACACTAAAAACCAAGACAAATTCAGTTCATATATACTTCGCCGGAATAAACAGATGAATGCCACGGAAAATATAATACAAGTTGCACAGGGAAGGGAACTTGAATTGCTGTTATATCTTTACCTCGGAATTTCCCGTATCTATCAGACTTTTTCTTGAGAGGTTTATTATTGAATTTGCTATAACTCTGGCACTGGACTTCATATAACCACCTGAAACACACACGAGTTAAAAGCACATATTCACATCAATTCTTCGTGCACTCTGAAATCATCATGAGAATGAGTTTCGACTCAGCTCCACTTCCATACATAGAAACTAACAAGCCATGTTCCCTATTTTCTGTATCTTTTGCATTCTTATAACAAAAACCAAGCTGGCATAATACAGACAAAAAATATAACAAATCAAATGAAAAAAAAAAGCTTAGAAGTAACTGCACCTGATGTGAGCATGACAAGGGGAATATTCCTCGTGCGAGCGAAACTGAACACCTTCTCATCTCTAATGGCTATCCCATCAGGACTAACCTGCAGAACCAAGTCCAAGCATGGTAGTTAGTAATTATCTTTATGTGGGACCTATCGCACAACATAGCTGCCTGAATTCACAAATGACATCTAAGATTGCTATTTACTGCCATGATATCAATTTTTAAATTAGCACTTGAGTAAGAAGTATTTCTGAATTCTTGTCCATAAGGTTCTTTCCATCCGATTCGAAAATGGGCCATCAAATGCTTAACCTTTCGGTCTCATCCATCGCCCAAAATTAGAGCTTATGGATTTTGCTTCTCAATACAGTGCAGTATCTAACAAGAAAATTTTACCTTTAACATGCCCAATGGATCTCCATCTAGGATATCAGTGCCAGCATTGTAAATCACCAACTCAGGATCAAACTTATGCTTGGCAACCTAAAAATTCAATAATAATTAGTGCCAAAAAGCTGCAGAAGAGATACCAATCAACTCTTTTTAGTAAGATTTACAATTTACTTCATGACAAGTAATAACTAAAATTCTGTAAACAAAATGCTATAATTCTCGCAATTCAGTCCATGAAATGAGACAACTGACTAATTATAAACAACCAACAAAGTGATGCCAAACTAAATCCGAAATCGATGATAATGACCTTGGAGGTACAAAAAAAAAAAAAAAAACCAATAAATAAGAAAGCAAGAGCACAGGCTAATTAACATCAACATTGTCATGAGGGTTCACCAGACTCCAAAGCATGAATGTCAAGGTTGTACAAAATAGTTATGCAAGGCAAGCAGCGAAGACATAGCAAATAGATGGTGCTAAGCTCAAAAGGAAGCTGAAACCTAAAAGGCTCTAGAATTGCTACATAGAAAGAAAAATCGCCAGAGGGAAAATAGCAAGACACAGCATGCATTGTTCAGTTAACAGTTCCCAAAGGAGACACACCGAAAAGCATATTCTTATGGAGTTGAAACAATATTATCACGAAGAGCACGAAACATGTTAAAAGGAAAAAGCCTGAACATCTACCTCAAGTGCTTCATCTAATTTCTTCATGTACTCATCCGTTGTTGTCCCACTCTGTTCAATTTTCGAAATTAAACATTGTAGGGGCATAAGAACAAAAATAGCCATAATTCACTTTTCCAAATGAAATATCGATTCTTACCACTACTTTAACTTCCTGATCAATGTACCTCTTTGCCTCATAATCCTAATACAAAATTCGAAGAAAGAGAAAGGGAGGAATAAGAAACAAAGTAATCAGAATATTCAGCTAATGACACCATTAATGCCTTGACAACAATATGTAAATGTATTGAAATCACAAATTGATAATTTAGAGTAACAAGCATGAAGAGAGAGGAAATAGAGGATTGAATTTAGCGGAGGTGCAAGGGACAAAACTAGAGATTGAACTTAACGAACTAGTAGCACAATTTTTGGGAGTATGCAACTTACAAAAGGATATATTCCAGGATTGTACATGTCCAGTGTATAAACTCGTCCTGTTTGGACAAACAATGTCATTATAATTCCAAAAAGAAATCAAATTACAGCATTATCAGAACAAATAAGTAACCTACTGTCATTGGCAAAATCCTTTTCATGACCATTTCCCTGATGTGCATCCAGATCAATTATCATGACCCTGTATTCACAGATGATAAGGAAAAGATCTCTTTATAGAAAGTAATTCTTGATTGAGATTTAAATTTCAACTAAGAACTGAAAGAGCTGCGTCTATTTCATGTGGGATGAAGCTATTGATACCTTGATATATTTAACCGAACAAAAGCATAATGTATGCAAAGAGTAATGTCCGCATAAGCACAAAATCCACCTCCTTTATCAGCAGAACAGTGATGGAATCCCCCTCCAACATTAATGGCCCATCCTCGCTCTTTTGCGAGCTTAGCTGCCAATATGGTTCCTCCTACCTGCAGTTAAATGGGATCAGCATAATCAGATTCAAAAGAAGAAAAATAAAATATAGCTAAATCAATACAGATAATGACTTAACCTGCTTGCGGAATGGATAAAGAACATTCTTCTGCACAAGGAAATTTGGAATGAGTGCAACCGGAGGGACCTATATATTATAGCACTTTGAAACAGTCAAGATCTTGTTCACAGAAAGCTTTTTTAATTCTAGGCGGAAACTAAAATTAAACCAGTATCATCCAGTAAAGTTCATGGGAGATTGTACATATGTTCCATGTAACAATAATCATATCAAACAAAACTCATTCTGCCGTCTTTTTAAATAGAAATAGCATTACACCAGTACACTACCTTCATTGAAGCATTTCAACAAATTCATTCAAAATTCTGAAAAACACACTTGCTTAATAAGATTAATGTTCAAAATTTAAATACTATTGTTAAGGTCTTTCCTAATACGTTAAGCTTTTGGAATTAACGGACAGTTCCTCAACAAGATAACAAAGCCTAATTAACCAAGAGTTCATACATTTGAATCTTAAACAATTCCCCATCATATTGATTTTGTTTCGCTCCATGTGTGTGCATGTTGTGTCTAGGTCCACATGACAACTTCATCAATTAAATCAGCAATGCATATATAGATTAAAGTATTATTGTCGTGTCCTACCAATGCAAAACCTATTAGAAGAGTTTTTAGAGATTTTACTAATTTATTAGCATTAAAATTTATTTGGCAATATCCTTTTATCTTTAATATTTGGGTAAATTACACCAACTTCCCTCGAATTACTAAGAAGTAATAGGTGGAAATCACAAATTGGTTTTTACACACTAAGACCCCTTCTTATTAGCAAATATTAAGAATACATTTGGTACAACTTCTCTAAGTAGAACTTCTAGTTGTACATCTTTTAGAAGTAAAGATTTTATGAACAAAACTGTTGAAGAATAGTTGTTGATAAGTTGGTTGTCAATTAAAAAGGCTCTTTTGAGCATATAAATTGTTTGGCTGTTTAATTTTGAAAAAGTTTTTATATAGTTAATTTATTAAAAGGAACATATAAGAATTAGTGTTGAATCGGTTTATTAAGGTTTTTTTTTTTTGGAAAGAATACAACGTAGTTAATAGAATATCATGAGGATAGTTTTTGACATTTTAAAGTTTATAAAGAAGTTCAAAAAGAGCTTCTCAAAAAAGCCCAAAAATTGAACTTCTCCTAGTAGACGTAAAGCAATTTTTTAATTGTCTAAAAGCTCTACTAGAGTGGCAACAAAAAAAAAAAAAAAAAAAAAAAAAAAAAAAAAAAAAAAAAAAAAAAACACCTGAAGAGCTCCAAAAAGCTCTTTCAGCTAGTAAAAAAGTCTTCCCAACATACACTAAGCCAGATTTTAGATTTAACCATATGAGGCTTTGACTAATGAAATACATAACTTCGTTTAAAAAGTTAAAAGATTTACGGTTGGCGGTTTTAAAATATTTGCCCCTAAAATAATTGTTAATTATAAAAAATAATAATCAATTTATCGGAGGTCACTCAACATTATAGTTTCTATGGGAGGAGGCTCTCACAGGCCTCCCTATTTACCATGGAGGAGGTTCAAGCCTCCTCTTTCAAAACGAGGAGGTTTGTGGAGCCTCCCTCTTCGAACGAAGGAGGTTCTTGCAAGCCTCCCTTCACTCCCATTGCCTCTCCACTCCGTTTAATTCTCTGTTTTTGAAATCTGAATGGCGGTGGTGATTTGTATATGAATTAGATAGGGAAGGTTGTTATGGTTGATTTCTGGGGTTTAATCTGTGTAGGATTTTCTTTGGGTTTAATTGGTGTCGCAGGTTGTGGTTTAAGTGCTTATTGGACTGGTTTGTGGTGGTGGAGTTTTGGGTGGCTTATTGGTCCTCCATTGTTGTGATTTGGATGTTAGGTGTGAGCTTCTAAAGATCTGATGGAGGTGCTAGCACTTATGTTTTAACTTGGCTGGCATCGATTAAAGCTTTCAGGCTTTCAGCGGAGACAGTCTCAGCTGATGCGTGATGACAGTGGTGGTGGACTGAGGCTGTTAGCAATGGCCCATGGTGTATTTGAGCAGATCAATGATTATGGGTGTGTTTGGGGACAGTCATGTAATCTGATTGTTATTTTTTATTTTTTTAAATAATTAGATGGAAGAGTTATAAAAAACCTTGATTTCCCTTAGACTTTCAAGTTTGACTGCTAATCAACTAGCAGTAGGGGAAATTTGCGTGTAAAAACCGATTTATGATTTCCACAAGGAAAGTTAGTGTAATTTTCGCTTAAATTATTAGGGTTTCTACTTATTCATTTGGATTAAAATTTCTTGTTTGTGGTGTTGGTTTAGGATGACTTATTTGAGTGAGTTGGTTTAGATTTTTCTTCCTTGTTTGAGGAAGATTAAGTTTAGTCAATAGTCACCTATAAACAAGCCTTTATGTTTAGAGACATAGTGGATCAATAAAACTTATATTTGAAATCCCTAATCCCCTTCCTTCTGATTTTTCCCTTTTCTTTTTTCTGAATTTCTTCCCTTTGTATTCTTTTATCCCCAAATGATTGTAACTTCCTCATAAACCTATCTATTCTCTCCTCTCCTCTCCTCTCGTATTCTTTTTTTCTTCCTATCCTGTACCACCAGTCTTATTAGCTTAAACTTTTGAGACCAATGGTCCCTCCATAATTAAGATAAACCACCAACTCAAAGAACATGGGAAACAGAAGGTGCAATAAGAGCCCTATGCATACCTCAATTATCATGGCAACATTTGGACTACTCTTCAGACTATCCAAGTATGTTTTGGAGTGTACCTGATCAAATATACTAATAAGTTCAGTATACAGGTTCATAGATGCATTTACATTTACAAGTAAACATGTAGTTTTTTTTTTTTTTAATTTTAATTTTTACTTGTATGCTCATCTAATGTAATACCATCAATTTGTTAGTGAAGGTTTCGTCAGTGTGTGCAGTGCAAATTAAAAGATACTACCGCATCAGAAATAGGGTTGGATGTAAAATGTAAATTATTGTAAAATACATCATAGTTTCTCAAAACTTTATCTCAAGCATTAGAGGTAATAGATAGTTAATCACATACACTTCTAAAGGTGGAGAGATATATTATTTTTAGTTTCTTAGCTCCAATGCAATAGGCAAAAGAAAAAAACAAGATGCAAAATGTTCACCTGAATGAACAGATTGATTGAAGGAAAACCAGGTTCAAATCACAAAACTAAAAGGAAAGATGACAGCACCAATAAATCCTTTAACTACATATGACAAGAAACAAAGTTGAGAATTGTATTTTAACCAACATGCTCACTTAAAATTCTCAAAATTTACTACTGTTAATATAACTTCACTATCATGGCTTGTTAGGTGAGCTTGTGCAGTATCATGTCACCAGGCCAAAAACTATAAAACAGGATTGACAGGAACCAATAAAGGGAAACGAAAAGAACTAAAAGTTTGACTGATAAGTGTGCATATCCATAAGTATTTATGTAAATTTATTATTGAAGTAAAGTTGAACTTGCAACATTTTGAGAGCATAAGAGGACTCAATGTCATGCCAACAGAGTTTTGAAAAGCCCAACAGAAGTGAACTTGAGTACGACAGACCCCTATAGTATGAGTTTCCCGCTAACCAGTCATTATCTTTTTATAACCATATGAAAACAATAAAATGATGCTATTTCATATTGATAAGTCCTTTAACATAAACATTTGAGGTTGTGATGTGTCACTGCTTGTCTTAAAAAGTAAACCAAATAAAAGGTGACAGTTCAGTGGAGATATAGAAAATACCACTAGGAGATCCTCCTTTGAAGCTTCCAGCGGCTCAACAATACATTTTTTGTCCAGAACACCATCCAAGTTTAGGAACTGGCATATGCGACCCCATTTAGAAGAATCAAAGGGATGCCTGCATCAATTGAACATATAATCCAAGAAAACAGTCGGTATAACTACCCCAATTCAGTCCACAACCTCCTAAATTTTGAGGAAGATCTAATTTTTACAGAGTGGTGAACAGAGTGTTATCAACAATTAGCACATGCCGATTGCAAAAATTATGCCATACATGAGTGCAAATCGACTGATAGTAAGCAATTTTCTCTTTCTTTCTTTCTTTATAATGTGTAACAATGACCTTAAATTTATCTTTAGAGCATGACAATAAAGAACCATGCCAAATGTAACTATGATTAAAGAAATTATAATTGTTCCCAAAATTGCACTTATGAATCTCACTTAATTAAATAGTTCAATGAAAACCAAAAGATTTCAAACTTTTATATTGAATGTCGACCAGGAAAGGGTTAAAACAGAATCCAGAATCGAAAGAGTATAAATCCAAGAATGGCCCCTAAAGCTACCATTTTGAGGCAGCTCAAAGCCTAAACAACATGTTCACGCTAACTACCAACACTTATATACTAAAACGTTTACTATTGATACAGGACTAGCAGTGTAGTAATATTGCCCACATGAGCTAGTTAACAAAATTAATTACTTTTTATGTCTCGTAAATTTGATTACTAATCAAAAGAAAATTATAAAAGTTCAAATAGAAAGAAAAAAAAAAATGAAATTCAGTGAATCTTACAGCTTCTCTATGCCAAGAAACGATATATTGTAGGCAGACGAGTAGATCACCGGAACCTGTTCGTTCAAAAAAAGAACAGTCATCACTCCAAAATCAAAATTAAACACCACGGTAACACATGTAAACATGTATAGGTTACCTTGGAAGAAGGAATATCGAAGTAAAGTTTGGTAGAGAGGATTCGGTTTCGGCGAATAGTTTCAGTATCAGTTGTGGATGATGATGATGACGACGAGGAGGACGACATTTTAAGAGAACGAATGTAGCGATACAGACAGCCAGACAGCTTAATGGTGGCAAATGTGAGAACTAAGTACAGAGTTGATTTACAGAGGTTCCGAGTTGACTCGGTGATAATCGGTAACATGACCCGGTTTGTCGGTTTCCTTCCAAGTAAGAAACCGAGGACTGTTGCCTTTTTGAGGAGCGTTGGGTCAGAGTTCAGATGATTTGATTATACGGGACGTGTTCGGTACGCGCTAATATTTGAACGTGATAATTAAACCGCAGAGGTGAGGTCATAGCGGTGAAATGGGTTGGGCTGGGCCCAAATCTATGATTCCAAACAGAGTTGTGAGCTTCCAAACGCCTATCGGAATTTTGGAAATAAAACAGAATAATTGAGAAACCAACGGTACATTTCAACATGTCTCCAAAATCAGTTGAGAAATCAAAACACCGTTGAGAAAACAGTGATGTTAATGTTTTCGAAAAAAAAGCTATAAATTGTGTAGATTCATAGCAACAATGGTAAATCAACCACAACAACATCAAATTCAAAAAAGACTCGTGCTCTATTATGTGTATATATATATATATACTATTTTTACAAAATTAAACAACAATAATACACACATTAAAAAAGTTATTAAAAAAAAAAAATCACATTAAGGCTTCAATAGAAGAAACCCTTGTTATTGAAGAATTGAAGCTTTCAACAAAATTCAACTTAGATTCAACAAGATTCACCATTGAGTCCTTTTAAATGGTGGATTTCAAAAATGTTTACTAAAATTCGAAACAGAGAGGTAGAGAATACGGTGCGAAGAAAAGAAAAGAAAAGGAATAAAGATAGAGGTGAAGAGATACCGTGGAAATAAGAAACAGAGAATAAAGATAGAGGCAAAGAAAGTAGAGAAGTAAAAAATAAGTAAGTAAAGACATAATAGTACTTCCACACGAAAAAAAAGAGTTACTTTTGCAGGAATTTTAAAAATGGATTATGTTGTAACTTGACCCTTCAAAATGGGTTAGTTCTCAATAAAACCCTTTTATTTAAAAACTGCATAATGTGATTCAGTAGTAAAAGCACTCGTTCAATTTGATAACATCTTAGAGATTTTAAAAAAGAAAACTTGATAATCTCTCATTCCCCTTTTCCAATTATGGAATGTTTGAATGGTCCTTACTGCAAATTTATGTTATTAACTTTTTTAGAATTTGTATCTAAAGCCCGGCCCTCTAGACTCACACACTAGTTACGATTTGAATGCCAACTTCGCTCTCAATTTCTGAGTCAGGCATGGGCCAGGCGACACGGCCACCCAACCCATTTGATAGTTTTAAATGCTAATTTTTTGTTATGTATCTCAAGGGTTCAACTACGTATACTTGTGATGCAGTAAAATCTGTGTTCAATTTATTAAGAAAGTTCGTTCACTGGGATCGGCGATTTTATCAGTTAAAACCAATTAATCTAGCAAAGGTTACTCTAAATACGAAAACTAAATTGCATAATGCTTTTCTTTGGAAAAATTGTTTAACTCTAGGATTAACCTAAACTATGACTACTTGAACTAAAAATCAAATCAACGAATAAACAAATCAAAGAATGAATATATGGGGAGATACTAGGGAATCGATGCATATCAATGGAGAGAACAAAAACATAGAAGAGATGAAGATAGAACCCATTATGGTGTGATGCTTCTGACTTGAGATCTCCGTCGTCTTCCTGCTCCAAGTAATCTCCTCTGATGGAATGAATGAAAAGAATCAATGAATGGTGGTGTTAAAAACTCTCTCTGTCTGTCTATATGTCGACTCCCCTATTTTCTCTTATTTCCTTCTTTTTATAGGCCTTCTGCAGTAACGAGAGGATGAGGAGGCGGTCCACCGCTCAACGTGCCGCTGGGTAGGCACTTGCATGGGCAGCGGAAAAAGCTAACTCCACAAACTGGAATGGCTCGCTTGGCGTGCCGCTGAGTAGGCACTTGCCTCTTGAGCGGCATGGGCCGCGGAAAAGGGGGCTTCACTGGCGCCTGTTGCACCGCCGACGGTGCACCTGCCTGATGGGCGGCATGGGCCGCGGAAAATGGGAAAAAAGTGCCCTTTCTGCATCTTTTGACTCTATCATCTCCAGACTACGATCCGATCAACATTTCTATGGTAAGAGACCTGCAAAGACTTAACAAACACATCAACCCACCAAAAAGACCCAATAAACAAACATAAACATAAGCAAAAAGGGCAAAATATAAGCATAGAAATAGACTGATCAACTTGCTAGTTGCTAGATTAATTTGCAATCATTTGATTTCAATTCCTTTACAAAAATCAAAGATTTAAAAATTAATAAAAAAGATTATAACTATAAAAAAAAAAACTAACTCTTTTGTATTTCTCGCTAAGACAACACCACGGTGTCACTTATTGGGTAACCAATCTAATCATGTCTTTTTTTTTTTTTTTTTGAAACAAGCAATTCATTAAGTAAAACCAAAACGATTACAGCAGCGTTGAGATTTCTCCCAACACATTCGGAGCCACACAAGATGGAACCTCCTCCATCCAAAAATTATTAAAAATGAAATTTAAACTAAGCTTGGAAAGGCGATGAGCCGCCATATTAGCTATTCTAGAAACAAAAACCACTTTGCAGCTCGGGGAGCCACGAATTAACTCTAAAATATCATCAATAATCAGGCCAATATTAGCCATGGGAGCCACACCGGAATTAATCTTAGAAACCACCCCCTAAACGTCTGATTCCAATCATGTTAGGGCAAGATTTTAACAATCTAGAATCCCCTCCCACCCTCACAGGAAGTGGGAAGATTGGAATGAAATTTTTATTTAAAAAATCTTTTAAAGAATTTTTTTTATTTGAATCATGTTTTAAAATTAATTTGGATTTTTGTAAATAAATTAATTTAATCTTTAACTTCTTTTTTTTTTTTTTGAACTTTCTGTAAGCTTTAACTTTAATTTTGCATACTATCCTTAAATGGATGGTCAACGCAAGGTTCGTTAGAGATGTAACTTAGAAATTTTACACGCTATTAAAGCATCTCTAATGCAATGCTATTTTAGTGTGTCAATACTATAATTTAGCACAAAGTAAAAAAAACACATGTTCCAATGCAATGCCAAATTTTGTACCAAATTTGGCATCAACATTTGGCATATGCTATTCTTTATGCTAAATTTGGCACAAAATTTAGCACAAAGAATAGTATATGTCAAATTTTGGCACAACAATAAATACTGTTTTTTTAATTACAAAAATACCATTTTATAATTGTATTAAATGCATTAATTGTTACTTTTATAATTTTAAATAATAAAAAATATTATATAAATTGAATGCATCAATTATATTTGTTGGCTTTTATAATTTTAAATAATAATTAAATAAAAATAGCATTTCAAATATAATTATGCATTAGAGTACAATACTAAAATGATGTGCTAAATATAACATTTACTATTTTTTATACCAAATTTGACATTGACATTAGCATATGCATTGGAGATGGTCTTAGCCCAAGAAATGGAGCAAATGGGTTAATGAGGGCAAGGGTAACCAATCTAACAACATATATCCCATACAGAGCCGACGCATACCATCAATCTTGTAATTTACAGAGCCAATGCATACCAATTCCATATACCAGTTTCTCAAAAGTTGATGTAGGCAATGTTTTGGTAAACAGATTTGCAAGATTATCTGTACACCGTATTTGTTTAACATCAATTTGTCGGCTCTGTTGAAGTTCATAAGTATAGAAGAATTTAGGAGAAATATGTTTGGTTCTATCTCCTTTGATATATCCCCCTCTAACTTGAGCAATATAAGTCGCATTATCTTCAAATATCGGTGTCGGCATTTCTGTATATAATGAGAATCCACATGTCTTTTGAATATGATAAATAACTGACCTTAGCCAAACACATTCTTGACTTGTTTCATGAAGTGCAAGGATCTCTGAATGATTAAAGGATGTAGCAACAAAAGTTTGCTTTGTGGAGCGCCAGGAGATTGCTATGCCATTATAAGTAAAAACATATACCGTCTGTGAACGAGCTTTATGGGGATCAGATAGATACCCAGCATCAGCCTAACCAAGTAAACCTAAAAAGTTGTTAGATTTTGAATAATATAATCCTAAGTCTTTCGTTCCACGAAGATAACGAAAAAGATGTTTAATCACATTCCAATGTCTTCGAGTTGGTGCTGAACTGAATCTAGCAAGCAAATTTACTGAAAATGCAATATATGGTCTAGTACATTGAGCCAGATATAATAAAGCACCAATTGCATTAAGATATGGTACTTCAGGACCAAGTATCTTTTCACCATCTTCAATTGGCCGGAATGGATATTTCTTAGGATCAAGAGTTCTAATAATCATAGGAGTACTTAATGGATGAGCATTGTCCATATGGAATCTTTTCATAATCTTTTCAACATATGCTAATTGATGGATAAGTATTTCTTTTGATTTATGTTCAATCTCCAGGCCGAAACAATATTTTGTCTTTCCCGGGTCTTTCATTTCAAATTCCCTTTTCAAATATTTAGCAGTTTTCAGGAGCTCTCCAGGAGTTCCAATTAAATTCATATCATCAACATAAACTGCTATAATAGCAAATCCAGATTCTGATTTCTTTATGAAGACACATGGGCATATAGGATTATTAATATATCTTTCTTTTATCAAATATTAACTAAGACAATTATACCACATGCGCCTAGATTGCTTTAATCTATACAAGGACCTTTGTAATTTAATCGAATATAAATTACGAGGTCTCGAATTGTATGCTTCTGGCATTCTAAATCCTTCAGGGATTTTCATATAAATATCTGAATCGAGTGAGCTATATAGATATGCAGTTACTACATCCATAAGATGCATTTCAAGTCTTTCTAACAGCCAAACAACTTATCAGAAATCGAAATGTAATTGTATCCATCACTGGTGAATACGTCTCATCAAAATCAATATCAGGTCTCTGTGAGAAACCCTATGCTATAAGTCGTGCCTTATATCACACCAACTCGTTTTTCTCATTACGTTTCCGTACAAAAACCAATTTGTATCCAACAGATTTGACGTCTTTAGGCATTTGGATTATGGATCCAAATACTTAACGTTTGGCTAATGAAGTCAATTCTATTTGAATTACTTCTTTCCATTTAGGCCAATCAAACATTTGTTTACAATCATCGAGGTTATGAGGCTCATAATCATTATTTAAAATTTCAGTAGCCACTGTGTACGAAAATATATCATCGATGATTGTTTCTTCACGATTCCACATTCCTCTTGTATAATTTATAGAAATATCCTCATTTCTATGTTCTTATATCTCTTCAAAGATTCCTTCTCTTGTAGGGGTTTCTTGTGTCCTTTCAGGGATATCTAACTCTTGTGGAGTTAATTTAGAAAAAGTGGATTTATTTATAATTTCAGGAATATGATCCTGATATTTTGTTTTCTTCTTCCAGGGAACAATATCTTTCGAACTAAGTGGTCTACCACGCTTCTAGCGTACAGTAGATGATTCATTTGCTATTATTTGTTTAGATCGGTCTTCTGGAACAATCACCCGTGCTGGTAACAGCTGGGATGCATGATTTTGTTACCCTAGTAGCATCTATATATGCATCTGGTAACTGATTTGCTATTGTTTGAAGATGAAATATCTTGCGTACTTCATTCTCACATTGAGATGTGTATGGGTCAAAATGAATCAGACTAAGAACTTTCCAAGAAAGTTCACACTTCTCTTCAGGAGAAGTTTTTCTTTCCCCTAATGATGGGAAATTTCTCTCATTAAAATGGCAATCAACAAATCGTGTAGTAAAAAGATCACTATTCAAAGGTTCCAGATACCTAATAATTTATGGTGAATCAAAACCAACATATATTCCCAAACGCCATTGGGGTACCATTTTAGTTCTATGCGTAGGTGCAATTGGGACATATACTGCACATCTAAAGGTACGCAGATGAGAAATATCTGGTTGATGGCCAAATATATATTGTACTAGTGAATATTGATGATAAGCAGTCGGACGAAGACGAATTAATGCAGCAGCATGTAAAATGGCATGTCTCCAAACAAAAATTGGTAATTGTGTTCACAATAATAAAGTTCTTGCAATTACCTGGAGACACTTGATAAATGATTCTACTAATTCATTCTGAGTATGAACATGTGGAACTAGATGTTCAACATCAATCTCAACTGATCTGTAATATTCATCAAATGTCTTGGAAGTAAATTCACTAGCATTATCAAGGCATATTGACTTAATCGGATAATCGGGAAAATATGCCCGAAGCCTGATAATCTGTGTAAGTAATCTTGCAAAAGCAACATTACGTGTTGATAATATGCAAACATGTGACCATCTGATAGATGCATCAACTAGGACCGTAAAATAGCGGAACGGTCCACTTGGTGGATGAATAGGTCCACATATGTCCCCTTGAATCCTTTGTAGGAATGATAGGGGATTCAAAGCCAACCTTAGAATATGATGGTTTTATTATTAATTTCTCGTGTGAACATGTAGTACATAAATTTTCGTGGGATAAAAGAATCTTCTGGTACTTTAATGGATGTCCATGAGAATTTTCAATGATTCTACGCATCATTGTAGATCCTAGGTGACCAAGACGGTCATACCAAAGCATAAATATTTTTGGGTCTGAGAACTTTTGGTTCATAACTGTATAAACTTCTACACCTTTTATAAAAGTGTAATATAATCCAGATAATAACGCACGCAGCTTTTCTATAATGAGTTTTTGGCCTGAATCATGGGAAGTAATGCACAGATACTCAATTTTCTCATCATTTATAGTTTCTATGTGATATCCATTACATAGTATATATTTGAAACTAAGTAGATTTCTTCTGGATCTGCTTGAATATAAAGTATCATTGATACATATTTTAGTATTGTTTGGTAACAATATCATGGCTCTACCGGAACCTTCTATCAGATATGCTGGACCTAATATTGTATTAACATTTGCTTTAAGCAAAGTTAAATTCAGAAAGTATTTCTGATTCCGCAGAATCGTATGTGTCGTTGCACTATCAGCTAGACATATATCTCATATATCTTGCTTTTCAATATCACCAAATTTACCGTTTAAAGATATATCTATTCACAAAGAAAATAAAGTGCATATTATATAGAATGATCAAAAGTATATATTACATAAGGAATATTTTACATAAGTATTTCACATGATAACGAAAAAATAATATTACAAGCAGTACTTAATTGGTATGGACATTTCCATCACCAATTGAAGTGGTTACTTTATCATTTGAATCATCAAGGAAATTAGAAACATTAAACTTGGTGATATCCATAAAATATGAATCCTCCATGAAGTTGGTTTCAGGATTCTTCCCCTTTTCCTTTTCTGTGATCGATTCTTGATAAAGCTCAACCAGATGTTTAGGTATGCAGCATGTACATGACCAATGATTATGACAGCCACACCTGAAACAAATGCCATGATCTTTCTTAGGCTCTCTTTGGACATTTTTCCTTTTATCTGGTCTGGCCTTATTAACATTATATTTCTGGGGAGCGTTTTCACTATTTTGATTATAACCACCAAGACCAAAATAACCATATGCTCTTCCGTGACCCCAACCACGACCACGGTAAGGACCACGACCATGAGTATGTCCTCCAATAGTATTAGCATTCACTTCTGGGAATGTTGTAGAGTCGGTCGGGCGTGATTCATGATTTTTTATTAAGAGCTCGTTATTTTTCTCTGCAACCAAGAGACATGAGATTAGCTTTGAATATTTTGAGAATCGACGTTCTTGATATGGCTGTTGTAATATCATATTCGAGGCATGAAAAGTTGTAAACGTTTTCTCCAACATATCTTTTTATGTTACCTCTTCACCACATAATTTTGGTTGTGTGGTGATTCTGAACAAAGCAGAGTTATATTCAGAGACTGATCTATAATCTTGAAATCGTAAATGTTTCCATTGATATCTGGCATTTGGTATTGCAACATCGGGTTGGTTGTCATATCGTTCTTTTAACTCTTGCCATAGAACTTCTGGTTCTGTGATAGTTAGGTATTGGGCTTTCAGATCCTCATTCAGATGGCGACGGATAATAACCATGGCAGTAGATTTGTCTTGTTCATTTGCCTCGGCCCCATCTTCAATAGTGTAAAACAGGCCTTCTGATTTTAAAAGTAATCTGGCATCAATAACCCAAGACATGTAGTTGTCCCCAGACACTTCTAGTGCAGCAAATTTCAAATTTGCAAGCTTTGGCATTATTACAGCTTTTGGTTATCTAAAAATCACAAGTGTAGTAAGAACTTCTGGTTTGATAAAAATTCGAGAAATTTAAATTTTCAGATATATAAAGGAATATTTGCAATTAAATAAATCTAGAAGTTTCAGATTCCGATAATGATAAATAAATCCATAAACTTCAGGTTCTAGATGGGGTGACCAAACTGTTTAAATAAAAATTGCGTAAAAGTAAATAAAATGCGAGAAAGTAAATCTCATAAAAGTAAATCAAATGCGAGAAAGTAAATCCAGATCTGCAAGTTTTGGTATTAATAAGAAAAATCTAGAAGCTTTAGGTTCTAGTAATAATAAATTCAGAAGCTTCATGTTCTAGTAATAATAAATTCAGAAGCTTCATGTTCTGGTAATAAATCTAGAAACTTTAGGTTCTAGTGATAATAAATTCAGAAGCTTTAGGTTATGGAAATAATGAACTCATGCTGATAACGTGTTAAAATAAAATTGAAATAGCAGATAAAATGAAATGATAACAGAGATCAAATGGAAGAAAGTAAAATAACAAGAGATAAAATGAGAGGAGTAGAATTGTACTGCTTCTTTGTTATTGATGATTCGAAAAAATTCATTTCGAAAAAACGGTTTGGGTGGCTGCCTAAACGTTGTCCTGAGTTGGCCAAAATCGTCAGAAAAAATCAGTCAATGGAAAGTCAATGGTCAACGGTCAACGGTCAAAAATCGACCGCCTAGTTCGGTTCAGAACGAGTAATTGGGTCCGGGCGAAGTCAAAGTCGTTGACTCCGCCTAGACCGTTTTGAGTTTGAAGTTTAAAAACTATAAAACGTCGCTATTTCGTCTTCTTTTCATTTTTCCCCAAATCCACTTTCAGCCTTTCAATCGCAAACACCAAAAACAAATTAGAAATCCCTAATTCCATTATTCCCTTTCAATCGCAATTCGCAAAACCAAAGGTCCAAATCGACTTCGAGTCTTTGACTCTCTTCTCAATTCTCTCAACTCAATAAAGAGAAGAATCAGTGAGTCAAAGTAGAAGAAACGAGAAGAATGGATTAGCTATTTTAGATTTCTAGTGTGAATCAAAGTAAAAGAAACGAGAAAATCAGGATGGAGAAAGTGAGAGAGATGAGGTTTGAAAAAGACAAAACGTCTTTGAAAAGAGAGATGTGGTCTGAAATAGACCAACTCACCAACATTTGTGTCTTTGTGTACACCACATGTTTATTTTATTATATTAAAAACTAAAAGGTCCTTTAGGGAGGAGTTTAGTGCACCGAATATGTATATATTTTATTCTAATGAGGGTATTATGGGTATTTCAAATATGTATATATTTAAAAAAAATTATAAAAAAGTTTTTAATAATATTTCATGAAATTTGAAATTAAATAATTATGAAATTATGAAATATTATGTTATTATTATTGGTTTTATAGGTAGGAAAAACAAAAACAAAAAACAAAAAAAAAATCGACCGCCTAGTAATCTGTCTAAGCGCCCGTCTAGACCGTATAGGCACTAGGCGTTGGTCTGCCGCCCGACTAGTGCCTAACGTTTACTAGAACATTGCTAAACAAAGCAAAACCTATTTATAAGGCTTGGCAACCAATAACAAAAGGACAAACACAATTGCCACTAATCACTAAATTAGAAGCCAAGTATTGCCTTTCCTCCACCACGTGTGATAACAATCGAAAATGGTGAGATGGTGGTAAAATCCACAAGCTTCTACAATATAAAGGATCTTTTATACGTTAGTATTTGATTCTTGAAGAATACACTTGAGAAATCGAATAATCACATTCTCTCCTATTCTACTTTTGATTTTCTCTCTCTCTCTCTCTCTCTTTTGTTTTTTTAATTTGAATTTATATTGTTGTGTTTCTGTTTTTTTTTTTTTTTTGTAAAAAACAAAACCTTAAAAGATGTGAGAGAAAGGGTCGTGCCACTACCCTATTTATTTATTTTTACCCTATTTATTATATTAAAGAAAAATCATAACATAATTGAAATGGACACAGGTGTTGAGCAATAAACTTCGTATTTTCCTAAATAATAAAATATTCACTAGTCACTCTAGACCTGGCAAGGTTCCGGTTCGAACCGTGGAACCGTAGGGGAACCGGAATCGAAATCGGAATCAGAAATTCGGTTCCGGTTCCGGTTCCGGTTCCGGTTCCGGTTCTAAGGTTTAAGGAACCGACCGGTTCGAACCAGAATGGAACCGGCGGTTCTGATTCCGGTTCGAACCGCCGGTTCGCGCAATAATTTATTTATTTATTTTTTTTGGGCTACCGTTGAGCCCAACGGTCTGCTGATGTCAGCAGGTCGTTGGGCCTCCAATGGCTACCCCATTTTTTATTTTTTATTTTTTATTTTTTTTATTTTTTATTTGAAATTAATTTTATTTGCAATTTGCAATTTATTTTATTTCAAGTTTATTTTATTTCCAATTTATTTTATTTTCAATTTATTTTATTTCGAATTTATTTTATCTCCAATTTATTTTATTTGCAATTTATTTTATTTCCAATATATTTTATTTTCAATTAATTTTATTTGCAATTAATTTTATTTCCAATATATTTTATTTTCAATTAATTTTATTTCCAATTTATTTTATTTGCAATTTATCTTATTTCCAATTAGTCAATTACTAAGTTTCCAATTTCATTTTCATTTATTTGCAATTACTAGTTTACTACTTTACTACATAGTACCTACTAATACTATTATTCTTCTAAGTTCTAAGTTTCCAATTCTCTCCCAATTTTATTTTAAAATGGCAAGTGGAAGTGGTGGAAGTGGAGATGGAAGGGGTCACGGCCGTGACGGTCCTAGGCGTTCGATTTCGATGAAAGGTAAGGGTGCTATGATCGATAATCTTGGTCGTAACGACTCCACCTATCACGAATATCTGCAACACCAGGCCTATGCTAAAGACCTAGGCATAAACTGTCCTACTCCCCCTCTAATAATTTCTGAACCCAATCCCAATGACACCACCCCCAATTTGACAAGCCAGTCAGAAAATATGCTTGATATTGATACACCTCCGGATTTTGATTATGATCCACCGGACTACAAGAGGAGGAAGATCTGATACAGAAGTAGAAAAGATCTGATCTCTTCGTCAAACATATGAAGAAAGTTAGGAAAGAAGATGGAAGCTATGTAGCAGCTTGCAATTACTACACCAAAACATATAAGTGGAGTAAATCCAGAGGATATGGCACTTATCGGAAGCATATTGAAACCAAACATCCAGAAGCAGTGACCAGAACGAGGTCACAATCACAAATTCCCAGGTACGCTACTCCTAACCAACAATTATTTCGTTATACTGATGAACAAAATAGAGAAGAATCAGCTAGGATGGTAGCAGTAGAACACTTATCATTCAGTTTTGATGAAAGGGTTGGTTTTGTTAACTATTGTCGACCAGCATTAAACCCTGCTGCATGCCGTGTCCCTAGATCCACACTCACACAAACACTTGAAAAGATTTATTCGAGAGAGAAAAAAAAGTTAGAAAAATATTTTGAAAAATATAATGGTCGTGTTACCGTATGTGCCAACATATGGACTGACCATTGGCAATCGCATTCATACTTGGGTATCACTTGCCATTTTATGGATAATGCATGGACTATCCAAAAAAGAATTCTTGCATTTAGAGTTTTTGATGATGCACACACTGCTCAGAATATTTATAGACAGCTTAGAATTATTTTTTCAGAGTATAATATTGAAAACAAAATTTTTGCAATTGGTTTTGATAATGCTTCTACCAATACCGCTGCTATTCCATCTTTAATTGATTTATGTAAACCCTTTCTTGGTGGTACATCTTTTCATCAAAGGTGTGCATGCCATGTTTTAAATATATGTGTTAAAAAAGGATTAGAAACTCTTGGAGATTTTATTCTACTTATTAGAAAAGCCCTAACGTTTTTATGGAGACATTCTTCTACAATGAAAGCATGGGCAAGATATTGTAAACAAAATGGTAGACGTGTCGTTACATTTGCTCGTGATGTTCCAACACGTTGGAATTCTACTTATAAATTGCTTGCTCAAAGTTATGAGTATAGGGATTTATTAGTTTCTTTTATTCAATTTCATGTTCCTACCATTGAACTTTTTGAAGCTCATTGGGATGCTTGTTACAATGTTTTCAATTTGTTAAAAGTTTTTAATAATGCTACAAAAAATTTATCTAGTATTTATTTTCTTACAACACATTTATTTGTTATTGAGAGTCTTAATGTTGCTGGTGCATTTTTTTATTGTGAATCTGACCCAGCAATAGCGGAAGCCGTTAGTGCTATGAAGGCAAAATGGTTAAATTATTATAAGGAGTTTCCAAATATTTATTTGATTGCTATGGTTTTTGATCCACGTTGTAAATTACAATTTTTGTCTTATTATCTAGAAGGTTATTATGGCAAACAAGGTTTAAATATTGAATATGATGTTGATGCGTGTTGTGATAGAGTTAAGAAATTATTGTATAGTTTATATAATGAATATGTTACATTTTATGGATCCTCACTAAACTTAGATGTTACACGAACACAAACTGCATCTCAGCTTCCATCATCCTCCTCTGGACTTTTGAATTTAAGGTATAGTATGTTATAAAAAAAAACCAAAAAACCAAAAAACCAAGATGTTCTTCATCAAGCTCCGGTTCATATTCCGAGCTTGAATCTTATCTAGCTTCTTCTTGTGAGTTTATAAAAGCATTTGATATTTTAAAATATTGGAACAAAGCTACAATGTACTATCCAATCATGGCTATGATAGCCAAAAATATTTTTTTCAACACCAGTTTCTATTGTGGCGGTGGAACAAGAGTTCAGCGCCGGGGGGAATATCCTAGATGAAAAACGTTCGTGCTTGACACCGAAAGCACTTCAAATACAGGTTTGTGTTGATGATTGGACAAAGACGGAATACAGACAACAAGAAATCGATCAGGAGCCAACATACGATTTCTTTAAAGATGACGAACCTGAAGGCTCTGGAGCAGTGGAGTCGGAATAGCAAACCAGTAATAAAAATTAGTCCACGACTTCACGTCATCACCAAACATGTAATAAAAGGTAAGAGAACTACGTGGCCTTTAATTCCTCTAAACCCCACCCCCCCAAGATGATACGTAGGCAACTTAATTGTGGTAAAAATTAAGTGCAAGGCTAATAACTTTACATATATATATATTTTTGTTTTTTTTTGTTTTTTTATGTTATTTTTAAAATTTGGGTGACTCAATTTCCAAATACCCAATGAAATGTAAATTATAATTTGTCATTTTGTTTAGTTTTATTTTAATTTAATTTTGTAATTTGTCATTTGTTTATTTTATTCAAATAACCCAATGAATTTAATTTTATTTGATTTTATTTTGTAATTTGTCATTTATATATTTTATTTTATTCAATTATAATCTACAACTTATAAGTTACAAGTTATCAAGTTAGAACTTAGAAGTTTTTTTTTTTTTTTTGTTAAAAAAAAAAAAAAAAAAAAAAAAAAGGGTTCAAAACCGCTGGTTCCTATGGAATCAGAACCGACGGTTCCGAAACCGGAATCGAAATCGACGGTTTCGGAACCGAAACCGGCATATAGCGATTCCAGTTCCACCAAACCATGGAACAGGAACAGGAACAGGAACAGGAACCGGAACCGCCGGTTCTGAATCGAAACCGGAACCGTGCCAGCACTGTCACTCTCATATTAAGGGTTAATTGCATTAAAGTACTTTGAACTTTCTCATTTAGGTAAAATAGCATTAAATTTGAGAAATTCGACACAAACATATAATATCGTTAATTTTGGCTAATCAAATCCATAAAAGTATAAAGTTATCCATATCACATCATCCATATTTATTATTAAAACAATTAAATTAATTAAAAAGTAAATAAAATAAAATAAAATAAAAATCTTCATCATTAAACTCCACCTATATCTTTAAGGCTATGTTTGGTAAGAGGGGGGGAGAGTATGAGGGATGGATGAATTAGGGGGGATAGAGAGTAGGAGGGATGGAGAGGATAACATCAATCCTCCATGTTGTTTGGTATTGAAAAGAAGGTTGGATGGATGGATTGGTATTTAATTTGTAAAATACCCTTAAAAAAAATTGAGGGTAATGAAAAATTGGAAGTCATTTCAGTCATTCCCCTCCAATCTTCTCTCCCTCCTTTCTCATCTGCCCAAATTGGGGGAATTGATTTTTGTGGGCCCAGAGGGAGAAGCTCTCCCTCCTATCCTCATCTCCCTTCACTTCTCCCTCCAACCAAACAATGGATTTGCTCTCCCTCCCTTCTCCTCTCCCTCCAACCCTCTCCCTCCCTCCATCTTTCTCTCATACCAAACACAGCCTAAAAGCATCTTCAAGGGAGCTCCCTGAATATTAGCTAAGCTATTTTAACTAGCAATTTTTTAGTAGGTCACTCCAACCATCCTTTCTATTTTTGGCTAAACTAAATCAATTGAGATAACTACAGGTTTTTCTTTAAGAAAAAAAAAATTGTTTCAAATCTAATATTAAAATAATAGGAGAGAGAGTTTGGCTAAGATTGTTGGCTCTCCACATTTGGCTGGTATCATTCAAATTCTCTAAAATAGCTAACATCATCATCAAACTCCATCTCTATTTTCAACATCATCATCATTCTCATTTTCATCATCAAACTCCATCATTGAACTCCATCTCCATCTTCATCTCAATTTTCAACACAATCATCAACTCCATCTCTATATTTAACATCATCAACAACCTCATTTTCATCTTCAAAACCCATCATCAAACTCCATCTCCATTTTCAACACCATCTCTATATTTAACATCATCTCAACCACATTTACGTATTCAACATCCATCATCAAACTCCATCTCCATCTCTATTTTTCAACACCATCATCAACTACATCTCTATCATCAATATCCATCATTAAACATAATCAAACTCCATCTCCTTTTCAACACCATCATCAACTCCATCTTCATCTTCAACACCCATTATCAAACTCCATCAACATCACCAACACCATTATCATCCCCATCTTTATTTTCAACATCATCCATTTCACTTCCTATTCATCACAACCAACCAACACGAAATACAAATCAACTAAAAAAATATATAATTTTTGTATGAAAAAAAAAATACCTTTAAAAAAATGGAACTTCATTATCTCTGATGGATCTCGATCTACAAGATGAAGATTTTTTTTCTTCTTTTATCAAGATATATCAAATCTCCTCCCTCTATTTGATGCAGGGGATACTATTTTATCCATCCATTTTATTTATTTTTAATTATTTGTTATTTAAATAATTAGTTTTAACTTAGAAAAATAAAATGACCAAACTACCATCTCGCTATTAAAGTTAATGGTTTGACTTTAACTACAAGGTATGTTTGTGTTGAGTTTATTAAACATAGCGACATTTAGCCTAAAGAGATAAATTCAAAGTACTTTAGTGCAATTAACCCTCGTATTAATAGATGAAAAAAAAAAAAAAAAAGACACCATGGGTATGATCCAGGGCCAACACCGGGGGTAGGCTCACGAGGCAACCGCCTAGGGCCCCTAATTGTAAATGCTCCAAATTTCAAAATTTCTATTTGAAAAGAAAAAAAAAAAAAAAACATTGTGATTTTATGAATATAAGGCCAAAGGCCCACATACGTTTTTTAAACAAAAATAGCAAACAATTATAATTAAAGGCCCACCGTTTACATATGTTTTTTTATTGAGTGGCGATATTTGCACCCCTCAAAAACCGTATGTACACCCCAAATTAGTATATTTTTGAAAATCCAATCTTACCCTTAAGTAAAATTACTTAAATGACCAAATAGTTTGTAAGTGCACTCACCAATAATTATTAATCGGTTTCTTAAAATTCCTTTTTATTTTCTCAAACCATAACTTCTCTTTTAAATACTAATTTCAAATATATTTTTAATTTCTTTTAAGAAATACAAATTGATTACTAACTATAGAAAATGAAAGCATGAAAAAGCAAATTTTCAATTAATTTTTATTAGAATACACACTATTTCTCTGTAATATCCGTCTTTTTTTTTGTTTAAAAAAAAAACTGTAATTTTTCTCTTTCAAACACGTTTTGGATTTTTTTAGTTTTTTTTAAAAACAGCTCAGAAGAGCCACCAATTTTAGACCATTATCATCCTACAGAATGCTATGATCATCCTATTGATGTCAAATGTTTTATTGGTGTCAAAATAATAGAAGATCAACAAGAACAAAATACAATGATTATTAATAACTTTAGTGAAGAATGCACCCGGTCAAATTCTATTGAGTTCTTATTTTGAACTTAGAATTTGGTGGCTTGTCTACTGTGAACGATAAAATCACAACAAAAGTAGAAGAGAATTAATTGTATACTTTTTTTTTTTTCATGTCACCCTGATCTCCTGCAAATATCTGCAAGGCTACTCTATCTCCAAATGTTGAAAAGCATGAATGGAGAAGAAGTTGTGTGTGTGAGAAAGGGGTGTACAAACTAGATATTTTGTAAGCAATGGTATTTTGGGTATTAAGTGGGGTTTATTTACAAACCAGAGATAATTAGAGATTTTTAATGGGTGTGTTTACACAAGGGGTGTACATACAGTTTTTAGGGAGTGCCAATATCTTCACTCTTTTTTATTTTTAAAAAAAGCACACCAGTCAATATAAGAAACTTACCACTAAAAAAAGGCCTTTATAACGGACATCGCCTGTTGTGGATGATCGATTTTCTAGTAGTGCTACCAAAAACACAATTATAATTAGGGACATTTGTAAAAGTAGTCAAATTAAGAAATGAATTATTATTTTTAATCAAAAAAATTTAAGTTATTGTTTTTAACCGGGTGTAAGTCGCAAAGTCTAAAATGGCCATTTTTTTTACAAAACAAAACAAAAAAAAAAAAAAAAAATTGTTTGTAAAAGTAAACCTAAATTATTAATTTTTTTACAAACATAAACCTAAATCATTTTTATGTCATTATCGATAATAAAAAAAAAAAAAAAAAGCATCATTTTCAACTATAGTGAGAGAGGCAGAGGTGATAGGAGAAGAGATAGGCAACTGCACGACGGCGATGAGATAAGAGTGATGCCGGCGAAGAAGAATTGGCTGGCTGAACTAACCAAATGCCGACGAAGAAGAAGAAAAAGAGAGGAAGAAATTTTGCTTTACAGTGACGATTCGACAACCGAACATTCTGGCAACCTAGGTTGGCCTTGATCTGTCTGTGACACATCACGTTTGTGAACTAATTTCGACCCGTCTTCAACCCACTTCAACTTGAGTTCGAATGTAATTGCTCAATGTACAATTTTTGTTCAATTTTTTTGTTGATTGATGCGATTTTTGTGAAAGCCAATTACTTGTAAAAAATTTCTTAGGTTTGTGATGCGCATGTAATTGTTCTAATAAAATATCCCCAATGGCGCCAATAACTTGATCGGCGTACGCGGGACACACGATAGTTCTATAACTATCGGTAAATGATGGTACGTGCGTGCGAGTGTATTTCTACCATTTTCGCAAGTATACGAATCGTTGGCCACGTATAGTGGTTACGAGTAAGGGTATCATTCCCATGAGGGAGGGTGGTTGGTACACGTAAAGTCGGTTCTACGTCTTATGTTATAATTAAGCTAATTACAATATTTACAATAATTACAAGTGCATGAAAATGTAAATGAGGATGGCGGAAAGCAAGCTAACAACTAAACTAATGCGATTACACTAATGCGGAGAATTAAAAGTTATGCGAATCCTACGATCGAGGATACGCAATCTCTATACTAAAATGACAATTAATATTAACCTAAACTAATTAGATGGCAACTAAAGCAAATAAGTAAATTAACAACTAAGCAATATAATTAAGTTACACTAATTAACTACTACAACTAACTAAATTATCATTAACTAACCTAACTAACTAATTCTTGCAAAGATCATGCAAGAGCAAAGATACAAATGAAGAGGAATATATCAACTGATCTCAATTAAGCACCTATTGTTCTATGGAATATGCAATATAATCCTACCACTCAATTACCATTAACTATGGACATAAAATGACAATAATAGAGAGGTTTACAATCCTAGAACATAAGAACTAGTTAATATGCATGGACATGCAAATACTAACCCAATCCTCTCCACTAGAGATAATCAATGTTGGAAAACAAAGTTTACATGTAACTAGTGATCAATTAACAACATGTATACATTCAATCTAATTCAATTCAACATATGATAACTCAAGATGGATATAGTAAAGGTAAGATCAATTAAAGACAAGATAAATCATATAAAATCCATTCCTCAACATTCAAAGTATATTACACATACATGTTCATGAATTACAAATAAATGGAAGAGAAGTAAAAGTAAGAAGAAACCACAAGTAGGAAACTTCTTGTTCTTCAATAGAGCACCAAGCCTTCTTCTTCCAAGCTAGAAATCCACATGAACTATGTAGTGTTGAGGTGGTGTGGTTCTAAGCTAAACTAGGGTAATTCTAAGCTATTCTATGATTTTTAGGTATTTAATTGGACATTAGGGATTATGCTAAGCTATTTGGGTGATATTAGGGTTATTTGGATATGTATTTGGACTTTTGGGATTGTGTTTAAGGTTGGGAAAGATGAATATATATAGTAGGGAGTGTTTGGGCATGGTTTTGGACGAAATATCTCCAAGTCGGTTGCTCCGGCGGGCTTGTCTCCCCTGTCTCGCGGGTTTGTTCCCGCCGTCGGAAGTCACCGGGTCATTTACAAAGGTTGGCCGCGAGTTCTAACCTTCTGGACTGCGGGAATGATCCCGCGGTATGAAACCGCTGAATCTTGGCGAGTTTGGACGAGTTTGGGCGTGCAAGAACTAGCTGGAATCAAGCTTGAAGCTTGCACCATCAATGGAAGTTGGTGGACTTGGATGGTAGGAAAATCACATGCATGAGAGGCCAAAAGTGGGTCCATAGTGACCGGAAGGAGGAGGGTTGCCGATCTGGGCAGAGAACGTCAAAAAATACGTCGAAAAAGGGTCAGAAAATGTCCGGGTTGAAACCGGGTCAACGTTGGGTCAAACGGGTTCGGGTCGGGTCTGTCGCGGGTCGTGTGACCCGGCTGCAGCATGAAGACGCTATGACGTCAGCGTGACGTGACCCCTCCAAAACGACACCGTTTAGCACGCTGACGTGGCATTGCTGACTGCAATTGCTGGCAAATTACCATTTGCACCCCTTTACTTTTCACTATTCACAGAATCTTCAATATATTCCTGCATATTGCACTTTTGCCTCTGATTTGTCCAAAATTACACAATTGCCCCTGAACTTCCTTAATTTCTTGAAACACTTATTTAAATCATTAAATACCCGGTTTTACCCGAGAAACAAGCACAAAAAGATAGGAAAATGGAGCGCTAAATGTGAACATTTGGAACGCGATCAGTTTGATGGGTTATATTTTAGGTGTCAATATCCCTACCCATATATATATATATTCAAGTCAGTGCGCACTGATATAACTTCATGAGGATATTGAATGTGAGCCACTAGTTTTACATATTTGACTCAAGTGACTTGTCAAAGCTTCTCCATAATGAGTGACTCACAATCAATATCCTCATGAAGTTATATTAGTGTATACTGATCAAAACGAGACTATATATATATATATATATATATATTTATTTATTTATATATGGAAAATGCTAAAGTCACTCGCGAGTGTACACTCGCTTTCTATAAGGATGACACGTGTCCTTTTATTTTAACGTTATTACAAAACTGCCATTAATGAATACCCACTCATTTTGTTTTAACTTCAAAAATACCACTCAAGTAGACACATGTCCACTTGAGAAGTGGCGATTGGTTCACTCGTTGTTCCAAGTGAGTGCACCTAGCGGTCCTTTATATATATATATATATATATATATATAGTAGTTATTAAGTGATATATACCTTATTTAATTTTGGTAAGGACTGTGATGAAATTATATCTATTTTTATGAATTTTGATATGAATTTTTGTGTGGATGATAAGTTCATTGAAATCTACTTATGAATAAATTTTAAGAATTTTTCAAGTACTAGAACTAGTTTTTAAAATTTTCCTATATTTATCTCATGTTTCTGATGCCTTTATATTCAACAAAATCGGGATAAATAGTTACAGTGCTTGAAAAATTCTCAAATTTTGTTCATAAGTAGATTTCATTAAACTTATCATCCACAAAAAAATTCAGATCGAAATTCATAAAAATAGATGTAATTTCATCAAAGTCCTTACCGAAATTAAAATAAGGTATACCTCACTTGATAACTAATATATATATATATATATATATATATATATATATTGAGTGAGTCTCTTATAAGGGATCCTTTATTTTAATTTCGGTAAGGATCACCATAAAATCACATCGATTTGAATGAATTTTGATTTGAATTTTTTTATGGATGATAAGTACATTGAAATCTACCTATAAATAAAATATGTGCAAAAAAGTTCATTGTAAGTCACGCAGCGAAAAAAAGATAGGTTTAAAAAAAAATAAAAAATCTTGGACCGTTTTCGGTATACATGAATATGATGAGGGATTTGTTTTCATACCTTTGAAGATCTCTTATTCGTTTGATTTCGATCCTTCATCACTAAGTCTTCTGAGCTATGACTTGCAATCTAGCAACTGTGTGTGGACACGTCATGGATTCCGGGTGTTCTTGAATGGAGGCTACCGAGATGGAAAAGACAACTCCTTGTCCTCTTGCTAGGGTTCAGCCAAGTCTTGAGCCAAAAAGAAAAAAATTCTTTTATTTTCCTTCTTCTCCTTGCCGCACTTCTCTCTCTATGTATTAGGGTTAGGTTATTTTGTTTCCCGATAACTATATCTTATATACCAGTATCTTAGGGTTTAGTTAACCAAGTCAAAATAAGATTATAAATCCTTTTTAATTCGGTCACCACTAGGACTTGAACCTTTGACCTCTAGGATTTAAAATAATCTTTATTATTTTTAATCTTTTAGTTTTAGTCATGGTTCGAACTTGTAACCTCCAATTAACAATTAATAATTCTTAATTATTAATTTATCAATTAAATAATCATATTAAAATTCAAAGGTACTTATATATACTTTTCAAGATAAACTATAAAGTTTTACACGCAATCCGTAGTTATCAACCACACATATTAATATACAAACAATGTGTGCCGTATTCTTAATTCATTCGAAAAGCATCTTCACATTAGTCATCTCAAATTTTATATTTGTAAGGGGTTTTTACAATTAAACCCCTATCTAATTGAGAAACTTCAGTTTTTTACTTGTTATTTGATTTACATCAAATCAGTCTTTATATAATTAAAAATAGCTTAATTAGGTCTTATTGTCAATCAATGTTAGTCAAAACTAACGGTAAGAGGGGGTATTTTGGTTGTGGTATTATCACATTAATTATTGAATTATTCTTTTTTTTTTTTTTTAAATATAGTTAGATTGATCTCCATTGTCCATCTTAGAGATGGATTAAAAAATTTTAAAAAAAATTGAAAATTTGAAAGAAAAAAATAGTAATTAAAAAACTAGATTAATCTACACTGTCCATTTAGAGATGGCCGGTGAAGATTAAAAAATTATATATATATATATATATATCTTATCCATCTTAAAAGATGGATGCCGGAGATCCATTAAAAAAAAAGTAAGTTAAAAGGAAGTCAAAATAGTAAAAAAAATATATAAATAAAAAATGGTGGAGCCATCCATCTATGGAGATTGATGGTTTGGATCTCCATCTATGGAGAAGATGAACTTCATCGAATGAAGTTCGTGATGTAGGACACATTGTGAGAGTCTTTTGAAGAGGCAAACGATGTTCGATTTGGGTCCATAATATATCGTTGGAACCGTATCAATGAGACCTAAATTTATTATTAGAGGTTTACCCCTATACCCAATCACCGTTTTTCTAGAAGAGGCTGTTTTGACCTCCATTTTGTAATTTTTCTGTTTTTAGCCTTTTTTATTAGTAATTTCCTTTTTGTTTAGGAAAAGTATTTTTTTTTTAGCTTTTGGAAATTACCCATTTGGGGGATCTAGTCAAATTAGGGCTCCTAAATCCTAGTGGAAACAAGTTTATTTTTCTATTTAAGCAAGAGTCATTAAGATTATATTAATTTTTGGAGTTATTAATAAAATCATTCGTTAGAACAAAAAAATTTATCGTGAATTTGACAATTTATTGCTTCCTCTACGTTAATTTATCTCTCCATCGATGGAGATCTCAGAATCTAGACGTGGAGATCTAGACTGGATCTCCACCATTTATTTATTTATTTATTTTTGTTTTTTTCTTTTCATATTCAAAAAAAAAAAAAAATCTTTCTTTTTAATTTTTAATTTATTTCTTTAAAAAAAAAAACTTTCTTATATAAAAAAAAAGCAGTTTTTTTTTTTTATATATAAATAAAATCTGATTTTTTTTTTTAAAATCTCCTTTCTTTTCTTTTTTTCAATTTCCTTTTTAATTTTTTTTATTCTTTTTTAAACATTCGTTTTTTTTTTTATTTTATATAATCTTTTATTCGTCAACTAAAGTCCAATTCTAAAATAGACTTTTAGCTAATTTTGTAACCATTGATCATCCAAAAAGGACCTAAATGAGCTATTATTTATTAACGAGTAAAATATTGACGTTCCTCAATTATATAGGGACCCAATCGTAAAAAACCCTATTTGCAATAATTGTAGTAAAAATGCCCTGTTTATTCGTTTTATGTTCTTAAAAGAAATTAAAGGTGGTCAGCAGAATCTAAGAGGGTCCCATGTTCGATGTCCTCTACTTTTCAGTGATAATGTCAAGTGTGTGTATGAATAAAAAATCTCTTTGATTCAAAAGAAGATGATGAATATAGTGGAAATATATGTGGGTCGATAATAACATATGACTATATAAGGATAAGATTCGCATGATGATACTTTCCGTCTGTATATAAATACACAAGTTTTCGTCCTCTCGCATGATGTTTCGTTCTCTTACATGGACATTGACAGCTCCCTCAAATCGATAGACGCAGTGACGTACACGCATTCTTGTCGAGAATTATAAAGATCAAAGCTCAACAAGCTCTCATGATATTTTGCTGCCAGCTTCCATGGATTCCTCCAACAATTTTTTTGTAAAGCCTTGTCTCTAATAAGTTAGATATAGATACTGTATTTGATGAAGTTATTTTATGTTGAATTTGTTAATTAATTGATGGGTTTGTGTTTGAACAGAGATTGGGCTCTTTAACGATAGGAGAGTGGATCTGTGCGGCGTGTATACCGTTGGTAGCGGTAATAGAGCCTCTGATATTCGCTGTGGGTCGTTGTTTTCAAATTTCTCGCCGACCCACCATATGCAGCTGTGACTTTAGAGATCTAACTCGTCTAGCTGATGAATCTCTATGTAACTCTCTCTCTCTCTCTCTCTCCCTCCCTCTATATATATATAACTTTGGTTCTGATTATAAAATTGATTTGTCATGTGTTTGGTAGTTTAAAAAACTAAAGAAAACGATTGAAATTACAAATTTGAATACCAATTTTTTGATAAAAAATGAAAGCAACTATAAATATTATGTAAATAGGTTGTATAATCTTTGGCTGAGTATATATATTTGTGTTAAGAAGAAAAATTGGAGGCACTTGTGTGTTTCTGGTGCTGCATATATGAAAATTTAGGAATCATAAGTTTTGAACTTGTTTTTTCTTTTGAAGCTTTTATCAAGAAAAAGAAGAATGAAATGAAGCAAAGAATGACATTTTAGTAGAAATTTGTATGTGCTAGCTGTTAGTTCTTTTGCTGTGCTATTTTGAATGATTGTTTGTTGGCTACAACTTACAATGCAGTTACTGTTAACGAAGTGGAGGCATTATATGAGCTTTACAAGAAATTGAGTTGTTCAATTTTCCAGGATGGGTTGATTCACAAGGTAAAATGAAAGCATTAGCTTCTTTTTTTTTTTTTTTTTTTTGATCTTACAACTTGGAAATTCTAACTTAAGTTTCCCACGGAGTGCTGGACATTGATTAATGATTAATCTGGAATTGAATCAACAAAATGTTTGGCTTTGGATTGAAATTGCTTGATTCTGGACATCACAATAGGGCCTTTTGTTTCTATAAAATCTGAATGATTGTTTATGTTTCTAGCTAATCTGAATGATTCTGGACATCACAATAGGACCTTTTGTTTCTATATCAGGAATTTTTAATGAAGCATAGTAATCAACTTTTCTTTAATCATAATATCTAATTATTAGTATATTTGTTATACTTTCTTGTGGATCCATCATTTATATTTTTCTTTCTTGTGTGTGTTCTTGTTATATCTTTCCTACTCTCTGTTATATTCTGCACAAATGTGAAATTCCTGTAGTAGGTTCTCTCTTCATTCACCTGTGTTCATCAAATGGAGAAAGCAATTATTCAACTTTGGGTAATGAACAATATGCTAAATGCATGATTATATGTCTCCCTTGATTCTTAGGCTAATGGTGCAATATTATATTACCTACATCAGATCCCTAAGTAGTAGAAATCGATAATATATAAGAATTGTTGAAAATTAGAAGGCATAAAAGAGTATCCATAATTGAATTGGCAACTCAAAACAAGTCTAATTTGTTTTATTTAGAGTCACTCTTCGATTTTGAGGATGAAATGGTGTGTTATTGATTAATCATTTATGCTAACAGTAATTGTTCTTGCATATTGACATGATTATTGTATCTTGTAGGAAGAACTTCAATTAGCACTGTTCCAAACTCCATGTGGCGAGAATCTTTTTCTGGAACGGGTAAACACATTGGATTTATCAATAACAAGTTTTATCATGACTTTTACGTTTCTTCAACTTGATTGCTTAATTATTCATCGGTGGAAAATTAAGAGAAAAAATGATACTTGCATTTTGAGGGTGTGGCTGATGTAATTCCATCTGCTGAATTTGTTTGGTGTCCAAAGTAGAAATGGAAGTTTGGAAAGTTTGATATACTAATATTTTTTATACTCTTGATATACGTACTAAAATTAACAACATTTTGACTGTTGCTCATGAAAATTTCACTTTTCTCTTTACACATTGGATGTATTTGACCATTGCTTTGGTTTTTGCAGGTTTTTGATCTTTTTGATGAAAAGAAAAATGGTGTCATTGAATTTGAGGAATTTATTCATGCACTCAGTGTCTTCCATCCATCTGCCCCAGTCGAGGAGAAAATTGATTGTAAGAGTTCAAGAGAATAATTTCGAATCATATACCCAATGAAATTCACACAATGGAATTGTTTAATCTTTTCCTCTTAATATTTCCTTGCAGTTGCCTTCAGATTGTATGATCTGAGACAAAATGGGTTTATTGAGCGAGAGGAAGTGAGTATACTGTCTACAGTATTGTGAAAATACTGATAATTGATGCCTAAAGACATTTGCTGGAGTTTTTAGCTAATTGACCTCAGGATGGTTTCAGGTTAAGCAAATGGTAATTGCCATTTTGATGGAATCTGATATAAAATTGCCGGATGACCTTCTCGAAGCTATTATAGACAAAGTAATTCATTTGTAGTATCCTTGCATTTACTTGGGTCATTTTCTAAATCATTTTGATACTCATAACATCCTTTATCTAATTCTGCAGACATTTGCTGATGCTGATGCTGACAAGGATGGTAGAATCAACAAAGAAGAATGGAAAGATTTTGCTGTTCGACATCCATCGCTATTGAAGAACATGACTCTTCCTTATTTGAGGTATGTGACTTTTTCTGTGTTTCTATGTGCTTTTGTTTTTTCCTTGATTGTCATGCCAGCTTGCATTATCACCCTTGTTTTCTCCTAAGCACCCTATTGTTTGGAGTTTGGTAAATGCTCAAAAGTCTCCAAGCAAAAGATAACTGAGCCTTTTTTTTTTTTTTTTTTTTGGGATTAATCTCATCTCCAGGGATCTCACCACAATATTTCCAAGTTTTGTTTTCAACACCGAGGTAGAAGATTGAAAATATGAAACCCTTTCCAAGTTTTGTATTGAAAATACCCTCATTTGGTGCAAGCCAAGGTTAGAATGGTGCCAAGTTAGATTCTTCTTAACCAGCTTCAGTTATTAGCATAGAATAGTAATTGATATGAGAGCTATTTGTGCTCTACAGTGAGCAGAAATATGATTTTTGTAATCAATATGTGGTGTTGTTGCTTTAGGTTGCAAGTTTTGGATATATGTTGTTTTTTTCCTGGTAATCAAATCAGAGTTGTCTAAATTGTAGGGGATTGTTGTATATCATGAGTAAAAGTTTTAACCATAGATGTTTGAATCTGTCCACTATTTCTTATACCAAATTAGATTCAGAGTTGATTTGCTATTTCATGGAACCAACACAATTTGAGTATGTTGCCCATTCATATACCTTTACTTGGAATATGTTTCCCCAATTTGAATCTTAAAATGTTATTTAATGCCAGAAATAACCCAATTACTAGGAAGTTTGCTAAAACCTTTAAACAAGTTGAGCGACAAAGTCACGCGGTTAGGACTTAGGAATGCCAATTTGGGAAATGGAGATGGATATGGGTTTTCCTTCGGGGAGTTTGGGGAGGTATCCCCACCCTCCATCAATTTCTCCATTTCTCCATGTTTCCTTCAATTCTCAATCCATATTGACTTAAAATTTAACAATAATCAAATATAATAAAATTGACTCATACATCCTTAAACAATATTTATAGAAATGATTTGGTGTAATTGTGTATTTAAAATGCATTGGAAGAAGAGTAGAAAACGATTTAAACCCAAAAAAAAATAAAAAAAAATGGTGAAATCACACATTGTAAATCGAATTTTTATGTTGATTTAGGCTTAGTTTGGTATTGTTGTGTTGTGTGGAGAATTGCTTTTAGATTTGCTACGAGAAGAATCAACTGAGTGCTTAGTAAATTGATTTTTAAAAGTGCCGTGAGAACCAAAAATAATTCCAATGTGTTTGGTAAACTGTAAGTAAAAGTGTTGTGACTATGCAAAATTACTAGAAAGAACACGAATGAATATTGAAGATGTTTTGAAAATAAATAATTTATTTTATTTTTGTGTAACCATAAACATGTTATAAAATAAAAAAATTGTTTTTATTTTTTTGTGACTATAAACATGTTATAAAATAAATAAATAATTTGTTTTATTTTTGTGAGACTATAAACATATAACATATTATTATTATTATTATTTTTATCTATTGCCACCTATATTGTGAATATATCAATAAAAAAAATTAGCTTGTGGTTTTGTGTTTGCCTTGGAACAATCTCTGATACGATAAATTAGGTGATGATACAGTTGAGCAATCCCTGATACAATTGAGTAATCTCTGTCAATCCCTGTTTTGTATGTAATCATAACTCTTTCATGAAAATTTTGATTAATCTCTTAGTTAGACCAGAGTTGACAATTATCTGGTATTAGCTACAACCTTAAATCTCTCTCTGAATTGAGTATTATTGAGTAGTTTTTTAGGCTTCATCGGTCTCTAATATTACTAGTGTTCAAGAGAGAAAAAACTGAGATGGGTACTTTGAGTAAAGAATTGATGATCATCAAAGAACAAGAAAATCACAAAGAAGTTGTTGATGATGATCAAGTGAAGAAAGATGATCATGAAGAAGAAGAAGAAGAAGAAGAATAGGCTGGCCTGCAGAGGAGCTGAACAAGAGAGTTGAAGATTTCATTGCAAGAGTCAACAAGCAAAGGTGGCTTGAAGCTACTAGATCATAATATTAGTTTATGTGTCAAACATATCACAATTGATGAATTTTAATGTGATGAATTTTTATTAGGGGTAGAAAATAATTATAGGTTCTGGGTATAGATTAAATTAATTAATCTTCAAATAAGTGAATTGTTAATTTTGTAACTTAAAAAAGAATATATATTTTGTATTGTAGAATATATATATATATATATATATATAGTTTATAATTACAATTCTAATCAGTTTTTTTTCTTACACATGAATATGCATGAGACCATTCAATAATATAATAATTCCATAGTCAGGAGACTCGGGACGGTCCTGAAAAAAAATAATCAATATTTTTTGTTTTGTAAACAAGATGAGAATTTTAATTAAATATAAAAGTAATATAATATTATGGAAATTGATAGTTATGTATTTTTGTTAATGCAAAAAAATCAAATATCATACAATCATTTTTATAATTCAATTAAAAATGATTGAATGGTTTGTAAGAAATGATTAAATTCAATTTATTATACAATTGTATAATTATTTCACATATTGGATGAAAATAAATATTACAATCTTATAAAAATATTTTAAAGAGATGAGAGAGTCAAATTACAAGTGTAGAAGTTCTTCAGTTTTTGATGTTTTCAGTTAATCTACTGGACATGTTTTTACTGTTTTTATTTTCAGAATTCAGCTTTCAGTTAAGCTACTAAACGCGTTTTTATTGTTTTCACTTTCAGAATACAGCTTTTAGTATATGCTGTGAGACGCTTTTTCAGAATTCAAAACTGAAATAAAAAACACTGTTTTCATTTTTTATTTTCATTTTTATTTTCGAAGAATATCAGGATGGGCCCTAATATCTCCTAAAACTTACCACTCGAAGAGGAAATCTTCGTTGTGCTAGGTGCACTGTTGAGTAGTTAGGCACTGAGAAAGAGATACAGTATATGGCTGCCACGTATCACATTTTCCCTTCTTGTGCGGCTCGTTGTATCCTGGAAGACTTTCTGGTTTAATTGTTTTTTCGCTTTTGTTTAATGTCAGTTTCTATTTAAAAAAATAAAAAAAATAAAAAATAAAAAATAAAAATCTCATTTTCGGTGGCTGAGACTGCAATTGTTACCTACGAGTGTCAGTGTCATTGTAGGCTACGACAGTGTCATTTACGTTTTAAAACATGAATGAATCTAGACCATCCAAATATATTTATAGATGAAAACGTGTATAGATCTGAGAGACTTACAGAAAATTAACAAAAGTGCAGGGTTTGGATTACAAAATCAAGAGTGTGCTTAGAGAATCTGCAAATGGCGGACAAAGCAAGCAAAGCAGTGGTGTTGTATGGAGACGGGTTGGCCCGTTTCATTGACCCATCACACACCCATCTCCACTCTCTTGCATCTCATGGTTGTTCTGGATTCCTAAGCCTCCCCAATGCAACCCCCTCTGGTTTGCTTCTCTTTTTATTTTTATTTTCTTTATGTTTATCTCTTGTATTGATCATTTATACTGTTTAGGAGATATGAAAAATGTTATTTTGTTCATTGTAATCAGAGTTGCCAGTCACAATTAACAGACTTCAATCAATTTTAAGAACCATGAATCTCAAAAACTTTCTTTATGTTGAATCAATTCATCACTGTTTAGGGAATCCCTTATATTAAAGTTGTTACATGTGTAATTGTTGGGATTTACTTGGATTTAGATTGCAGAAAGCGAGGATAATCGAATCGTAAGAGAGTTTGCGGTGTTGCTTGATTCCCATCAAGCTTATCTCAATAAAGTATGATTTCATTATCTTACTTATAGAGAACCAACACTCTAATTCTATAACATTGCAAATTTTGATACTTGTCATTCTTGGCCTTTTATCAGATTGAAGAACTAGAATGCCAGAAGACATCATTAGTTCAGACTATATCAGATAGGTATCATTATATTTAGTTTTTGTTAAGTCTTTATTATGGTTGATCAGAAGTTGGAACTATATGTCGATATACATATTGATAACTTCTTCAACATTTTAGGTTTATGGGGATGAGGACCGCTTTAATAACAAATAATTCAAGTTTGAAATCGATTGGTGGCAAACTTGGCTTCACTACATTGCAATTGAATGAGTTAATTGAAACCAGTGATGATACCCTTTCTGGATTATCACTTGACGTTGTAGCTTCTGGGTTGCTGAAGTTGCTTGGATTTGAAAGAGGGAAGATAATGGAGGCAAGCCAGTTTGATTTAGTATTTGTGCACATCGGGGCTGGTGAAAAGATGAATGGTGAGAAAGACAATGCTTTCGCCAATGATACAGAATATATCAATGCTTTGCTTGGTGGTATACTGCAAATAGCTCAACCTGGAAGCGAAGTGGGTTTGCGTTTACACTTGTCTGTTGTCATGAGCTATGGGTATGTCATGGAGGCTGATCAATCAAATCTGTCAATTTTGATTCCTAATGATGATAAAAACTCTGATCTTTCAAAGCTTGTTCCTCGTCAAAGTTACACTATGAAAGGAGAAAATCCTCGGAATGATGTTAGGTAGGAGAAAACTATACTATTTCTTGATTCATATTTAAATTTCCATGTGTATAGCTAATTTTTTTATCAACAGGCACTATTGCCCAATGTTAATCTCTCAATGGCAGTATGCTGTGACACGCAAAGATATGGCAGAGACATTTTCGTTTAAAGATTTTGAAAAGGTACAGTTTGAGCTTGCTTATGAAATTATTTTTGATTCTGTTATGAAATCATGTTTGATTTAATACTTATTTTGTTTCAATTCTATAATCTATATAGCACACACCCTATTGATGAGACATCTAAAGTGAATACAATTTATTCTTCTCATATATGTATGTGCAACTGTGCAAGTATGCGATGTTGATTCTCATGAACATGATAATTATCTCGAGTGTCAGAACACATTTCGTTGACATAAATTCGTCTAGGATTCTAATTTGTTGGTTTTACTAGTAAAGCCATTTGTTGCAGTGCGTCATTATGTAGTGTTTTGTTTTTCAATGCAGTGGGGTGGAAATCTCGTAATACCAGCTGATAGATTTCTGCATGAGGTAGCATTTAAGCTTTGGAAGGCTCCAAAATATGGAGCATGAGATGGGTTTCCTTGAGAACCAAGTTGTTTTGGGATCATGTTAAACCTTTTGATACAAGAGAATGGAAGATTAAAGCAGAGTCATGCAGCCTCTGCTGATGGTCGGATACAATTCTCTTTGCAATGTTGTTGTTGATTTTGTTTTCTCAAATCAGTATTGGCAGATAAACACCCTATTTTGTTCAAATCCTTTGATTTCATAATATTTAGAATAATTAAATAAGCTCTCTCATTCATTCCAGGGACTTTCAGAGGTCCAACTACGAATGTTATGGTGTCTCTTAAGTTGTGCTTTTCTTCATTTTGTTTCTGCTACAGAGTGAATGTCATTTCATTAATTAATCTGACATATAGCAATGTTACATTTGTAAATACATAAATAGTATAATACAATGATAAATGGTCATGAATTGGGGTATGTGTGAACAGATTTGTTTTTGTTTCAGTTCCAAATAGGCCAGAATTTTGAGATACCTCTAAAATTGAGGCTGTTATATATAATTTGTGAGGGTAAAATAGTAATTTCTCACATGGGTACTTAGTAATTAAAATAAAAATTCATTAAAAATATATAAAAATGCTTGTGAAGAATGCTTTATAGGAGGTATTAGAGCCACCCCAAATACAAAATCTTCAATTCTACGGCTAATACCTTTTTATATGGACAGCCACATTTGTCGGTTATTAAAACAGGTGATTTACATAGATGAGACTACGGTTCGGTTCGAACCAAAAACATGATAAAATGAACTAGATCAAAATTGGATTTCGAATCGAAACCGGTTCATATCCTTTAAAATATGGAACTGATTTAGAACCGGCGGTTCAAGCTTGTTTGGAATCGGTGGTTCCAATGGGTAGCACATTACCACTATTCATATTGGACTTACATAATTTTAAATTATATTTTCTCAAAATAACGTTTTTTGTTTTGTTTTGTTTTTAATATATTATTAAATTGTATTTTCTCAAAATAACGTTTTCTTAAATTGTTTTGTTTTTAATATATTATTTTTGAATTTTTTTTTATTTAAAAAGGATTATGTTTAGTATTTATTTTTTATATTCTAATAATTTAAAGTAGATAATGTTTTAAATAAAGGGCAATTAAGATTTTTTTGTAATAAAGTGCAAGGGCAATTTTGGGCTTTCAAAAAAAAATCATGGTCAATAGCTATTTTTAACTGAAGTTGACTAAAAGGAGGGGTTGTTTGTGCAATTAAAGGCATTAGTTGAATATTATGCCATAATGGGAAACGTTAGGGTAAGTTTGTGCAATTTTCCCTTTTTATTAAGAAAAAAAATTCTTATTTAGACCATTGGGCCTCAACGATCACATTTGTGACCGTTGACTTTTAATATATATTTTAATTTAAAACCCTCTTCCTGATTCCTATAAATAACTACCTCCCATTTCTTTTCTCCTCACTTCAGTTCTCTTTCAATTACTCATTCTCTCTCAATTATTCAATATTTTTTTTTATTGCAATTAAATCGCATTTACATTTATTTATTTATTACTCAATTTAAATTCATTTCCAACAATATTTTTCAAATTTATTTCCAACAAATTTTTCAATTCAATTTTTTCAATGGCAAGTGGAGAAGGTTCAAGGCATTCAAGCAAAGGTAAGGGTTCTATGCGAGACGATGTCGGTTATGACGACATCGCTTATCATGAGTTTCTGCAACAACAAACCTATCTTGAATCCACAAACCCTCATAATCTCCCTCTACACCCCTACTACAAAAGCCAATCACAAAATATGACTGATCCCCATCCAACTTTTGAAGCACCTAATGAAGAGAAGCAGCACAAATCCGATCTCTTCATAATCCATAGGAAGAAAATTACTAAAGATGATAGAAGCTTTGCAGTGGTTTGCAATTTTTTTTTTTGAACGGCAAATTTTATTCAAGAGCCAAGCAAGGCAAAAACAAAACCCAGCAGCAAAGAGCAAAATGACCCAAACAAACAACCCAAAATAGGACAAAAGCAAAAACAACCAACAGACTACACCAACAAAACACACGAACTACAAAGAGCAAAACCCAGAAAACACATACACACCCCACCCACCATTAAAGCAAAACACCAACGAAGAACGAACCACGATTCAGGATCTTGTGGCCTTGTAATTGGAAACCAACCATCTCACCAACTCACGAAACCTATTATCCTTCTTATCATCCCTCATATCCATCATCTCTCTCAACTCCTTCTTTCTACCGTTGAACTCACAGCCAAGGTCCATACCTTTCTCAAACACCTTTGCTATTTCTTCCTCAAGGTTCCACACAATCTCTTTTCTAGCTACTTGGTCCTGATTCTGAATGATTGCTCCAGCACTAAAGCTCCTTAGAATCATGCTATGTCTCTTCAACATATGACAATCTTTCCTCCCTTTTCTTTTCTTCAAAAAGCTGATAGGAGCCACAGGTAGACCCAAAGAATTTAAGTGGTCTAAATCTGGAGGATATGACACATATCGAAAGCATATAACGAGCAAACATCCAGCCGAAGAGGCCAGAAGGTGTTCACAAAGCCAAATTTCTGGGTACACTACCCCTAACCATCAATTATTTAAATATAGTGATGCAAATAATATAGAACAATTAGTTAGAATGGTTACTGTAGAACACTTTACCATTTAGTTTTGGTGAAAATGTTGGTTTTATTAATTATTATCGATAAGCATTAAATCTTGTTATATGTCGTGTTCCTAGAACCACTCTCACACGTACACTTTATGAGATTTATAATAAAGAAAAAAAGAATTTGCAATTTTTTAAAAATAATTATAAAGGTTGTGTTTCTATATGTGTTGACATATGGAGTGACCATTAGATGGTACATTCATATTTGGGTGTCACTTGTCATTATATAGATAATGTATGGACAATGCAAAAAATAATTCTTGCATTTAGAGTGTTTGATGATACACATACTGATAATAATATTTATAGAATGCTTAAAATTATTTTTGAAGATTATAAAATTGAGAACAAAATTTTTACAATTGGTTTTTATAATGCTTCCAACAATACCGCAGTTATTCCTTTTTAACATGATTTATGCAATCCTCATTTTGGTGGTAGATTTTTTCATCAAAGATGTGCTTACCATGTTTTAAATTTATGTGTTAAAAGTGGATTAAAGGTTCCTCAAAATTTTATTATACCTATTAAAGAAGCTCTTCATTATTTGTGGAAACATGCTTCTATAATGAAAGCATGGTCAAAATTTTCTATATTAAATGGTAGGCGTCCATTAGATTTTCTCGTGTTATTTCAACTCGTTGGAATTCTACTTATAAATTGCTTGCTGAAAGTTATGAATATAGGAAATTATTAGTTAATTTTATGCAATATAACGTTTCTAACATTATTCTTCATGCACAACATTGAGAGATTTGCACAAAAATTTGTCAATTGTTGTCTTTAATGAGGCTACTAACAATTTTTTCTGATATTTATTATCATACTACTCATTTATTTATTATTGAGAGTATTAATATTGTTGATGTATTTTCTGAGTGTGCAACCGATGAACAATTACGTCCTTGCATTGATGCTATGAAAGCAAAATGGTTAGACTATTATAGGGAGTTTCCATTTATTTATTTGATTGCATTGTGTTTTGATCCACATTGTAAAGTACATGGTTTGAATGATTATTTAAAATGTTATTATGAATGTTTAGGATTGGGAAAAGAAGTTGATGTTGGTAGTTATTGTACTACAATTCAGTTATTATGTTATCAATTATATGACGAATATCTTAGAATTTATTGTTCATCACTGAACATTGATATTCCATAAACCGAAACTGCATATCATGCTCCTCCATCCTCCACATTAAAGGGGTTAGGTTCTCGACTGTTATCCCCAAAAACAAAAAAAATTACGAACTGATTCTTCATCAGACTTGAATTTCGAGATTGAAACTTATTTTTTTAATTAAAAAAAAAAAAGGTTCGAACCGGTTGAAACTGAAACCGGAGTCACCTCTATGTTTACATGTTCACTAAAAAGACAACTGCTTTTGTATCCAACCAACATAGAAAATTTCATAGTTGGGTATGATGATGATCCTTAAGAACTTCAATCAAGTGGCCAAGTGGGACTATAATGACAGGATTGATTTGCCCTTATAATGCCTGAGCAACAACTTCATTAGATTCAGTTTAAAAATAAAAAAAAATAAAAAAAATAAAAAATAAAAACTTCATTAGATAGCTGCTGTAACTCACATGGATTCAAGGCAAATTCCAAATTCAATAGGTGCTGTAACTAGTATAAATAAAATGGCAACAAGAAATGTAGTTAGCATCAAGAGAATGAGAGATCCAAAAACTTAAACCAAATGTTTGATTTCCTTGTGAAACAATTCTACAATCACTTCAGTTCCTAACACCAGGGCAGACTTTTATCCCTTAAACAACAATCAAGTTCTCTGCACTGCAACTCTGTATTATATACTGTGAACATAATTTTTGGAAGAAAAACAAAACTGTATACCTACTTATGCTGCTTCTACAAAACAAAACTCAAATATTAAAGACACGAAGGATTTAGCAGCCTAGCAAGCTTTATTAAAGACACACGGATTTAACAATCTAGCAACCTTTTGAAACAATAGGTACCCAGCACAAACCAACACAGAAGGAGTAGAGAGAACGAGAACAGCCCAATCAAAAACGGCCACCCAACTAGCATTACGCCCAAGCAGACCACCAGCATAAATGGGAGAAATGAGCGTATCACAGACATGGAATTAATCCAATTGCCCTTAAACAGCATTAGAGCTGCCACATTTATCATGTTCCAACCCATTGATCCGTCATAACAAAGTCGGTTCAGACAGTTAGCAGCGAATGAGTAGCTGTTGCATGTAAATAGGTTGTAAGTTCTGTGCTCATAGTTACGCCTACTTAGCTGTAGGGCATCGTCCCATGTGATCGCCGATCCATATTCTGAGTGTCTATACCCAATATTGCAGGTGTGCCCAGCTAGATTTGGAGGAAAGCAACACTGAACATTCAGATTCCACAACAAAACAGTCAATGGAATGACTGGATTTTAGGTAACTATTAAGTTATTGACTATCTCTTCAATAAAGTAACGATAAATATACTTGAGAAGATGAGAGAAAAAAAATTATGATGCATTCAAGTTGTCTTTTGAATAACAAGTTGACACTACATCAATGAGAAAAAATAATAATTTCTAGTTTATTTATATTAGTTTCTTCAAGTTCATCATAAGTAGCATGAGATACAGAATTTCCATTGACCAACCAAAAACTTTCTCCACCATTGATGATGATGATAAAGAGCATGCATGTATATGAACATAATATATTGAGTGGATGTGTGTGCGTGCAAGAGAGAGAGAGAGCAAAATATATTAATCGACAGCACGACGGAGTAAATTTAGTAGCAACTATAATTCATAAATCTGTACCTTTGTCCTATCAAGATGGATATATCTAGCTGCAGAACCAAAAGCAAACTCATCAACATTTATAAGATTGGATCCTGAAAAATCCAAAATGACTCCGTCCTCCCTGCAAATGCCAACATGTCCAATGAACGGTGCCAACCAAGAGACAACCGGCAATGGGGTCCACACTAAACAACATGGAAACTTTGCAGCCTTAGGATCAATTTCTTCCAGTGGCCATAGCTCATGCTGAATTTTTGAAGTAGAAATCATATGTTCGATATCATAAGCCGCTTTTTGATTCATTTTAGGAAATTTTGCCCTTGACATATAACTCTGTACAATTTCCAGCCACCCAGTATCACGGTATCAAACTACTCCCTCAGACATAATGAACTTGTTTCCAATATAAACAAATTAAATGTTGTTCATAAGAACGGTAATTCTGCAAGAAACACATCATGCCATGTCTATTTGTCAACAATAAAACAAGGGAATGCACATTACAATTTAAAAAGTATATATATATATATATATATATCAAACAATCATTTAACAAAAGAAACTGAAGAGGGAATCCATTAAGTTTAAGAATTCCCATGTTTGCTTGCATCATGAAGAGTGCAAGGTTCCGAAAAATCATTTATCAAAAGAAACAACCATTTCTATCATTCACTCTTTGCTTCATGAAGAAAAAAATGCGCTGAGTACAATGAAATGTTCCTTCTGCCACATTCACCGGCGACAAAAAACCACTAGATCTCTAACCACTGAGAGTCTGAAGGCAAAATCTAAGGGCAACTTACTTATTTACAAAACCAAAGAGAGTCCCCACATTCTAATACTGAACTGTGTTTGCTGACATGACATCAGTTTCTAGATAACTTTTCCATTTATGCTTCAACTCCCTTTTATCAACACACATTAAAACATGGAGATAAGAACATTGAGGACCTAACCAGTACTCTTTACTCATAGATTTAATTAATATCTTGATAGAAAATTATCCAGTAAATACTTCTGTTCTCAAAAAACAATGTTTCAGATACCTAATAAGTCATGACCAATCAGACAATTTCCCTAATGCAACATATAAATATAATCAGATTAAACACCAGAAGCTCCGTTCAATTGCTAAAAATCAGCTAAGATTAAAACATTGAAACCCCAATTTGTTGTTAATAAGACCAAAAAAAAAAAAAAAAAAAGGAAATGAACAACTCTTCAAATTTCACTATCCATACGTAATATGTTTGACACCGATTTTTTACCAACCAAACACAACCCAGATGACTTTTCTTGGCATCACTTCAATTACACATTTAACAGTAACAGGATCTCAAATTTGAATAAGGAAAGACTAAAAAAAAACTTAAGGGTACTAATAAAATTCAGAAATGAAGGTGTGTGACCGACCTGTAAAAAGAAGTGATGCTGAGGCAGATATATCAAGGTTGGTGCAGCAAAAACAGAACCTGAAATGACTTTGCTTTCCTTCTACTAGTTGTTTGTTCATGGTGAATAAGCAGAAACTTCTCTGATATATCGTGACAAAAATCAAAATTTGGTTTTTTTTTTTTTTTTTTTTTTTTTTTTTTTTTAATAATTTAAATTTCTTATTTTGGATTTGGAAGGGAAAGACAGAAAAGTGGAGAGATGCATGAACCAGACCCTGATTCTCAGTTTCAGACTTCAGAGGTGGGACCCTTCCCACCATTCTCTTTACTTCTATAAATAAATAAAATTATTTTCATTACTTAATACACAAATAAACTTGGCCTCCAGCCCCAAGTAATCCATAAATTAAAAACTCATTTGGTAAACCGTATTGGATTGTATTGGATTATATTATATTGTACTATCATTAATATAAACCTGTGTTTGATGATATGCTGTATGATATTATATTAAATTATTCCTATTTGACTTTATTGTATTTTATTATATCATAAAAATATAATTTTTTTTTAAAATAGTTAATAATTAATTTTAAATATCCTTACCATAAATAAATCAATAAATATTTATTTTAATTGAAATAAAAATTTAAATAAATAATATTTTTTATAAATAAAATAAATATTTCCTATTTAATTTTGAAATTATAAAAAAAAAAATATTAACAATATAACACATATTTCATTAATATTCCATATTTATTGAAGAAAAAAAAATGTTTTTTTCTAATACAATACAATATAATATCACTAAATATAATGTATTAGCTAATACGGTGTTTACTATCTTAGGCAATTAAAATGTACTAAAATAATACAATACATTGTTTGCACCAAACAATGTATTGTATTATTTTAGTACATTTTAATTGCCTAATACAATACAATACAGCAAAACAAACAAGGCCTTAGGGAATACTTCACTTTGGTATCCAAGTGATTAGTTTTTCAAAAAAAATTTAACAATGGTTGTGTTTTTTACTCCTAACAAAAATTCATCAATTTAGTCCCTCTGTTGAGTCTCAGTTAGTCAAAATAAACACTGTGAGGGGTAATTTGGTCTTTAGACTTGTTATGTGCAATATTTTGACATATATATTAAAAAAGAAAAAAAAAAAAAAAAAAAAGAAGCAAATGGAGGAGGTTTTGAAGGCCATCTCCATCGTCAATTGAGGTAGCCTCTGTTGTCTCCTCCAATGGTCAAAGAAAGTCACGGCTTCCTCTGACTGGATATGGAAATATCAATATTGGAGTAAGCTAGTTTTTCCGACGAGAGCTGGAGGAAGTTTTCCTTTCAAAATCTCACAGAAGGAAGTCCTCCGAACTAGAGGAAGACACCTTCCTCCATGGAGGCCACCTTCAGCGATGCCTTCCATTAAAAAGAAAAAGTTTTTTCACTTGTATTTTAATTATATAAAATAATAAATATTAAAAGAGATTTTTTTCTTGCAATCCAAAATTTTCTTTTAAAACTCTTTTTCTAAAGAAACTCCATCATAAAAACTTAAATTTAAAAAAATTCTAAAGATACATTATTTTGTTCTAAAATTATCTTTTTTATCCTTTGACACTCATCTGATTTAAAGATACTTCATTTTAAAACATTAAATTAAATTTATAACTGTTCTTCATTTTATTTTAAATTTAAATTAATCAAAACACAACTACAAAACATAAAGAAGCATCATTGGACTGTAAACAAAGAAAAGAAAAAAAGAAGAAGTATCATATGAAAACGGCGATTTCCCCTCCACAACTGATTTCGAGGCCGGCGGTGTCCCATAACGATTGAAGAAGGAATTGTTCTTAATGAAAAATTGGATGTTGGTATCACTGACTTGTAGACTCTTGTGATAGTTCTGGAGGAAGATGAAGGGGTTGAACTCGCTTGGGTCAAAGACAGTGTGGGATGTTGTTTATCGCCACAAATTCTATCACGATTTGACCTCGGCCACCACCTAGCTTCTTCAAATTGAATAAGATTTTTTTTTCTTCTTTTCTACTCTTATAAATTTGAGATTTGTTGAGTGAGTCCAGACTAGCTACTAGCTTGAACTCATGATTGATCAATATAAATATGAAAAAATTAGCATTAGTTACATGATAGGTGTTGTATGTATATTTTCGTTAGTATGACACGTCAGCAAAGATAGCGGTTAATACGGAAGTACAATAATTCCACGTCACCAGATCTGGACACGTCATCAAGAAAGCTAAATATGAAAGTTAGAAGCGTATGCGCCAAGTAAAGTCATCTAGTTAAAGAAATATTAATGAGCGAAGATCCTGCTCGCCAAAAATCTTTACTCAGCGAGATCTACTCGGCCAAAACAGGAACTACAATCCTATCAAGATACGTCTTATCAAGCGGAGATCCACTCAGATACGAAATCCAAGAATCACACTCCAAGTAAGGAAATATCTCTATTTCCTCTCTAGTGTCAGAAATCTAATCAGGAAAGAACTCAAAGCTTCCAGAAAGATAAACACTAAACGGGAAAACGAGTCCTAATCAGTCTACTCTACCAGAATCCTACAAAGATTCTAATTAATGAATCCACCACTTATATGACAAGAACTAGGGCAACTCTAGATCGAACCATATAAATACAACCATGTACTCATTATAAGGGGGATCGACATCATGAGTAATTTACACTTACATGAGAAAAAAGATACGAAACATAAGCAATTATCTGAGAGAAAGCGAGTATTGAGTGTGTAATTATTATATTCATAGTGGATCTCTTCTCGCCGTCACCGGCATCGTGGATGTTTCCTCGCCTTGAGGTTTTACCACGTAAAACATGTGTTATGTTTGGTTTATTATTTATTTCCTGCTTTTCTACATTACTATTCTCAAATTCGAATGAATCGTATCACATCCACGTGGAGAAAGAGGCTTTGATTATTCAACCCTAGACTGGTTAAAGCTTCAATCTGCCTACGTGTTATTGTTTGACGGTTGATTTTTCAACGATCCAAAAATCACCGTCAACAATTGGCGCTAGAAGGAGGGGGGCTGAACTCAACTCCGAGGAAACCTTATGAACAGACCGTAGAAGGAATTCTGATGTATCCAACACTTGAAGCACCCAACAAACGACTATCGGATGTGTTAGGGAGTGGATTAACTACAGTACCCGCAATAGGAGGCCCAATTGCGACCAAATTCGAAGGGAGAATATCTCCAAAGCTTCAAAGTGTCAAAAGTCGTCCGAGGAATTGCTTTCCTTTTCCGACAACTTACAAAAAAGAAGAGTTGCCATGAATCACGGAATTTCTGACCAATGGACACTAAAGTGAGCATATCTCCCTCTACGGAACTCGGATTTGTGAACCGTAAAAACCGTTGGAAACTAGACATCAAAACCTTTCCAAGCATATATGGTTCGCAACCCAGTTTAGTTCGTGCAATTTTTGGTGGCCCCCGCAACACTGAAGTAAGCAATTCGCGGAAGATTCTCTGATCTGACCAATGGACACTAAAGTGAGCATATCTCCCTCTACGGAACTCGGATTTGAGAACCGTAAAAACTGCTGGAAACTAGACCTCAAAACCTTTCCAAGCATATATGCTTCGCAACCCAGTTCGGTTCGTGCAATTTTTGGTGGCCCCCGCAACACTGAAGTAAGCAATTCACGGAAGACTTTCTGATCCGACCACCGGTCGCTAAAACAGAGGTAACTCTCTCCAGAAAGAACGGAATCATGAACCATGAATTTTGCTGCAAACTAGATGCACGGAGCCTTCCGAGGACATGTGGTCTGCGACACAATTCAGCTCGAGGAATATTTGACGACCTCCAGAACGTTGCAGTTCAGTAAAAAAGGAAAGAAAGGACCCAAAGTCAATTATCAGCTAAAGCTCATTCGGCTCTTCGTTACCGACTTATCCAACAACAAAGGATCCAAGAATAAAAAAACTACACACCAGGTTTGGTAAGTGGCCGAGGTAAGCCAATTTACACATTGTTTAATTTTATGATCTTGTCGTTCTATTGTGCGAACAGAGAATATACTAGTCGTATATGGTAAAATAAAAGAAAATTGACCAAAAAACTCAGTGGAGTTTAACCAAGGCTTTGATCTTGGTAAAAAACGCTTCCGAGAGAGTTTAAATGCAGTACCGGAATTGTTCGGGCAAGGAGGTACGCTCTCACTTTCACTTATAATAATGTGAATTAGCTAATAAGTAATTAGAAACGACATAGTCTGTAAATATATATTCTCATTAAATATGTGTACAAATCACTTTGATTTGGAGATGCACTATTACCTTCACCAAAGCAAATTCAATCGGCGACAGGTATGCCACAATCTTTATTATTGATGATTAAAATATATTATGTCAACCGTTATTTAAAAATCCATATTGGATTGACTGAATACAATCTAGTTCAACCAAATTCGGTCTTTTGAGCATAAGTTTTGCCAAATTTAAACACTCGAAATATTAGATATGCCTAATACATCAGTGAGATCGAAGATGAGTCTATGATACTTGAAACGTATAATTTCTTTGATCTAGATATATTAAATTATGTCTACTTCTTCATATTGTTATACTGTCACGTATAAATCCGTAGCATGCACGAACTTGTTGTATTTCTCTTTACTTTATATTACCCCCACATGTTGTCTATGTCTGTTACTCTCATACGCAACAAATAATATGCATGTACAAATTAATAGATAGCATACAATGCCCGCTTAATGAGTATGCTTACCAGCTTTTATAGCTTCGGCGCACATGGCACATATTGTCAAAATACGAATTTATGGACACTATATTTAGACACTAACCATTACTAAATATGAATGAGTTGCTTCAATTTTATCCAGTCTCATTAAAATGCATAATTGTTATTACCTATGCAAACTTCACTCACATGCACTAATAAACTGTGCTTTGACTAACCATCTGCTAAGATTATTATATAGCAAAGTTCATCAGGATTCGGCCTAGATAAAAGTTCTTCTAAACTTCCTGATCGAACATGTCAATGAAACTCCAAACCGGGATGGCATCAGTCAATTACTGGATATCACCACACTATTGGCTGTCGAAATAAGAAAGACCAGCCGAGTAGAAGAAGCCTGATCTATGAGAAATACCAGTCTGGTCTACAAGAAAGATCAGCCGAGAAGAGAAGTCAGGTCTTAATGGAATCATTACAGTGGGTCACGGGCAGCAAACATGGATAATCATTCGGCACATCCACAAACTAGTGTGGATCTTTTAGACACTAAGGAATTTCTGATCTTACCACCAAACTCTGAAACATAATCCAGCGTGCACAAGAAAAAAAGGGGGGTGGATGCAGTGTTAAAAGCGCTTCAACAAGCCTAAACAATTGCTGGGGGGCTATGGGAGCAAAAGATTTTACCGTAAGGAAATTCGCAGTTGTGAAAGTGGTTTTTACGAAAGTCCCTTTTCCGCCCCGACAAAAAAAAAAAAAAAAAAAAAAAAAAAAAAAAAAAAAAGGAACTGCTCAAAGACAAAGTATCTGAAGCAATACAATCAAACTTCAGGCTCGGTAAGTGACAAAGGTTAGTTAATTTACATATCTGTTCAGTATTACAATTTTATCAAATCATTACGCAAAAAAAATATCCATCCGGCGTATTAAATAATAAATCAAATAACGATTTTTTGGAATTTAATCAAGACTGTTATCTTGATAAAAGTGTTTTCGAAAGCGCTTAATGACATTGTCAAAATCGGTCGGACTTGGAGGTACGTTTTGGTTTAATTATTATTACTTATTATTATCTTGCATCTCAATAACATGATAGGATATCATGGTGCTTATTTTTCTGCCGCTAATTAATTAAAATCATAAGCTGTACACTGTATGCTTTTCTGTCAAAATATATACTTCTTGTTTATCATGCCAAGTGTTCTTATAAGCAAAGCACCCATCATGAATCCATGGATATTGTATCCCAAACGAATACCATCACCAATACTGTACATGGAACCAACTATTTTTGTTCAGCATTATTAAAATATATACATGTATATTTATTATTTGTGCAAATGCTACTCACATGTTTGACATAGTAAGAAAAGATGAGAACCTTAGCACAGGTATCGAGCTTCATATCAATGTGCGCAAAACGAGTTTCATCTCGGTGCATGTAAAAATTCAAGCGAAGGCAGAACATTCTCAACAATGACAAAGTAAACACCGGTGAATGGGTACCCACAACCATAGCAGGCTCTAAAGACGAAAACGTCAGAGCAGCCTGAGTTAGAAAAACGCAAGCAGATTAATTGTTGCTCGCCACCATTGGCAAGCGTGACCCCTTAAAGTGAAAATAAGGCACTCAAAAACAACGGTCGAAATAAGCGCTGGGGGTCGAATAAACTAGCACTCTTAAACCGCGGAACAATAAGCAAAAGAGGGAGACGTCCCAACAACATGCTTAAAGACTTGGTGTACGGTCGGATACGTCATGACAAACACTAAGTAAGCCGAAAACTCAGCAATGGCAGCTGAACAAAGAAGGTTTTGAGCCTTAAAGACTTGGTGTATGGTCAGATACGTCTCGACAAACACTGAGTAAGCCGAAAACTCAGCAATGGCAGCTGAACAACAAAAATGGCCCTGCGCCTAAGCCGAAAACTCAGCAATGGCAGCTAAACAACAAAAAAGGGGCTCTGCGCCTAAGCCGAAAACTCAGCAATGGCAGCTGAACAAAGAAGGCTTTGAGCCTTAAAGACTTGTTGTATGGTCAGATACGTCTCGACAAACACTAAGTAAGCCGAAAACTCAGCAATGGCAGCTGAACAAAGAAGGCTTTGAGCCTTAAAGACTTGGGGGTCGTTTGTTTTTTTGTTTGAAGACTGAATAGTCCTGAATTTTACTGAAAACTGAATAGTGACTGAAATCTGAATGACATGTTTGTTTCCTTTTTTCTCATATCTGAATGTACTGTCAACATGTTTGTTTTTTAAAAATAAAATTGTCTGAAAAAAAGTAATTTTACATCTATACCCATGTTAAACAATTATACATATAATATAGAATAAAAACAATCCAACAATAATAATTATATATGAACACATATGATCATGATCTTCTTCTTCGATTACAAACAAACTTTATTTTTACTAAGAAAAGAAAAGATTTTTTTTTTTTCAAAAAATAAAAGGGGCAAAAAGAAAACTCATACAAATCACTCTATAAAAATAATATATAAATATATCACCCTAATATCATAATAAAGTATTGATATTAAACATCAATATGAGAAGTGATTAGGGTTCTTTTTTATTTTTAAAGCTATTTAAAATAAGTAATATATTAAAATAAAGATTTCTATACAATATATAACTATGATGAAATTGGATATATGTTATATTTGGAGGATAGTATCGGAAGAAAAGATTTTGGATTGCATTTAATGCAATTCAGTGATTTACAATCAAGTTAAAAGTCAGGATTTTTTACTTTTTCTTTTAAGTTGTTTTTTGGTATTTTAAAGTTGTTTGACCACTTAAAAAAACAAACAAAAAAACTTAATAATTATGATTCAGACCCATTAAGTTAGAAGTGAAAAAAACAAACGACCCTTTGGTGTATAGTCAGATACGTCTCGACAAACACTGAGTAAGCCGAAAACTCAGCAATGGCAGCTGAACAACAAAAATGGCCTTGCGCCTAAGCCGAAATCTCAGCAATGGCAGCTAAACAACAAAAAAGGGGCTCTGCACCTAAACCAAAAACTCAGCAATGGCAGCTGAACAAAGAAGGCATTGAGCCTTAAACCAGAAACTCAGCAATGGTAGCTGAACAAAAAAAAAAAAAGGGCCCTGCGCCTAAACCGAAAACTCATCAATGGTAGCTGAGCAAAAAGAAAAGGGGGTAAGTACCTTTTTGCTTAAATTGTATTTATGTCAAGTTTAAAATGTGCAGGTACAAAGCTCCTATGAGCAAGTGCACACAAAAGCAACTGGGAAGCTTTCAAATACAAGATCTGGGCCACCTAAGCCGAACACCTTGAGGTTGGCTCGGCTCGCTAAAAATCATGTAAAAACCCCGAAAGTGGGTAGAAACTTAGATACGGTCAAGACCCCCCGTGGTACAAAATAAACGCTCAGGCTGCCTTGAGCCGGAAAGCCCAAATTCTTGTCTGTCAGTCGAGCGAGCCTCTGGAGTGACTCGCAAGAAGTGCAAAAGATAATCGGCCAAAAAGAAGACCGGTCTATAAGAAAGATCAGCCAAAAGGAAGAATTTGACCTACGAAAAAAGATCAGCCAATAAAAAAAAAAATCGTTTTAACAAGACCGAGTGAAGTATCAAAAAGCCGGGACCTCATCGGAATGAAGAGACTTAAAAGCATACGGGCATCAAATCTTAGGTGTCAACCTATTCAGCTCACTGTGGCAGTTCAACTCGCCATAGCTAGAATAACTTAGCTCGCCGTGATTGTTCAACTCAACGGGTCCATTCAGCTCATTAGCTCTTTAACTCTTCAAAAAAAAAAAATACCAAGTTCACCCCGATGCATGATGAAATCAAATAATAATAATAATAGGAAAAAAAAAAAAAGATCTCAAAAATCAGAGCTTGTGAAACAAGGAATATCAGCCAAAAGGCCCTAACAAAATAAATGCAAAAAAGGGGACAACTAAACTAAACTACTGGCAGCCCTCTCGGGTTGACCAGCTATTTATCATGTTGCTTTACTCGCCATGACGACATCATCCACTCCATAGCCAACCATGTTGGTAAAGATGATAACGAGAAATAAACGGTAAATACACACTGAAAGTAATCGACACTTCACCAGAGCAGCAACATCGAACACAATTGTCTCACAATCAGTGACTTCGCCATTTAAGGAGATTATTTACACGGCGATGAAAGCATTGAACAATGGAATACTTCTCGGTCAGAAGAATGATGGTGAATAAAGCACTCGCACAAACAGAAAGTAATATAAGTACTAAAAAAAATGATGCGAAGAACAACAAAAGAAGCGGTCATGCAAAGAAGCATTAAATGCTGAAGTTTGCACTTGAAATGGAACATGAGGGTTAAAGATAGAAAGGAAGGAAAGAATTTCCCTAAAAACCAGAAGCCAAGTATGATTATAAATACTACTCACCAAAACGAAGGAATGAAGAGATCAAGTCGCTTGTTCGACTCGAAGTATTTATGGGGGTATTGTTGTATGTATATTTTCGTTAGCATGACACGTCAGCAAAAATAGCGGTTAATACAGAAGTACAGTAATTCCACGTCACCAGGTCTGGACACGTCATCAAGAAAGCTAAATATGAAAGTTAGAAGCGTATGCGCCAAGTAAAGTCATCTAGTTAAAGAAATATTAATGAGCGAAGATCCTGCTCGCCAAAAATCTTTACTCAGCGAGATCTACTCGGCCAAAACAGGAACTACAATCCTATCAAGATACGTCTTATCAAGCGAAGATCCACTCAGCTACGAAATCCAAGAATCACACTCCAAGTAAGGAAATATCTCTATTTCCTCTCTAGTGTCAGAAATCTAATCAGGAAAGAACTCAAAGCTTCCAGAAAGATAAACGCCAAATGGGAAAATGAGTCCTAATCAGTCTACTCTACCAGAATCCTACAAAGATTCTAATTAATGAATCCACCACTTATACGACAAGAACTAGGGCAACTCTAGATCGAACCATATAAATACAACCATGTACTCATTATAAGGGGGATCGACATCATGAGTAATTTACACTTACATGAGAAAAAAGATACGAAACATAAGCAATTATCTGAGAGAAAGCGAGTATTGAGTGTGTAATTATTATATTCATAGTGGATCTCTTCTCGCCGTCACCGGCATCGTGGATGTTTCCCCGCCTTGAGGTTTTACCACGTAAAACATGTGTTATGTTTGGTTTATTATTTATTTCCTGCTTTTCTACATTACTATTCTCAAATTCGAACGAATCGTATCACATCCACGTGGAGAAAGAGGCTTTGATTATTCAACCCTAGACTGGTTAAAGCTTCAATCTGCCTACGTGTTATTGTTTGACGGTTGACTTTTCAACGATCCAAAAATCACCGTCAACAATAGGAAACCTTTTGTACAGAACAAAGCTACCAATGATATAAATAATATAGAAATATTATTCAAAAAAAAAATGTAGCGGGTTTGCGGTTGTGACCCGTGGACCCTCTTGGTTTCACGGGCTCATGGGCGGGTGCGAGTGCGCCCAAAACCCGCTGGTGAAACCTGAACCCGAACTCGTTTAATTTCACAGGTTCGCGGGCGGGTGTGGATGAAGAAAATTTTCACGGGTATGGGTTTGGATTTTGCAGAACCCGCCTAAACCCAGCTCATTGCCATCCCTAACTAGGATAAATAGACAATGAGTTCAAATATACTTCTCTAATGCAACCATCTTCATTCAATTTCAAGTTAAGGTGGCAAAAACAAAAAGGCAGACACTGTCAATATGACTGTCTACTTTTAGACAGTTTGTTGGACACTGTCAACATGATTGACTCAGCAAGTACATTTATGACATAGAAAGTGATCGGTGTTTCTATTAAACTAATAATATTGTTTGATAAAGAAATAAAATAAAAAAGACAGGTTATTAAAAAAAAAAAGTATTTTGAACAGAAGCCATTGGAGACTAAATGTTAATTTGGTTGTCTATCAACTATACATTTCTGACATATAATAGGCAAGTCTCTTGACATTGTTGTCATGTCAACAATTTTTGACTGACAATCCAAACTTGCATTGGAGATGCGCTTAGAAACTAGAGATCAAAAACTTTCCAATTCCACCTTAATCGTAAAATTTGGTTATATATGTAGAGAGAACGTAGTCATTGAAGTTTGGGATCGAAGTCTGATTTTTCTAGAAAATTGGAGGTTGAAGATGAACCCAATGGGCGGCGGTTGTGTATCACCTCTGACTCAAACACTAGAAATAAGGGCATTCGTGGAATCCTTGTTAAATTCCGAGTCAAATGGTGGTTGTCCCAAAATTAGAAAATTTTGGGAAGACTGTGCATAGAACATACGCTGCATAGGTTTCAGCTAGTGCAGTAGATGCGTGTCACATTATGAGCGTGGCATGCATCAAAAGGTCTGACGGTTGACACGCGCCGACAGTTAGCCACTGTTCCAGCGTGTGTCTATCACATGTTGTCGGCTGCTGATTTCCGATGACGATTCTGGCCACACAAGAAATTGGTGATTCCAAAAAAATTCACTTCAGTAGGATCTAAAGAACATGACTTAAAATTTAGAGTTCTCTCCATTATTAACAAATTTTTTATGTGATTTCATTTCTCTGTAGATGGACAAAATGGAAATCAATAACTCATCTGAAACAGTTGAAATCTACGAGGAGTATTCACTAGAGTTAGTTGAATTATCCTCAGAGGAGGATACTTATGAAGAGTATCCACTCAAAATTCCTGATATAATTGGATGTCACAGTCTCTAGAGGTTGAGATACCTAAGTCACAATATTGAAGTGAATACTTGGCATGCTAGACTAGGCCATATCAGTCAAGATAGAATGAACAGATTGGCTAGAGAGGGATTCTTAGGTCCACTTAATAAGATAGAATTGTCTATTTGTGAAAATTTTCTAGTAGGAAAATTAGGTAGAAAACCATTTAGAAAAGGAACTAAGGTTGAAAATCCATTACATCTAATTCACTCTGACATCTATGGTCTAATGGGTGTAAGAGCGAGACATGGAGCCTCATCTTTCAGTACATTCATAGATAATTTTACGCGTCTTAGTCATGTCTATTTGATTTCTCATAGGTCAGAAGCACTGGATTGCTTCAAATTGTATTTGAACTTAGTTGAGAATCAATTAGAAAAAAGGGTTAAAGTTTTATGTATTGATCGAAGACATGAATACATTTAAGAACAGTTCAAGGAATTGTGTAACGACAAGGGTATAAATAGACAATTAACTATTCATAGGACTCCGCAACAAAATGGTATGGTGGAAAGACAAAATAGAATATTGTTGGAAATGGTTAGGTCCATGATGGCACAAGAGAATCTCCTAGTATACCACTAGGGAGATGCTTTATTAATTGTTGCCTATGTACTTAATCGAGTTCCCACGAAGTCATCAACTTTCACACCTTATGAGTTATGAACAGGTAGAAAACCCGACCTAACTCATTTGCGACTTTGGGGGTGCGTATGTTATGTTCATGATCCATCTAGTAAGTATGGAAAATTGGGTGCAAGAGGAAAAGAAAAGTATCCTTATCAGATACTCTGAGCATTCCAAAGGATATGTATTCATAGGTGAAAATTCATATGAAAGTGTGACTGAGTTAGGATCACGAGATGTAAATTTTTTAAATAGTGAATTTTCTAGCAGATGTGAAGTTGATAGAGACATTCAATTCTACGAATTGGATGATCTAAACAAGGATACAAATTTGAATACTCCACTAGAAGTGAATATAGATCTACATGAACCTTCTATCCCTAGTGGGCGTGACGAAGCTATTGAGACAGCACGTTTAGATTTGCCTACTCGTAGAAGCAACCGTAGAGCTATCCCACATCGTCGATTTGAGATTGAAGGGGAAACATTTATGATTGCTTCACATGATGTTGATGAGCCTAAAAATATAAATTAGGCTCTCAACTCACCTAACAAGAAATTGTGGATAAAAGCTATGCAAGAAGAAATGGATTCAATGAAAAGTAACCATGTATGGGACTTGGTTGACTTGCCGCATGGGCGAAGAGCCATTGGAAATAAATGGGTTTTTTCGCATCAAGCGAAGGCGCATGGCACGGTAGAGAGATATAAGGCGCGTTTAGTCGTGAAAGGATATACCCAACAAAAGGCTATTGACTATGAAGAAACTTTTTCCAATGTTGTAAGGTTTGCTTCAATACACCTTATTTTGGCAATCATCGTACATATAGACTTAGAATTACATCAAATGGATGTGAAAACGGCATTTCTCAATGGAGAACTAGATGAAGAAATTTACATGGAATAACCTATGAATTTTGTTTCAAATGGCCAAGAGCACAAAGTTTGCAAGCTAAAAAGGTCAATATATGATTTGAAGCAATCATCCAAACAATGGTACATTCGGTTCCATCAGGCAGTCATGTCTTATGGGTTCCAAATGACAGAAGAGGACCATTGTGTGTACATAAAATGGGTATAAGATAAGTTTGTAATACTATCTTTATATGTGGACGCTATTTTATTGTCTGAAAATGATAAAGGGTTTGTATTTACCAGAAAGAAATGGTTATCATCAAATTTTGAGATGAAGAATATAGGTAAGGTTGTCTATATATTAGGAGTTAAAATTACAAGAGATCGTTCAAAGAAACTCATTGCTCTATCACAAGAGCCTTACTCTTACATAAGGAAAATTCTTAAATGATTTAATATGGCTGATTATAGGCCTTAGTCTCGACATGTGTCCTAAAACTCTACAAGAACGTGAAAAAATGCAAAATGTTCCTTATTCCAGTGCGATTAGAAGTCTCATGTATATTATGATGTGTATGAGACCTGATATCTGTTATGCGGTTGGACTTGTGAGTAGATATCAATCCAATCATGGACAAAAACATTGGGTTGCCGTGAAGTGAATTTTAGCATATCTCAAGGGTACTACTAATTATTTCCTTTGTTATCAAGGTGGAGATTTACGTCTCGTTGAATATACATATGCCTATTGGGGAGCCGATCTGGATGAGTGAAAATCTACATCAGGATATGCATTTCTGCTCAGCCAGGTGTTATCTAATGGAGTAGCAAGAAACAGACGTGTATTGCTTTATCAACGATGGAAGCTGAATTTGTGCCTTGCTCGATAGTAGCACAAGAAGCCATCTGGCTTAAGAGATTTTTGGAAGATCTGGAAATCTTCACGGGCACAAGAAAGCTAGTAACAATTTACTGTGATAGTCAAACAGCAATTGCTTACACCAAAGACTCCAAGTATTATAATAAATCTAAACACATAGAGACGAAGTATAATTTTTTCAAAGACATCATAGCGAAGAAAGAAGTGACGATTCAATATATTTCTACCCATGAGATGGTAGCGGATCCTCTCACTAAAGCTGTGACTATAGATTTATATGTATCACATGCTAAGTCTTTAGGGTTGCGTAGAATGAAATGATGTAACAGTTTGAATCGTTGTGTTGAACTTTGTTGTTTCATTTATAAAATGAATTGGTATTTATCTAAAATGATACTAGCATGTTATATTTTACACAAAAACCATTTAGATATGTCTTCAGGTTGAGACCGGTATTCTTACACGTGTGGTCGTCTTAGTTGCTAAGACAGTTAGCTGAGATAAGACATATATATAATAGAGAATATGTAGGATATATTCTCGCGGATCTAATATATATGAATTTGTCGCCTTGACTGGGTCAAAATGATGTTCACAATAATTATATCAATATTTTAGAACCGATCATGATATACCCCACTATCATTTATATATGATCAAGCTAGATGTGAGATCTTAATATGGCGCCTAAAAAGGGGTGAGCTTTTAAGAACTCAGGTTAGGCACAGGATTTGTGACTGAACTCATATCTGTATAGTGAATAATATAAAGGCATATCCATTCTTATTTAGAATAAAAATCTCTGTAACACGTGTTTCATACGGTGTGTGCTATTAGTGACCGATGTGGAAAATGAGAGAATGAATCTCTGCTTCCTCATTGTGTAAGTTCCACTGAAGTTATATATAAAACTTAAAATAGTGTCCTTATGACCATCCACTTTATCTTGAAGTAATAGGATAGTGTTAGCACATAAAGCATGTTATTTCTATGGCTATGATAATTTAGCCTTTGGGACACTTCTAAGGTAGCAGTTATTCCGGAGATCAAAAGACAAAGACAAAATGGGAAAATTTAATGATTTTTCATCTGACAGTATTCACTGGTTGACCAATTGTATTTATGGATACAATTGTGAATACTTGAAATGTGATAAAGTCAAGCATAGCTTTTCAAATACTAGAAGAGTTAAGTATGCTTTGGTCTTAGGGATGGCAAAATTCCCCGTGGGGACGGGGCCCCGCGGGGACCCGCACTTTTGGGGTGGGGATGGGTTTCAATTTGGTGGGGATGGGGCGGGGATGGGGATAGATAATCTAACCCGCAATGAGTATGGGGCGGGGATGGGTTTTATACTCCCCACCCCGCCCTACCCCGCTTAAAATAATACTTAGTTAAACTACATAGTTTCAAAGAAAATAAATAAATAAATATATAAATACATTAACCCTAACTTTACATCTCACTTAACATAAAATGACAAAGCAAAAACTATTAGAAAAAAACCTTAGCCGCTAACTTTAACTCTAACTCTCTAATCCTCAAACAACTTGAAATTCACCATTCAAGCAAGAGGATATATAGTAAGTTTATTTCTCAAATAACTTTTAAAATTAAAAGTTTAATAACAACGGTTTTTCTTTTTAAGTTTATCACTTTAATAATTCCCAACTCTTGAATTAAATTTAATTTGTTTATCACTGCTTCAGGTAGGCACAAATATGTCTACAGATGTACTAGAAAGTGAAGACTCAATATTGGTGTTATCAAGAGAAAATTGTGTAAACATACAATATCAACATAGGGTGGAAACAAACTAAATAAGAGAGAACTAGAGAAATAAATGCAACTATTAGATGATTAGCATTACGATTTTTGAACATTTTAACTTCATACTTTATGTTTATGTTTGAAAATGACTGAATTTACTTGTGAGAATTATGTTTATGAGATGTTTTTTAATAGTTTCTTTGAATTATTTACTACTTTATATATTATATCATATTCAATGGTTTTATATTTATTATTTAAATAATAAAAAAAATTATAAATGGGGTAAATGGGTGGGGATGGGGAAAGCAATCCCCGTTGTACCCCGCCTCGCCCCAACCCGCTCCATCTATGGTGGGGTTTTATGAGGGGATGGGTTTTCAAAAAATAAATGGGGTGGGGTGCGGGGAAGGCCACCCCGCCCCAAACCCGCCCCATTGCCATCCCTATTTGGTCTAATGAAAATAAAAATAAAAAATTAAATCTATGACACAATAATGAACAATATTATATCTCTTGTAAAAAAAAAAATTACAATTGAGATTTCAGATTGTTAGCTCTCATTATTTACATTAATTGTTCATCGGTCACACAGTATATTTATCTGTATAAATACTCTGATGCATTTTTTTTTTTTTTTGATGATATCATAATGGTGTTCTTTCTGTGAAACTGTGTTGGCCCCACTTGTGCGAGTGGGAGATGTTGGTATATATATGTGTATATATATATATATATATATATATATATTGATTGGAGACCCATCATACACCCAAGTAGTGTCAAGAGCCCAAGCCTTTGCATGAGTAGCCTATGCACTTATTAAAGTAACTGCATGAACAGTTATCTGAAGAAAACTGTTCGAGCAATTGAAAACACAACTCAACGTGTTTTCATTTAATCAGACATTATTTTTGCAATTGGGGTGCGTGTGGATTTTTTTTTCTAGCAAAAAAAAACATAAAGTTTGATGAGCACAGAGAGTATTCTTAGAGAATAGATATTTATATTATGAATTGGGTGAAAAGTTCCTCTTTAGGTGATTTCTCTCCTAACCTGTGATTCATCTCTTTCAATAAACTTCACTTCGTTTATTTAGTTTTTATTCAACAAAAGTCATTTGTCTTTTCTTTGTACCTAGACCGAACACGACCTCATCCTTAATTTTTTGCAATGCATACATAACATATGATATATTTTTCTCATTTTGTAGCAAGTAGTTACCCTAGAATAATCTATTCACCAATAGAAAAAATCATCATTATATCATTTTCACTAGAATAAATCAAAAGATGATAAGCATCCATGACATCTCTATAGTTTGATCACATCCATAATTTTTATAAGTCGTACATGTATCTTGGTAAAAAAAGAAGAAGAATAGGACCATTTTATTGTACACATGTGCATCGGCGACTGTTGTATGTGATCGTGCCCAAATAATGCATGATCACTATGGGTGCACAGATGCACTAAAGGGGGAAAAATATGTACAATTAATACAAAAATAAAACTCTTTTTGAAATTAATAAATATCTATTTATTTCCTTCAAAAAAAAATAAATAAATAAAATAAATATCTATTTATCGATAAATTAATAAATTATTCATTTATCAATAAATAAATAACCCCTCTAAAATAATAATTTTTCTCAGCCTCAACAATATTATTTTATAGGGGTTTTACTGTATTTGAGATTGAATATTTCTAATTAATAAATTGTTTTAGTTTGCTAAGAAAAAATTAATAAACTGTTTTATATTTTATCACAACTTTTTTTTATGGATTTTATTACAACATTTAGTATCTGTTTATAAATAAAATATGATAAAGACCAATATGACCCTTTAGTGTTTGTTGTTAAATAGATCATCGTTAAATGCATGGGTGTGGGTGTAGAATATTGAAACATTCTCGGTTAAGCCACAAGTGTATCAAAGCCAAAACCTTAAGGGGTCCGGTGTAATTTCCCCATTTCTAATAGTTTAAGGGTCATGGAAAAATAAAAGACGCAAAGATCGTTAAAAACAAAAAACCAAACAATGAAAAGCTAATCACTACGGGCCTAAAATGAAAAATTTCCCATAATTTTAGTATATATAACATATAATTATTGAGAAATCTTAGGATTTTTTTATATTTAATTTTTTTTAATTTTTTATTTATTTAACTTTTCACGTGTTTTCTAAACTTTGACGATTGAGATGGATTATATTTCTCTATAATTTAATAAGTTTATGTAAAGTTGTTGATGTGACGTAGATCTAAAAACTAACCTAATGAGAATATAAAAGTTAAATAAAACCATCTATTGGAGTTAATTATAAATTATTATTATGTGTGAATTATGTACTTTTTTTTTATACTAAATTCTAAGGGGTAATTACCCTAGTGGCCACTGACTTTTGCCACCACTATCAAAATGGCCACCGGATGGGGAATTGGTTTAGAAATGGTCATTTTTGACAAACAATGTTACATCAATGGCCATTCCGTTATAACACCGTTAACTTGTTCAAAGAATGTTACACTAATGGCCATTAAGTTGTTCACTTGGTATCAAAATGGCCATTATAATCAATTTTCTCCAAAATTACTTTAGTGGCCATCCATTTGATCAATTGGTATCAAAATGACCATTATAGTTGTCCAACTTTTTGTAGAACATGTGTATTGACCATCAATTTAGTTAATTGGTATCAAAACAATCATTATATATACAACTATATTCTATTAGAAAAATAGAGTAAGCAATCATTAAAAATAAAATTTCATTCAATAGAGAAAATGAAGAATTCATTTGATTCAATATAAGTTTAGTCTTATACACATCAAATACTACTTGTCAAACTGCACGAAAATGAAAAATTTTGTTTGAAAAAAGAATCTGGTCCTCAAAACTGATCTCCATCGATATTAAATTAAGTCCAAGACCAGAGGATTTGATTTTCCTGTAAAAACTATGACAAAACTCACTTTACATGTTGGTTTTCTGTCTTTGTTGGAGAACCCTGAAATCACACTAATAGCTGTTTATTTATATTTAAAAAAAAAAAAAAAAAAAAAAAAAAGTAAACTTTTGGTGGACTTCATTCCAAGCCAGGTCTGGATTAGATTTTTAATTAAGTGAAGATGGTTACAAATAATTTTGACATATAATTAAATAATGTAAATTCGTTGTACTTTATATGTTTTAAATTATTTAATATTTTTGTTTTAGAATAAAACTATGTAAACGTGCTTCATGGTAAGAAGTTAGCTAGAGATATGATGCTGAAAAGTGCTTCACTCTCCGTGGTTAATATCAGAGTTAGGAGTTGTTGTATGAAACATTTTGGAGCTGAAAATTTTTCATCGTGTTTCTGATTTTTGTTTTGTTCAAACTTCAAAGGCAGGGCTGCAGGCAAGCTAACCAAGTTGCCCATGTTTGAGCTAATTTTGTGTTATCTTTTTATTAGCAAATTAGCTCATTCATTCTGATGTTGTTATTGTAATTTGTAAACAACTAAACATATATTTGATGTGTATAAGACTAAACTTATATTGAATCAAATGAATTCTTCATTTTCTCTATTGAATGAAATTTTATTTTTAATGATTGCTTACTCTATTTTTCTAATAGAATATAGTTGTATACTTGTATATATAATGATTGTTTTGATACCAATTAACTAAATTGATGGTCAATACACATGTTCTACAAAAAGTTGGACAATTATAATGGTCATTTTGATACCAATTGATCAAATGGATGGCCACTAAAGTAATTTTGGAGAAAATTGATTATAATGGTCATTTTGATACCAAGTGAACAAATTAATGGCCATTAGTGTAACATTCTTTGAACAAGTTAACGGTGTTATAATGGAATGGCCATTGATGTAACATTGTTTGCCAAAAATGACCATTTCTAAACCAATTCCCCATCCGGTGGCCATTTTGATAGTGGTGGCAAAAGTCAGTGGCCATTAGGGTAATTACCCCAAATTCTAATTGATATTGATATAAAATGAATTAGCATATATGTAAAATGAAAAAAATCTTCATTTAACACCTATTACCAATCGAGATCCCATTTAAAAAAAGTGTGGCATCTTGTGCCTTTTCGGTTCTCTTTTAAGTGAATATCTATATTCAAGAGTATGACAATCAGTTACTATTTTCTTCACATAGGATAACCAGTAGTTTTAAATCATTAAAAAAAAAAAAAAAAAAACGTGGGATCGCGCACCTTTTCGGTTCTCTTCAAGTGAATATATATGTTGAAGACCATGAGTGCATGACAACCAAAGAAAAAATCTTCATTTAACACCCATATCAATCTAAAAAAAAAAAAAAAAGGTGTGGAATCACACGCCTTCTCGATTCTCTTCAAGTAAATATCTATATTAAAGAGCATGAAAACTGATTCTTTTTTTCTTCACATATGCGGTTTTTCTCTTATTATACCTTTTTTTATATTGATAAAAGAGCCCTGGTTTGAATTAAAATAAGCGGATTGACAGAGACTCAAATCAATTGTTTAAAAATGGTGTTCTAATTTGTGTCTAACTAACTAAATTGAGACATGTGTCTACATTTATGGAAGAAGTTGAAAAAAATAATAATTAAATGTAGACATATATCCCAATTTAGTTGATTAGACACAAATTGGGACACAATTTTTAGACAGCTGATTTGAGTTCGATTGATAGACCTATGGAGATTCATTAGCATTGGACAACCTATAAAATTATTCCAAAAATCAACTCATAATATATCAAGTGATTTGTCATTACCATTTCATGTCTTCACCAGATCATTCCATTACTTTTATGGTAAAGACAGTCCACTTGTCATAGTTGTCATGAGCCTAACAAGTTATGAAATAGTATTTTAAAATTAACTCAGATTATTCCACTAAAACTCTAAAAGCCTAAATTGCACTCTAATAACGAGTTTTTCTCATAGACACATTATAGACATATCTATAGTATATTAATAAATATCACTACAGTTTTTCCATGCAAACAATATAACTTCAATCATTATAATACACATAACAAAAGTGTGGTGATAATATGTTATAGATATACCTATAATGTATACCTATGAAAGAAAAATTGTTATAATAACTCATCAATTATAATATAAAGCTCGTTTTAATTAAAACTATTGTAAATTAAAATTGGGTTTGGTCCTAGTCCAACAATAACCACGTAATTAACCCTTAATTGAGTTTTTTTAATTTTATTTTTTTTTTATAAGAAAAAGTAAAGTATTAACAGGTGAAACACAAGCCAAAATCTCTAAAAAGAAATGGACTATGGACAGTAGACATACCAAAAGGTCCAAAACTCCATCACAGACGGCCGTCTACAATAAAAAAAAGTTACTTCAAATTGTGTGGAATGTGGATAATTGTTTCATGTTCAATGAATCACAAGAAAATTTTGGTTGCAGGTGGATCCACTTTGAAATACAGACACATTTGACACTACCACGTTTTAACATTAAAAACAACTAAAAAATCAAAGAAAGAAATAGAGATAATAAGATAAGGAAAGCATGCCCAGACGAATGAATTTAGGATTTGGTTAAATGACTCTCAAGTAATGGTTCGAATCCTACCGATGATAAAAAATTTCAAAAAAAATACCTGGTTTAAATAGTGTCAAAAAAATAATAATAAAGAAAGCATGAAAATTATGACAGTTGGTACATAACATCCCAAGTGTGGTAGGTACCGACTATTAAAGAAGTGAAACCCATTTAAGTTGGTCCACCATCCAAATTCCGCCGGGCAGTAATTTTTTTTCCAAGTGATATACCACTTGAATTTTTTGTTGTGAAATGTCAAATTTTATATGTTCTTATCTGATTAACAACTTTAATAAGCTAAAATCAGTGTTCCAGAAAGCATTAGGCGGCTAGGCGTTAGTCGGGCAGCGACCCCCCGTTTAGCGCTTAGTCTACCTAGTCAGGGACTAGGCGGATGGCCAGAAGTCGATCGGCGATAGGCTAGCGGTCAGTTGGAATTTTTTTAAGAGAAAATAGCACTAGACACCATTAATTGGTGGGTGGAGTCCCAAAAAGGCCATTAACTGTTTAAATTGTTTCAAAATCACCATTTTGATAAAACATTGTTCCAAAATCACCATTTTGACAAAATATTATTCATTAACAGCCGTTCTATTAAAATCTAACAGAAAGCTACCATTATCTGTGACATGGCACCCATAAAGAATTTTATGTGCAATATTTTATGTATTTTGAATATTTGATTATATATAAAAATTAATGATTTGATTAATTTATTATTTTTATAGGTAATATTTCCTATTTATGGGTGACATCAAACTTATTATTTTTCCCTGATTAATTTGGGGTGACATCAAACTTATTTCATGATTAATTTATTATTTAATTATATGTATATATATATAAAGTAATGATTTAATTATAAGAATTTTATGGGCAATATTTCTTGTTTTATAAAGTCATCATGATAAAAAAAAATTTCAAAATACAGGTAAAAAAACCGGTTAAAAGCCAGTTTAAAAACCGGTGTAAAACATGTTTTACTAATTTTTGACCCATATTCTAATAGGTTATAACATAAGCAAACGGACTTCAAACAATTAATGGGCAAAATAGTAACAATTGATACTTTCTTTCTATGAAATGGCTAATTTGAACTATTTTGAAAAATTAATGGTCATTTAGGGACTATCTCACTAAATCAGTGGCTTTAGATATCACTGGCCCTTTTTTTAATACATTTACGATAGTTATTCCATTAGTCAAAAAATCCAAAAATAATTAAAAGAATACCACCTGCTGGTATGGTACATTGTACTTAGAATATTACTTGACCACCAAATCACATCGGTGGGTATTCAGCACAACACTTGTTAACGCAACTTTTGAAAAACGATGATAATGTGATAAGTGATATGAAAATGCGAACTCATCTCCTACATAAGTTGTCAGATAAACATGGAGATATAGAATGAATGTTAAAGATCCCAAAACTCAATACAAAAAAAAAAAAAAAAAAAAACACCTTTTGTTATAAGAAAAACCATCAAAATTTAGAAATATAATATATATGGTACTAGTAGACTGTACAAGATATTAGATATGAATGGCCTGGATCAGGGAAGAGATGGTTCACCACCATGGAAAGCATCTGGCTCAAACCATCTTGCAGAATCATCGTTGTAAACTCCGGGAATGGATCGACCTCCCGATTCTGGGGTTGTTGAGTAGTATTCCTTTTGGGTTGATCCCTCCAGATTAATGAGGAGTAGAGCACAAAAGAAAAGCGATGCTCCAAGACTTACAAGACTATACTTTAATCTACTTAGCACTGGCTTCACCTGCAAACAAGACACAAACAAAAGGGCTTTAAAGACATAATCCATGGTTTAGTCTCTAATCATCAGAGAGATGTTATATAACTACTTACTTGAAATGAACCAAGAAGGCGGTCACGAGCCAAAACTTGAGCTGTCTTGACCCATATCTGTCAAAGCAAATTTCTAACAAGTCAGTCACAAGCTTCGATATTACAAAGAAATTACTTAGAGAAGCTATACGTAAGATACCTGACCGTCGTACCAACCAGTCTCTTCATATTCAACAGTGGCGCTAAGCAATCGGTTACCAACATAAGCCCAACCCAGATACATCCTGACAACAGCAAGAGTCACAAACAGAATCCCACTTGAAACAGATCCAACAATTTTGATCAAAGGATCTGAATCACTTCCAACAGCACCAAACCAGGCCACTGGAAGCGCAATAAACAGAGTAAAAGAAGCGCCGGTGACAAATAAGCGAGAGCAGTACTCCACAATGTCACCTGAAGCCCATGAAAAAGGGAAGGACGTTGATAGATTCTGGTACTCGTTTATGGGCTGCTGATCAGCTGGAACTGGGCAATCTGTTTCTGGTAGTGGTGCCATGTTGCTGCTTCCATTTCTGCTTCTAATAATACTTGATGACGATGATAAGGGCCTTTTCGGAATTAAAAATTGGGACTGATGGAGTCTATGATTTTGTAAAGAGATGATTGCTTCAACACAGAAATGGAATTTGTGGGTCATTGTCATTGTCATTGCCATGCGTATGGATTATGGTTATGGATATGGATGCCTTCAACCTGTTGTTCCTTATACCATATTATCATATCCACTCAGATATTTTTTTTTTTTTTTTTTTATAATATTTATTTTGAAAAAGAGTAATGTTGGGCTGTAAAAAAATTACCAATTGATGTGATACGTAAATTGTAAAAGTTGCTAGATGCTAGTCAGACGGTGACCCATCGCCTAGTGTCTAGGGGGATTAGTCAAGGATTAGGTGAATGGTCGGTAGTCGACTGTCAACCGACCAATGGACCGAAAATATATAATTTTTATATTAAATTATATTTGAGTAAATGTCATTCTAATTCATATATTATTTTCATCTATTGAAAAGTTGTAACACATTAAACACTAACACTTGTACAGTTGGATATAAATTATAAAGTATAAACTATTAAACGCATAATTAATAAGTAAAAAAAAAAGTTGTAACACATTACAGTATTAGTGTATTACACACTAACACTAACACATGTAACTCACTAACACCACACAGCTTTCATTACTCAAACTAACACCACACATCTTTCATCATTATGTTGTCAAAAAACTAAAAAATGAAAGTAAAGCCAACTGACGAAGAACTGAACAAGTGAAGGACAGGGACGATCGATGACCGGTGACAACGATCGACAACAAGCAGCGAAGGAGTGAAGCACAGTAGTCACTGGTCAGTGAGAGAAGAAGAGAGTGCAAGATTATGGTGACTAGGTCTGACTAGGTCCGATTTTGACCGACTTTGACTGAAAACACCTAATACTCCGACTACCTTTGAATCGCGGTGGCAAAACACCGCCAAGCAACTAGTCGACCCTAGTCACCGACTTCTGCAACACTATTTCCTATTAATCATGAAATTTTATGGTGATTTGATTTTAACAAATTTACAGGCAAAGATAGGGGCTTAAATCCAAAGTGAAAATGCAAGATAATTTGAGGTAAATACTATGTCCAATAACAAGTCTCCAATTCTTGTTAGAAAACAGAAAACAATTATGCAGAATAAACACATCAAACAAGACAAATTCTTCTCTTTTTTTTCCCTTTCCTTTTTTCCACGATTGCAGAAATAGTATGTTTACAATTCTGGAGTTGGGATTGCTTACCCAAACAAGACCTCCACAGATACAGTAGTTTTACTAAAAAAAAAATCATTATTTTCTTTTCTTTTACTTTTTTTTTTTTTTTTCCTTTTCTTTTAGAACTTGTACATTTATAGAGGCTGAGACTACTACCTATATATTATTACTAAATGCAATGTTTTGGTGGTATCCTCCCTCCCCTGCAATAGGAGGATCGCCACTCTGATCTGAATGGGTTGTGTTCAGGCCCCCACTTTGAATGAACCAACACTTCCCTCCTACATTTCCTTTATATCAAATAAAAAATCTTCTAGTTGCTCTAGCTCTTCGAGACAAGCAACAACCTCTTCACCATATTATTACACCGCCACATTTTTACTCACTCTGAGAACTGATTTGTAGAATTTGATCTATCTACATACAAACGTTGAAAACATCGGAGGCGCGACATTAGCTGTGCAAAAGAAGGCCGTAAATGTGGCTCCCTGAAAAATAAAACAAATTCAATAATATGGCCACAATCCACTAAATATGTATGAAAGATATAAGTAATTATGGTGAAAATTTGAACAGAGTAATATCTGAAAATCAATATCGGTGTATAGACTCACTACAAAGTTCTTTAACAAAACAAACAAACAAAAACCAACAATTTCAACAATATCTTTTGTTATCATGCCACTGCAGTATTTACCTTGTGTGTGTGTGTGTGTGTGTGTATAATATTACACAACCCACAATCTTACCCCAGAAAGGATGATTTGTCCTTATCTTGTCATTAAGAATATCATGCCCTGAATTTATATGCTACAAGCAATATCTTTTATTATCAAGACACTATATTTAGACAATCCAATGCACAAATGTAGTATTTTCAAAAGATAAATAGGGGAAAAACATACTAAATATTTTAGCCTTTCTTGTCATGTGCTACCAGGTTGGAATTGATGTCTAGTATGAATTCATTAAGCCGTGTGGTTAATGCAAAACATAACTGTACATCTGACAAACTATGCCAAATATAAAACACAGAAATTTACAAAAAATCTAGAGCTTACGTTTGCCAACAATCACATATTATCTGTGCAATTGCTGGATCAATGTCCTCCGGAATTTCAAGCCGTCTATTCTGGAATCCAACAGCACCAACAACCTGCATTGGGTTCAAACCTTTCCATGGGACACGTAAGGTAGCCAACTCCCATAATATCACACCAAAACTGTACACATCACATCTGCAAACCAGCAACTCTTGTATAAGAAACAAACCAAACTGAAATTTCCAATAAATACCAAAGCCCATGGGATGGGCAAAATATACACAAATATTGAATTTACTCACTTCTCGTTGGCTGGTTCATTCCTTAGAACTTCTGGTGCCATCCATTCGGGCTGCACTCCAACAGCAAATTTTCAGTAGTATTTTATACGAAATATGGTGCTTTATGATGAAATAATAAGACAGTACAACCATAAAAGAAGTTGAAAGTGTTACCGTTCCAGCTGTAGACTTTGAAGATAAAAAAGTGTGGTGCTTCAAGCGTGACAACCCAAAATCACAGACCTACAGAGAGAAGAAACGAGATGGTTGGAAAATTTGATTTTTTTTCATCCAAATATATGTCAAAATATCTAACTCGAACAATAACCATAATCAGGACAAAATTTGAACGCCAATTTTATTTTATTTAACCTTAACAACCCAGTTCTTGTCCACAAGAAGATTAGGAGACTTCAGATCTCGATGCACAATAGTAGGATGGCTTGTGTGCAAGTAATTCATTCCCTTGGCCTGTAAACCATAAAGAATCTTTAATTAGAAAGGAAAGACAGGGGGATCTGAACCAGATTGAAGAATTAAAAAGAAAGAAGATTTTCCAACTTATACCACATCGAGAGCCATTCGCATTCTCCTCTTTTCATCTAGTAGAGGATTGGGACGATGCAGTAGCCTATATAAACTCCCCCTGTGTACCAATTGAAAGAGGAACAAGAAAAGACTATCAATTTACTAAATAAGAAAAAATAATAGCTTTCGGAAGTTTTTGGCAGAAACCACAACATTTACATAACTTTATGGATACAGTATTTTTCTCAAACCAACAGGAAAAAACTCTCAAGAAAAAGCATGTAGAGAACATGAATTGTCTGTTTTCAATATAAAGCATAGGCAATTATTAATGACACAACAGCAAAATTCCTCTACTGCAATGGTGGGGCTTAGATGTTGATTTCTACATTCAACAAAAGAAAACTTCTGCCCCCACACATGAATGCAAGTAAAAATGCATGACAAGCTTAAAAACCAAGATATATATATATTTTTTACATGCATATTCTCTAAAATTCATCAACTAAAGTCTAAAACCACAGAAAACCAAAGTGAAATTATAGCGCTCATTGAGTTAATGAGAAACTGATACCGTGAGGAATGAAAGAAAGACAATCATACTGAAGAATACCGATATGTAAATGATAAGGAAAAGCTCACTTTACTTCATAAGATTTAATTTCAAATTTATAGCACCACCATTAACAAAAATGAGAGAGAGAGAGAGAGAGAGAGAGAGAGAGAGAGAGAGAGAGTTAAACAAATGAAGCTTTAATTCATTAGTTCTTAAAACATAAGGATTCACTAACCTAGGGAGGAACTCTGTCAGTATCGAGAAATGTGGCCGCCGAGTAACTGCTCCCATGAAAAGAACAACATTAGGATGTCTCAACCTCAACATGATCTCAACCTACAGAAAGCAGAAGGCAGAGAGGATTAAAAGATAATGACTGTCAATTTTTTGGCTTACAAAAGAACAAAAAACACAATCCAATAAGTTAATTTCCGGTGCTTACTTCACATTTAAACTGCAACAATGCATCACCCGTAACATCTTGGTCCAAAAACTTCTTCACAGCAACTTCCTGTCATGCAAAAGTACTTTTCTTTTAACACCAACAATCCAACATAGACCAACATACAGCTACACTTAATAAACCAACAGCATGCAAAAGTACTTTTCTTTTAAATGACTAATAAATTATATCAATGTCTCCTATCAGTAGAAGATTTTAATTTGCACAAAAGTATGAAAGAGCCACTCAAGCAGTAGAAAGATTTTCATAAATTTTTTCCAGAGGATAAAATGACTGAAAAGAAAAAAAAAATCAATTGTACTACATCATAAGTTTAATAACATGTCCAAAGTGTTGTGAATCAGGCAAGCAGCACCCTACAATTATCAAGAAATTAAATGTAATATTGTATAGTATGTTTTTCATAGCAGCTTCAATAACTTAAAAGTAACTGAAGAAATAATAAAATAATAATAATAACAATGATGATAATGAACAATCTTCAAAGTATTTAAAACATAACTTACAGTGCCATTCCAATCTGCATGATAGACCTCGCCATACGACCCTGCCATATAAACTTTCATTTGAGACAATTATAGTACAAGTACAACCATTTCACGTTTAAGCAAACACTTTTATAATTGTAGACCCTTGATGCCACTATATATGTTGCTATACGGAAATATCTTTTTTGGCAATAAAATTTCATTTCAAATAAAAAAAAAATTGTAATGTGGGATAAGTCCCTAATGTTGTACCATGCAAATGGACTTCCAACTCCTAACCAAGAATAAAGAGAAGCCAAAACTATACTAGCTCAGCACTCTGCTAAGCACTTTGGGCAATCCAACACAGGTCTGAAAGCTTGGGACAGACAAAATTGATTTAACCACTCTTGCCCAAGTCATTTGAAGACATAGTCTTGAAGAAAGGTCCAAACCTCTTTAGATGGACAGTCAAGGGCAATCCAACACAGGTCTGAAAGCCTGGGACAGACAAAACAGATTTAACCACTATTGCCCAAGTCATTTGAAGACATAGTCCTGAAGAAAGGTCCAAACTTCTTTAGACAGACAGTCAACAATACTGAATGGACACATAGATCCTCCAAGGCAAAGCCAACATATCGGTAGCAGCTTAATACTACCATAATGCTGAATCCAATTAAATCCTTTGGCCCAATAGAACCCCTCAGATTTGTTTAATAATTAACAAAAGTAATCATAACATGAATTATCTCAAGTTATTTGAGAAGTGTGAAGATATAAGACTGTTCTCACTTCTCACTATCAAACAAGACAATATGTTGCCTAAATCACCAAAACTAGAAAACTGAATAAATGCAAGAATGAAACCTTACCAATACCAATTCGTTCACCAATCTGAAGATCCTCCCACAGAATTTCCCATTCTGCAACATCCCCCAACATAGGGTTAATCCCGTCAGTGAGACCATTACAAGGGGCAGGCAGACCATTATCGATCATTTGCGTCAATTCCCCAGCAGATTCTTTACCCAACTCATTGTAATTTGAATTCCTCCCAATCAGTCTGTTATCATTGACAGATGCACTTTCAGGTTGTCCATTGCAAAACTCAGCTGAAGAGGGCATGGAAGACCCATGAATTTGTTTCTCATAGGAAGCTCTAGCAACAATTCCAGGCAGGTTGACAGGAACAATATTTAATCCTGTAGCATATGCTGGTATTGGTTCATCAGCTCTGTTACCAACAATAACAAAACCATCTCTCGTAGTATCAGAGGACAAAAAAAGATCAGATTTAATGACATCTGGTTCCACTTCTTGAGCTGGCTGTTTCCAGTTATTCTCATAATTAAAATTGTTTGATGCCACCCCAATGGAGGTTGCAAGGGACTGTTTACATGGCAACAACTTGTCTGATTGACAGTGAACACCATCACCTACATTTTTCCCATCTGCTATAGAGACTTGCTCTTCCCCCATATCCTGTGTGTTAATGTCCAGAAACAAATCTGGGGGAGGTGATGCACCACTCTCTAACAAAACAGCATGTAACTTCTGAGCAAATTCAGGGTTTTTTGCAGCACTAATGACATATTTGGACACATTTTTAACTTTCTTCTTTTGTGCAGATGACGGTTTCCCAGGAGTGCCAGATGAGCTTTCACTTTGCTTGCGTAATGAAGGGAAAAGTTTCCCAAAATCATGCTCAAATCTCTCAGATTGATTTTTATCAGCAAGGTTCAAGGCATCCTGGTTTGTCTGCTTACCTACAAATGACACCTCCTCCAACCTCGAGCTGTCAACTTCAGGGATGCTATCCAGGACTGGTGAAACAGCTAGAGCTTCAATTCCTTTGTTGAGCACCAAACAAGAACTCGGGGACATTTCAGAAGGAAACCCCCTTAAATCTACTCCAGCAGTCTGGAGAAGACTGCTGGGTACCTCAGCAGGAATTAACGTGCCAGGAGCACCCATTAGATCAATAATAAATTCACTGCAACAGAACAAAACAATTATGCCACCAAAACTTGGATTAGATGAGGAGGAAAGGTGGAAGGAGCAAAACAAATAGCATAGAGCGTGCACCTAATCAGAATAAAATGCATTAAATAAACATAATGGGAAATACAAAAATTTAAGAACTAAAAGCAGGCAGCACAAACAATGCAAATTGTTTGTCAACGTACAATTACAAAACAGATAATAATTCCTGCTTTATAATATAAGAGAGACTACAAATTTTCCACGGAATAAGGTCCATTAATATTATCTGTCAATGTACAAAACAGATAATAAGTCATGCTTTATAATATAAGAGAAACTGCAGGTTGTCCCCAGATCAAGGTCCATTACCTGGTAACAGGAATTTTAAAGAAATTAAATAAAAGTGTCCACAAATGACAATAAATATCAGACTTACCATCCAAAATTCACATGCTAGCATCATACATTAGGAAAAATAAACTTCCGGTCCAACAGTATCTAGAATAATACCTCGTTGAGAAATGCAACCATCAAGAGAATCAACATACACTGGCAGCATTTATAAATTGGAAATTGTGGTCATTACCTTCCATTATCAATTTTGATCAAATTCACAGCCCCATCATCAGTGCCAGTGTAGTAGCTACCCTTGACCAGCATACATGGAAGATTAATTCTGTCAGCAAGCACCTAGCATAAGAAGCATTCATTGATTGACTTCAGCCAGTACATCCCAGAATAATCTCATCAACTTAATAAGCCATAATTTTTTTTTTTTTTTTTTTTTGTGGGGGGGAGGCGCGGTACACATTATATTTTCACCAATAATTAAGCTATGGCAGGGTAGCCCACATTTTAATATTGAAGTAATCAGACAACCAAGCTAAGTTGAAAAGTGAATAATAATGTTCATTCAGTTTCAATAAGAAGATAAGAAAAGCTAAATGATTCACAACCTTAAAAAGTAGGGCTCTATGCCGTGAAAGTCCAACATCAAGACACCCAAGAGGAAAAATGTTTGTATTAAGAGAATTCCGTAACTCCGTTCGTCTTGTGATCCACCTTCCATAAATTTCATCAGCACCACCAACTGGACCACCCATTCTCTCAACAACGATGTCAGCAACTTTCTGAATCAAGCCACTTAAAACTGGACCAAGCTCATAAAATTGGCACTCCACTGATACGTTATATGCTTTTTTCTCAAGCTCTTGAAGTTTAGGATCTATCAGGCGGTTTACCAAAATCACTTCATAATCTAAGTTATCTGAAAGAGATATTGCTTGAAGATCCACCAACAATGGCATCTTCCCTTGCGAAACAGAATTTGAGGTAATTCCATACACATCATAGAATCCATCCATAATTTTTTCATCATAATTTACAGTATTATAGCTCTGCACAAGACGGATATAGAAATTAGTAAAAAGCCTTCTTATCATAGCTAATCAAATCCATGAATCATACATTTACGCATGAAAAAGACAAATTTATTTAAAGATCATCCAAAGGGGTCAAAAAATATGCTGACTTTCAGAAAAACAAAACAAGAAATGACATTATAATTTACTAAAGAGTAATACAGTACAACCCAAATGATGTGGCAAATGAGTTGTCATCACCATATAAATCATGGGGTGATGTGGTGAATGATATGACAAAGACAAATCACTTGCCACATCATTTGTGTTGGATTTTGGGCTAAATTTTTGGGTTGGCTAGCATTAGTGTTTACTAAATAGTAAATATATGTTTCAGTAATCTAGTTCCTAGAAAAACAAATCTTCTCTTAACTGGCCATGATATAACTATAAAACATTAAATAATGTGAGGTAATTCCATACACAGCATATAATCCAACCATAATTTTTTCATCATAATTTACAATATTACTGTATCTCTGCACAGGACGGATATAGAAATTAGTAAAATGCCTTCTTATCATAGCTAATCGAATCAACAAATCATACATTTACGCATGAAAAAGACATTTATTTAAAGATCATCCAAAGGGGTCAAAAAAATATGCTGACTTTCAGAAAAACAAAATAAGAAATGACATTATAATTTACTAAAGAGTAATACTATACAACCCAAATGATGAGACAAATGAGTTGTCATCACCACACAAATCATGGGGTGATGTGGTGAATGATATGGCAAGGAAAAATCACTTGCCACATCATTAGGGTTGGATTTTGGGCTAAATTTTTGGGTTGACTAGCAATCTAGCATTATTGTTTACTAAATATATGTTTCAGTAATCCAGTTCCTAGAAAAACAAATCTTCTCTTAACCGGCCATGATATAACTATAAAACATTCAATAATGTGAGGTAATTCCATACACAATATAATCCATCCATAATTTTTTCATCATAATTTACAATATTACTGTATTATAGCTCTGCACAAGACGGATATAGAAATTAGTAAAAAGCCTTCTTATCATAGCTAATCAAATCATACATTTATACATGAAAAAAGACATTTATTTAGGGTCAAAAAATATGCTATGACCTTCGGAAAGACAAAACAAGAAATGGCATATTGACATTATAATAATATAATTTCCACTAAATATATGTTTCAGTAATTCAGTTCCTAGAAAAACAAATCATCTCTTAACTGGCCATTATATAACCATAAATAAAACATTCAATAATGTGAGGTAAAGCAAACATAAGAAATAAAACAATTACTGGCATAAATATTAAAAATCCATTTTTCTTCATTGATTTCTCAGCAACCAAAAGTTTGAAAAGATGCTTTTCAGACAGAAGACTTGACCAGGAAACCTTGACAAATGAATTCAACCCTATATGGGCGCTTCAGCAACCAAACTAGGGCTTTCAAGGATAAATATTATACTCAATTAATTAGAAGACAAACATGACAACTCTGTAATAATAAAATAAATATACTTCCAAAAGTAACATATAAATTAGTCCTACATAAGTAAACCTGACATAAACGAGTTATATAACTTCAGGATAAAAAATTGATCGAGACAATCTCACATGGGATGGCCAGTTAAAAGACAACACATGGCATAAGGCAACATGTGGCATGCATCATCTTTTGAGAGACAGACCCATAATATGACCATCCCAACCAAAATTTCTCCAACTTCAGATGCAATGACTTAGGACACAAATTTATCTATCTATGCCACAGAAAGATACGCACACATCTATAACATAAACAAGTATCCATAATTCCATCAATCAATATAAATTGCCCAGACCCCCACATCAATGCAATGCAATGCTGGAAAAAAATTAACACAACCAATAATAACACATTCAAACACCATAAAACAAAGTTTTACTATTCTAGGTGGAAAAACAATCAATGAAGCTATATGCAATACCATGGCCAAAGAATCTCAGACAGGATTGAGGGTCATATCCTCTGTCCAGGAGAAAGATGGGTTAATGCTAATGCTTTCTTGGCAACAAGCTTTACTATGCAATACATAATCCCAGCTATGATCATTTGCAAATTCAGCAAACCATGACATTGCAAATTAAATTCATACGTAAATGAGATCAATAAATTCAAATATTACCCATTATAACAACACTTCAACTTTGGAATTATATCATAATTCACATTAATTAGTTGATACATATCAAGGAATAAATATTCCTTATTAACTTAATTTAGCAAAATAATTCAAGCAAGAAACACTAACAAACAATTACAAGAACACAAAACCAAGCATGTCACCACAATTGCAAACAGGCTGCACCAACATCGCAACCCAAAAGAGAAAGAAATCAATAGCCTAGTATGACTAGAAAAATGGTTTCCAAAATGCAATTAAGAAAACCCTAAACAAGCTAACACGAGGCATAATCTCAAGAAAGACCCACACAAATCCAACCCCAAAATTGGAAAAATGTAGAAAAAGCATACATACCTCGTAACCCTAAAATAGAAAATTAACTATCTATCCAATAATAAACTTGAAGTAAAAAAATTGACAGTCGAATACCTAGCTAATCAACACTAGTGCATTGAAGAACAAAAGCAAAAACTATTAAAAAAATAACAAATCATACCCAATATCGAAGCGAGAGAAACTCGACCAGAGCATCAGCGTCAGTGACAGAAGCGGAGCGGCAACCGAGACTCATCCTCTTGGCGGCATCGATCTGAGCGGACTCAACCTCCTCTCTGGCATCTGGATCGGAGGCGCTAATAGCTAGAGCCAATTGAACCTGAAACTCCTCCTCTAACATACTAAAATCGACTCCAGTATTATCAGAAGGGGTCGGATCATTAACCGGCGATTCAACGGTGGCGATTCTCCCCATTGTAGAGGAACCAGAAGATGAAGAAGAAGATGTTGAGGGGTTCTGAGTTGGGCTTGTTGTATTTACGCCGGGTCGGGCCTCATCCAGTCTCTGATGCTCGTTCAAACCACCACCGATGTGGAGTTTTCTCAGTAGATGCTTCATTTTCGACATCGATGAACGACGATCATCAACTTAGAAGATGATCTCACTGTCTCTCTCTTATTATTATTTTTTCTTGTTTTATCGCTTCTGGCTTAACCTACGCCCACTAGTAAGGAAAAAAAGAAAGACAGATTCTCTTAACCTGCGCACTCTTCTTCGTCAAGCTACCACACCCCACCCCTTGAGAGACTTAAATTAACCGCTCACCCATTCCCTCCGATACACACTCTCTCTCTCTCTCTCTCTCTCTCTAATTTGTATGTATGTAAATGTGACCTTCCCTTCCATAAAAAAAAATAAAAAATAAAAAATTATTAATTGTATTTACTATTTACACATTTTATAGTGCAACACAAGTCAAACATCCTATAGTTTAACTGTCGAGACCTGTCAAGATAGGGGATTCAAATCACCCGTTAAAAAATAGTGTCCCAATTTATATATAACCAACCAAATTGGACTATCTATACACACTTTAAAAAAAAAAAAAATAATGACATTATGTTTTAATAGGTGATTTGAATAATCCCAAGATAAGATAATATATGCACACTCTTGATAACTGCTCTCATGTACATGCCTTCTATGCACCTCACCGTTGATCTATCATCCATGTCCATGTATCATGTTTTTCATTTTATGATTTACTAATCACCACCCCTATTATTAATAATAATAATAATAATAATAATATTAAAGTATTTAATGTTTGCTAGATTAGATACTTTTTTCGAGCATTTTTTATTTATTTTTTTATTTTAAGTGGTATACAATTCCTCTTCCACGATAGTGGTGTTGTGTTTGAACTAAATACTCAAGTTTCGACGTATCTTTGACCTATTTGGTATATATACATTGAGAGAGAGATCAAACTTTATACAATCATTATAAGGAAACACACGAATTTATAATTTTGGATTGATCAATATATTGATGTGAATGAAATTGTTTCATCATTAATTTAAGGTCATCACAGTGAGCAAGGAAGCTCATCTTCTTTAAACTATCAACTTTAGACATGTTTATATTCATATCATTGTAACAATGATGAATAATAAATTTGTCAAGTGGGTTTATGAAATTGTTGTATATCCATTCAAGTTGAATGAAATCATTCATATTTTATGATGAATCTTAAATAATTTGTATAGGTAGTTAATTTTATGATATTAATTTCTCTTCCGTTGTTATATTATTTTCATGCTTGGAAGATAAAATAAGATAGATATATGAAGTAAGACTGTAAGGGGTCATTTGTTGTTTTCACTTAAAACTCAATAGGTCTGAATTGAATTCATTAAGTTGTTTTTTTTTTTTTTTTTTTTTTAAGTGGTCAAATAACTTAAAAATATCAAAAAAAAAATAACTTAAAATAAAAAGTAAGAAATCCTGACTTTTAACTTAATTCTAAATCACTGCATTACAATTAAAATATTATCTTTCAAGTCTATCCTCCCAAAGAAGATATATTTCCAAATTTATCTTAATTTGATATGGTGTAGAATTTTTTTCTTTTAACATATTTATTATTTTAAATAGGTTTTTTTTATTAAAAAAAAAAAAAAAAAAAAAAACCTAATTACTTCTCATACTGAATTTTTTTAAGGATTGAACAATTGAATTTCTCTCCTGCTAAATCCCGGTAAGAACTCTTTTTTTTTTTTAAATCTAACTATTCGTATAGTGCTCAATAAATGTGTCTATCATATTGATTAGATTTCGTGGCTTGAAGATGTTATAGAATAATTGTATATAAAAAATTCAAGAACCTTTTTTTTATTTGGTTTCCGGTGCATATGATCCAGGAAACCAAAAAAACAAAAATGTTTTCATGAATTATATACATCGAAAACGTGGACAATATACAAAATTGAACTTGAACTTGAACTTTTTTATTTTTTTTGACAATAAATTGAACTTAAACTTTGTTTGCAGAACATGTAAAATTATATTTTTTTGATGAATTTTTTTATTTTGTTAAATTGAACTTTGTTTGTATAATAAAAAAATTAAAAAAAACATACAAAATGTTATAAAGAATTGTGCATGTTAAATTAATTCTTTTAATTAGTATGGGTATAAATGTAAAATTACTTATTTTCAGACAATTTTATTTTAAAAAAACAAACATGTTGACAGTACATTCAGCTGTAAGGAAAAAAAAAAAAAAAAAAACATGTCATTTGGATTCAGATTTCAGTCCCTATTCAGTCTTCAAAAAAATTCAGGACTATTCAGTCTTCAGACAAAAAAACAAACGACCCCTAAGAGTAATGCTAGATATCACACCTACAATAATACATTTTCAATCACAACACATTTAGCAGTTGAAATGTCAATCGGTGAGTGAATACACATTAATAATGAATTAATGATTTATCTCACTTACTCATGTATCCACTTATCAATTGACACTTCAACTGCCATATATGTTATGATTGAAATGTGTGATTTTAGGTATGAAATCTAGCATCACTCATGAAGCGGTGATGAGCTATTATAATTCCACATTTTTTTTGGGTTAGAAATGGTCACCTAGAAACACCTTTTAAAACTACTCTAAATTTTTCCAAGCCCCTTATTATGACAAAAAAATGTTCACCTCCATGACAATCAATATTTTTTGGTATTTTATATTTTATATTTTTGTGTGTATATTTATCATATATTTTTTTTTAAATCTGAGACTGAAATCTTTTAAAAAAATAAAAAATAAAATTATATATATATACATAGAAATGTTCAAGTCAGTGCGCACTGATATAACTTCGTCAGTACACACTGATATAACTTCGTCAGTGCGCACTGATATAACTTCATCAGTGTATTGGATGTGGACCATTAGATTTACATACTTTGACTCAAAATGTATGCACTTGTCAAAACTTCTCCATAATCAGTGGTCCACATGCATTGGTACTGATGTAGTTACATCAGTGTGCACTGTGTGTTCGTCCTAATATAAAATATATCATAACGAAGAATGTGGACTATAGATTATGGAGAAGTTTTGACAAGTGCATATACTTTGAGTCAAAGTATGAAAATCTAATGGTCCACATTTTTCATCATGATATAAAATATATCAGGACGAACTGACAACATAAAAACTATATATATATATATATATATATATGTGTATATATATGTATATATATATATCCTTTTTGTTAAAATTTACCCTTAATTTCAGCCAAAATTACTAAATTTCAGTCGATGAAACATTTTTCGGTTCATTGTTTTTTATTCTCCTCTGATGTCAGATTCTATTTATATAACATGATATCTTATAGCATTTTAATTTTTTCTTCTTATTTTGTCAAAATTTAGGGAAACGTGAATATCTTTTATCGTTCAAAGTGAGTTGTAAGAACACTTATAATATTTAGGCTAAAACAACTTAAATTTGTAACATAAAAATTTGATTTCAATATCTCAACTACTTATGTGCCATTGATCTAAGAGTTATAAATGCATTGAAATCTCAACCACTGGATTAAGAGCATATGAATGGTTGAGATGCTTAAGTCAAAATTTTAAAATACAAATTTAAGTTGAATTAGCTTAACCCAATATTTATTGTTCCTACAATTACAGAAGTAAGTTATTTAAAAGTCTAAATAATTGTTAATTGTTATGCATCAATTTTACAATGTATTACTTAGTAGTTCGTCATTGAATCAGTGTCTGTCATCTTATTATTAAGAAGACAAATATACATTCTTCAAGAATCACTTAAAAAATGTCAGTTTAAACAAATGATAAATAAATACGATCCCGAATTTTTAAAATTAGGACCAAACTACAAAGCAATTGATTATACAAGAGTAGATGCATATAACAACTAATAATTAAATAACTAACAATAATATATACATTATGTTTGGTTTGATGGAATATGAGAGAAAGGGAAGGAAAGGAAATGCATAGATTTATTATCTTTTGTTTGGATTGGGTTAAATGAGAAGGAAAAGAAAGGATAAGGCGGGAAAGGTAGGGAATAGTTTATTCTTGTTTTAACCAATTTGGTTTCTCTCCAAAATTGGATGGAAAATGAGGAAAATAAATTAAAAGTTAATGAATTTTTTCAATCCAAAACTAACCTCATTTGTTTCCTTTCCTTTCCTCCATAACTTTTCATTTCTTTTCCTTTCTTTTCCACAAATCAAAACATAGTGATAGTTTAGGGGTAACGAATATTTCCTGGTGCCCACAACACCAAACATGTTAGGGGTCTTCCGGATGTCTACTCCTACAATCGAGAGATATCTACCCCACAACACTGAAGAGAAAAATCTTCACATAGACTTGTAACTCGAAAACATCCAGTACTAACGTAGAAACGGATGTACACATCATTTGACTACTTGAGCTAATAGAAAATGTGCTATTTATCATTTTAATTAAAATGAATTAAATTGTCGATAATCAATATTATAAAAATGTCTATAGTATTACTTCAAAAAAAAAATGTCTATATTGCTGGGGTCGAAAATGAGCCTCCGGTAGTGAGTGATAAATAAGGCCTTCGATGGCTTAATTCTATGATTGAATATTTCTTATGAGTGTGAGAAATGAGTGTATCGTTGATTACCGGCTAGTTAGTTTTGTGTTGGATTTATAAAAGTGAGAAAAAGTTACCCTTGATTGAAGGTGAAATGGGGTTTATATAGTGTCTCGCTCTGGCACCGAAGGTGCCCTGTCTCCACCTTATTGGTTAAGTTTGACAAGTGTCATTATCTAGGCGACATGTGTCACTATGCATGCAACACCATCGATGTATGGTTGGTGGGTCATAGTTCCGGATATCGAGGCATGAGCCTCTGAAACAAGATCAGAATGGTGTATCGGAGGTAATATGCTTTAGTGTTTTGACCACGCTTCTAAAATTCACAAATATGTCCAACAACTCCCCCTCAAACCCATCAGCTATAGCAAACATAAGGTTTCGCGCTGTTGCATTGGGTTATGGGTTTGACATGTGGGCCCATTTCTTTGTTTTGGTTGGGACCATTTTCTAGGATCCTAAAGATGGGTTGATACATGGCATATGGAAGGGACATGCCGGTTAGTGATTGTCGCGTTACTAGGGTAACCGTCATGTCGTTTCCGATTCTCCCATGAGGCGTTTAGAATGTTATAAATAGGGGGACCGGCTCTCATCTTCTCGTTTGCAATTTTTCAAGCTTTCAAAGAGAGATCAGTGTTTACTTAAAAAGGTTTGATTCTGAAAATATTCTTTATTGATTTCATTTTTTCTATCTATTCAATGGTCTGGTGGTCAAAAGGTCCATCTAGGAACGCATCTTCCCCTAGTACTTCCGGGAACCCCTCATAGCTCTAGTGAGAGTAGTGTTCTAGTAAACGCTAGGCGCTAGTCAGGTGGTGGACCAACGCATAGCACCTAGGCGACCGGTTTTTATTTATTTATTTATTATTTATTTATATTTTTTTCTACCTATAAAACAAATAATAAAACACATATTATGACGAACTTCAAACAAAATCATGAACATAATTCCCTTTTTGTTTTTATGCCTTGCACCTCTTTAATATAGTTTTTACTTCTTGTATATTTTAAATTCTTACATTGAGAGAGGGTGTCTTTTGTTATTTTACAAATATGCTTTTTAAAAGTCAATAAATCTTTATTTTTCTTCTCTTTCTTTCACGGTTTCACGCCTCCTTCTCTCTCTCTCACGCCTACAGCCAAAATTTCTTCCACCATTTTCTCTCATTTCAAGCTTTCTCACTCCTCCATTAAAGCTTGTTTTTGAGTTATTTTTCACTAAGTCTTGGTTGGTTTTGTTTGTCAATAGCACTCGAATCTAATTTGTGTGTTGATTTTGCACATATTTTCTCCATTGATTCAATTTGTAAGAACACCATTAAATCTCAGTGCCGTTTTGGTGGATCTCTGCTATTATCGACGACTGGAAAAGGTTTTATTTTGGATTTTGGTCTATGATTTTGATTTTCACGATCTGGGATGGATTTTAGGTTTGATTTTCACTATTTTGGTGAACCTTTTTTTTTAAATTAAAAAAACGAGCTAGGCGGGTCAACAATTTTGACCCCACCTAGACCGATTAAACTCTTAAAAATCAGTCCAACTCGGTCGATTTTCTGTTGACCACCGTTGACTGTCGTTGACCGATTTTTATGGCTGAAATTGCTAGATTCGGTACGGTAGAAGGCCACACAACGTCTAGGCGGCCGCCCAAACTGTTTTTTCGAACACTGGATGAGAGTACCACTACTAATCGTTTTGGTGATGTGGGTGCTTCCCATCTAGTGGATCCGGATATGTTGCAACCGGGTCCTAGAGATTACAGTGCCGGTTATGACTCGGGGGAGTATTACCGTGCGGATATTCCTCATGATAGATTTGTGATTAATCAGATGAAGGACAATTGAATGACCAAGGGGAAGATTGAGCAGTATGACAATGAATTCTCGATCCATAAATCGGCAGGGATTAGGTTACCTACAGCGGAGGAACTGGCGAGTAATCCCACCTGTAGCTCTGTGGCCTTTCACCTAACCTTTATGGAGATTAGGGCTAGATTGCCTCTCCAGTCGTTCCTTTGGAAGGTATTAAGGGAAATAGGGATCGCTTCGGCCTAACTAAATCTGAATGGTTTGAAGATTCTAAATAGAATGTACACCCTATGGAGTAGCTTGGGCCTACCTGCCCTCACCTTTGCGGAGATCGCTCACTGCTACAAGTTTTACCCTCATAAGTCGGGGGGGGGGGGGGGGGGGGGGATGGCTAGTGGGCTCTTATTTGTTGGGACAAGCAAGTCAACGAGCCCTTGATTACCGAGCTTCTGATGCAGGAGATATTATTAAAGACTTTTTATTTTAAAAATATTCTTGTAATTAATATCTATTATTATGTTTCTTTTTATTGTATATTTAATTAAGTAGTTTTATGATTTGATTTTATTAAATCAAATCTTATTTCCTTATTAGATAGGTTTTTAAAAGTTTTAGGATTCTAGTATTTTTAATTTCCATTGTTATCTCAGTTATCTCTTTTATAGGGAAATTGATGATTTTATTGCTTTTCTAGTTATTTTAGGTTTCTTTTAGGTTTGTATTTTCCTATTTAAAGACGATGCACCCTAATAGGGATTTGTCCAGTCATCAAGCCAACAACTGTGATAGTAGTTCTCTCTATTACTGTTGCAAAAGGATGGACATTATGACAACTTAATGTCAATAATACCTTCCTAAATGGTGTAATTGAGGAGGATGTCTATATGAGTCAACCACCATGATTTGAATCTTCTGGTTCTCATCTTGTATGCAAGTTACATAAGCCTTGGTATGGGCTAAAATAGGCCCCTAAAGCCTAGTTTGATAAGTTTAAAATGGCATTGGTTCAACTTGGATTTCTGGAATCAAAAGCTAATAGCTATTTGTTTTTCAAGTTCACTAGCACTAGTTCCATTTATATTTTGATATATGTGGATGACATAATAATTACATGAGACAGAGTAGGTGAAATTGATGACTTGGTTGGCAGATTGCATGATATTTTGCTTTGAAGGATTTGGGCCAACTTCACTATTTTCTTGGTATTGAGGTTCAATATTCTTCTTTAGGTCTTCATCTATCGCAACACAAATACATCAATGATTTATTAAAAAAAGCTAGGATGCTTACTGCATGACCATTTCCTTCTCCTATGTTGTCAAATGCTAGTAGTTCAGTTATCTATTCATAAAGGCAATCCCATAGGTCAAGAAACAGAGTATAGGAGCATTGTTGGTGCTCTTCAGTATGTTACAATTACAAGACCTGACATTGCTTATGCAGTCAATAAAGTTTTTCAACTCATGCAAGCTCCTCTTGATGAACATGAGAAGGCAGTGAAAAGGATCCTTAGATGTCTCAAAGGTTCCTCGACTCTTGGCATTCAATTTCTTAAATGAGCAAGTTCTCATAATTCTCTTCAACTCAATGGGTTTTTAGATGTTGATTGGGCCAGCAATCCTAATAACTGAAAGTCCACAACTGGATTTTGTGTTATTTTAGGTCCTAACATTGTTACTTGGAGTGCTAAAAGTAACATACAATCTCTCGGCCATCTATAGAAGCAGAGTACAGAAGTCTTGCTTCAGTTGTTGCATGACTTACTTGGTTGAAGTCTTTGTTTTAAGAGCTACGAATTCCTTAATCAAAGCTACCGGTGGTGTGGTGTGATAATCAAAGCACAGTTGCAATGTCCAACAATCCAGATTTACATGCAAGAACAAAACATATTAAACTTGACCTTTATTTTGTTCAAGACAAGATTCTACAAAAAGAGTTGTTGGTTAACCATGTTCCTTCCATTGATCAAGTAGCTGACATGTTCACAAAACCATTGTCCACTCCCAGATTTCAATATTTGAGTAACAAACTCATGGTAAGAGATTCCCCTATACGTTTGAGGGGGGGGTGTTAGGAATCCTAGTAATGATCAATTTGAACAAATTGATCATGATCAAAAGTTATTTTGATCTTGTCATTAGATTAATTATCATAGGTCTGCTATGTGCTATCAAAGCATCTTGGCGGGAAAGTTTAGTGAGGCAGTTACAGATGTCTAGAAGTTTCTTATGTGTTGATGTCACTGATGATGAAATGTGCCACGTCAGACTATCCAATAGCCAATCACATGATGACAAGTCAAACTCTTATAACAGAATCGATGCTCTCATAAATTCTTATATGAGAAGTCTTTGCTTGTGTGTATATGTACAACTGTTATTCTTGTAATTATAGAGTGTGAAAATTGTATAAAAAAGGCTTCGTGAAAATTCTTAGAGAGTTCTAGATTTTCTCTCTGGATAGCTTTTATTTTGTGTGTTTGTTTCCCAGGAAAATACATTTTCTCAAGAGTTACAGATACATCCACTACCTGGAATCATTTTTACAAGTTGTTTGTATATGACGGAAGGTTATGTTATGGAATTATGGTTGGGTGTACATAGACATTAGTAATGAGAGGCTTGTGAGTTGTGTTGTAATGACTCTTCTTTTTTGTGTTGTGACTTGTTTTTGAATTGACTTAACATTTCAATTATACTCGTAAACTTTAGTTTATTTAATATTTTAATACAAAATTTCGCCACGTGATATGTCTAAGGGTGGCTCTATTGCCACCCACAAAATATCTTCATACACCCATTTTTCTTCCTACACCCATATTAAAAAAATAAAATTATTAATTTTACTCCCTACACCCTTTAAAATACCAAAACTATCCTTTAAGTTTCTTTTCTTTTCTTTTTTTCTTTTTTTAAAATTTTTTTTAAACATATTTTTTTCTCATTACACCATTTCTCTTCATTTGTTTCCACCACTACAATATATATATATATATATATATATATATATATATATTGTATGTACAGTTTCTTCTTTCAAAAAAATATATATATATATATATATAGTGTCTTCGTTCCTTTTAACAAAAATATTATAGATTTTAGTCAGATAAAAAATATCATATTTAAATAAAACTCTACAACTAAGATTTTACTTGGACAAAAATAAAATATAAATTCAACTCTAAAACTAATTTTATATATATATATATATATATATATATATATATTCGTTGTTACTGTATTGAATTATCTAAAAAACTAAACTATGAAATCATAATGTTTTACACGCTTTCTTTTGTCCTAAAAAAAAAAAAAAAAACTATTTTTTCAATCACCAAAGAAATCAATTTTTTACGTTTAAAAATTTGTTTTTTTAATTATTATTTTTTTTATTTTTTTTATAATTCCATCCACCAAGTTTTTCGGTTTACAAACCAATTAAATTAACAAGAATTTGTAGTTGAATTAAACTAAAGTAAGCGAGTGAGTTGTATGAGAACCGTATAAACTTAATCGAGTTCTACAACTGCTTTTAAAAAAAGAGTTTTACAGACTATAACTGCAACAATTTTTTATTCAATCACAAAACAATAATAAAAATGAAAGTAAAATATCCGAAAACATTTGAAATCAATGAAATCAATTCAATCAATTCTTTGTCCATCCATACCTTGCCTATATGTGAAATATATATATATATATTTCATGATTGATGTTGGGTTTGATTAAGTATATATTATTAGGGTTTATGATAGATTGGGTGTTCAAACTTATGGGTATATGAAGTAAATTTAATTTCTAATTATAAAGCCATATATTTTAAGTAATTAAATGTAAGAGTATTTTAGAAATAAAAAAGCTTCATTAAAATATAGGTATAGAAAAATATTTTGTGGGTGGCAATAGAGCCACATTACATGTAAATGCTGATTCTAATCCTATTTATTTTCTTTTATCAATTTTAAAACACGTTTGGCAAATCCAACTATGATGACTTATTTTGATTTCAATTTGTAAATTTTCAAAATCATACCCGAGTACCTGACCATTACTTTTTTTTTTAATTTTTTTTTTAAGTATTATATATTTATTTTATACCATATAATGTTATTATTTATGATAATTTTAGTACGGAACAACAAGTTGTAATTAATATACGACTAGATGAGGTTGATTCGGTGATAAACTTTTCGCACCTGCATCAAGAGGTTGAGGGTTCGAGTACTCCCCCTCCTTGAAAACCCCCGAATTTATGTAATAGCATAATACTTAAAAAAAAAAAAAAAAATACAATGCTATGTTAAAGTTCAATAATTAAAGAATTTAATTGAAATCGAAATTATTAATGGACATTATGCTAGAACGTATTTATTGTGGTTAAGTCCAATGTCACATCATATTTCTAAATTCTAAATGTTGTATTTAATAAAATATCAACTTACCTCCGTTAACTAGAATGAACAAGTATTATTATCAAATGATATGAAAAACCTATATTCAAAATTGGAAAAATTAAGGATTCAATTGATGGAATTATATTGAGTAGAAGACTAGAAGTGCACGTTTGTAAAAGTTTATCTATCGGTCAAAAGAGTTTTTGTTTAAAAAAAAAAAGGTTAAGGTAGGACACCTAAATTTTATATCCCAAATATCATTCATGATATATAAGTTAAGAAAATCAATAAAAGTAAAGAAGTCTATTAATGGTGAAGAAATGTTCATTCAGTCTAATAATATTTAAGATTCGAGTCGTTACCACCGTATGTAATATTATATATATATATATATATATATATATATATATATATATGAAATCACATTGATTTTTATGAATTTTAATCTGAATTTTTTTTTTTTTTGTGTGGATGATAAGTTTAATGAGATTTACTTACGAATAAAATTTGAAAAATTTTCAAGTACTACGAACTCTTTATCCTAATTTTGTTTGATATGAAGACATTAGAAAAAAATAGGAGAAATATAGGAAAATTAAAAAAAAAAAAATCTAGTACTTGGAAAAATTCTTAAATTTTATTTATAAATAAATTTCAATGAACTTATCATCCACAAAAAAATTTAAATTAAAATTCATAAAAATCGATGTAATTTTATCACTAGGTCTGTTCTCGAGATCAAATGATAAATGTGTAGTTATAATATCAACTCTTATAACACTAGGAGGAAAACACCTCACACATCTTCATATATCATTTTCTATTTTAAAATATGTATTTTCTAATGTTTTTATATTTTAAAAAAAATATTGAAAACATTAATAATCTATAGAGAGTATGAAACCAATAAGGTTGACATTTTTGTCGGCAAGTTTGGAACACAGAAGAAGATACAGCCTACAGATATGGCTGACAAGAATCTGGTTCTGATATTGACTGTCTCATCACACGTACACCTCCAACTGGCCAACTGGGTTCAGAATCTTCTTACATGGACAGCAAATTATAACAATTAATAAAGATCCAAATACAGTAGTAAGTTTTGGCCTTTTGGGTTACAGTCAAATGGTTTTTTTCATCTTTTTCAATTTTTATCTACATCAATGTTCATATATTTTTCAATCAAATATAATAAAAGGATGGCTAATTGGCACCGTTGGCCTCTAAACTCTTTCCAAAATATAAACTATGCCCCCTATACTTTATTTTTTTTTTTTTACGCTAAACCTCCTAAACTCTTATAAATCGGTAAATACTAACTATAGATGACCCCTCACAAAGGGAAAAAACCCAAGTGTTTGTCAAAAAACGAGAGTTCAAAGGGTTTAGTGATGAAAAAAAAAAAAGGATAGGGGCATATTGCATATTTTGGAAGAATTTAGGAGGCATCAGTGCCAATTAGCCTAAAAAGATATCTAATTTCTCACTCTAAAAAGTAAAAACACAATGTAAATATATCTGAAGTGCAGTTTAATATCAATTACTGCAAAAGAGAAATAGAGAGCAGAGGTGAGCAACGATAATCACATTATTTAAGTTGCAATTAGCAACTAATTGTTATGTAAAGGAAATGATCATCAGTATATCGTGGGAAGGAATGGAAGTCACAAAGCTTCATTAGGGCATAAGAGTATGTATGAATAGATTATTTACATCGAAATCATAACGAAACCGGTTCCAACTTCTGGGTTTGCTGCCAAGAAACCTTGCATCGAGGAGCGCCACAATCATCAAGACTAAGCAGTTGCTGCAGCCTGTTCTTCGGCAACCTGTGAAGCTGGTTGAAGAGTGCAGATGAGGTTGCGGTCACCGTACACATTATTCACACGTCCTGATATAGCAATCCAGAAAATTCAAGAGTCAGTTAAAATCAAGCTAGCTGCTAAAATAAAAGACGTTAAGTTAATGCTTCTAAGCTACAAGTCACAAGTTCATGAGCACTCAGATTAGACACTGAGCCTACTAAATCGAACGGAAAACATATATGGAATGCAGCCATGCAGGCCAATGAGAAATTTATGGCACTGAGAATCTGAGATCCTTGTTATGTCACTGATTTTACTAGGTGAAAGAAAAAGAATATTAGAAAAATAGCCAAGGTACACAGTTACAGACAATGGCGTTCTGGTTTATCAAAAATAATTGCAGTCTGATGTAGGCTAACCTAATATGGAATGTGAACATGTTGGTCTTATAAGGAAATTAAGTTAGTTTATACAAACAGAAATAAAATATGAGTGATGATAATGTGTAGAAAAACAGTTATGTTATAATTTTGAGAATCACAGATTTTGATGATGCAGTTGAGAGTGGAAATGTGGTAAAATGGACATGCATACCTGTACTAGGCCAGAACTTCGACCCCCGAAGCCAAGAAGCAGGGAAGGCTGCATATTCCCGAGAGTATGGTTTTGTCCATGAATCTCCCATGAGCAATGATGGTGGATGAGGTGCTCCCTGCATTTGTACATTTTAGATGACAGCTCCAAAAGTTCATAATTCGACAAAAATAGTCATGGTGAAGAAACAAGCCGCTCACCTTTAGAACATTGTTGTTGATATCAGCCTTTCCGTTTTCAATCAGTGCAATTTCTTCCCTGATGGAGATAAGAGCATCACAAAACCTGTCTAACTCTGCCTGCAAATATATTAAATTTGGTGGGTAAGAGAGAGAGAGAGAGAGAAGAAGAAGAAGAAGACTTGAAAAGACGGATCCTTGATTTTATACCTTGCTTTCACTTTCAGTTGGTTCAATCATGAGGGTGCCTGGAACAGGCCATGACATTGTCGGTGCATGAAATCCGTAGTCCATAAGACGTTTGGCAACATCTTCAGGCTCTATCCCAGCAGTATTCTGTAGTAAACAATGCTTGCATTGAGTCACAAAAATAAACAGTAGCCAAAAGAGAAAACTAATTAAAACAAATGTCTAATGAGAAATACCTTAAAGCCTCTTAAGTCAATGATGAATTCATGAGCAACGGTCCCATTGACACCACGGAAAAGAACTGGAAAATAGTTCTGGTACACCATATCAATCACCAAGACAATTATAAAACTAAGTCAAAAATTTCCAAACTTGAATAGGTAGCAACATAAAAGCTAAAGGGTAAAGCAAGATTGTGAATGCCATGGACACATCACTATGTTTACAAAAGTCTGAACATTAAATTTTGTCACCTTATCAAATTGAAGTTGTTAAGATGACAAGGGTGACTATATTCTTTGTATAAGGATAAGAAGGCTTCAGTAATGCCATATTAATAATTATAGATCATAAAACAAAAGATATTCAAGAGAAATGAGGAACCTCCAAACGTTTTGCCATGTAGTTTGCATTCAGAATAGCTATCTTTGAAGCATCAGTAAGTCCATTAGATCCCATCATGGCTATGTATGTATACGATATTGGCAAGATAAGTGCAGAACCCCATGGTGCAGCAGAAATGGTACCAAGGGGTTGGGACTTCTCAGGGGCAGGTATACCGCCTGTGGATACCTTCATTATCACAACAAAGAAAATTAAAAACTGAAGACAAACATATTGCACCAGCAGACTACACTAGTGATGTCAGTAATGAATACTAAAAGTCATCAGTCTCGTATTTTAATGATTTTACATGATACATTCAATCACTTATGGGATTTATTAAATCAAAGAAGCAGAACTTCTTTAGCTAATCATGGTCATTTGATTTGTTCTTGGAAAAATAGATGATAAAGAATAGATCAGGATGGATGGCCACGATTGTGCATCTCTGGAAGAAGGGATTTTTATGTATCATATGTCATTCATTATAAAATTAGTCCAAAATCTAACTCAACAATGCAATTTTCTCCATGTAAGAAACATGAGTAATATATGAAACAAAAGATTCAAGTATATGAATGTAAGAGAGTATGTACCACAGGATGCGAAGGCAGAAAAGGTGCCAAGTGTTTCTTTACACCAATAGGACCCATACCAGGACCACCACCCCCATGTGGAATACAAAATGTTTTGTGGAGATTGAGATGACAAACATCAGCTCCAATGTAACCAGGGCTTGTCAGACCCACCTGTAAAACTCAAATTTTTAGCACAAATTTATTTGAGATTCTATTGATGTAAAACAGATGGAAGTTTCACCAACATAAAAATGCAGAGATGTATGCAAAAAATAATATTCACATGATGTCTGAAGATCATAAGAAAAGCGTTGTCGAGTTTAATATAGGTTGATGATTTTATAGCCCATGCAATTATGCAAATGACCCTTTCTCAGTCTTATGTGAGTTAAATCTGCAGGTTTAAATTTTGACTACCTTAATATCGCAGAAATAAATCCCACATCCCCACTTCTACCCAGCAAATGAGATAAAAAAAATCAAATCTATTAATTCATGTCATTCTACAATATGAGCCCCTGAGAATTAAAATCATCACTAAAATGAAAGTTCAAAAGAACATAGAATGGAAACAGACCTGTGCATTCATGTTCGCACCATCCATATACACTTGACCTCCATTATCATGAATTATCTTACATATCTCATCAATACCTTCTTCATAAACTCCATGAGTTGAAGGGTATGTGACCTGAAATTTAAATTCATATCAGATAACAAATGAACAGAGAACCTATCTCACACAAAGTTTCCCTTTGATGTTTCCTATTTATGGCACAGGATTCAAAAATACATACCATAAGAGCTGATAGGTTGTCCCTATTAGCTTCAGCAGCCTTTCTTAATTCTTCAATGTTGATGTTTCCCTTGGCATCAGTTCCAACAGAAACAATCTTCATTCCACACATTGCAGCACTAGCAGGATTTGTCCCATGTGCTGAAACAGGTATAATGCACACATTGCGGTGGTGGTCACCTCTTGCCTAGAGTTTTTAATCAGCATATGTCAGCATAAACAGTCAAAGCATTGTAAAGAAAACTAAGGAATGTTTCAGGTGATATATAGTGAGGTCTGAGGACTTCTAGACAGCTGAAAGAAAATACAAGAAGATTCAGAGAAACAAGACAATGCTATATAGAAGACAGCATCTCAAATGGAAAATGCATTCGCACAACTTTTTTTGTTTTTGTTTTGTTTTTTTGTTTGTTTTTTTTTTCCCTTTCTTTGGCTCCAGTGGCTAAGGGAACAATTTGTTAAAAATGGCTTAATTCAACATACCTTATGATATGCGCGGATAACCATCAGCCCAGCATACTCACCAGCAGCACCAGCATTAGGTTGTAAAGAGAAAGAGTCAAAGCCAGTAATGATACACAGCAGGTCACCCAAATTATTAAACATTTCCTGCAGAAACAGAGAACCATATTTAATCAGAAATAATTTATAATGGGACATAAAAAAGATCATGCATGTGGAACTTCAGTACAAAGATATGAGTTACTAACTACCTGATAACCCTTAGCCTGTTCAGGAGGGGCAAATGGGTGCATGTCAGTGAAGTTAGGCCATGTCACTGGCATCATTTCAGTTGTTGCATTCAGTTTCATTGTACAAGATCCCAAAGGAATCATACTGTGGCATAGTGAGAGATCTTTTGATTGTAGTCGATGAATGTACCTAAGCAACTCATGCTCTGTGTGATACCTAATAATAAAAAAATAAAAAAATAAAAACAAAGAGAGAACTCAGAGCAAACTCTAATTTGTACACTACAGGTATTTGAGTATTGGAAAGGACTATACGTGTTAAAGATGGGGTGTGTCAGAAAAGGGCTCTCCCTTGTTAGTCCAGAAGGAATTGCATTCTGAACCTCTTCTGCAAGAGAAGAAGCAGTGAATGGAACCTGAACGTTGAAACAAAAAAGGTAACAATTAGATGTAAAATAATTGTTGTCGGTAACCACTAGACCCAAAGCTTAAGTTGATAGGAAATGACCAACAATAGTATTTAAGCACTCCAACATACCCCCTCACTTGCAAGACCAACGGGCTTGCCACGTGGCTTGAGCCCAAGCACACACAACAAATTCAGATAACAATTAACAAATTCAAATATAATCATGTGGGGCAACTCCAACCCAAGACTCCCTAGTATAACAACCATTAGACCCAAAAGCTTAAGCTAACAGGAAATGACCTAACAACAGTATTTAAGCACTCTTACAATTGTAATTCTTTTGTAAATCATTTGCATAGAAAATAATTATAGTACTCACCGGTTTTCCACCAGCAAAAACTTTGAAAAGCTTATCAACATCCTCCAAGGTGGTTGTTTCATCAAAGGAAACAGTGATCTGAGGGACAACATAACTCCAATGATCTCATGACCAATATCATTCTTAAAATTGATACAACAAATAAAAGTCATACTTACAGTGTTGGGGTCTTTGACGCGAAGATTTATTTCACTCTTGTAAGCAGCATCAGCAATGGCATGTGCATCTGCACACTTCACCTTCACCGTGTCAAAGAAGGGAAGGCCCTGGACTTCCACTGTACCGAGTTTTTTCAGCCCAAGCGAAAATGCCCCAGCAAGTCCATGAACCCGTTGAGCAATGGTTTTGAGGCCTTCAGGTCCATGATAAACAGCATACATAGCAGCCATGTTTGCAAGTAAAGCCTAGATAAAAGCAAGTATTATTCAACTAAAGCAAAGCCAATTCTTTATGAAAACTTCTGACAAAAATATGGCATTCTTTTTCAACTTCAACACAATTAGTCCCAATAGGTAAAACATAAATGCAATTGGAAAAACAATAATCTCTTACTTGAGCAGTGCAGATGTTGCTGGTAGCCTTGTCCCTGCGGATATGCTGCTCCCTAGTCTGCATTGCCATACGCAGAGCAGGCTTCCCTGAAGAATCAACACTAACACCAATAATTCTCCCTGGCATCATCCTCTTGTACTCTTGGGAGGTAGCTAAAAATGCTGCATGAGGACCTCCATATCCCATTGGCACACCAAACCTCTGAGCTGAACCAACAACAATATCAGCACCAAATTCACCCGGGGGCTTCAACATTGTCAATGCCAACAAATCCGATGCCATAACAACCTTAGCCCCGTTAGCATGAGCATTCTTAATAAACTCCCCATAATCCAAAACTTCACCGTCAGTATCCGGATACTGAACCAAAACCCCACAAACATCACCCGATTTGTAATCAATATCTTTAAGATCCGAAACAACTACTTTAAGATCGAAACCATCCGCTCTAGTTATACAAACATCAATTGTTTGAGGGTGGCAATTACTAGCAATAATAAAAGTCTTCTTCTTCCCCTTCAATATATTATTACACATAGCCATTGCCTCAGCAGCGGCTGTTCCCTCGTCAAGCAGGGAAGCATTCGACATAGGCAATCCAGTAAGATCCGTAACCAAAGTTTGGAAATTAAGCAAGGACTCAAGTCTCCCTTGAGAAATCTCAGCCTGGTATGGTGTGTACTGTGTGTACCAAGCCGGATTCTCCATTATATTCCTCAAAATCACAGGTGGGACATTAGTGTTATAGTACCCCATACCTATATATGACTTATAAACCTTATTCATTGATGCTAACTTTGTCATGTGTTCAATCATTTGCCCTTCAGTTAATCCCCCATCAAACTTAGAAAACTTCATAGAATCAATACGAATAGATTTGGGCACAGTAGCATCAATAAGTGAATCAAGACTATCAAAACCACACAATTCAGACATTTTGGTTTGGTCTTCTGGGGTGGCTGAGTTATGGCGACGAGGGAAAGTATCACTTGGTTTCAATGCCTCAACAGAAATGGACCGAGTTTGTGACCCAAGACCATTATTTGACACATTTCTAGATGGTAACAAATCCGATCTTGAATTCTTGGAAACAAATGGTGACAATGAAGAGACATACCTGGAAGGAGTGTACAAAGCAGGTGATTTGGATGAGTTCAGCAACGACGACGATGATGATTCATTGTGGTGGTGGGACTGTTTGGAATCATTAACCAGGCGTTTGAGAATTGCCCTGTTAGCGAGCCGCCTTGCACGCTCCATTGATGCACAGGGACGACAGAGAACGAAAATCTAAAAATAAAAGTTTTAAAAGAAAGCAAAGCAAATGGGGTTGTTGAAAAGCATAAAAGGGTTCCAAGAAATTTATTAATTTGGTTCCATGGAGTGAGTGGGAATTAGGGAGGTGGGTTGGTGGATACACTGTGATACTTGTCAAGAGTCAAGACGTGAATACTATATTTATATGCACATGTGTGTATAATATATAAATGAAGATTAAAAAATTAAAAATAAAATTAAAAATAAAAATGACTTCAGGATCTGGTGGTGGTGGTAGGTGATGACACAGCACCTATGCACAAAAAGACAGTTTTCGAAATTATCATATCACACTGTTCAAAAGGATACAGATCTGAAAGAAAATGTATGGAAGAAATTGAAGCAAAAAAAGATTGAGATTCAATGGATCAAAATGCTTAGTGGTTTTTATGGCAGAAAAATCCCAGGTTCTTTGGTGGCTGATTCTCTTTCACAACCAGGTTATCTCTTTATTTTATTTAATTTATTTATTTATTATTATTATTTTTTTGGTATTGAGGATTGTCCGGGATCTCATCCGTCTATCCTTCCCAATTTCATGACACACCCATAACCAACTTGTTAGTTCTAACGGTCTATTTATTGGATGTTATAGAGTAGGATAGATAGAAAACCTCGGCCCACACCCTCGGCCACACAAAGATATAAACGGGTAAATTAGAATTCACCTTTGCCCGGTTAAGATTAGGTTATCCCTTTATGTCTCCACTCAATTCACATGTAAAAAATATTATAAATTTTTTTTAGGATTTTGATTTTTTAAATCTGAAATAACAAAACCCACTCATAACTTTGTTTATTTGTCTTTTGTCTCACATGATAACCGTAGTTGTTGGAACAGGAAATTTAATTGAAATTGTGGTGGGTCCCATTGAGAGATTTTGGTGGTGGAGGGTTATGATTGAGAAAATAAGGGATCAACCTTGGAAAAATATGTCTATGGCTGACATTTTACGTCATAGAAGATAGTACCTAATAAATGTGGTCAGGTTTGTGCTTCTTGTTGATACGGTTGGTAGATTTTGATGCGAACCACAGCCCTACGATTTGAAAACCATCGGCTGAGATTTCATTAGAGTTATCTTATCATTTTTTAGAAATGGAATCTAGAGCTTTGGGAGTTGATATTTGATATCTCTCTACTTTTAAGTGGTATCTAATGGGAATGGCATTATGATTTATGGGACAAAAATATTATTATTTTTTCTTTTGAAAAGTGAGAAAATCATTTTTTTTTCCCAATTGTTGACATTTCTTACTTACGGAAACAAAATCCAACTTATTTTCACCAAAAATAATAAGGAAACAAAATCTACCTTTCTTTTATATATATATATAAAGAAAAATCTCCAATGAGACCGTACAGGTATGCCAGGGCATGCTCTCACTATATATGTATATATATATATTTGAAATTACAACAACTAAATTACAACAGTTGGATAACAGTAACTGGAATTGGATTATAACAACAGTCGGGAACCCGCGAGGATAGAGATGCTGATGAGCACGGCCCGGAGAGCAGCTCCCACAGATAGGGAGAGAGACACCCACTCGAAAGTAGGACAACTACCCACTCGAAGATGGGACAAACACCCACACAAGGTGGGACCACATCCACACAACATGTGGACCAAGGAAAATTGGCATATCTATATGCATGCCTTGCACTCGAACTTGGATGGTGGAGGGTTCCAAGAGGAGGGTCCAGCCATCACGCTGCGAGGCCATTAGCTATATATATATTTAAATGAGGACGTTATAATAACTTCATGAGGATATTGAATGTGAGCCATAAGTTTTATTAACTTTGACTCAAGTGTGTATGCACTTATCAAAACTAGTGGCTCACATTCAATATCCTTATAAAGTTATATCAGGACGTCTGCATGAGAACGGAACCATATATATATATATATATATATATATATTTAGATTAATACTAGGTTTCCGAAATAATTTGCCCACGTGATACGGTATGTGAATTGTCAAAATCTTATAAATCATGAGGTTATATGGTGGGTGATAAGATTTTGACAACTCATATGCCACCTCATTTGGGCATGGATTTGGATAAATTATTTGGAAAGCCTAGCGTTTCTTATATTTTTAATACGTACTTTTTTCATCTCGGTTCCGACAAATCCCTAACATGTTTGGTGTCAAAATTTATTGTAATACTTAAAAAGAAAAGAAAATAGACCTTACTTTAGATGGTGTGTGCATTTCCCCTTTCATGTTTGAGATGAGTTTCAAATCTCACCATGCACATTTTACAATTTTCACCTTAGCGTTATGAGAGTAAATATTCGAAGAATTTAAATGTTTGATCTCGACAAACTGCTGCCTGTTCAGTGTGAGATTTCACAAACAAATTAACAATAACTATAGAAATAAGTGTTTTAAGTTCAAATTCACGTTTAAGCTTCAAACAATTTATGTTCAATTGTACAAACTTAATATGAAAATCAATTTCTGGACGAAGTTATAACAAAATCCGTTAGGTTTAAAGAAGAAGATCATTTGAAAACAAATATACAGGCCATAAACTTTATTGAAGGGTAAATAAATAACAGAACTAATTTAACGGAGTTTTATCTATTTTCATTATAAAAAAAATGGTAGTAATTTTTTTACTTTGACTCCTCTCAAGTATTTTGTTTTAGTATAATAGTTCATCCAATAAATTTGACAAGCTTTGTTATTTTAGTAGCATGACTGTTTGGGGTTGGTGGTGGTCAACATAACATAAGGAAAATGGCCACAACAACCTTTGAAGAAATTGAAAAAAAATGGAGAGGTACAGGTTGGAGTGGCTGTAGCAGTCTTTACCGAACATATATAGAAAAGAAAAGCCCTCATGATCTCAAATGAGTATCAAAGAATTAAATATGAAAGATGTACATATATAGCTCATTTTATATTGGAATCAAATACAAAGAAAACGACATAGATAGAGTATCCTTCAATTAAATATTACGAATGTATTCAAATCAAGCAACCATGTCTCTTATTAAGGAAGTGTTGCCAATTCAGCTTAGTGTCCGTTTAGAAGAGTTTGTCTACCAGTTAAAAGAGTTTTTTTTTTTAATTAAAAAAGCTCTTTACAAATTTTTTTGTATCGTTTGGTTGTCACTCAGTAGAGCTTTTGGATGATTAAAAAATGTGTTTTACGTCTACTTGGAGAAGCCCAAAGTTAAAGCTTTTCGAAGTAGATCTTTTGAAGTTTTTTAATAACACTAAAATCTTCGATATAACCATATAATTTAATATTTGTTAGAGTATTTTGGTAATTCTATCATTAAAAAAGCTCTTTTTTAATTGACAACCAAACGACCAACGACTTTCATTTAAAAGATTTACTTCTAAAAGATCTACCGTAAAAAATCTACTTAAGAAGCTCTTCCGAACGTACTCACACATGATCCTGGATGTAAACATTGTGATAATATTAAGGCAAAATTTATAATTATTAGCTAGCTCTCAAATTAGTACCAGGATCCTCTCATCATCTCACCTTTTTTAAAGTATATGATTGGTTGATGATAAAATGTCAATCATAGCTTAACTATTCATTCATTGCAATACCTATATGTCATGAGATTAAGTGAGGTGAAGATGAGTTGAGGTGAAGAGAGGATCCAAGTCCCTCAAATTATTGGTAATTTCAAAAATAGACTTTTTGGAACCGAAAAATGTAGTTCGATTCGATTTACCAATCAGTTTTGGTTCAATCCGGTTTAAATTTGTGAAACCGAATTAGTGTCAGTTTTAAACTAGTTTGACCCGAAAACCAGTTATATAAAGGAAAAAAAAAAAACCCTAATGTGCTGTTTGGATCCGTTTTAAAAAACAGTTTGAAAGTATACAAACGTAGTTAAATAGCTTAAAGCATACCTAGGGGGGAGGGAATAGGTTTTTACGCATTTTTCAATCCCTTGAACAAACTTGCGTTTGTCCCTCAAGGTAGCCTTACATACAACATATAAACCAAGAATTCATACATAGACAAGATAAGCATGTGATCATTTAGGTATTGTCTATATATATTAATTAGTTGTATGAGGTATAAGGACACATAAACTCAACAACAAAAAATACTTGTATTTCAATATTTGTTCAATGTATTACAAGTATAATCAAATATCACTATACACAAAAATTACAATATACAAAAGAGTTATATTTACAAATATGATCAAATGAATTTGTTTACAAATCACACTTTACAAAATCTTGTTTCAATATACATCACAAATGAATAATATACAACAAGATAACAACATACACATATACAAATATAAGAGATAGAGATAGGAAAAATTAACACAAAAGATTTTTTAACGTGGAAAAACCTCCAAGAAGGAAACATCCACGGGTTGAACTACAACCATTGGGTACTATATATATTGGATGATAGATTAAAAATTCCTCAAAAGTGACTAACCTAGATTAACTTCCTATTGGAGTCTATGTCTACCCAACCCTATTGGAAAGTACGAAATCTCTCAATGATGCGGAACCACCATATATTGGAGATCATACCAAACCAACATCGATGGAAGATTAGAAATTCCTCAAGAGTGCATACACATCCCATTTACCCTGCTCTTTTGGAGTCTATGTTTATCCATACGCCTAGGCCTACCAATAATGTAGCCAACTCCCTATCCAAGGCACTCATGCCTCTAGAAAGCCTCCCATGCATGACCATCTGGACCTTCCCGATCCTAGTCATGATTTCTTGCTTGGTTATCCGGACCTCTTGTCCTAACCAAGACTTCTTTGCTTGACTATCCAGACACCTTGTTTTAGTCAAGACTTCATGCCTTTTACAAGAACTTCCTAATGTGATCATATGAATGCAAATGATGCAAACAATCAATTCATCATAGAACATGTGATCAATACATTCCATGGAATAATCAGACCTAAACATGTGGGAACACAAGTAATAAAAGTCTAGATGCAAAACTTGAATAAAAACCTAGAGCATGTGAAAACACCTAACACATAAAACTCATAGTTTCATTCACACAAATAACACTTGAATAATTCATATACATGAAGCATAAATTCAAGATGTTATAAACATACATAAAAATGCTAGAATCACAAAATGTGTTCAATGAATATTCTAGCCAACAATTAGAGTAAGGATATATTGAATAATCAATTAAATCCTATTTGTCTCTAAATACACATACAATTGAATTAATCCTAGATTTTATCAATCAAAGGATCAAAATACATTTCAAGGATTATTAGTCATAAAATAATTCAATCAAGTCACAAATAATCTTAGATATCAATCTAATCACAATACAACTCTCAAACATGTGAAAAACCTCGAATCTAAGAAACTAGTTCACATATATCTCTAATTAGACTTTTGATTAAGATTAATTATGAAGATATCTTTCTCAATAGCATTCACCATACATATACATACATATAGAAGAAAAAACTCCAAACAAATTGAAGGTTATAAAAGAAGAAATCTCAAAGATATGAACACTACCTTATAATCACGAGCTGGTTCGTTTTTCTAGGTAGAACCACCATAAAAATCATTCAAACAGCTGCAAGACCACTTGGAAAAGGTAGAGGACTCAATTATGAACAATCTTCAACTTGAATCAATCAATTCCAACTTTGTATGAGAAAGTTATGGTGTTTGGAAGGTGAGAAAAATTGAGAGAAAAATTCTGGTGAGATTTTCTAATTTTCTTCTTTTTAAAATTGAATAAGAGGGAATAAATAGATTTAAAAGGAAGAGAGAGAGGGAAAACGAAGACCAACCAAAGGCAGCCATGTCAGCACCACGTGTGGCACATGTGGGCAGAGGGATGCCCAGGTTGTGTGGCACACGTGGACTCCAAGCTTGGCCGTTGGCCTAGCTTGCTCCTCTCGCGCTTCTCTCGCGTTATTCGGCTATATTTGGTCCTCCGAACTTCGATTTCAAATATATTTTGGATTACGAATTGTAACTCCCTCACGCACAACGACGACTATAAAACTTTAACAAAAGGTTGAGAATTCATCTCGAAAAATGACGACGAAGACAACTCAACGAATGAGAACGTAAAGTAGCGTAGCTACATCGTTTGGACTCGAAACCTAATGAATGAGTAACCGAAATGACCGGGACTCAATAAAAAATCATAAGAGATCATGTTCAAGTCCAAAATCAATAAAACAGAAACAAATAAATACAAGTTCACACAAGTATGCCATTTCCTAGACATAGTCTTAAAACATGCATTTCTAAAATGTATGACAATATGAGTTCAATGCATAAGCATACTAAAACATGTGAAAGTGTTATATAAATGGTGCACAACAATGTAGGGATACTCGTGAATGATTTGTGTGTGTGTGCCTATACCTTGTAAGAGGAATGAGGTCAATTATACCTTTGATGAGTAATGAAGCTAATTCCTCTTAACAAGCCACCACCTTGCATGAACCGTAGCCGAGTCTTTCCTTGAAGCTGTGTATCATCATGATAACGACCACTAAAAAATACAAGATGAACATCATTTTGATATGAAATATATGCCAAGACAAACCAAAAACCTAATACAGTTTTTTATTTTCAAAAACAAAAAACAGTTGTAAAATTGTTTGTTTACCTTTTTTCAAAAAGTCATCTTTGAAAATGAAAAACAATATTTTTTAAATTTATAACTAAAAGAGCATCTAGTCTTTGAGTTGAGCTTAAACTCATAGTTTACATCGATTGATTAATTGCTCATTCTATTTGTTTTGTTCATGTATTGAACACACTTAGACCAAATCTTTCATTGTTGAGTTTAGATGAATTTTGTAAACATAGATGTTAAGGATCACTAGTAAAAGGCCCGCGGGGTATAATAAGATTATCTAATGGTTGTGTAAACCTAAGGGTAACCAAGAGTGGTGTTTTTAAGAGAATCAACCTTATGGTATATCTATTTTATTAACTAGTGGATTTTGTGACGAAGTGACCAAAATGGTTTGGCCTCGTGGTTTTTGCTAGTCTAGGTTTTTATACAAAAATAAAGTGTCAAATTTCTCTACCCTATCCCTTTACCTATGTTGTTTAATTTAAGATTTGTATGTTATACCGTCAAAAAAGAAAAAGAAAAAAAAGATTTGTGTGTTCAATCGAAATAGAGGGAAAAATCTATTCACCCCTTCTAGGTTTATGGTGGTTAGACAATTGCCCTCTTTCAATTTTCTTTTTTCTTTTTAAAATATCACAATAATTCTAGGTTTAAGGAGGGGAGAAACTCGAATCCACAACCTCATGGTGTAGGTGTGTGGGACATACCCTTTCAATTATTATTATTATATTATTATTATTTGATATCGACTCAACTTAAGTGACAAGTGATGTATTCACCCTATAATTTTCCTATAATTCATGAGATGATATTGAGAATGATATGATAATAACAAATTAATTACTTACCAAACCATTTATGTTAATTGTTTTAAATTATGTACGACAAGATGGAGGTTGGTTTTGTAGTAAAACCCCTCACGTCTGCATCACGAGGTTGTAGGTTCGAGTCTTTCCTCCTCCCAAAAAAACCTCGAATTTATGAATTCTTCAAAAAAAAAAAAATGTTTAAAATTATGTAGCATTATTGATACCCAAAAGAGTTACGGTATTTGTATCCCTGAAAAACTGTATGTACACCTATTTTTTGTATTTACACCTCATTAATTTTTTAAAAGATGAAATATTGTAAGCACACCTCACACGTTACCAAATATATCCTTTTTTAACTTTTAAAAAAAATATTATAAATATAAAAAAATATAAAATAATTAAAATATATACTTATATGGAGGAGTCGCACCTTAGGCAGGCCCTCTCTTTACTTTTTGATGGAGGAGACCACTAGCCTGCTACCTCCTCCATCATTTCTAATCTAGGATGGAGTAATGGAGGCAGCCTCCTCCATCTTTTCAAGCTTGGGAGAAGGTTATAGTTCTCCCACTTTTTCATTTAGATGTTTATTTTTTCCTTTTAATAATCTAATTAGATGGATCTTTTAACCAGATTGTTGACGCCCAAAATTGGATCTTGAATTTGGAGACTCTAGACGACAACGAATGATTGAGGACAACCTGCAAGCACGAAACAAAAGGTATCGTAAAGGGCACCGACGGTGGTGTTGGCGTGACCTCTAGCATAAAAATAATTCCTTTTCCTTTCTGAATGTTGAGGTGTATTTATATTAATTTTCAGGTGTTAGTGGGCGAATAATACGCATAGCTCAATCTCCATGTCTCCACAACTCGTTGTGGGTAACATGTTTGTGGACGTGATCTCCACGTCTGCACTATTCAATCGTGATCGAAATAATTGTGGAGAATAACCTCGCCACTTGATCAAGTTTTATTTTATTTGTCATGTGGAGATATAGGAGTATCTAATTTAATACACAAATAATTGCATCATGCTGAGTGACCTGATGCAACACTACTACTTGCAAGATACCCGGTCATAAGCATCCTGATGTAACACTACTACTTGCAAGCTACCACCTGCGAGCTGCCTAGGTCCTATTACAATCCGTAAGGTGCAACTAGAATCGTCTCCAGACATATCGAGGCCCGATCAATTTAATGATATTAACAAAAATCGAGGCCCCATATACCAAATACAATGTAATTCTTCACCTTAAATAAATAATTCTTTATTTACCAAATACAATGTAATCCACATAAATTAAAACAAAAAATATTTTTCGTATCTAAAAACATAAAAACAAAACATTGTTTAAATTTCTATTCTTTTTGCTTTCTGAAGTGTAAATTTACTAATTACACTACTACCATAAAGATTAGATAACACTTTTTTTTTTTTCGATAGATAACATAGCCAATCCACTCAACCTATCTTGTGACATCGTTGACCGAAGATAATTTTTAATCAACCTCAACTTTGAAAAGCTTCTCTCCGCAGTAGCAATTGTAACTGGTATAGTCAATAAAATTTTATAAGCTATCCAAGCATTTGAGAAGCAAATGTGAATGTTTTTTATACACTCCAAGACTTCAATAGGTTTTATTATGCCTTACGGTAATGATTTTCGTAACAACTGTAGTTCTGAAAACAACTCAACTGCATCAATATCATAATTATCCTCATGTTGCAAAAAAGTTTCAAGAGTATCATAGAATACTTCAAACTCTCAATGTCTGAAGAGCTTAATTTATTCAAGTTAAATAAAAACCCAAAAGTGTCCTCATATCTTTGAAATTGCTCAAATCTACTCTCCAAAGAAGAAATAGCATTATCTACGATAAATAAAAAATATGTAACTCTAAATGCTTCTTCCATTGATTCTATTGGCTCATCACTAGCAATCTCATCAAAAAACTTTTTTTTTGGAATGAGCACGTGTCTCGTGAAATTTGGATTTAATCTCCATTTCAATAGCAATTTTTTTAGCTTCAATCATAGCTTCATCAAATCCTCTTTTTCTGTATTCTTCAAAATAAGTAATGAAACCCTTTAAGAGAGATATAACACCATCGATATTCATGTTTTTTTTTTTTTTTTTTCGGAAGCACTTTACTAACTTTGTTAACCTTATTCAATATTTTGTACTCAATAACCGTGTCAACAAGAAAATCAAATTTCTTAAACTTAAGGCACTTTGCTAAAGATTGAGAATCACTCACGATGGTAGCATCATCACTGTTCTCTATTAGATGAATCAATGCATTTTTTATTTGCGGAGCTTGAAATCTTATTGCTTTAACACTAGAAATGCGACTCTCCCAACGTGTATCTGACCATGATTTAAGTGTGAGACCTTTTTCGTCACGATATTTAACATGATTCTTCAAAATCTCCCATCATTTGGTTGAACCTAGAAACAATTTATAAATTTGTTGCACAATCCCAAAAAAGAATTTAGCTTAAAAATAACTCATAACCATGTCACAAATTGCAAGGTTAAGAGAATGACTACTACATGGAGTATAAAATGCTCTAAGATACTCTCTTATAACTCTACTTTGTACTCCTTTATTTTGCCCTTTCATGTTAGAACCGTTGTTGTAGCCTTGCCCTTGCACATTATTAAAATCAAGCTCATAAGATCCTAAAAGGCTTTTAAGTGTATTAAAAAGTGATTCTCCCGTTGTCTCAACCACTTTTACAAATGTAATAAAGAACTTTTCCACCTTTATCGAACTTGTAGAAACATTGACACATCTTAATATAAGAGTCATTTGTTACTCATGACTAGCGTCTAGAGTACAATCGAGAATAATAGAAAAAAATATTTAGCACTTTTTACAATCTCAAGAATTATGTTTTTCACTTCACTAGCTAACAATTGTATCATTTCATTTTGAATATTATAGCCAAGATAATGACAACGAATTTCTTTCTTCTGAATATGCCTAAGGTGCTCTTGCATTTTCAGATCAAACTTAACAATCATTTTGATAATCCTTAAAAAGTTTCCATTATTACAATCATCAATCTTCTCATTTCCTCCACGAAACGTCAAATAGTAGCAAGAGTTTTGACAACAGTCATAATTCTCTTCAAAATATCTTTCCAATATTCTTTCTCTTTACTAATGGTTTTTTCATGCAAAATATCAATTGTTAATTAATTTATTTTTTTCAATCGTAATTCTGCCTCCTTTCAAACTTTCATGCTAAGCATATGACTATTACTTTTTTTATGCTCCACTAGTCTACCATAAATATTGTGCCAATTGTTGTACCTTTGATTTGCATTAGTTAAAGGACTTGACAACCCTTTCTTGAACAATACACAACAAAAACAAAAGTCTTTATTTTTTATTTGTGAATACACTAGCCAAGTCCTATCGTGTTTTTCTCCATTTGCTAAAGAGTGAGTGTAATATTTATCGTTAAAACTCCTATTATTTTCAACAGGATATACAAATTAATAACTCTTACAGGACCCATTTCTACTATCAAATCTCTTTCTTTTTGAGATATATTGATTTTCCAGTTTCCAGGATCACACAAATAATATGCCTTATCATTCAAGTCATCTACGTTCTCATTTAAATCATCTATATTTTTGTTCAACCCATCTACATGCTCGTTCTCATTCAAATCATTCAATCTTCTATATTATCATTCAAATCATCAATATTTTCGTTCAACCCATCTACATGCTTGTTCTCATTCAAATATTCTATATTATCATTCAAATCATCAATATTTTCGTTCAACCCATCTACATGCTCGTTCTCATTCAAATCAGGTGCATTATCATTTTCATCCAAATTAGTATTGACATTCACATTCTCATTCTCAGATTGATTAGGTTTTCATTTTTACTTACTTATCCATAGAACCCTCAAAAGATTGTATCACCATATCTCTTCTTTCTTTCGCCTTTCTTTTCTAGCTCCCAGAGTCATATTTTCACTGACCTATCATAACTATTCAAGAATCAAGATTTTACCTACAAATATAGGAATTATTTTTAATTCACAAATAGTTAATAAATTCAAATCACAACATTCAATGCTTGAAAGGAACTACAAGTTTTAGCAAAATCAACGGTTTTAGCCAAAAGCCCTAATTGAGACTAGAAAAGAACTTGAAATGCTTCTCTAAAAGTGCTATCCGAGAAGCAGAATTTAAACCGTAACACATACAATGCATACAAGTTTCTCACAAATTCAACAAGTAGAGCAACACAAACAAGTAATTAAATTCCAATTAAATGTACCCACAACAAAAAATCAACAAGAGAGCCAAAAACACTACCTCTTCAGTCTTCAAAGCAATTCGATAAGAGAGAGACTGTAGCTATAGAAGCTAGAAACCCAACGAAGAATACAATTCACTGACGGAACCCGACAATGTCAAACGATGAACGATTGATTGGATTGAATGATGTCGCTAATGTGCTATGTTAGAAATTAAAATTTAGTCGGGCCTTTTTAAAATTTAAATAAATTGGATGTCTTAGATTGGGCCCCTTTTAAAATTTAAATAAATTAGATCTTGGGTCCCTTGATTTTACAAAAGATAAAGAGGTAAATTGGACCAATTGGGGGTCCCAACGAACTGATGGGTTTGCTGCCTCCATGAGTCGACCCTAGGTGCAACCGGACTATACAACAATTCTTTCTTTTGACATGGCATGTGTTTTAATTGATTTAGAAAGACTTTTCAACACCGTGAAATATTGACTTTTTAACCGATTGCTTTTCCAAACTATGGTATAACATATGCCCCCCAAACTAGAAGTTTACAAGTAACTGACAGGACTCTATTTTATTTACAAAAATCACTTTTCAAAAATACGAAAACTCTCAAAATAATAAAATAACCGCATGCAAATAATCATTTTTTTAGGTCAACTTGAAATCTGCTACCTCATCCTGCAATCTCACCCTGTAACCTGCTAGCTACAACCTCTTCTTGTAACTTAAATATGATTCTCATTATCAGGACTTTCTTCCTTTGGACTAAATATTTCCTAATATATCATTTTCTCTCAACCCTTGAAGTCTCTTTTGCAACTAACAATGGGATTTATTTGCATGGGTCAGCAACTAGGTCATAATATTTATTTTTATATTAGTACATCTACACTAGATTTCAATCTCTTTTAATTTTTACTTTCTCAGTACCCTTCTTTAGGGGTGTGCATTTTACACTTCTTAAGTGCTTTAATTTGCAAATTTTAATTCTTTATAGTATCCTTTCCTTAAGGATATGCATTTTATGCATTATTTATCTGCTTTAATTTGTAGATTTCTCGGTGCCCATTACTTTGGGATATGCGTTTTGCATCTGCACTATTTTGAGTGCACCTTTTAATATTATTATTAATTTAAGCTCATTGATCTTGCTTAAGCTGTATACTTTTTTTTTCTTCGTAGGATAGAGGTCGAAATGATTTCTTAATTCTAAATTGTTGGGTTGTCTATACTTTGTTGCGTTGTGTTGATCTCTGAATTGAACACAAATATCTTGAAAATACACCATATACAATATTCATTAATTATTTTTTTTTTAATAAAAATGATTAATGGGACAAGAAAAAACCAAGTCTTACAACATAATAGCATGTTGACAACTACCATAATGAAAAAACTTGACTTAAAAAAAATAATGAAGGATAAAGATATAAATACTAAGAGATCTATTCTATGTCATCTTCAATCGGTGAACGATAACTCTATTCTTCTAAACTTCTCAATTGTTTTAATTTTCAACAATATCGTTGTAAGCGGTGCAACACACTACTAGAAAAACCCTTATAGATGACAGTTTTTTTTTTTCTTGACAGTTTTTTTTTTTCTTGACAGTTAAAAACTGTCATAAATTATAAGTTTTTTTTTTCTTGACAGTTTTTAACTGTCAAGAAATGTTAATATATATAATTTTTTAATTTTCATTATTTAATATTTAATAATAATATTTAATTAAATAACATTTTTTATATTTATAATAACCACCTCCCTCACCGTCGGACCACTGCCCGCTGCCGTCGGCCACCCAACGCCGACGTCCGTCCATTCCAAAAATACCCTCCTTTCCAAAAATAATATATTGATATATAAATATATATTGTATTATTATATATATTATATATTATTATATATTATATTATTATAATATACATAACGATATATAGACATATATAATATAATATATTTATATATTATATTATTATATAAATTATATATATTATATTATTATATAAATTATATATATTATATTATATTATATATATATATATATATATTATATTATTACATATATTATAATATATATATTATATTATATATATATAATATATATATTATATATAATATGTATATTATATATTATAATATATAATATATAATATAGATATTATTTTATGTATTATATGTATTATATATATATTATATTATTATATATTAATATATATATATATATATATATATATATATAAAATTTAGAATAATGAATATATGTATATTATATTATATAATAATATATTTATAATATAATATATAAGACATATTATTTAATATAATATATATTATATATATTATATTATATAATATATTATAAATATATATTATTTAATATAATAATATATCATATATATATTATATAATATATAATATATAATATATATATTATATTATAAAACATTCATAATATATAATTTTTTATTTATCTTTAATATATTTTTTTTAACTTTTACTTTCTATTTTCAACACCAAACAAAATCCCGATATGGATTTATTTTACAGTAAGATATCGGTTTTTGGGCAAACCGATATTGGATAAGTAAAATTTTAAATTTAATAAATTTACTTTTAAATCATTTACTTTTAAAAAATTCAAAAAAATAATTTTTAAAAAGTTGTTTATTTATTTTACATTTATTCATTAAATTGCAAGATGCATATTAAGAAATATATCCCATGTAGTGAGAGTTGTATTCCAAATCATGCTTATTACAATTGATGTCACGAGTCTCCTATATGTCATATTATATATATATATATATATATATATATATATATATATAAACATATATAATTTATATATTATATTATATAAATATATTATTATTGTATAATATAATATATTATATATATATTATTATTATTATTATATGTATTATATATATATAATATTATTATATTAAATAATATATAATTATATATATAATATACTTTTATATTTTATTATTATTATCCATAATATATCATGTTATTATATATTCATAATTAGGGGTATTTTGGTCAAAATACAGTTAACTCCATTCCATTCTGTTGTTAACCAAACAAAATAATACTGACTCAGAGACTAATTCTAAAGTTCCAACCAAACAAAAAACTTAGTTTTACTTTTCTTTTCATTCACATTCTCATTCTTATTATTATTCTGATTACTATTCCACCATGTAACCAAACGTGACCATAGAGTATTGACCAATAACTCGACTATATATGTTTTAAAAAATATAATTTTATTAAAAGTTTTAATAAATATTTTTAAATATATGTCTGTCGTAGAAATTTGAATTTTGATTAGTTGAATACATTTAAATTTATCTAATAAGGTTTTTTTTTTTTTTTTTTTGGTTTTTTTTTTTTTTTTTATAATTTCTAACAACTCATATAGTTTATATAAAAATATTGTTCAACTCTTAACACATCAAAGGTTGTAGTCAAGTGGTAAAGACTTACAACCTTTGAACTTGAGGTCTTGGGTTCAACTCCTAGTAATGATCATTTTAATTATCATTATTATCACAAATGAGTGGTGGCCGGCGGGGGGTTGACCGTCGATCGGCGTCGCGGGCAGGGGGGGTCGACCGGCGGCGGGGGAGGTGGTTGTTCGGTGGGCGGTGGTGGTGGTCCGGCGACCGACGGAGGTGGTCAGCGACCGGCCGGTGTGATGGTCCGGCGGGCATCGTGTATAAATATAAAATATTATTTAAATAAATATTGTAATTAATGTTGTCATTACTTTTCTTGACACTAGCTTCCTTGACAGTCACAATAAGTTGATAGTTTTTAACTGTCAATAAAAATGGTATTTTCTTGTAGTGACAACATCTCTCTTGAGTTCACTTGGTAATTTCGTCGAACACATTGTAGGAAAAATCGAAAACTACCACCAACCTTTTCCAAGACCTTGTTTGAATGGACTTATAAGCACAATAATGTAATACTAGCAATCAGGGGCGAAACCAGGAATTTTTTTATGGGTGGGCTGTGGATAATTTCATATAGATAAAAAACTATATTATATAATTAAAAAAAATCATTTTGATTGCGAATCTCAATGATACGAGAGAATTTTGATTGCAATATAAACTTAAAAATAAAAATAAAAATAAAATAAAACTTATGGTTTTCTCCTGCCGAAGTTCGTATATCTTAAGCTAACTTATACGGTGACAGCAGCTGCTTCTACTTTTGCTTTGTTGTTAAGGGTTCCCATTTGATTTTTGTGTTATTAAATGGTTACAATTCCCCATTTTATTTTTCATTTGGTAAGGAATTCCAATGGGCTTTATGGGTTTGATACATAATTTTTAAGTTATTGACTTATTGGGCTTTTATTAAGATAAAGGAAAAAAGGTAAGATAAGTAAGAATTAAAATTAGGCTGGGGTGTATTTAGAACTGAATGGTGTATATATAGAACTGTATAAAAAACTTATTTTTTTTTTCCAAAAAACTAGGGTGTGCTATAGCCCACCCTAGCCAGGCCTGTTTTCACCCCTGCTAGCAATAAGGAAACATAATCAACTAAAAAAGTAATTAAGCCACAACACAACACAGACAATTTTACGTGGTTCACCAAAATTGGCTACGTCCATGGAGGCACCGATTTCACTAGATAATAAGAATGACAAGTACAAGAGATTACCTCTAACCCGCAATCCTTCTCTCTTCCTCTAAGTCTCAATCCTTCAACCTCACAATCACTCTTTGTTCTAAGTTTTTCTCTCTAGCTTTGTTGTCTCTACACATTTGCACACACTTAGTTTAAAAGCTCAACTAACAACTTACTTATATAGTGAGACTTTTGGCGAATTATAACATAACCCAATTAAACCCCAAATTACAAATATGCCCCAAATACATGTTACTTTGAGACAAACATCAACAATCGTTACTTCTTCTCGCATTGTAGAGTTCTTGCATTAGTGTACTTATATGCATTGTTCAATAACTCAATGTAAGTACGTGGTGGGTTCTTCATAATTGACCATAAAAATCTCCTAGCTTGAAGTCTTGTCATCATAGCGATAAATGCCACATCGTCACTGTAGCCCTCGACTTGAACAGCCTTCAAATTGAACCTCGCGATGTACTCATTCAAGGTTTCCTTCTCATTTTGCTTTATCGACAAGAGGTGGGTGACGGGTTTCTTGGGGTGTCTTGCTTTAAAAAATTGGTTAACAAATAACCTACTAAGTTTGGTAAAAGAACTTAGCAAACATGGCATCAACCTTCTGTACCATTGTCGAGCTGACCCAGTCAAGGTGAAGGAGAATGTCCTCCATATCACTGCCCTAGAAGCTCATAGAGTTCCATCCATGACCTAAAAGTTTTGAGGTGCTGAGCAGGGTCTTCATGCCTGTCGTATGACTCCATCTGTGGCATCTTGAACTTGGATGGGAAAGGAGCAAAAGAATATCTTCTATGAACGGTGGTTTGACTTCCTCCAACATCTTTTCTATCATCATAGCCTTCCATCAAGTAACATTTTGTAGGTTGAGCATTTGCTCTTTGAGTTTCCTCACCTCTTCTTCAATATCGTTAAATGTCTCGTCCATGCTTTTTGTTAAGCTTTCGGTGTCTTATTCTCTTGTCTCTACATGTTGTGAAGTGTTTTCAATAGCGTGTGGTTTATGGGTAGGTTTTCTCACTTAGTGTTTTGAATTCTCGTCGAGTGTTCTTCCTTGGACATTTTCAGCTCGTTCCTCCATACATTATGATCGGTAAGGTTGAGCAACATCTTGAGCTGGTTGAATGGTCTGTTGAGTGGCTTGCTACTATTGGAGGAGTATAATCATGTAGGGAACCTCTTGAGATAAGGCTCCCACATGTTGCTATAGTTGCTCTATCTTGAGAACTTGCCCAACTTGTCCACTTCTAGTCCTACGAGAAAGGTTTGCTAAAGTGGGTCTTAATATGACTAGGTTTGGAGCTCTTTCTTTGACTTGATCTACATCAAGGTTGGATGGGTTGTTTAAATTGCTGGGCTGTGGAATTTCTATATGATATTTGAGAATTAGGCTAGTTAATCACGAGGTGGTCCCCCTTATTCTAGCGCAAAATGTTGACGCTCAAAATTGGATCTAGAATTTATAGACTCTGGACGACAACAAATGATTAAGGGTGATCTACAAGCACGAAACAAAAGCTATCGTGAAGGGCACCGATGGTGGTGTCAGCGTGATGTCTCCAACGCTCAAGTCAGAATTCTATCTTGATTGGAGAAAACAAGTGCTCAGTAATTAACTAGTGTTGTATGTATAAATTCGCCAAGCAGACACGTCACCAAAGGAGTCAATAAATGATGAAGAGAAGGTTGCCACGTCACTTATTGATTGAGTCAAAAGGAGAAAACGTGGCAAGCCAGAATGTTGATGCCTTAAATCAATAAAGTCAAAGGTGTGGTCACTAGAACTAGATATATATTCGCCACAGGTAGAAACGTGGTCGCCGAAGGACAAAACCTAGAAGTGAAGGTGCTCGCTGCAACAGCGTACTGGGCCCGAACCGACTCGGCAGAAACACAGAAATCAACCCTAAACTTTGGAAGACCCATGGCAACAAGGAATCGTAAAGAGGAAAAGAGATAAGAGAAATATCCAGGTCCGTGACAAACATAGGAATCCTAGTACGAATCAAAGAGGGAAACCTACCACCAACACGGCTAAAAACAAAGGGAAACCCTAATTAGACATGTATAAATAGAACCATCTATCCCATAAGGAAGGGGTTCGAAAACTTAGAGAGAGAGAGAAGAGAGCAATCGTATGAGAGATCTGAGTGTGTAACAAAGCAATAAGACTAATACTATTTTTCTACCCTCTAGGGCGCCGTGGTTTTTTCCCATTCAAGGGTTTTCCACGTAAAAATCTGTTTCTTGCATGCATTGATTATTTTCTCGTTTTACTTTAAGTTGATATAATTGTTGTGTGTGGCAATCCAAATTTCACCGTCAACAATTGGCGCTAGAAGGAGGGGGGCTTTGAACAGAAACTTCGAGGAACCCTTGCGAATTGAAGAATATGAACAACGACAGTGATAGAGATGGTAACTCCAACGGAGATCTAATTGTTGAACTAACCGCGCCGATAGGAGATAGGGCGGTGGCGATCGGGGAACAATCGGCGGCAACGCTAGGAACTAGGGCAGCCGACCCCGGGGTTCTGCAGCACTTCCAAACTGCATTGGTAAATTTAATCAGCGAGGCTAGCAAAATAGGGCTTTCGCTTCCCATAGGGTTGGGAGTTTCTTCTCCTTACGAGTTAACCACTCCTAGAATCCATCCGCCCGGAAGGTTACGATCGAAAGTTCACATTGCAACCCCTGATGCTCAAGCAAGACAATCCACTGAGGAGACTCCTCAGGACCACCCTGAAGATTTCGAAGGGAGAAAACAAAGGAAAGGAAAAGGTGTGATGAATGAAGAATCTAGGGAGGAGCGAGACCAGGCACGAACACATGGGGTCAATTCCAGTGACACATATCAACGGAACCGGCGGAGACACCGTTCTATCTCGTCCGAAGATAAGAGTCCTCGTCCACGAAGGGAATTACGATCCAAAAGAGCACGGCGAAGAAGATCCGAGAGCACAGAAGATCGAAGGAGCCCGGATGATAGAGGCAACCATGGGAGAATGACAATCAAGAGCAGACTCGATCCAGCAGGAGAACCAACTGGTCAGCGAGATGTCACCCTACAAGAGCTATCAAGAAAAGTTTCAGTGATGGCACGAAGGTATGGTCGTAACGTATCTTCGGATGATGAGTCAGATAGCCCATTCGTTGAAAATATTGCTCGCACCCAATTTTCAGACAGATTTAGAATGCCAACCATTGAGCAGTATAAGGAGAACAGGGATCCGAAGGAGCATTTTCACCGATTCCGTAATATTATGGCCCAGTACTCATCCAATGACGGGCTGTTGTGCCTCACCTTCCTGTAAACATTCCGCGACCTCGCCTCTAGGTGGTTTGGAAGACTTCCACCCGGAAGTATAAGTAGTTTCTCAAACCTCAGCAAATCATTCATAAGGCAATTCATGGGGAGTGTCCAGAGAAGAAAGTCACTCGCTCATCTATCAAACTTGAAGCAGGAGCGCAATGAGTCGATTAAGAAGTATCTAGCAAGATTCGGGAAGGAGGTTGCTCAAATTGAGGACGCCAGTGATGTAGCTGTGATCGTCGCTTTCACCAATGGGTTACAAAGTGGGCGATTATCCTTTTACCTGCGAAGAGAGAGACCAAAAACTTATGAGAAGATGATGAAAATAGCTGGCGACTATGCACTGGCAGAAGAAGAAGAAGTAGCGCAAGGGGGTAGCTACGTACATGGACACAAGCCTGACTCAAAATCGGACCATAAGGATGACAAAAAGACGCAGTCACGTGATCGCCAGAGAGATGAGAAAGGCCAAAAGGGACATCCAAGAGAAAGCAAAGGAAACGCTCGAGCCAATAGGTTTCGAGGAAGGTACAACCATTACACCCCTTTAACTGGCGATCAAGAGGAGATACTTTCTGTGGTGGAAGACAAAGGACTCGCTAAATACCCTCGGCAGCAATTAGCAAATGCCAGGAGAGATACAACTAAGTACTGCCGATTTCATAAAGACCATGGGCATGAAACTTCAAAATGTTTCCAGCTGCGCGATCACATTGAAAGCTTGATCAGAGATGGGCACCTAAAGGACTTTGCTTTGAAAGGGGACAAGCACGGTGGTCGCCAGGACAACCGCCAAGGAAACGTGCAGGAAAGGAAGAGTCCAAGGAGAAACAGCCCTAATTGCACTATAAATACCATTTTTGGCGGGCCCCATACCGGGAGAAGCAATCGAGAAAGGATTTCAGAAGTCCGAGAAGTAATGTATAAAAACAGGAGCATGGAGATTAATTCTGTGCAAAGAAACCCCAAGAAAGGAAGAGAAGAACATGATCCCATAACGTTTACAGCAGAAGACTCGGACGAAATTGATGCAAAGCCTAATGATGCAATCGTAGTGAGAGTTCGAATAGCCCACAGGGATGTTCTCCGGGTAATGATTGACAATGGGAGTTCAGCTGATATTTTAAGTGCCAGGGTATACGATGAGTTGCGGCTGGACAGAAAAGATCTTGAACCATTCCATGTGCCATTGAAAGGTTTCGAGGGTGCAGAAGTGAGATCATTGGGAACTGTGAAGTTACCGGTAAGGTTTGGTACAGCACCATACCGGGGAACAATCCTGCTGGACTTTGTTGTAGTCGACATCCATAATTGGCCGTACAACGCTTTGCTCGGCCGACCGTTTCTTAACAAAGCTCGAGCTGTTACTTTAACCCACGCGTTAAAAATAAAGTTCCCTACAGAATTTGGAGTTGGAGAATTGAAAGGGTCACAGGAGATGGCTCGCCGCGCCAACTTATCAATCTTCAAAGATAAGGCAGGGATGGAGACCTTGAGCATATTCGAAATAGACAAGGAAGTGCAGGAAGATAATCCGGAAACCTTTGAACTGGACCCAAGGGACAAAACGAGCAGAGAAAAAGAAGAGCCAACTGAGTCGATTGTTTTAAACGAAGCAGAACCGGACAAAACAGTCAAGATCGGAGCAAGGCTGACTGAACGAGTTAAGAGAGATGTGACAAACTTGTTGAGAGAATACAAGGAGATTTCACTTGGTGCCATGAAGACATGCCGGGAATTGATAGAAGCGTGATTTCGCCCAACCTGGCTGTGAATGAAAAATACAAACCGGTTGTGCAAAAAAGGAGAAGCTTTAACCCAGAAAGAAGTGCAGTAATAAAAGAGGAGGTGTCAAAGTTGCTCGCCGCAAGATCAATTAGAGAAGTCAAGTACCCGGAATGGGTGGCGAATGTAGTTCCAGTGAAAAAGAAGAACAACCAATGGAGGATGTGCGTCGACTTCACCGATCTAAATAAGGCCTACCCCAAGGATAGCTTCCCGCTATCGAGAATTGACCAGTTAGTCGATGCAACAGCAGGACATGAGACGTTGAGCTTCATGGATGCATATTCAGGATATAACCAGATAAAGATGCACAATCCAGATGAGGAGAAGACAACGTTCATCACCGACCAGGGGTTATATTGTTACACAGTCATGCCATTCGGCCTGAAGAACGCTGGAGCAACTTACCAGCGCCTGGTCAACAAAATGTTCGCCAGGCAAATAGGAAGAAATATGGAGGTTTACGTTGATGATATGCTGACAAAAAGCATCACAGCAGACAGACATACAGATGACCTGAGGGAGACATTCGATGTGTTGGCTAGGTATGGAATGAAGTTGAATCCAGTAAAATACGTATTCGGCGTACCTTCTGGGAGGTTTCTCGGATATCAAGTACATCAAAGAGGAATAGAGGTGAACCTTGAAAAAATCCAAGCATTAGCAAAAATGGTTTCGCCAAGAATTTTGAAGGACGTCCAAAGACTCACGGGGTGCCTGGCATCACTGAGCAGGTTCATAGCAAAATCAACAGACCGATGCCTACCATTTTTCAAAGCTCTAAAGAAAGGAAAGGGAGTTGAGTGGAATGAGGATTGTGAAAGAGCTTTCCAGGCCTTGAAGGAGTACCTTGGGCAGGCACCGCTGCTATCAAAACCAGAAACAGGAGAAACACTGTATATGTACTTGTTCGTCTCTGAAGCAGCCACAAGTTCCGTATTGGTAAGACAGGAAGAAGGGATCCAGAAACCAATATACTACATCAGCAAAGCACTGTTACCAGCCGAAACTAGGTACTCACCGGCTGAAAAAATGGCACTCGCTCTAATAACAGCAGCAAGGAAGTTAAGGTCATATTTCCAAGCTCATAAATCGGAGTATACACCAACTGCCCACTGAAATTAATTCTGCAGAAACCAGAAGTATCCGGTCGATTAACGAAGTGGGCAATCGAGTTAAGTGAATTCGATGTAGAGTATCTTCCAAGGACAGCAATTAAAGCCCAAGCGGTGGCAGACTTTGTAGCGGAGTTCACTGAGCCAAGCATAGAGGTAGCGAGAATGATGGTGGAGCGAAATAAGAAAGTATTCAAATGGTAACTCCGCGTTGACGGGTCGTCAAACACACACGGCAGCGGGGCAGGGGTAGTGGTGTCAACCCCGGAAGGAGATTCAGTCGAATGTGCCTTGCGTTTTGACTTCAAAGCTACTAACAATCAAGCTGAATACGAGGCACTTATAGCAGGTTTAAAAGTTTGCACAGTCCTAGGAGCAGATGAGGTGGAAATTTTCAGCGACTCTCAAGTTGTTGTCAATCAGGTGCTAGATGAATACCAAGCGAGAGATGAAAGCATGATCACCTACCTGGAATTAGCAAATGAGCTATTAGAAAGATTTAAAGAGTATAGAATTGTTCATGTCCCCAGAGAAGAAAACGAGAAGGCTGATGCCCTGGCCAAGTTGGCATCCGCCACAATCAACATCTGGCCCAAAACTATCTCTATGATCCGCCTATGGCAGCCAAGTATATTCAAATCAAAGGAAGTTGGGGCAGTCTTTGGCGAGAGAGACAGCTGGATCACACCAATCAAAGAGTACCTCGTCAATGATGTACTCCGAAGTGACCCATTAGAAGCAAAACGATTGAAGTACAGAGATACGAGATATTCAGTACTCAATGGAGAACTGTACAAAAGGGGGTACTCAAGGGCACTGCAGAGATGTGTCGGGCCTGAAGAAGCAGAAGGTATCCTAAGAAGCATACATAGTGGAAATTGTGGAAATCACGCTGGGGGTGTCAGCTTAGCCCACAAAACATTAAGGCAGAGTTTTTACTGGCCAACACTATTCACCGACATCAAAAGAGTGGCAGCGAGATGTGAGGCGTGTCAAAAAATAGCCAATAACATCCGCCAAACACCTGAACTCTTGCAGAGTATTACCTCGCCTTGGCCATTCGCCATGTGGGGAATTGACTTGATCGGTCCAATGCCAACAGCAACTGGAGGAGCGAAGCACGCTATAGTAGCCGTGGATTATTTTACAAAGTGGGTAGAAGCCGAACCATTAGTACATATAACAGAAGCAAACACGATAAGCTTTTTAGAAGAAAAATATCCTGTACAGATTCGGGATACCAAACACCATCATCACGGACAATGGGACCCAATTCGATGGTAAGAAATTCAGGGAGCTGTGTGACAAGTACGGCATCAACAACTGCTACGCCTCCCCAGCACATCCGCAGACGAATGGCCAGACTGAAGCAGTGAACAAGATCATTAAACACAACCTGAAAGCTAAGTTGGCGGCGAAAAAAGGTAGCTGGGCAGATAAATTACCACAGGTACTCTGGGCATATCGAACCATAGAAAGGGTTCAACAGGCGAGACCTCATATTCCATGGCCTATGGAGCTGAAGCTGTCATTCCCGTGGAAACATCTTTCTCTTCACCAAGGGTACAACTCTTTCAAACGGAACTTAACATTGATATGCTAAAATGCGGTCTGGATGAATTAGAAGAAAGAAGAGAGCGCGCACAAATAAGAAACACTGCGTACCAACATAGGGTAGCAAGATATTACAACTCATATGTGCGTGAAAGAAGGTTCTCGCTTGGCGACTTAGTGCTGAAAAGGGTTAATCCAGGAACAAGAGACAAAGCTGCAGGATCACTCGTAGACAAATGGGAAGGGCCTTATCAAATCACAGGCATAGCTGGTCACGGGGCATATCGCATTACTCGAGAGGGTTTAGGAGAACTACCTCGTCCATGCAATGCGCAGTACTTGAAGATATATTACCCTTGACTTTTTCGTTGCTTTTAGGATTTATTTCAACCTTTTTATTTCTTAGAACAGTTTTCGTTTTAGCATTTTTTCTGTGACTATGTTAACAAAAGTTGCAAGAGGCATTCAATAAAGAGTAATTTATTACTGAAAATTCACGATTTCACTCGCCAGTCACAAAGGGCATTCGCCTTCGCACATCACTACCATCGCGTAAAGACGAGTTTCATACTCGCAGCAATGAGAACTGGTGAGAAAAAAATAAAATCCCAAGTTATAAAAATCGGCAATCGCCATTACGGGAAAATAAAATCCCTAAAGAGGCAAGAAAGCCAGCTGAAAACAAAAAAGAAGCAAAAGCAAGAGGGAGACGTCCCAATAAGATGCTGAAACTCAGCAATGGCAGCTGAACAAACAAATAATATGTTAAAAACTTGGTGTATGGTCGGATACGTCCTGACAAACACTGAGTATGCCAAAACGCAGCAATGGCAGCTGAATAAAGCTATAAAGCATGCCAAAAACTTGGTGAAATACTGAGTAAGCCGAAAACTTAGCAAAGGTAGCTGAACAAAAACAAAAGAGTTTATAACTTAAATAAAAAAGTCATTTACAATTGAAGAGTTACAAATGAAGGTGCAAAAAAGATATAAAAATTTACAATCTTAACAGTCTGTAAAGACCTAAAGCTCAACTAACTGCAGGAGGGCTCTCGCTATCTTCCTCATCTTCGATCTCCTCTTCAGAAGGCCAGGTGACTTCTTCATCCCCATCTGGCATAAAAGGCTCATAATCCCTTCCAGCGACAGGACCCAAGTCGGGCTCAGCACCAGAACCAGAAAAGCTACCCTTCTGACCCGAATAGTAAGTATTGAAGGCACGCTTGCTGGGGATTTCTAAATGCATAGGATGAGGCTCAGTCCTGTTATAACGGCAGTGGGCTTTCCATCGTTTTATTTGCTCTTTAATCGAACCCACTCCGCTAGCCATATGTTGTTGAAGAGACCTGTCAAAACGCCTTAAAGCCTTTTCATTCGAATGATCCTTCATGGCGAAGAACTTCTTCGACTGCCTCATGCCTCGTTCAAACTCACGCAACAAAAGCGCGTCGTAGGCAAGGGATCTTTGGAAACGATCAACTGCTTCAACCTCTAGCACAGCCTTTAAGTTATCAAAGATGAGTTCACGCGAAGACAACTGATTGCGCAAGTCCAGCGCCTCATGCCCAACTTTTTCCCTAGCCTCCTCAGCCACCCACTCAGCCTCCAAACGTGCTGCGAAGGATTCTTGACTAGCAGATAAATGCTCCTTCAGCAAGCGGATCTCCTCTTCAGCAGCAGAGAGTTTTTCCTCGGCGGCTAGCTGAGCAGATAGATGACCATCTGAGGACTCTCTTAGCTGAGCGAGCTGTTGAGCATGGGATTCTTCAGCAGAGAGCTTCTCAGCAGCCAAAATAGAAGCCTGCTCGCGCAAGCGCTTAATGTCCCGGGAAGCTTTGTTCCCATACTTGTAGTTCTCAGCCAACTCAGACATCATCTGAAAAGAAAAATAGCTGAATTAGGAAGTGTATATGAAAAAATATAGAGATTTATGGCGAAAAGCTTACCAAAGAGTGGCAGTTGAAGAAAAATTACATCTTTCTGTTGCAGGACTTGCCTTTAACATGCCCCCAGCTTTCACCAATGTACACATCATTATTAACTAAGTGGGAGCAAATTTCAGTAGCTGAAAAATCAGAAAGAGACACGTTCCCTTCATCGGCTCCAGTTGGTCCCGCGGGAGGGATTTCATGGGTAAAACCCGAACCAGAAGTAGAAGTCCCAGGTTGCTTCGATGGTCCTGGTCGATCAACCGATTCTGACCGATCAGACGGTCTAGGCTGATCTAAAGAGACATTTAACTCGCCCATGGCCACTAGAGGAGAAGTTGTTCGGGGCGGAGTAGAAGCAGGGATATTCAGTTCATTAACCTCCTCGGGGGGAGGCACCGCTACATTAGCCCCCTCAGTAGGATCCTCGTGAACATCCGTTTGAATAGAGGGAGTTTCGGCGAGAGCTGGCTCGCCAGCACCCTCCTCGTCCGAAGAGACGACATACTGCACCACCCTTGATGCCCGCCTAAGGTGTACTCGCAGCATGATCAGGTGTACTCTCAGCTGGGCGTTTACCTCTACCAGCTCTAGGGGCTAGATCACTCGCAGGATCATGAGGAGTCTCAGGGACATCCGCGTTAAAATTAAGAATGTCACTGACCCCCTCCCCCCCCCCCCCCCCCCCTCTGAAGCACCAACTTTTTCCTTACCTTTACAGCTGGGGGTAGCCGCAGCAGGGGTAGTCGCAGCAATAGTCACAACAGGAGTATTCGCAGCAACCTCTGCACGCATGGGGGTTCACCCCGACTCAGCACCTCCCCCAGAAACATCACCAACTTCCTCACCATCCGAAGGATCATCACCATCCGGGCTAGCGATTCCCTCCTTGGCCAAACCAATAGCGTGTCTTTTGCTGACAGCCTCGGAATTCTTCACTGCCCGGGCTTGCAAATCGCAAACAGTATCAAAGTCGCACACTGCAAGAAAAATAAACCAAGTGTCACTAACAGAATAAAACGAAACAGTAATACAAAAGGAGAAACTGATAAAGACTTACGACGAGGAAGCCTAGCAGGTAGGCGTGTGAAAACCCGTTCAGAGATCATTTTCTCCTCATCCAAGAGGAAGGATCTATCCCTCAAACTCAAGGGAAGGACGGCCGCCGCGGCAAGGTGAAAAATCTCCCCATCTAGCAAAACGGGGGCTGCCTTCGACCAGGCTTCAGGAGATGTGAAGTGCTTGGGAACTTTCTTCGACGAAAGGTTACGGCGACTGCTGGCTGGCACATTTCGACCCCACTCACCACCAACAAAAAACCAACTATTTTTCCACCTCTTATTCGAAGTGGGAAAACCCCAAATGAAGCCTTTCTTTTTCTCGTCACTGGAAATCTCCACTTGACCAGGGTTCACCACACCCTCAGGGATCCAGTTCTCCACAGACGAAGAGAGAAGGAAATACGTGCCACCATTGCCTGCCTGTCTTAGCGTATAAAAATGACGGATCTCGTGAGGTGTAGGAGGCCCATAACCCTTCAGCTTCCACATTAGACACAGGCACATCAATATCCTATAACTATTTGGAGCGAGCTGTGCCAGCGCAATTCGAGCCTCCGTAAGAAACCTGGCGATGAAAGGCTGGAGAGGAAGGGTTACCCCACAGCTGAGCATGGCACCATAGATGGCGACTATATTTTTGGGAGGATTCCATACTGCTCGATCGCCAGGTAACATTAAAGTCACTGAGTTTGGAATGTCAAAACGACTCTTATACTTGTGAAGCTCTTCCTCGCCAACCACGTTAACTTCCGTGTCAAAGGAAGACGAACGATCTAACGAAAAATGCAGCCTATCCATTTGATGATCTTCAACGTTAGAGTCAACAGTTGTCTGCGCATCCAGTAGGGATTCACGAGGAGCCCTAGAGGCGCGTCGTTTACTGCCACCCGGTCTAGAGGATCTCGGCATCACTGGAGAATCACTATTGGAAGATGGAGGAGAAATGTTAGGAATAAAATCATCTTCAGAAGACGAAACGAAAACAGAAATTGGGACCGGAGAATCCGGGTGAAAATTATGAATCAAAGATTCGATTTTGTCTGCAGTACATTTATCACCAAGCTCCATAGCTTGCATCATCTGATTAAAAAGAGAAGAACGTAAGGAGGGATCCATGAAAACTCACCAGAAAAACCCTAGGTTCGAAGAACGAGCAGGAGATTTGGGGACGTCAAGAAACAAGCACGATCGATTTCAAGGCGAACCGTCTGATAATGAAATAGAATAGAAGAAATTCGTGGCAGAAATTTCTAAGGGAGATGGAGGAACTCTGTTCTGAGAAAAAGAAGGAGAAAATAGAAGAGTAAATGGAAAGAGTGAAACGAGGAAGAAGAAACGATCGGACCTTAAAAGAGGGAACTTTGAAATTCAAAAGGAAAAAAATCAAAAAGAGGATACGCAATTAATGTGAGTGACGGCCACAGTAACCAGCCGCAATAGTCACCACCAAATAATGGACATATGGCGTCTTGGGGGTCACCAAGCAGTCAGAGTGTACCATCGCATGTCAAGTAAGTGGAAGCGCCAGAAATTGTGTGGCCGAAATTAAAAGCTTGCACCGAAAGAATCAACCAATCAATGCAACGCGTGGTAAAAAGGAGAAAGAGGGCGTTAATTACAAAACGCGCCGAAATCTTGAAAGCATAGGTATAAATACTGCTTGCAGAGGCAAACGAAGTAAAAAGAACAAGTCATTCGCCCGGCTCGAAGTATTTATGGGGGTATTGTTGTATGTATAAATTCACCAAGCAGACACGTCACCAAAGGAGTCAATAAATGATGAAGAGAAGGTTGCCACGTCACTCATTGACTGAGTCAAAAGGAGAAAACGTGGCAAGCCAGAATGTTGATGCCTTAAATCAATAAAATCAAAGGTGTGGTTGCCAGAACTAGATATATACTCGCCACAGGTAGAAACGTGGTCGTCGAAGGACAAAACCCAGAAGTGAAGGTGCTCGCTGCATCAGCGTACTGGGCCCGAACCGACTCGGCAGAAACACAGAAATCAACCCTAAACTTTAGAAGACCCATGGCAACAAGGAATCGTAAAGAGGAAAAGAGATAAGAGAAATATCCAGGTCCGTGACAAACATAGGAATCCTAGTACGAATCAAAGAGGGAAACCTACCATCAACGCGGCTAAAAACAAGGGGAAACCCTAATTAGACATGTATAAATAGAACCATCTATCCCATAAGGAAGGGGTTCGAAAACTTAGAGAGAGAGAGAGAGAAGAGAGCAATCGTATGAGAGATCTGAGTGTGTAACAAAGCAATAAGACTAGTACTATTTTTCTGCCCTCTAGGGCGCCGTGGTTTTTTTCCCATTCAAGGGTTTTCCACGTAAAAATCTGTCTCTTGCATGCATTGATTATTTTCTCATTTTACTTTAAGTTGATATAATTGTTGTGTGTGGCAATCCAAATTTCACCGTCAACAACTAGCATAGAAATAATTCCCCTTCCTTTCTGAATGCCGAGGTGTATTTATATTAATTTCCAAGTGTTGGTTGGTGAATAATACATAGAGCTCAATCTCCACATCTCCACTACTCGTTATGGGTAAACTATTTGCGGACGTAATCTCCTCGTCTGCACTACTCAATCGTGGTCGAAATAACTGTGGAGAATAACCTCGCCACTTGATTAAGTTTTATTTTATTTGTCATGTGGAGATATAAGAGCAGCTAATTTAATACACAAATAATTGCATCATGCTGAGTTACCTGATGTAACACTACTACTTATAAGATACCCAGGTCGTAAGCAACCTGATGTAACACTATAAGGTGCAACCTAACTATACAACCATTCTTTCTTTTGACATGGCAAGTGTTTTACTTGATTCAGTTAGACTTTTCAATGTTGTAAAATATTAACTCTTTGACCGATTGCTTTTTCAAACTATAGTACAACACAAATTAATAGTTGAAAATTCAATAAAGTAAAATAGTTATAAGAAATTATTATATCTTTTAATTAAAAGATTAATAATTTAATTTAAGGGTAATGTTGGAATTTTGAAAATGTATAAATTTAGGGTGTAGATACAGTTTTAGAGGGGTGCAAATATCGTCATCCTATCCAAAATAGTACCAATATTTCCACTCCTAACCTAGAGTTAAATAAGTTTTGGGCCTCCGACAAAGCCTGCAAAGATGCTCCACGCCTCTATTTCTCCATTTTCACTCTCCCCTCTCTTGGGCAAGTTCATTAATGTTTCTCAAGAATCATGCTTGCTTGTCCAATTCTTCTAAAGACGCTGGTTTCCTCCCTACACCCCCACCAAGGACACATTCTCATGACTCTAATTAATCTTTATCGCAAGAAAACAGGCCTGGTCCCAGCTTTTATTTTCACTTAGAATAAGATAAAATTTTCATTATTTTTGTCTCTACATATAATATAATCTTGCAATATAAATTGTTTCTTAACTTTTTCTTATGGGAAATTTTCATAGATATCTTCTTAAATTTTTCTAAAATTCTTTTTAGCCACCTCAACTATTTTAATTGTTACTAATCGTTTGATTAGTAAAAGGACCAAACTACCTCCATTTTAATTTCTGTCCCCCACTGTTCAAACCTCTCAATCTGCAATGATCGTTTCAGTTAGAGAGAAGAGAGAAAATGTCGGAGGAGATAGAAGTCATTATGCTAGTTCTACAACTATTTGTTTCATGATTTTCCACCATATTCAAACCATTCCAAATCCAACGTAATTTTTGTTCAATATGTTTAAAACTCTTACTTTAATTATATCAGTGTCTTTGTAATATCATTCATTTGATAGGCTTTGGTTGCATGTTCCGGTAGTTGAAGATTTAGTTAAAAAAATGAAAAAATTAACTGCTTAACAATCTTTAGTATTTCACGTTGAGAATCAGTGTTGCAAGCCAATGTGAAATTGTAAGGAAAAAAAATATGAGCAACATGAAATAGCATGGAATAAAACTTAGACCAATGTGAAACGTAAAAACTTAGAACAACGTGATTTTTTTTCTTCATGTTATTTCACTTTGGTCTAAATTTGTTTTTTAGTTTTGAGAGAATTTTTTTTTTTTTTAACTAAATGAAATTCGTCAAATTCAATTATGACCGGGAAGTGGTAAAATTTCATTTTTAACCAACATTGCTAGTTAAAAAACTATGCTGCCCTTAATGAATTACATGTCATACATGTTACATGATGAACTGAAAACATATTATATGGCAAGCTATCATGTGGTGTTCATCAGAAACCCAGAATTTGAATAAATATGTTACATGATAAACTATGAAATATTACATAGCTGACTGTTATACAACGTTCATCAGAAACTCAAAATTTTGGAAAACTTCAAAATTGGTTTTGAAAACCACGACATAATCTAAAACAATATTAAAACCCATGAAATATACACAAATACAAACAATTGTTAGAAATTAAAAGCATTAAAAACTCACCGTATGGTGAGTGGAAGGAAGAAAAAGGGATTTTGGAGAGAGAAAGTGAAGAACTAATAGTGAAGAAAGAAAGAGAAGAAAAAAAAAAACTCTATGGGCATTTTCGTCACTTTCAGGTTAATTTTGAATAGTTTTTGGAAGTTGTGGTTGAGTACGGTTTTATTTTGAAAACAAGGTTGAAAGTAAATTTTGATTTCAAAAATAGGTTAGATTTGTCTATTTCGTTGTTTTTATTATTATTATTATTATTATTATTATTATTATTATTAATTTTTTTTATTTGCTATTTCATGTTGATGTAGGTTTTTATCCCAAATATTTCACGTTGCTCTAAGTTTTTTATGTCCCTAATATTTCACCTACAATTTCACATTTCAAAACAATGCTATTTCATAATTCTTAGCAATGCTTCTTCTCATAGTGAAATACCGAAGATTGTATAGCATTTCTGGAGTTTCAATTTTTGTTGGACTAAATCTTCAGATATTGCAACATACTATATAACAAAAACTCATCAACTGCATGGTGTTTCAAAGACAATAATTCAATTAAAGATTTTTACACACCTTTTTTTTAACGGTAAACTTTATTCAAAAGAGCCAAAGAAGGCCAGAACAAAAGAACAAACGAACCGAGCACCCGGCCCAACGAAAACCCAAAAACAAACTACACAAAATCAACCACAGCCCAAGCCCAACAACAACAAAACCAAAAAATAAAAACACACATCACTAAACCCAAAACACACCAACAAACCACGAAGACACAACTCCATCAAACAAGCTGAATGAAGCACTCATCAACAACACCATGCCAACAGTAAAACAAAGTTGAAAACGAACTCTTAGCAAATGGAAATTTTGAAAACACAAAGGAAAGCCCAGCACCAGCAACCGCAACACCATTAAAAAGCTAAGGTCCCAATAGGCTTGTATTTGAACACCAATCTTTTCACCAACTCATGAAACCTGTTATCATTCTCCTCACCCCTCCTAGAAATAATCTCTTTCATCTCCTTCTTTTTCCATTGAAATCAAAACCAGGGGCCAGTTCTCTCTCAATCACCTTCATAATTTCATCTTGAAGGTTCCACACTACCCTTTGCTTCGCCTTTGGCTTCCTTTGCAGCATAATTTCACAAGCACTAAAAATCCATGTTTTCATGCTATGTCTTTTTACCAAATACGAGCTTTTCCTCCTCTTCTTCTCTTTGAAATGCTTAGAGAAGCAACTGATAAAACTCTATCCAGAATTTTAACAGAAATAGGAGCCACCTCCAATTCTTACACAAGCTCCTCATGACTTTTACCACCTACATTAATACTCATCTCACCGTACCTATCACTAAGAAGAGGGTCTGATGGGCCTCTCAAAACACCCTCTTCAAAACCATAAATTCTGTCTATTAGGCCTTTTGAATTTTATAAGGTTGGGCCTTCTTTACTCATCAAAGCCTTTGAAACATCTTCAGGTGAGCTTTCCACCAAAACAACCTTAACGATTGCCTCCTAGCCTATTAGCACATCCACCGTATTTGAAACTTCACCCCTTAAAAGTTATATATTCAAAAACTGCCCCACCTTTGAGCTTGCCTCAGACAAGGACAAACCGATACCTTCCTCACAAGCCTCACCACAATCAAGACTACTTCTTATTTTAAAATCGAATTTAACATTAGAAGAGCTAGGATTATAGCCTTCTCTTTAATTTCTCGAACCCCACATTTCTTTCCTTCGCTGACAGCATATATATCTAGGCTACCACTGCCACATTTTCTTCTCTTAGCTTAAAAAGGTTATTGTTGACTGCCAACCTAGTCACCTTTTTGCTATTCTTACCAAGATTATCAGTAATCCGATCCCTATCACATTTGTCCTTATTCATGAGTTGACCACCAACCTCAAGCCCTTTCTTTTCTTCTACCATGTGATCTGTGACAGAAGAAGGAAGCACACCATCTCCTTTCCTTAAGATCAAACCCAAATTTTCTTTATCTAGATATGAACTCAAATCAGCTCTAGCACCCACCAAATTCAAGCCCAAAACCCTTTCCAACCAAGAGCTATCAACCACAGCCAAAGAATCCATTAGAGATGGGAATTCAGAAATCTTGACAAAAAAAAGGACCATTATCAACCATAACCTTGATCTTGTTAGGACAAGATTGATTTAATGGGATTAAAACTAAAACTCTTCCTCAAAGTATCTTCTTTAATCATCAAAGATTAACCTAGAAGCCAACCAATCTTGTTGAAAAAAGCTTCATTCCAGAATTTCAAAGGGACTCCAACACAATATATCCATGCTAGACGAGCTTGGAGACTAAAAGAGTCTGATCATTTCACCATTGAAGATAATATGTCATCCCATAAAAATATATTATTTATAAAGCCCTCCCTTTCAAATTCTGATTCAAAAACCCAAAGAATACTTTTGTACCCTAAATACATTGAAGAGAAAGAGAAACCTCTAGACCTCAACCGAAGATTTATACTAGAAACATTAATGAACACCTTAAGAATACCCACTACACACCTTGAAAGACATTCATCCTCGTTGTTACTGCTATTCCACGACATTTCTATCACCTTCTCACCCACATCCGCGTCATTACTAACACAACATTTCTGGTTTCTTATCACAACCTAAACAAACGATCGTTTTCCTTCAAAACTGGCCTTGTGTGAACTTTCGTCATTGACAACCCTTCCATTCCATGCACTCCATCTTCCTTATACACTAATAGCCTTCTACTTTTCCTGCCATACGAGGCCACCTTCGCTCTTATAGGCCAGCCATGAACGAGCATAAAGTTCACCATTTTTACTACCTTAGTCGCTTCCTCCATCGTCTTAAAACGGATAAACCCGAAGCAACTCCTTCGTGAGCCACCCCCCCTAACAAACCCAGCAAATCCATAATAGGATTCAGATTGTCTATGAAGATTGAAAACAATCCTCTCTAAAATCCTTCCTCCGAACTCAACTGTTGAAATTAGCATGACTCTCTTCACGGCCAAGGGAGTCAGGCCCTCTCTCTCTCTCTCTCTCTCTCTCTCTCTCTCTCTCTCTCTCTCTCTCTCTCTCTCTGTCTTTGTCTTTCTTGATAATTAAAAAAATGGAGATTTAAGATTTTTTTTTTGGTCAAATTTCGAAAATCCCAACTACTTGAACAATGTCACACTATTAACTTGCTCTTGAGTTTTTTTTTTTTTTTTTTGGTCTAAATCTAATTATGTTTGTGTTTAATAGGTATTTGTTGAGAAATTAATGAGAGAAATGTGATAGAATGGTGATTGAGTGAGAGAAGAAAAAGAAGGAAGAAAGGCTGAAGTAGAAGATGCTAGGGGTGTTTTTGTAAACTTTTGACTGTGCGGTGAATTTTTTTTTTGGCAAGTAACACAAGCTATTGAATGTGATTAAAAACAAATTTTCATAAAATTATAAGGTTAAAGTTGACAATTTTCTCATTTTCAATAATCATCGAGGAATTATGTTGAGCAATTAATCACTACATAATGTTTTCTTTAGTTGAATTTCTTAATGAAGCATATCGATAAGCTTCTAAATGTCTTTTTTTTTTTTTTTTTTTGAGAGATGTCATTTGAAATTAACAATAGTTAAAAAAAAAAAAAAAATTTGTAAAAAAAAAATAAAAATTAAGAATGAATATGAATCAATTTTTCGTGGCACTAGTAAAATAATTTTCTTGAATTTAATAATTGGTTTTTCTCTTATTATGATTTACATTTAGTGCTTATTTGGTTGGGCTTTCTACTGGCTCAAAAGGTCTATGAACCTCTACTTGAGTTTTTTAGAGTTGTTTGGTTGAGCTTTTGAAATTGTCTATTTTTTATTTAGTAGAAGCTAGTAGAGTTTAAACCTTTATTAGGCAAAAGCACCTCCTTAAGAGCTTTTCAAAATAGACCTTTTAAAAAAAGAAGTATTTGACCTATATATCCATAATTTTTTATTATTGACATGGAATACCCTTATTAAAATAAAACCCTGGAACCTATTTATATTCTTTATTCTCTGCTCTCTAGTCTCTACAGATAGTCTATAATTTTGCTCTACACATACAAAATAACGGTTCTTTGCTCTACACATACAAAAGAATGGTATGTATAATTTTTCTTCATTAATTTTTTTATTGTGCTGTTGCATTGTTTTTCTGTTGGCTCTTGGTGGCCTTTTGCCCTGTTTTGTGGCTCTATTCTTCTTTCAATATTATTTTGTTGTTCAATATATATATATATATATATATATATATGTATATTTTTATTGTTTATTTGTTTATCTTTATGTTTGTTCTACTGGATTTGATTCAATTTTTTTTATTTCTTTTTAATGCTTTTGATTACTTTCTTTCTTGTCAAAAGTTTTACAATACTGTCACATTTTTGTATATTCATTACCAAGTTGTTTGATTATTGTCCCATGAAGTTTTGAGCTTTGAATTTCTTTTTCTTTTTTTTAATTTCTTTTTTTTAATCTTTTAAGTTTATATGGTGAAAGTTTTGAATTTTATTATTATTATGCAGTAGAAAATGTAGTTAACATGTAGAAAATCTTTTAAGTAGACCTTTTAAGAGTAGATGATTTTCAAAAGCCCAACCAAACATACCCTTAATTTGCTTTCATCTACGCCCAATTATTTAAATAGAGATTTGCCCACACATATAGATAAATGCGTATAGCGGCTTTTGAACCCTTTCACGTTATTATGATTTATATTTAAGCTGTTTTTATCTATACAATGGAGAACCACCTCCCAATGTGGCTTGGTAGTGAAGAGCTAGCACTCATTCAGTCTGGCACTACTAGCAATGTCCAGAGTTCGAGTATGTCTAAAAAAAAAAAACCATACAAGGGAGAGGACTTCCTACATGTTCAACCCGATTATCTACATCAACTATACAAGGAAAAAGTCTCCACACACATGTTGCTAAACGTATACGATGAGACTTGAACCCTCACCACAAACGTGGAAGAGAATATACACACCACTCGAACTAATAGGGGAGGTGTGCATATAGATGGATGTGGTTGAACTCATTTGATGTATTTTTATCGTAAGTATTTGAATTAATTACTAAAAGATGAGCAATAAATAGAGAAGCAAACTCACATTAAGTACTTTAGTTTGCAGCATTCTCAAAAGATTTCTCTTTCACTCTTAGCATTAGGCACCTAAAAAAGATATAAAATAAGTATAATTTTCCTGATTTGATAAATCAAGAAATCTAACTTTGAATGAAGCCGCAAGATAGTTCCATAAGCAGTATTGCAGCTTCTTCCACATCTTGTGGAAACACCTGCTTTAAAGCAGAAGAATTCTTGCTCAAACTTAGAGCAAAATCCTTGAAGCAAAGGTTTCTTTGGCTGATGATCTGATCAGCTGGAGGATCTTGAGGCTTGCACTGTTTCTTGTACTGCCCAACAAAATGGCTTGTACGTGATTTTTTTTCCTTGTTGTGTTGAATCTTAATCTTTGTAGACCCCGTGTCAATGGTGGCCGCAGTTGTGGCGTTCCCGGCTGCTGCTGCTGCTTCCATCGCTCTTCTTGCCTTTCGTTGTCGAATACCACATGCGTTGCAAAGTGACTGAAACAAAGACATTAATGTTAAAGATGTCTCAAGAAAGAAAGAAAGAAAGAAATTGAAAAGATACCGGCCAATTCAATAAAGGAAGAAAAACAACCTTGGGACCACGAGGGCCGCTTCTCCAAAGGGGTGTGGTGGTTGTGTTACAGTCTGAACACACTCTCACAGTGCTTTTGTTATTATTGAGCGAGTTGATAATTTCATTACTTTCTTGAAACTGATATTCAAGTTTTTTCATAATTTTCTCTGATTCAGTGGTTCTAGTACTAGTGCAATTTGTGTTCATCATTTTTTGCATTAACCTTATCTTGGAGGGCATCCATTTAGGAGATGACCCATTTTCACTTGTACTACTTCCATCTCCAATAACCTCTCTTTTACACCCATTGTTTATATTAGCTTGCTGCGAAGAAGACGAAGAAAATTCTTGCACTTCACTTGATCTATGATGAGATGAGTACTGATCGACCTAAGATCAAAGTAAGAGATCAAGATGATCAGATTGAATGAAAACAATTTGATCAAACGGACAACATAAAATTAAATTAGTCGATCATCATCATGAAATATTGGCAAGAAACCAAATCAGAGATGTAAAAACTAAGATAAGATTAATAAAGGCTCAAGCAAGCAAAGATCGAAATTAAAGGAATATTTATGCTGATCACATGAATATTAACACTTTCGTGTACTATTTATATATCTTTATATGATCATGATCATATGATTCCCATAAAGTAAACAGAAAGAATAATTAACAAACACTTCATGTAGTTTGAGATAATGAAGGAGTTTCAGATAAATAAGGATTACTAAAAGATCAAGCACAATATGAGAAAATTAGAGGAAAGAATTTAAGCAGGTATATATATGTGTAAATTGGAGTAATTAAATTGATGTGTGTTAGTACTTGCCTTGAATTGATGTTGTTGCTGTGAAGCTTGAAATTGAATCAATCTTTGATCATCGCAAGAGAGTTGATTATCATGTGATGATAGGCAGAGATGATGATAATGATGATGATCAAACTGTTGGAAATCATGAAGATCTTTTTGATCCAATAGTTTATCAAAAGGAGAGGGTGGTGGGTTCGGCAAGACAGGAGACATAGTGAGAGAGAGAGGAGAGAGAGAGAGAGAGTCCAGCGAAGATGGACAATATAGGATAGGGCAAAGAATAACAAAAAAAAACCTAAATAAATGCGGATCAAAGGGTGTTATATAAACCAAGTTGAGAAGAGGCTTTAAAGGCATTCACGTGACTTGATGTCAACCAAATGAAACCAAGTTAATACAAGACAAACTAAAAAGAGGTCTAGAATGCTACTACTCATTCCTCACTCACTTATGACAAAACCCTATCTGCACTACTCTTCTAAGTTTTACCATTCCCCACCCTCCAGTAACAATTTGTTTTCAAGCATTTAAGTTGTTCTGCCTTACACCATCACATGTCTTTGTTTTTCCTTCGAGTTGCTGATCAGCACAACCCCTATTTATGCATTCTAGACTTTATTTTAATACAAAAAGGGCAGTACCCTCTTAAATATCAAGTGGTATCAACGATTAAGGACATGTTCGGCATTTTTTTTTTTTTTTTTTACATATTTAATTTCATCTGAAAATGAGAAATTAATTTTCATGTTTTTAGAAGCTGAAAACGTGTTTGGTAGCAATATTGAAAGGGTGCCGATATTGCCACCCATAAAAGTAATGTATACATGGAGTTTTTCCTTACAATCCAATGTTTTTCTTTTTATACTTCATTTCTAAAAACACTAAATTCTAAAAATTTAAATTTAAAATAATTCTAAATACACTTCCTTTTTTTCCAAAATTACCCCATTTATCTTTTAGCACCCCTATTCTAAAGACACTCCATTTAAAAAAAAAAAAAATTTCAAAAGATACTCTGTTTTATTTTAATACTAAGAGATGTGAAATAATCAAATAAAAATAAAATAGAGAACAAAACTGGACAAAAGTGAGGAGATAAAAACAATAAGAGCATCTCCAATGCAAAAGTGGCTTGCATTTCAATAATTGTTGACATGTCAACAATATCAAGAGACTTACTTCCTATATGGTATAGAAGTCTACTTAATAGACAACCAAATGAAAAATATGTCTCCAATGCTCTGTTTAAATATTAATTTATTAATGACATGTCTTATTATTTTATTTTTAATCAAACAACTTTCTTAACAATTTTTTTATATTTATCTCTAAATGCTGAGTTGGCCTACAATATACCTGTCTAACAGAGCCTCTGAAAGCTGACATTCAACTCGACAGTGTCTATTATTATTTTTTTTTTTGCCACATCAGCTTGACATTGAATAGCGGCAACTGCATTAGAGAGACATATGTGAACACAATGTCTATTTGTTCTAGTTGGCATATAATTTTTTCACAATCCATTGATGCATTGGAGATGCTATAAGAAAACTGTTTTGGAAATCAATCTGTGAAAATAGGAAAACAATTTATTTATTTTTCTCTTTTGGATTTTAAGTTAAGTAAAAAAAAATCTATTAAGTAAAAAAATAATTTTAAATATATTTTTCTAGAAAAAAAAAAAGAAATATATATATATATATATTTCTAGTGATGGTGATGATTGAAAGTGGGTGGTATTTGAAAAAAAAAATTGATTTCATATTTGGCTGAATCAGAAAACAGGAAAACTATATATATATATATATATATATATATATATATATATATATAAACTGGTGATGATAATGATGGAGAGTTTGATGGTGTGCGAGAAAAAAATTATTTTGAGAAGAAGAAGAAGATATTTTAGGGTTTGTAAAACAGGAAAAAAAAAAAAAAACACAAAAGTGGAAAAAATAAAAGATGGAAAAAAAAAAAAAAAAAAAAACTTGTTTTCTAAAAACATAGCTTGGAGTGTCTTTAAAACTTTCTTGTCTTATTTAGTAATTTTAATTCAGGTTAAAATTGTCATTAATAAAAATAAAATAAAATGGAGTGTAAACAGATAATTAATGGATTGTCAATAACATTCTCGTAGTACACCCATATTTTATTAAAATATCTCAATAGAAATTAACCAATAAAGAAAAATTACTTTAATTAAAAATAAACTAAACACTATGTACACTCATTAATTACACTCATAACTTTAACTATAACTCTTTATTAAAATAAATAAATAAATAAATAACTTAAGATAAACACTAACTTTTATGATAAACCATAATTAAACTCTAATATTATTTCAAGTATTAAACTTTCCCATAATCACATAATTATCATATAACAAATTAATGGAAAAAGAATTTTCAGAGAACTCTGATCATATAGAGGTATGTATTATTTTACTTTTTTAGTTATGAACTTTATCAATAAACAATATATATATATATATATATATATATATATATAAAGATAATTATAGATATCAATGATTTTTTTTTTAGAAAGCCGTATATTAAGAGAATTAGATATTGAAATATATATCTTAACCGCATATACAATCCAGTTCTACATCTTTCCTTTCATAAGGCTCATATATTCGAGACATTTCCAAAAGTAAATTGGACCATCATTAAAAAATGATTTAATTCCAAAAATAATATATATATATATATATTTTAAATTGGGTGTGTTTATAATTTAAGAGGGTTTATAAATAAAATGTATTAAAATTTAATAAGGGTACTATTGGCATTAGGATTAGTGCTTATAGTAATATTTGTTTTTTAAAATTGAGAAATGTTGTTAACAACCTATTAATTATCTGTTTACACTTAAATTTTTTTTTTATTAATGACAATTTTAACCTGAATTAAAATTACTAAACAAAATAAGAAAGTTCTAAAGATATTAAAAACCATTTTCTTAGAAAACAAGGTTTTTTTTTTTTTTTTCCACTTTTGTGTTTTTTCTTCCTGTTTTACAAACTCTAAAATATCTTCTTCTTCTTTTCAAAATAATTTTGTTCTCACACTATCAAACCCTCCATCATTATCATCACTAGTTAAATATATATATATATATAAAGTTTTCCTAATTTTCGGTTCAGCCAAAATTGATATAATTTTTTTTTTCTCAAATACCACCCACATTCAATCATCACCATCACTAGAAAATATATATATTAAAAAAAGAAAAAAAATTCTTTTTTCAGAAAAATATATTTAAAATTATTTTCTTACTCAATAGAATTTTTTTTACTCAACTTAAATTCCAAAAGAGAAAAACAAATATTGTTTACTTATTTTCAAAAATTGATCTCCAAAATAGTTTTCTTATAGTTTTGATCTTCTCACTTTTGTTCAATTTTATTCTCTATTTTATTTTTATTTTATTATTTCACATCTCTTTTTCATTTCCCATTTCAAATTTTCTAAAGAGAAGTATTTAAAATGGGTAATATTAAAATAAAATGAAGTGTCTTTAGAAATTTAAATTATTTTTTAAATAGAGTGTCTTTAGAACATGAGTACCAAAAGATAAAAGAGATAATTTTAGGAAAAAAAAAGTGTATTGGAAAAAAAAAAATAATTTAAATTTTTATAATGAAATATCCTTTTAAATGAAGCATAAAATGAAAAACACTGGATTGTAAAGATAAACTCTCTTTAAATTTTAAACATTTATGTAGTTATAAAAATAGGTATACTTATTAATTTTATAGGTGGTAATATCCGTACCCATATTGAAATAGTAAATGTGCAGTTAAATTATATAATATATTGAAATAGTAATATATATAATATTATTAACAAAGCAATTTTTAAATATTGATTTGTATTTTATTTTTTCCAAAAATAAAATTATAATAAAAAATATATTTAATTAATTATAAGAAAAACTTATATCAATATATTTATCTATATATATTATCATATAATTTTTTATTAAATTTTATGAGTATTTATTAAATTATATTAGAATTTTATTAATTTTATCTGATTTGTTGTGTGTTTTGATAAGTTAAAAGTTATATATATATATAGTCTCGATCTAGTTAGTGCATCCTGATATAACTTTATCAGCATATTGAATATGAATCACTAGTTTTGACAAGTACATACACACTTAAGTCAAAGTATGAAAAACTAGTGGTTCACATTTAATATCCTCACGAAGTTATATCAGGATATAATGACTTGAAAATTTCTAAATATATATATATATTGAAGTATTACAAAGTTATATTTTTATTAAAACAAATAAATGAATATATGATTTGACAAATGGGGGCCACGAAAAAGTTAAATGAGAACATTGAAAACATCTCTAATATGTTGTCATGAGTCATGAGTCATGGCAGCATTATTTCAACTCTTTAAATACAAAAATGAATTTACTTGTTTTTTTGTTTTTGTTTTTTTTTTTTGTTTTTACAAAACATGTAATGAACAGGTTTTCAGTGTTTCTTAACCCAAAAAACACGTCTCCAAAACAACATTGAACGCCCCCAAGTCTCTTTGTCTTGGTGGTTAAAAACTTCAAAAGATTAAGGGACTCTTTTTTGAGCAGTTGAAATTTCGGTATTGCAAATATAATTCCATATTTTTCAATTAAACCTAGTATTGGAAATTGCATTCCGGTATCAGTAGAGTCCTGACCTATAATGATGTCAGTTTTCAAAAAAATTAAAATAAAATGGGTAGAATTTCATATAAGTCCTATTTTTTTGGCGATTTGTCACATTTATAAATGTCTTTCCATATTCATCACTTTAGTCCTTATTTTTTCCAAAACTCATCACTTTAGTCCATTTGACTAAATATTTGAAAGTCAACTATTTTAAAACATATGAAAGTACACTTTTACCCTTATTACTATTTAATTTAGCTAAAATGGTTATCTTAGTTTTAAATTAAACTGAAAAACAATAAAATTCTCAATAATAAAATCTTAAATAAATAGATTAAAAAAATATTAAATAAATAATAATAATAAAATCCATTAATTTTTTCTTATTTTGTATTTTTTTTTTCATAATGGATATTATTTAGCTAAAATGATTATCTTAACTTTAAATGATTATTTTTCATAATTTTTTTTGTAATATACTTATTTAAAATTTTATTATTGAGAATTTTATTGTTTTTCATTTTAATTTAAAGTTAAGATAATTATTTTAGCTAAATAAAAATCCATTATGAAAAAAAAAAATGCAAAATAAGAAAAAATTAATGGATTTTTTTTATTATTTATTTTAGATTTTTTTTATAATATATTTATTTTAGATTTTATTGTTGAGAATTTTATTGTTTTTCATTTTAATTTAAAGTTAAGATAATTATTTTAGCTAAATTAAATAGTAATAAGGGTAAAAGTGTACTCTCACAAGTTTTAAAATGGTTGACTTTCAAATATTAGTCAAATGGACTAAAGTGATGGGTTTTGAAAAAAATAAGGACTAAAGTGATAAATATAGAAAGATATTTATAAAGGTGACAAATTACCAAAAAGATAGGACTTATGTGAAATTCTGCCAAATAAAATGCGGTATCAAAGGTTGTGCATGGTACATATTTAAAAATACTTTTACAGGAGGAAAAATATATATATACTTTTGCTTGGGCTCAGGATTTTGGAAGACTGAATATTGTTTTTACTGTATGAAGAGGCCGTAGATACATAAATAATTTGGGGAAATGACCAAATAAGTCCCGATATATTCCATTTTTGATTAAATTGGTCCTTAAGGAGTATCAAGTTATTCCCACCTACTAACTTTTATTAGTTAACATTAACTATTGTCAAAAATGGGGACTATTTTGGTCAAAAACAGAAAAGTGAAAAAAGTTCATGACTTATTTAGTAATTGTCTGTAAATTTAAAAATTGATCCTTCAATTTTAACTACCTCTTAAAGGAATTTTAAGACGTGGTTCATGATTAAAAACAATGTCAAGCCATTTGGGTTTGTTGTGGAAAATATAATTGCAATACCATAACTTATGACTTGAATATAAATTAAATAATGCTACCCTACCATATTGATTATGAGATTATACACCGATGATGTGATAGCTACAAATCAGCTTGTCATAACATTTGAGCAATGATTTGGACAAATTTTGAGTCGGTGTAGCCGTAGATGTCATTAATTTCTTAAAGTTAAGATTTTTAAGGTTCTGTTTAGCATTGCTTTTAAGAAGTTAAAATCTCATTATTTAATAATTTTCAAAAATGATTATTTGAGAATCTAACATTAATTTTAAGAAGCTGATTATTACTTTTGCGAAGTGATTATAAAAGAATCTGCTGTCAGATTTAATGAATCTTTTTAAAGACTAAATTATCCTTATTGATTTAACATAAAGACAATTATATCTTAGGTTTAATTTCATATATTACAAGCACATTCATCATTGATTGTCTCCGTTAACAATATAAGCTGTCAATTATCATTGTTTTCAAGTCATTGCCATCAATTGTTCTTTCGATCACTGTTACCGGTAACGTTTTTCTTGTAATTTATTTGTCTTTATTATATATGTTTTTTAAATTAGATTTGTTCTGAAATTTTAACAAACTCAAAGAAAAAAAAATATCTAAAAATATTGTTAGGTTTCGGTTGAAGAATTTTCCTAGGACTGCATGAATACTTATTACTTTATTATACGGTTTAAAGAAACAAAAAAACAAAAAACAAAAAACAAAAAATCCCATGAAAATAATCCATCTTATTGTGTTATACGACATAAAGAACCAAAACAAAAAGTACGACTCTTTATCTGATATATATGGCTATAAAAAAAAAGTATTAGGAGATGAGATGGACTTCCCATGTTATTCATTATTTATTATTTATTTTAAATCACATTCATGATTATGTAGATAAAACTGTACGAGTATTTATTTATTTATTTTTATAAACAACTTCTTGTTTTATCTTTATTATTATTATTTTTTAATAAATAATTTTTTGTTTGTTATCATTCTTTCTTATTGATAAAGTAGAATATTGTGTATTATAATATTATATTATCGAACAATAATAGTTTGAATTGTTTTATTAGTTTTTTTTAATCTGTATTCATAATGTCTTCTAAGGAATAAGTTTGAAGAAAACTATTAGATTAAACTGTAATTATAGTATATTATATAATTGTTATGTCTTATTAATTTGATTTAATTCAAACTAATATAGATGGAGAAAGACACAAAAAAAAAAAACGACATATGTTTTGAAAATATGAGTAGTGTACCACGGGCAAGGCTATATGGGATGGGAAAAGTATAGCTACATTATGTGACTTGTGTATTGTAGAGGTTGAGGCGGGTTCATTTTCTTGATTTTTGGATTCTGAATTTGTTTTTGTTAAAAGCATATTTTCTTTTATACTATCTAATATTGCATTGTAAATATTTGAAGGAGATGTTACTTTGTTTTGAAAACCAAGTAAAATATAATAAAATTTCATTTTATGTCTATTTTGGTCATTATATAAAATCACAGCAATTAATAATTAAATTTACCAAATGCATGAATATTGCTTTTAAGTCCACAACAATTTCAGCAGCATTAACTAAACAGTTACCTGATTAATTTCACATTAGATTATTTATCCAGCACAACTAATAGTGATTATTTTAAAAGGTACAGCAATACCAAACAGGCCCTAAATGAAATTGACAAAATCTAACTAAGAGATTTTTTATTTATTGAATTTTAAGAGAGGTTTTGATATATAACTAAATTTTATAAATTTAGAGAAAGTTTTTGATGTATTTAAAAACCACCCAAATTGGGTAACTCGTATTTCGTATATGATACATCATTATTTTTTTTTTAAGAATATATGATACACCATTGATCTGACGTTAATGTTGGAAGATTGGAGATGAAATTGAGAAGATTATTAATATATGGAGATATGAAGAGAGAGAGAGATCTGGTATGTAGATTTGCATGCATGGGAGCATCTTGGGTTCTAAAATGTTGCCAAAAGTCATCAATTACTCGAGCAGGCAAAGGACAGGCAAAGGACAGTGACAGCATCATTTCAGTCCCCACACCTTTTGCCATCAACCTTTCTTCTCATCTTTCCTTCCGATTAACACCCTCACTTGAACGAGAAAAACTTCAGTGGGACGGTCCCAGTGACGTGGATATGAGATCGTCCAATCAGAGCATGCCACATATACATTGAGAGAATATGTGGCACACTTGTTGCACACTTATGGCGTGCTCTGATTGGATGGTCCTATATCCACGTCAATGGGACCGTCCCACTGAAGTTTTTCTCCACTTGAACAATGAAATTTCAACTTCTGTCTCTTAAATTAATTTCTTTATATATGTTCTATTATGATCTGTCATTTTGATTTCTTCTTCTTTGTTTGCTTAGAGAGAGGCTAAGCTATCAACAGATTGAACAAAAGGTCTCCATACAGCCACGACATGGGTTTTCAATCTTTTGATGTACTATTTTTACTTGATATTTGTGACCAACAAGTTCCAAAATGGTAGAAATGCTTTCGTACGTTTGACGTATAGGCAGGTCGCCCTTGACATCTTAGGGGTCCAGGGTGAAAAAAATTGTTTTATTATTATCGTATCTATTTTTAAAAACTGTGTCTATTTAGACATCTCATCAAACCAAATTTAGCTATTTTCTTTATGGGCCCAGAGCAGGTGCACTACGTCATCTGAACGAGAGTCTTCACTTTGTAAAATAATTATTTATTATTTTTGAATTACATCAATGTTATTTTATCCATGGTGTAGAAAATATATGCCATTGGGTCACTTGCCAATATGGTTGGACCCTCCTTTGGAGCCCTCTGCCACCACTGTTCAATACCCATGGCATGCACATATTTGTATATATATATACAATTCTTGTCCCTCCTTGGTTTAACACCATGTGTGGGTGCCCTCTCCCCATATCAGTGGGAGTAGCCCTCTCCCCTTGTGAGAGCAGACTTTCAGGCTGTGTTTGTAGTTGAGTCTAATCCTCGCGGAGTCCCGGCTTTCAAAATATATATATATATATATATATATTAAATGAGCATTGGTTCGGTTTATTATAAAATATATTTGATTCACACGTGTTGGTGCAAATACACGTGGATGGACATGAATCGAAAGTTCTTTATAGTTTATAATGAACACATAATATTAGTTCCAACCGTTTGTGGATCTGGGCAATCTACCAAAGTGATGATGCAGTACTTGTGACTTATGGATTGGTAGAATAATTGCGTACGTTATCTGAGTGAGAGTCTTCACTTGGGTTTAAAGTATTTGTGTATTGAAAATACATTGAACTGGGTGGACTATACATGTGAAACCATTTGCATAAAGAATACTGCCCAAGTGGATAAGGAATATCATAGCAGTTATATTGATTACGATCCTAATATATTTTAATTTGTTTTAAATTATTTTGTAAATATATTTTAATAACCTCATGAATGTAGATGGTTGATCTACGTGTAATGTAAAATGGGTCGGGTTGTACTAGACCCAAAGCAACTCGTTCAAACTCGTAGAATCAATAATGTTGTTTCCTCGTTGAACTTGTAAGACAGTGTCTTATCGACCTAGAACGGGTGTCTTGTTGAACCTGCAAATATAATTAAAGCAGAGGAAAAATACGAATAAAAATGATGAAGATGGTTTTAGGTTTCTTAGCCTTAGGTGTGCTTGGGCTAAGCAATGGATGATAAACAATATTGGTCGGAATCTTGATCAAATTCCGGTGACCTGAATATGTATTTCTGTAGAGTTTTAGTATGCTTTTGAGAGCTTTCGTTCAGAGAGATTTCAGAGAGCTTTGAAGTGAGAGAGCTTCCTTATTTATAGTGGAAGATGTAGTTCCAACGCTCACTGATCATGGCTTGATTGTGGGTGAGATATTTGGAGAGATTCTCTCTTCAAATGATCCACCTAACAGTAACTGATGTTTTGACTTGGTCCTTCTAAGACCAGGTTCTGCTGCTGCTGTTATTTGTGTTGGATCGATCCAATATGATGGGCCTGGGTAGGATCTAGTTATTACAAGGTCTGGGCATTTAATACATTGGGCCTATGTGTCATTTTTTGCTACCACAGTTTGTCCGCCACTCTCTAAAGAAGGGTTCGCTGAGTTAGAGAGTGATTTTTGCTGAGTCGACCATTGGTTTAGTTGACTGCCTTTGTTGTCGAATCAAATCATTATTTTTCAGATGTTGACTGGAAGCTCTTGTCGACTCGTCGAGGTAGAGCTTTAGAGATAATCGATTGTTCGATAAAGATCTAGTTTCGATTTTGGAAGTCAAATCGATGGGACGGTTGCACTTCAGTTTTTTAGGCTGACGTCAAATGCATTAAATTTGAGCGCTATTTTCGAGATAAGAAATTTTTTGAATTCAAACCGGGTGGTTACCATGGTTAACTAGCAATTGAAGGGGTGCTGACACGTGGCAACTAAGGTTGAAGGATTGGTTTATAAGTAAACCGTTTCACTTGCTAGCATTACTTGTGCATGACTTCAAATATTTTCTCTTTGGTTTCCTTTACTGATATTACTGTTTTTCTACGGATTCCTTCAGGAATTTCTTCGTGTTCTCTTCTCAAATCTCTTTAAGGTTAGTAAAGAGTTACTTCTTTTTTGTTTTTTTTGCATAAACTTATTTTTACGAATCTATAGAAAATAAAGTAGAAGTTTCTGATATTACGTGAGAAATGTGTGTTCTTCACTATCTTCAGTATCCTTCAACGTGTTCTTGTTCGTTCTTGATACTTTTGATTCATTGCCATGTTGATTTTGCTCATATGATGTGTTGCTTCTGGTCTACTTGTATGTCGTTACGTCGAAAATAGTTGCTTAGATTCGAGCAACCGCTCGACCTTAGGTAGGCAAAGCTTTTTAGGGCTAGGTTGAACTTCATGAATGACTTTTTTTGTTTTTGTACAAAACTCTAGGTTTTGATCTAGAATCCCTAAATTGTGATTGTAGCGTTTAGTTTTTGTCTGACTTGTGCATTTTTTGTATTTGTCAGCTCTTGGAGATATCATGTCGGGCAACGATACAGTCTTAGACCCGCTTTATAGTTGGACTTCTAATGATACGAAAGGTAAGGATGACGGAGGAGTCGACAATGGACCACAAGATGTAGATCGACCGGTAACAGTTGAGGATCCGTCGAGTGTTGTTAATGTAAATACGAGGGGTATGTTGGAGTAAGGCACTGTACGCGCTATTGCAACGATGGTTGAATACCTGGAACATGTAGAGGTTGCAGAGGCATCTACTTCTGGTCACCCTCTAGGTATTCTAAATGGTAGTCCAGCTAGCGTAATTACATAAGAAAACCTGCGTAGTTTGCGAACAATTTATGGTATCACTGATGACGTCGAACTACGCGCGCCGAAGGAACATGAGCGTGCAGATTGGGACATACCAGGGTGGATGTGTTTTTATGAATACACCCTTCGTTTAGGGTTCAGATTTCCAGTTCCCCAATTGGTTCGACGAATGTTGGTATATTACGACCTTGCTCTGGGTCAATTGAAGCCAAATACTTGGAGAATTTTGTTAAGTTTATGCGTCCTTAGTGAGAGATACAATGTGAAGTTCGGGTTAGGATGCTTAATTCATAATTATTACCTAAAAGAGCATGTGGGCGACGAAGGTCGTTACATGCTGATACCTAAAGACAAAAAGAATCAACATATTATCGATACTACGACAAATGATCGTCATTGGAAGGATACCTTCTTTTTTGCGAAAGGTCCTCCGATCGACAGTCCTTGGGGAGAGTCGCAGTATTAGTATCGGCGAATTTGGAATCGATATGGTGAGTGTCGTCTACCAATTGTCGTTTGGTATTATTTTTTTATTTACGCAACTCGTATTGATGCATCATTGCTTTTGTAGAAATGAAAGGTGCAGCCCGTAAACCGTCGTGCGACGTGGCACCTGCACGTACTAAGGAACTATTAGTTATATCTGTCGAACATAAGAGTTGTAACTTAGACCTAGCAATCTATGGCGATGGTTGACTTTGAATAGATTGCGAGCACCGTATCCCCACGTGAAGGATTTCTTGTCATATGTTTGGATTATGAGGAGTTTTGAAATTCTTCAGTATGATATGAAATTTTTGTCGCCTATAACTGATATTGAATGTCGTTTCGCAATGACGTCGATGGCGAGTGCACAAATCAACATTATAGATAAAGCTGAATCTATGAGGCTTTATAAGGAGGATCTTGCCAAAAAACGGGCGGCAGTAGTAGCAGAGAAAAAGAAGCAAGCTATTGAGAAGTCGAAGGAAAGCGCGCTAGCAGTACCGGAACATATCTTTGAGTTGTCGCCTAAGAGGAGCCTGTTGAGGAAAAGGCAGAAAAGAGATTCTGCTGTCGACCATGGAAAGAAAGCGACATTTAGTTCGAAGGAGAAGTTGGTTGCAACTACTTTTGAACCAGACTCGTCGATGAAGCTCATTTCTTCTGGGATTTCATCGTTCAAGGAGCCGACTGGGTTTTTGGATAGGTTGAACGAATTCCTTCTCTCTGCTGATGAATTATATTTGAAGGGTAAGAAAACAGAGGAGGTTTTCAATACGGGTATCCATTCGGTGTTCCAAGTAAGCTTTCTGTCGTCTCAAAGTTCCTCAAAGTTTCTTTCTAATCATCTTTCTTATTGATACGACATTTCTCTTTTATAGGCTTTGCAAGTACAGTTGCATCTGCATGACAGGTATAAGTCAGTAAATGATAAGTGCGTGAAGTATCAGAAGGCAAACGATAGCCTGCAGGCAGACAACGCTAAGCTTAGCAAGGTGATGAAAGAGATAGAGCAGAAGAGCTTGGCTCTAGAGGAGGAGTTGAAGGGTGTGATGGAGGAGAGGGATCGACATCTTGCTAAGTCGACAAAAGCCAAGGAGGAGGTTAAGGAATATGAGCAGCTTATCGAGGATTTGAAGAAACGACTAATGTCGATGGCGGCAGATGCAATATGCAAGGCCAGGGCGGAGCTTTTCAAGGAATACTTGTCTAGTGCACATGCAAGTTGGGATTCTAAAGAAATGCAAGAGGAGGTAGACGCTTATGAAGAGATGAAGTGTCTTAAACTTGGGGAATCTCTAGCGAGAGCAGACGAAAAGATTGATGCAGAGGGAAATGGCGACAAGTGCCTTGAAGAGAACCTCGACAATGTCGAAGATCCAACTGTTGCTATCACTGATTCAACCCATAAGGAGACTTGATCGTTTCTTTTGTTCGACTATCTCATTTTTCATCATCATTATATATATATATATATATATATATATATATTTATATATTTATAATTTTCAATTTGGTCTGTAACTATGGATGATTTGGTCGACTCGACCTATATTTATGATTTGAATCCTTTATTTTATTTTGAATCGACTTCACGTGTTACTTTGATTTGATATTGTGAAATGATACGGCCATCATATAATGGGGTTTGCACAATAGTAACTTTTAATCGAATGAGATCAGCCTGTAAACTCATGCTCATACGTAATTCGGTCAACGTGACCTTTTGGTTTACGAAAATAGCGTAGATGTCTTAGTTGACAACATTTTATGAACAGTAAATTGCGAAAGAGTTTGGTCGAACGATATTCTATATATCTTTAAATATCATGTACATGCGTTAATGGGTCGACACGACTTTTCTTTACATAGTAAAATCGCGTACATGCGTTAATGGTCGACAAGACCTTTATTTACATTAGAAATCAGCGCATACATGCATTTATGGGTCAACACGACCTTTCTTTACATAGTAAAATCGTGTACATGCGTTAAATGGTCGACAAGACCTTTATTTACATTTATAAATCATCGCGTACATGCGTTTATTCGAGTCGATATTTGTCATTTGAGTCGACATTTGTCCCCATTGCTGTTCCACCACTCTTAATATGCGTTTGTCGAATGAGGATATTGAGAGTTGATTTTGTAGATGTCGATTCATAGATGTCATGTCGTATCTGTAAGAGGAATATATTGCTTGTCGAAGTCGACAGCTTGCATAGAGCAAGATGTGTTTGATTTTTTTTATTTATTTGTGAGCTCAGTTTTGCACTTAGTTGCACTAAGTTTTCATCATTGCTTATTGTGGGTTGATTTGTTAGTATTGAAATGTTGATAACAATGAACAAGTAATAGTATAATGAAGGATATATTAAAATAGTAAGTTTAGAAATGGTACTGTTTTAGATATAGAGCATTCCAGCTGTTGTGTAGTTCCCGATCGTCGAGTCCTCGTAATTTGTATGCTCATTGCCCTTCTACATCTGTTATTTGATATGGGCCTTCCCATGTCTATCCTAATTTTCTCGCTCCTCTTCCCTTGTGTTTTGGAAGACTCGTCGTAGTACCCAGTCGTTGATTTTGAAAACTCTAATCCGTACTTTTTTGTTGTAATGTCGTGCGACTTGCTGTTGATATGACTGGATCATCGGAGCAGCACGGTCTCGACATTCGTCTAGGTGATCTAGCTCGAACGTGAGTTCCAAGTTGTTTTGCACCTCATTAGGGTTTTCACTACGAGCAATTGCAAGTCGGGTCTCTATTAGGATAACTGCCTCTGAGCCGTAGACAAGTGAGAAAGGAGTTTCTTTAGTCGACCGACGTGGAGTAGTTCTGTACGACCATAATATTTCTGGGAGTTTTTCTGCCCACTCGCTTTTCTCTGCCTCCAATCGTTTCTTTAGTATGTTGACAATTGTTTTGTTGGTCGACTCTGCTTGTCCATTGGCTTGAGGATAACGCGGAGTTGAGAAGCTCAGCTTTATCCCATACTTGTCGCAGAAGTTTTTGAAGTTGTACGAAATGAATTGGGATCCGTTGTCGGTTACTATAATCTATGGTACTTCAAACCTGCAAATTATGTTCTTCCATACGAAGTTGCGTACCTCAATGTCACGTACTTGTTGATATGCTCCGACCTCAACCCATTTGGTGAAGTAGTCTGTTAAAACTAGCATATAGACGACACCTCCGGGTGCTGCAGGAAGTTAACCTACAATATCCATTCCCCATTTCATAAAAGGCCAAGGGGCTGATATTGAATTTAACATACCTGGGGGGGAGGTGTGACACTGGTGCAAATTGTTGACCTTTGTCGCACGACTTCACATGATTTTGAGAATCAGACCGCATTGTCGGCCAGTAGTATCCCGTTGTGATGGCTCTTTTCGACAAACTTTAGGCACCAGAATGATTTCCGTATTATTCATAGTGTAGACTTTTTAGGACGTCGTACGCCTCTCGAAGGGTTACACATCTCAGGTAAGGTCTTGTAAATGATTTTTTATAGAGCTTACTATATATAATGCAAAATTTTATAGCTTTGGTTTTGATCTTTCTTGCTTCGGATCTGTCTCCTAGTAGGATGTCGGCTTGAAGATAATTGAATATGGTTTCCATTGATTGTTGTCGATCCAAGGCTTGCCAGCACAGGTCTGCTTGGGAATTTTCTGATCTTGGTATTTGTTGAATAGTAAACTCGTCGAAGGTCGATTGCAGTTGTTTGGCTTTGGCTAAGTAGATGATCATTCTTTGGTCCCTTGCTTCTTATAAACCATTCATCTGTTAAATGACTAGCTGCGAGTCATTAAGAACATGAATGTTTTTTATGTTCAAGCTTTTGGTGAGGTCGAGTCCAGCGATTAACGCTTCGTATTCGACCCCGTTATTCGTCGCACGGAATTCGCAATGGATCGACTACTCTAGTATGTCTCCTTGTGGGTATTTGAGCACCAATCCTAGTCCATTACCTTTGATATTGCTAGAACCATCAACCGACAAGGTCCATTTTTCGATTACAGTAGTCTCCACAAGGGCTATGAATTCTTGTTCAGCATGCACATTTTAACAAGGGGTAAAATCTACGATAAAATCGACTAATACCTGTGATTTCAATGCTGTCCGTGGGTGGAAGTTGATGTCGTATTCACTTAGCTCAACAGCCCATTTTGTTAGTAGACCTGAAAGTTCAGGTTTTTGCAAAATATTTTTAAGAGGATAAGTAGTTTATACCTTAATGGAGTGGCAATGGAAGTATGACCTTAGTTTGCACGTTGCAACGACAAGGGCTAATCTGAGTTTCTCCAGTCGACTATATCTTGTCTCCGCGTCAAGTAGCGCTTGACTCACGTAATACACCGGGTATTGTACGTTATCTTCTTCTCTAACCAGTACGGCACTTACGGCTATGTCAAATATTGCTAGATATATGAGTAGTGTTTCATCGTCCTTTGGTTTTAACAGTAGTGTGGGTGAGGTTAAATAGGTTTTCAAGTCTTGTAACGCTTTTTCACAATCGTCGTTCCACTTGAATGCTTTGTTCTTTCTGAGGGTGTTAAAAAATGGATGGCATCGTTCAAACGACTTTGAGATGAATCTATTCAGTGCTGCTACACGACCTATGAGTTTCTATACGTCTTTGATACATCTAGGCGACTCGATAGCTCGTATCGACTAAATCTAGTCCGGGTTGGCTTCGACACCTCGCTGGGTGACCAAGTAACCTAGAAATTTTCCTGATGACACACCAAAAGAACACTTTGTAGGATTTAGTTTCATACCATATTTGTCGAGAACGTCGAACGACTGTCTAAGGTAGTCGATGTGTTGTTGTGCCATCAATAATTTGACCAGCATATTGTCGATGTATACCTCCATTGTCGACCCAAGCATTTTGGCGAACATTTTGTTGACCAGTTGTTGATAGGTTGCACCTGTATTTTTCAAACCAAAAGACATTACCTTATAACAGAAAGTACCTTGCTCCGTTACAAATGCGGTTTTCTCTTGGTCGTCTGGATGCATCAGGATCTGGTTGTAGCCTGAATAAGCGTCCATGAAGCTGAGTAGTTCGTGCCCAACCGTAGCATTGACAAGCATATCGATGTGTGGAAGCGGGAATGAATCTTTTGGACATGCCTTGTTGAGGTCTGTGAAGTCGATGCATACTCTCCATTTTCTGTTTTTCTTTTTTACTACCACGACGTTTGCTCATCAGTTGGGGTATTTTACTTCCTTCACAGAACCGATGTCGAACAATTTTTGGATCTCTTCAGTGATCACTTTATTCCTTTCTGAAGCTAACTTCCTTCGCTTTTGTTTTATTGGTTGGTGATCTGGGTCGACCTACAGTCGGTGAACTATTACCTCTAGGTCGATACCGACCATGTACGAGTGCGACAAGGCAAAACTGCTGCGCCATTCCTTCAGGAATTCAATCAATTGCTTACGGATGTCATTTGATAACTTGGATCCAATGAAGACTTTGTGGTCTGGCTTATCAGGGTCGATTGAAATCTCATTGAGTTCTTCCATATTTGGCTTGTTTGGAGTCGACTCGACTTTGGCATCCTGTAATTTCTATAATTCTTGCTGCTTCTTTTTCATGGCGTTCTGATAACATTCTCTGGCTGCTCTTTGTTTCCCTTTAATCTCTTTCACTCCCAACTTGGTTGGGAATTTTATCATTTGGTGGTATGTCGAGGGGGTGGCCTTCAACTCATGTATCCACGATCTGCCAAGGATCACGTTATATAGAGACTGGCAGTTGAGTACTAGGAAATTGATATATAAGTTGACTCCTTCGGCGTAGACAGGTAGTACGATTTCGCCCAGAGTACTTTTCTGTTCTCCACTGAAGCCTATCAACATAGTCGTTCGATGACTGAGTTTGGATTCATCGACCTACATTTCTCTTAGAGCACTGTTAAATAATATATTACAAGAACTACCATTGTCAATTAAAATACGTTTGGTTAAACAATTAGCAATATGTAATGAAATAACAAGTGCATCATGGTGGGGAGAAAACAAATCTGATTTGTCAGTAGATTTGAAGGTGACAGTCTCGTTGACTTTCAAAAGGTGTTCCCGGTTTGGTTGAATTTCGGCATTCGACACTTGTCATGTATGCCTCTTTGCTACAGAATAGCTTACGCCACTGACTTTAGATCCATCTGCAATGTAATTAATCACTCTATCCTGTCTAGGTGGTTCTAGAGGACTGTCGTTCGCATTGGCTTGCCTTTAGTCATCGCGAGAGTTTGTTTCCCCTTGTTAGTTAGAAATTCTCGTAGATGTCCCTACTTTAAGAGTTCTGCGACTTCATATTTGAGGGCAACGCAATCTTCTATACAATGGCCGTGATCACCGTGAAATTCGCATCGGAGCCTTGCATCTCGGTGTTCTAGGAGTGCATTCATCTTTCGTGGCCATTTGATCGTTTTTCCCATTTCTCTCATCACTACAACGAGGTTGATCGGTTCAATGCTAAGGTTGTATTCTGGTGCTTTAATGCGTAGTCGATTCAACCTCAGGTTGACACGCCCATAAGAATTTCTATTGCTGGAACCTTCGTGTCGTGATTGATTATTTTTCTTGTCGTTTGTCGGATAAGGTTCTGGCCTTCTGTCGACTCGATCGTTTCGTTGACTTCCATAATTGTTGGTTTTTCCAATGAAATTTGCTTCGTCTTCTTCCCATTTGATTTAGGCTCATGCTTTTGCCAGTACGTCTTCCATTGTCTTGCATGGATATTTAATGAGTTCTTTATATAAGTCGGAATCAAACCTGAGGCCTTTCCTGAAGGTGTAGATGGCGGTCACTTGATTGCAATGTGGGATCTATACTTTCTCTCTGTTGAAGCGTCTGACATATGTTCTCAAATTTTCGCTAGGTCTTTGCATTATTGTATATAAGTCGTCCAACTATTTTTCCAGCTTGTGGCTGCTTGCAAATTACTCCACGAAGGTATCTGTCAGCTGCGCAAAAGAATTGATAGAATTGTTAGGTAGATTCGTATACCATTGTAAAACTAGGCCGTTAAGGTTAGACCCGAAGGCTTTGCATATGCTCGCTTCTCTCATGTCGCATGGAATTGCAGCAGTGAACATTCTTTATTTGTAATGTGCTATGTTGTCGTCCGGATCTGTTGTTCCTTCGTACTACTTCATGTTTGGGAAGTTGAATTTTCTAGGCATTTCAGTGAGAGCAATTGCGTCGACAAATGGCGAATCCGCGAATCTGTTAGCTGTACTTTTCTCTATCGGAGCTAGGACTCTTGGAATTCTTTGGATAAGAGCTTCCATTTCTACTAACTTGCGAGAGAATTCCAAATTAGCAGATAAAGGTAAGTCAGATCTGGGTTTTACCAATCCGGGAGTCGATTGGAGTGACACTGGCCTCCTTTGGATGTTGTCAGGCTATAGATCCATTACTGGATCTTACTCGTTCAACATCTTATTCCGGATTGGCATGTTGTTGAGGTCGATTTCAACTCTAGCCGTTTGAGGCGTCGGCTGATTCTGATGGTCGACCGGATTCATATATGGTCTGATGGGGTTGCCTGGTGCTCTTGGAGCAGTTCGATCGACAACATGTTCATCATTTGGAGCTAAGACTAGACACTCTGATGTTGCTTAATCAGGTGCTACTCCGTCGACCAAGGCTTATAATTCCTAATTTGTCGCTCGGATCACTGCATTATCTGCTTCGAGCGTCTACAGTTTCTCATCGTTTGCGGTCATTTGAGTAGTCAATGCAGCGATCTACTCTTCGACGATTGGGATAGCTCCATCTCCAGACATGACTGGTCGCGCAAGTGATTTGATTAAGTTCAAAAAATAGTTGCAATGGGCCCCACGGTGTGTGCCAAATTGTAGATGGTCGGTCTACATGTAATGTGAAATGGGTCAAGTTGTACTAGGCCCAAAGTAACTCATTCGAACTCGTAGAATCATTGATGTCGTTTCCTCGTTGAACTTGTAAGACAGTGTCTATCGACCTAGGACGGGTACCTTGTTGAACCTGCAAATATAATTAAAGTAGAAGAAAAACACGAATAAAAATGATGAAGATGGTTTTAGGTTTCTTAGCCTTAGGTGTGCTTGGGTTGAGCAATGGATGATAAACAATATCGATCGAAATCTTGATCAAATTCCGGTGACCTAAATATGTACTTATGCAGAGTGTCAGTATGCTTTTGAGAGCTTTCGTTCAGAGATATTTCAGAGAGCTTCGAAGTGAGAGAGCTTCCTTATTTATAGTGGAAGATGTAGTTCCAACGCTCACTGATCATGGCTTGATCGTGGGTGAGATATTTGGAGAGATTCTCTCTTCAAATAATCCACCTAACAGTAACTGATGTTTTGACTTGGTCCTTCCAAGACTAGGTTCTGTTGCTGCTGTTATTTGTGTTGGATCGATCCAACATGATGGGCCTGGGTAGGATCTAGTTATTACAAGGTCTGGGCTTTTAATACATTAGGCTTATGGGTCATTTTTGGCTACCACAATGAATCAAAGGCTTCTCAATATTTTAACCATTTGAAAGTGGCTGACATCACCTTTTAACGAAAAATGAGACTGCATGGCAGCATGGGGAAGAATGGAGATAAAACGAAATTATAGGAAGGATTTTAGCTAATTTTGAAACTAGAAGGTGGAAAGTGCAGAATAACACACACTACATAGGGGTAAATGATTATTTCCCTATAATTTACATGATTAAAATAAATTTTTTAATTGACAGTCTAACAATCAACGATTTTTCTTTAAAACTCATATCTTAAAAGCTCTACTTCTAAAAGATCTACTACTAAACGTTCTATTTAGAGAAGTTTTTTCAATATAGAGGGGATCACCCCTGAAAGCATTTATCCATTCACGTTGGGACTTTGGGAGAGCCAATTGACCGTCAATTATGATAGATAGTTGTGATACTAACTTTTAGGGATAAATCCAAGCGATCTTTTTGAAGGTGTTTGCCTTGTTAATTTATTCAAAATTTGTCAATCTTGTTTAAATATTTAATGAAACATCCCCAGAGTTTAGGTGATATCACACGTAGCCCAACTTTACAATAATTGAACAAACATCTCTTAAAACAATGTTGACTTGTGGTTTTACTAACCATTGACGCAATAGTTTAAGGGTAAAAATGTCTTTCTGTACAAAAATTTAAACTATAGAAAATCATGAGACATCCTCGAACAAGGTTATAATTACAAATTTATCAAATTAAAAAAAAAATTAGTGGAAATTACTCAAAATAACCACATACAACATACAAATTTTGTTTGTAACCACAAACGAAATTTTAATTGTTAATAACCATGTTTTTGAGAAATTACTGGAAAGCCCTTATATAAAAACCATCCCCAAAAACTCTCTTCCTCTTTTTTCTCTCTCTCTTTCTCTCTCCTCTCCTCTCTCTCTCCCCGATCCTCTCTCTCTTTTCTTCCTCCGTACAGCCAATCATCGTCGGAGCACGACAATCATCGCCGGACAATGTCGACTGGGCGTCAATCATCGCTGGACGTCGTCGACGAGCTGCTTGGGCTCCGCGTGAACCAGTGGTACCGTGCTTCGATGATTGGCGCCCACCTTGACAACGCCCGACGATGATTGACGGCATGGAGGAGAAAACCTAAAAAAAAAAAACCTAATTTGGGGAAGAAGGGAAATAGGTCATGATTTCAAGTTTCACATTTAGGATTTCAAGTTTTTATTCAATATTTCAAGTTTGAAAAATCAGTTTTTCTACAAGATTTCAAGTTTCAAAAATTCAAGTTTTTAGTCATGATTTCAAGTTTGTTTCCAAATTTTAGTCGTGATTTCAAGTTTGCTTCCAGGTTTTTAAAAAATAAACTAAGTTCAGGGGTACTTTTGTAATTTATAGACATACACCAATTTTTTTTTTTTTTTTTAAAGTGGTTATTAACAATTAAAGTTTCAAAAGTGGTTACTATCGAAAGTTTAATATTACCAACGGCTACTTTTAGTTTTCTCTCTTAAAAATTATGACACATACCCAAAATTTATAAAAATTATAAAGAAACAACAAGTTTCATAAAATGGGGAGAAGATGCCTCAATAGGAGATAGGCATGGAGAATTTCTCATAATTCCTCCCCAAATAATCTGACTTAGTTTAATTAAAGAGCAAATTGCAGGCAACCTCCTTGAGGTTTGGTCTTTGACAACCAAAAACAACTTTATTATTAATTGACAATGACCTCTCCTACCGTTAGTCAAAGCTAGTCAAAGCTAGTCAAGTTTAACCATTGACCGCATTTGGCCGCTACAAATACCTAAATGCCCATAAATAAAAAAAAAAATTGATTTTAAAAATATATAAATATATGAAAACAAATTTGGATCTCCACTGTAATAAAAATAAAAAAATTAAAAAAAAAAACTGAAAATTACAAATTAAAAAAAAACGTGGAGACATAGGCTTTATCTCTATATTTTTCTTCAAATTCTAAATTCTAAAAAATTAATAATCTGGATCATCAAAATCCAATCCAACAACATTTTCTTCAGATAATTTTTTTTTTCTTCCATATGGATTATTAGATTTTTCTTCATATTCAAGTTTTTTTTTAGATTTTTCAAAACTAAAAAAAAAAAAAAAAAAAAAAAAAAATCTGGCTAATTTAAATCTAATCTAACAACATTTTCTTCTTCCATTGATGTATTTCCAAATTTTTCTTCAAATTCAAGATTTTTAGATTTTTCAAAAATAAAAAATAAAAAATGTGGCCAAGATGAATGGTGAAGATTTAAAGCTTTTAAATCTATATTTTTTTTAATAAATAAAAAGGCTTGAAAGGATGAAAATACTCTTATCTCTGTTAAGTTTGATTAACTTTGACTAATGGTAGGGGAGGTCATTATCAATTAAACATAAAGTTATTTTTTATTGTCAAAAACCAAACCTGATAGAGGTTGGCCGCAATTTGCTCTTAATTAAATTGTGATTCATAAATAGACTGGAGTGTACGTATTAATGGGGTTGTAGAAAAGAAAGAGAAAGACTTCTCTCCCTCTCTAATGTTTTTTCTTCCTCTGCCCTAGTAGGATTGCCACATACTCATATGATCAGCTAAAAAGAGAGTGAGCACATGGAGGAAGACTTCGGGTATTTGAAGCATCAAAAGTGAATTAATCAAATAGAAGAAGCAAACTTTATTTTATTAATGTTACAAGTTCTTAGCTCAGGATCTATGATTCTAAAATTGAGAACCCTCAATTCTTGATAAGTCTCCATACCTTAGATGAATCTAAAGCCATTAAAATATCATCGAAAGTTTTCTAAAAATCATAGAAAAAGAAAAGACAAAAATTGTTTGATGTGTTAAGGTGAGGAATACTAATAAGTGGATGACAATGCTCCTCGCGTTGGCGCCACCCAAAGAGAATGCTTGGGTGTCATTCCACCGCACACCCAATAGCAATAATATAAATATTGATAAGATAAATATGTTTGTGAAGTGAAATGATTTTGAGGATTTATCAAACAAATTTTTAAGATGAAGAGAGAGGCTACGTGTGGGTTGTAAGAGTCACTCCTAATTATGCAATTTGAACAAGGTTTTGCTACCTATAAATATGATTTATACACCTATTTTTATAAATACGTCCATATCTAAATTTTAAAAATTAAATCATTACTATAAACATACATTTTAATACCAATAATACTCTTATTAAAATGAGTATAATTATTTTATCCGCTCAAATTATTAATAAACCCAATTAGGGTGTTTTAGAATAGAATTAGGGTTTTATTATTATTATTATTATTATTATTATTATTTATGTTTATTGGTTAATTACATATGTTTCTTTGTTTTTATGATTTATTTGGGTGCTTAAAAAAAAAAAAAAAGTGCTTGCCTAGTTGGTGATCAAATTTTCAAAAAACATCTAAAATAAATTAATGTCATCCCATTATTTATTAAAATGCCACTCATTGGAAGGAATTAGATGGAATGACTATTATTGTCACACTTTTCATCAAAAATGGCCATTTTAAAACAAAATCACAATCTAATGGTCATTTTGATAGTGCGTCATTAAATGGATAACCATCGGGGTAATTATCCCTTAAAAAGAATAATCTATCCTTTTTGATCCATTTGTATTGGGTTATTTTAATAAATAATTTTTTTAATAAAATATTGATGTATAAATAATATTTATGGATGATAATATCGACACCTTTAAATATAATATATGTGAAGCATGATAGGGACCTTGTTGTCACCTACAACATGGAACAGAATGTGTCCCCGACACTGGCGCTTATCAAAGATTTGCTTGCTTAACTAAGGTAGGCCAAGCCGGACATTTTTAGCTAAATGACACAATCTTTGTTGGCACTAGGTCCCATATTAATTATCAACAAAGTCTTAGTAGTTAATAAATAAAATAGGATTTTTTTTTTTTTTAAATCCTATTTTTTAATAGGGGGAGGGTATTTAAAACGATTCAACTTTGTTGAGAGGTGTGGTTACCACTGGGCTATACCCACGATCACAAATAAAATAGGGATTATGATAATAATAATAATAATAATAGTAATAAAAGGGATTACTCACCGTAAATTGATGACCAAATTCATTCTTTGGATGAAATCCTTAAAATTAATCCTCTAAAATTATTGATTTTTGTATGCATTTGTTCTTCATTCATGTCTTTAACCAAACATAAACTTTCCATTTCATTCGCAACCAGCCCAATTACATTAATAGCCTTTGGTCGGAGAAATATTGCATGCATTGTCTCCCACCATTAGCTTTGAGACGACCCAATTAACAAATTGTGCATGGCACAAACACACGAAATAAATGTATTCCCATTTTTTAATCAATTAATTTTGAGTAATACTATACAATCCAAATAATTAATCTAAAATTCAACATAATTGATGTGGTAAGTGAGTTATCATTACCATACAATTCATAAGATGGATGTGGTTAATGAATAAACCACTTTAACACATTATTTATATTGGTTTTTAACCTAATTTTTTGGTTGTCTAGCATTAGCGATTAATTATGCCACAAATAAAAAAAATTAACACAGAGAGAGAGAGAAGATTTTTTGTTTTGGCTAACTAATTACAAGATTTTTAAAAGGCTAGAAAAAGTCGAATGAATGTAAGTAGGAAAACTTAATATATCTAATATATCTAAAAAATCAGTTGTCTTAAAGATATTCATTAAAATTGATTGATTGGGTACAAGTCTAGGTTTCGTCGAGATTTGTCTAGATCAAACAATATATAGAGGTCTCCTAACACTTATTTATTTTATTTTATTTATTTATTAGTAAAGTGGTAGTTAAGGGTGTATGGCCAATTCAATTAAAAGTTGAGACAATAGATAAAATGAAGTTGACCCAGTGGTATACCCCTCACACTCACACCATGAGGTTATGGATTCGAATCTCTCTTCTCTCCAAACCTTAAATTATTGTAATATTTCAAAAATAAAAAAGTTGTGGCAGTAAATTTTTTCTTAAAAAATCTTAGATGGGCTTTATGAAAAGTGTGCCCATACAATTATATAGAGTTGTTTAAATATCGTCAGTTTTAACAATACATTTTAAATATAATTTGTGGAGCTTGGACAGATAGCCTCAATCACTAACAAGCTCAACAGGTTGGGCTGGGCTGGGCTACAGCTAATGGTAATACTATTTTTCGGAGCCCTAATATTGGCAGTTTGGCATCCTCTTATATCTATGATTGGATTCGTGTTGATGAAGTTGAAACTGACCGCAGGGCCGGCCCTGGGCATAGGCCCACGGGGCCCTCCTAGGGCCCCCATTTTCTAAGAGCCCCAAATTTCAAGTTAAAAATAAACTTTGTGTATTTAGTTTTTAAATAAGTCTGGAAGTCCACGTACTAATATTTATTTATTTTTTTTAAAAATTTTAAGTTTTAAGAATTAGCTCATATATCACTTAACCAAATATAAGTCTAGAGGCTCATGTACTGTTTTTTTATTTTTTTATTTTTTATTTTGTTTAAAAAAACAGCCAATATATACCTATCCACATAACAGTCTTGAGGCCTACCTTATATATATATATATATATATATATATATATATATATGTGTGTGTATGTGTGTGTGTGTGTGTTTTTTTTAAAGGCCCACCAAAGAAATCTAGCAGATATTCGAAAAAAAAAATTTGAAATCAATTCTAGGTTTCTTGAAAGAAACACAATTATAATATTTAATTAACACTTGTACTCCTAAAAATGTGAGACAGGTAATGTTTAAGTAATACTAGAGGAAAAAAAAAATAAAAATTAAACAAATATACATAGAGGATTGGGGGCCTCATCTTTATAGTCTGTCTCGGGTCCCAAAAATCTCAAGACCGGCTCTGATGACCAAGTGTATGTCTTTTCAAAGGTTGTTGTCACTTGCCACTACACATACCGTCATACATGAACGAATGGACTTCTAAAGAAGAAAAAGAGGAAAAAAAAAAAAAAAAGATTGTTCATTGAGTCATTGATATTGGGCCTGCTCTTGGAATCTCTTTTATGAACATCACAGTAATCATGTAAAATATACCATTTTTCTCTCATGAGCATATTAATACAAGTCACTACACTTTTGTCATATCAACAACATAACTTCAATCATAATAATACATATGGTAAAAATGTGTTGATGCGTGTATACTTAAAGTGTGTGCTCTCAAGAGAAAAATTGATAAAATATGTGTGGTTGATAATTATATTTTTCAATAAAATAGAATTGCTCTATGTATATAAATCACTTATTTAATTACCAATTTACCATCACCTTTCTCTTTCTATTATCGGATAAAATGCACACACTAATCTCATAAAAATAATTAGATTGATTTAAATTGAATTGACCCATTAATTTAGACAGATTGAATCGGATGGGATTGGAATTTGAGGAAGCTTAAAGAACAATGTCATCAAAATCGCATAAGAAAAGACTTAATATGTTGAGTGAGTCAGAATCCAATCATCTGGATCTGCATGTTAATAAACTTGACCGATCGACATGAAGTGATCAAGAAGATACGATTAGTACAATAGTGTACGTGGTAGGCTGCTTGCCTTTTCTATATAAAACAATTTTGTGTGGGTCACCCATTTTTATATTTCTCATGTTTCACCATAGAGTTTTGAAGTAAATGTTGCCATATATTGATCATAATGAACATTAATCATTTATTTCATACCTTTATAGTTTAGAGGGGCATCGTTGGGCTTAAATTCTCTGCCCCAACTACACTCAAGAGACTCGACCTTCTCCATGTTTCGACTATGACTTGACCACTCTTAGGTCTACCACCAACTTAGGATTTAGTGAGTTCTCTTATAAATTATAAATTAAGTAATCGGTTTGGTCGCATTGAATGATTACATGATTACAAAACGTGAATGATTCCGGTTTTTTTTATTTTTATCTTTCACGAATCTCCTAACCCTTCACTTTTTCTACATCCCTCGTGACCTAGATCAAGGATTTTCATAATGTTGACCATTATGGGACCCATTTTGATTTTTTTGTTGACATGTCAAGCTTAATTGGATATAAGGTACAACAATATTTTAATATAAAATTTACATACAAAATTGAACCCAAATAATTTTATACAGGAGTAAATCAAAATATAATTCCGACGAGATGAGTTGGTTCGATGATAAACCCTTCACAATCATATCATAAGGTTATAGGTTCAAGTCTTTCTAAAAAAAACTGAAACTATGTAACTCTTCAAAAAAAATAAAAATAAAAATATAATTCTTTAACCTTTAATATTAAATCATTGGCCATTAGACCGCAGTCTACGCTCCACACACTATACGACGACGATCAAATCTTGATTGGAACTCACTGCACTGCAAGTTTTATTTTTAGCCTTTTTTTGGCATTACGTAATTGTACCTTGAAACAGAAGCCGAGCCTATACACTTTTTCAGGTCTCAGAACACTCACACTGCTCATACCATCATTTGTATCAACAAATCAAAATGTTGATGATATCATGAACTGCATACGCATGCATGAAATCTGATAAACTACCATTCATATAACTCATCAACACAACTATTTTGATTTACAAACAGTACTGGAGTTGATGAAACCAAAACAACAAAAAAGAAAGAAAAAAAAAACGCCACTGCTGCATAACATTTTCTACTCTGTTTGGCTTTTCATTCGAGAAGGTAAAAGACAAAGAAGAACACATGCTTAAGACAAACAACTCCAAAAATCTACCTGTTTGGCGTCTTCCTCTTTGGATGATCAAATTCAGGTCCACTCTTCAAGCTCCAGTGGTGGACCCCACCCAAGCAGCACTCTTGCCAGCCACTCATCACCAACTTCCCATCCATCACAGCCCTCCATATTCTGATGATCTCCAACGCCACTATAACCTTTCCCCACTATATTTTCCGACAAATAAACTCCGGCCATCATGGTTGACTCCCACCTCGATATCGACGCTCCACAGCTCTCACTCTTTCCATCAAACGGCAGAGATGATATTGATGATATCGAAGGGGAGAGTAAAGATGACAGAAACGTTGACGGCGGAGTGATGCTGTCAACTTCAGTGAAAGATGAGCAACTTAACTCTTTATATAACTCTTGCATTATCTCTTCTATCTTCTCTTCTTTGATGGGAAACTGGTATGAAGAAAGCTCGCTTTCATCTTCTACATCGTTCAACAATATGGTCAATCTTCTGACAAAGTCATCGGAAAATTCAGTTTCCGAGGACGTTGATTCTTGTTTTGTCATCTTCAAAAGAGAAAAACAGAGAGTGAAGAGTTTGTTGAGTAGTTGAGAGAGGAGTGTGAATAGAGTAATGTAATATAGAGGAAGTGGAGAGCAGAGCAAGTGACACGCTGGCAAAATGTGTTGCCACGTAGGCTGTGAACTAATCCATGATGACGTGGCGATTTTATGAGTAATTAATTGACTATCGATGCTGATGCTGTATACAGTTGTCTGTCTTATTAGCCTATTAGGTTTTTTTTTTTTTGGTAGGGGTAAATCATTCAAGGTAGCTATGATTAGGAACCAGAGACTATACCCACTCGAGTATGGTAGAACCAAAAATTGGGATGATTGATTTTAATGTGAAAGTGGTTTCCAAAAATCTAAGGGGGCCGTTTGGTATGGGGTGATATTTATATGGGAATGAGAATCTAATAATGTTCTCATGTTTGCTATTAGTTATTTATTTATTTATTTATTTTTATTTATTTTTTTATTTATTCTTTATTCGGGAGAGTGATTACCATGGTAATCACATTACCTTCCATCTGATTTCCATCATGGGACCCACCATAAATTAAAAAAAATAAAATTAAAACAAATTAAATGGATCTCTATTGAAAAACAAAATAATTTTTTTATATAAAAAACGATAACAGAAAAATTCAAAATAGAAATCTAGGTTAGTCCACAATTCTCATAAAATAAAATAAAAATAATAAAAAAAAAAAATCACATCTTCTCCTTTCATCATCTAATCACAATGGTTGAGAAAAGTCTGAAAAAAAATATTTTGAAAAAAAATAAAAATTGGATGGAGGTGATCAGATCTCCTCCTTCCATCATTTGATCACAATGGTTGAGATCAGATGAAAATATATATATTTTTTAAAAAAATCCTCATCGTCTTCCTCAAAAATCTGGAAACATATTCTTCATCAATTTTTTTTTTCTTCTATCCAGAAAAAAAAAAAAAAAAAAACCCAAATTTCCAATCAAATTAAAAAATAAATAAATAATAAATCCAAATACAAACCTCATTCATCAATCCATATCTAAACACACCTACTTCATCAATATCATATCAGACTCCAAAAAAAAAAAAAAAAAAAAAAGAATCGAAAATAAGATACAAATATATGCTTCCATCTTCAATCAAATGCCACACACACAAAAAAATAAAAATTAAAAAAAAATTATCTGACTCAGCTACATCAAGAACCCCAGCGAGGGATTGTACTTCGTTGAGTACATCATGAGAGACAGTAATGTGGTGGCAAAGGAGGGAGTGGCGGTGGCAATGGGGGATGGTCGATGATGGGTTGCGACGGGTTTTGAGGAAAAAAATGCTGGATTTGGTAGTGGTGGAGGAAGAGAAGAAATGAGAGAGAGTGAGCCGAAGATGATGATAGAGTGTTGTTGATAGTTGATACTAAGGCCACCTCCAACCCAAAATACTAAATTGGTGCAACTTTGTAGTAACTTACACACCAATTTTTTTTTTTTTTTTTTTTTTTTCCATCTCTAATCCATTGCACCAAATGTTACTCTAAAAAGAATATTCCCTAAATATTCCATTTTTTTTAATTATTTCTGAACAATTAACATTTCACCCTTAATTAACATAATATTACGATAAGTTAAGAAATTGACAAATTACAAAAGACCGTTACAATATCTTTTTTATTTTTTGCAATAAAAAAAGTGAAACCTTAACATTTTTTTTTTAAATTTTGGAGTATTATACTATTACATATATTCAAAGCTTTTTGGAAAGGGGATACTCAAACTCGTAGCCTCATAGTGCAAGTGTGAGGGGTTTACCATCGAACCAACTCATCTGAATACATTCTTTTTTAGGACGTATAAGTTGTATCATTATTGACTTATTAATGTTCGGACCCAACCCAAATGGTCTCCGAATCAAATTACAGGGTCGGGTAAGCTGGCCCAGACCCAGCCCACTTTGACATTAACTATTAAAATCAAATAAAGGGGTTTTAGGGTTTATCTGAAAACAATACACACAAATACAGAGAAATCAACACATAGTAGTTCACTTTCGACTTGGTGCATATCTACTACAGCAAGAAAAACGCCATGACTGCTCAGACCCAGGAAGAACTGCTCGCTGTTCTTCTCGAAGCACAAAAAATCGATGTACCCATCTCTCTCTCTCCATCAAATTTTATGTTTTTCGATTAATTCTATTATCGATAAATAACAACTCTTAGATTTATTTTGTCAAATAATCTATTAGATCTCCTGTTTAATCCTTTTTGGGTCTCAATTGTCATTCTGTGAATAAGTACAAATTTAGGGAGTAAAAAAAAAAAGCGCAAAAGTAGTACAAGAAAGGAACTGCGTTTGATCAAGCGCAGTTGGTGAAGGACTCCAAAGTGGTGCCGGATTTAGCGTACCGGTTGGAGAGGAAATTTGCAACAAATTAATGATCGGTGCATGTGTTGGAGATGCTCTGAGTTTATAAGAGGAGATCTTGAAATTTTTCCAGAAATCTTATAAATCCTTTAGATTTCCTCGATATAACTTTTTCTTTATCACTTTCTTTATTTTTTTTTCCTTATCACTTTTTTTTTTCCTTTTTTTTAATTGGTTATTTTAAAATTAATTTTGGCATGTTTTTATATTTAAAGACAAAAAGATTTCCATGTGCAAGCAAACACAATTATCTAACATTCCTAAGAATCTGACATATTATTCCTATGCACAACCAAACATATATACAGGTTTCCCAGAAATCACATTACTGTGTTTAATTTTCTCAGGAATCAGATTATTTTGATTACCTCATACCAAACGGCCCCTAAGTGATTTCTAAATTAACCATGAATAGTTCCCAGATTTTGGTACTAACATACCTATGTGAGAATAGTAATTAGTAACCAAGCCTGTATGATTCCTGTTATTTTCCTTAATTTGTTGTTGTTTTTAACAACATGAGAGCATCTCTAATGCAATGCTAAATCATTGTATTAATGCTATAATTTAGCACAAAGTAAAAAAAATATGCTCTAAGAGCATCTCCAATGCAATGCTAAATTACTGTGCAAATGCTATATTTTAGCACAAAGTAAAAAAAAGCATACTCTAATGTAATGCTAAAAGCTAGGTCAAATTTGGCATATGCTATACACTATGCCAAATTTGGCATATGCTGACACAACAATAAATGCAGCCGTATTTGTTGACATTTTAATTTCAAATAATAAAAATTTAACAAATTTGGTAGGGAAAATTGAGATTGAAACAATTCTAAAAAAATATTCAATGCATTCATTTAATGCATTGATTGTATTTTTTGACCTTCATAATTTTAAATAATTAAAAAAATAAAAAATAACATATCAAATAGAATTTTGCATTGGAGTACATTGATAAAATGATGTGCCAAATATAATATTTTACTATATTTCGTGTCAAATTTGGCATTGACATTAGCATGTGCATTGGAAATGGTCTAATGCACTGTCAAAAGCTGTGCCAAATTTGGTATATGCTACATTTTGTGCTAAATTTGGCAAAGTGTATAGCATATGTTTGTGTATAGCATATGTCAAATTTGTCATAGCAATAAATACAGTCATAATTATTGACTTTTTTAATTTCAAATAATAAAAATTTAACAAATTTGGTAAGAAAAATTGAGATTGAAACAATTCTAAAAAAAATATTCAATGCATTCAATGAATGTATTGGTTGTATTTGTTGACTTTTATAATTTTAAATAATAAAAAAATAAAAAATAGCATATCAAATAGAATTTTACATTGGAGTACATATTAAAATGATATGTCAAATATAACAGTTTACCATTTTACCATTTTACCATTTTGTGTCAAATTTGACATTGACATTAGCTATGCATCGGAGATGGTCTAAGAGTACATTAGAACTAAGAAGTTGCATGTATAGCATTGATGAGCTGTAAGAATTCTCTAATCAAGAACAGATGACCTCGAGAAGCACAATTTTGATTAATGAGTGAACTTCAAGTGAATGGCTGAAAATAGAAAGCACGTGAAAAGCTAGCATAATTTGCATAAAGTGCTTTTGCCTAGGAACTGTTAAATGTGTATTAAGGCTTAATATAAGATAAGAATGAGAGATTAGCAAAGCTATGTTCACAAAAGACGGAGCAACCGTCGGCAGAAGAAAAAGAAGAAGAAGAAGAACACGATCGGTGGCCGATTGGGAAAAAATCTGGGTTTTTATTTTTGTGGGATCTGGGTTTTTAATTTAGATGAAGAAGATTGATGATGGTGATGGTGAAGATGATGGTTGAGTGGGTGTTGTGATGAAGATGATGATGGTGATGGACTGAGGGTCAATGATGGTTGAGTGGGTGTTGAGTTGATTGTGTTCTTGGTTTCCAGATCCAAAAAAAAAAATTGAATTTTTTTTTATTTATGACAAGATGGATTTGGTGGAAGTCCAAATTGGATCTCCACCGTTCATCTCATCAGATGGACGGTGGAGATCCAATCTGGACTTCTTCCAAATCCATAATTTAAAAAAATAAAAAATAAAATTTATGAAGAGATGGATTTGGTGGAAATCCAGATTGGATCTCCACCGTCCATTTGATGAGATGAACGGTGGACATCTAATCTGGACTTCCATCAAATACACAATTTTTTTTTTAATTATTTTAATTTAGGTTCTTAAAAAAAATTAAGGGTAAAAGACATAAATAAGGGTATTTTAATCTTTTCAGAGGGATCAGCAGTCATCAGGGGCAGAAGAGTCATTTTATACGCCTGACATGTCAGAATTCGTCCTTTTAATGGATTTTGTTACAGAAGGACTAAAAGTTACAATAAAAAAAAACCATGGACTAAACACAAAATAAGGCAAACTACGGGGACTCAAATGCAATTCTCCCTAATAATATTAACATTAACTTTGAGAATCAAAATGGAATTTGACTCCATTTTGTATCTCAAAAATCATCAATAATCAAATTTATTTAAAGGGAGAACTCCATAACTAGCCAAAAAATTATGGGGTTTATTGTTTTTGTCCATGATTATTATTTTTATTGTTTTTGTCAACATTTCCACTTTTGGGACAGAATTACCCTTCAGTTAAAAAGAATTAAAAAACAAAATAGAATAAAATAAAAGAAAAGATAATGTTGAGTTAAAAACAAATAAAATCAAAAAATCAAAAGTAAAAGTAAAAGAATAGTTTGAAAATCAAAAGTGAAAAACAAAGTGAAACCAATAGAGAACTTTTTGTCAAGAGAGAGACCAGATCCGGCAACGACACAGTTCCGGCGACGACCAACAACCGACGACGACGTTGTAGACGAAGAGACGAGCAAGACCCGACCTCAACCCGACCCTTACCTGATCTCAACGAGCAAGACGACGACGGTGAAGACGAACGAGAACTTTCTGTCGGGAGAGACCAGATCCGGCAACCACCCAATTCCGGCGACGACCAACAACCAACGACGACGTTGCAGACGGCGAGACGAGCAAGACCTGACCCCGACCCAACCCCACCTGACCTCGACGAGCAAGACGACGACGGTGAAGACGAACGATTGGCCTGACTCGGTTTGATTTCACCCCGACACTGATTCGACCCCCACTCGGTTTGATTCGACCTCGACAGTGATTCCACGGCGGCATTTGATGTATGTGTTGTTAGGGTTCTTGGCCTGTTTGTTTTGCTGGCATATGAGAATTGGCCTGTTTATTGGATTTAGACTTCGAATTTGAATTTGATTTCGATTTAGATATGGATTTCAGTCGATTTTGATTTAAATATATGTTGTTGTTTTTTATTTCTATTTCGAATATGATTTTGATTTTGATTTTGATGTTGATTTTAAATAGATTTTTTTTTTGGTTCCCTGGTTGTGTTTGATGTATGTGTTGTTAGGGTTCTTGGCCTGTTTGTTTTGCTGGCATATGAGAATTGACCAAGATTTCACAAACTGTTTGTAGGTTAGGTTTGGAAGTTGAGGTGAACTGGTGTGTTTAATTGGTTTAATTGAATTGAGGGGTGTGTTTAAATTATGTAAATTGGTGTGTTTAATTTAATTGAGGGTGTGTTTAAATGATCTGAGCTGGTGTGTTTAATTGATGACGAGTGGTGTGTTTAATTGGGCATGAGTGGCGTGTGTTTAATATTTATGAACTGGTGTGTTTAATAGTTGTGAATTGGTGTGTGTAATTTTGTGAACTGGTGTGTTTAATTGTTGTGAACTAGTGTGTTTAATTGGTGACGAGTGGTGTGTTTAATTGGGCATGAGTGGTGTGTGTGTTTAATATTTATGAACTGGTGTGTTTAATAGTTGTGAACTGGTGTGTGTAATTTTGTGAACTGGTGTGTTTAATTGGGCATCACTGGTGTGTTTAATTGTTGTGAACTGGTGTGTTTAATTGGGCATCAATGGTGTGTTTAATTGTTGTGAACTGGTGTGTTTAATTTTGTGAACTGGTGTGTTTAATTGGGCATCACTAGTGTGTTTAATTGTTGTGAACCGGTGTGTTTAATTGGGCATCACTGGTGTGTTTAATTGTTGTGAACTGAGGTGTTTACTTAATTTAACCCAAGTTATTGTAAATTGTGCAGATGGAAAACATCGATTATGACAATTATGTTAAGGTAAAAAGGAATAAATGGAATCCAAAAGCATTAATCAACGTCGGTTGTAGGTTGAAGAACATAGCTACGATAAAGGATATCTTACGGCAGGAAGGGAAGCATAATCAATTCATGACGAGTTGTTTCAAGCAATTCAGCAACTTCCCTACAATTTGGTTGTTTTCAGCTCAGATTGTGCACAGTTTACTATTGAGGAAAATTACAGTAGATGGTGCAACAGAGAATGAACTGTTTATGTCGTTAGGTGGGAAAAAGGCAAGATTTGGACAGAGGGAATTTTGTATGGTTACCGGTCTACGGTTCGGCGAACTCTCAGACATTATAAACACGCCATACTTGGGAAATGCAAACAGCATCCAGGAAAGGTATTGGCCTGGAGAAGAAGGCCACGAATTGAAATTGTCCACAGTGTATGATCGGTTTTTAGCACGCAACTTTCTAGAGCACGACGATTCGTTGAAGATGGCACTATTGCTGATAGCAAACAATGTTCTGTTTGGTCAGTCTTATGATAGAAAAGTCACCAATTGACTTTTCAATTTGGTTGATGATTTGGATGCATTCAATTCTTTTGCGTGGGGCCATTATGTATTCAAGATGACGATGCACTACATTAGGCACAGATTTCGACCGAGAAACACCAAAAAAGGGAGTGCCCCGGTCAGGTACTGGTTATACGGATTCCCATGGGCTATTGAGGTTAGTTTCGACTACTTTATTTCTTTATTTGCTTTTGGCTTCTAGATAAAAAGTTATTAACTTTTATAATTGTCTTAACTTGTCACTTTCAGGTATGGGTGATGGAGGCTGATGGGTTTGGCTTGAGATTAGAGCATACTTTGCCTAGGATGAGGCGTTGGACAATGCATAAGAGGCCTCGTAATTTTGTGAAAACGATTTCAGATCTCGAAGCAAATATTTGTAGTGGGAAGGTGGGTTATTCGCATAAACACATATATTTATGAATTTTTTTACAATATCTTAGGCCATTTATTATTATGACATTATTACAGGCTCAAGTGTTAGAGGTTTTGGAGGCAACAAATGATGAAGCTCAAAAAGATTACATGGTTGGAGTTGACTTCGATATGTCGGTGGGTCCGTAATTCATACCTCAAGTGGAAGTGGAAATGGAAATGAAGGAAAATAATGAATCGTTGGATGATTTGGATGATGGGAATGATGGTGATGAAGGTGACGATAGAGGTGATGGAGCACCAACACGGAAAACTGCAGTGAAGTGGAAGGCACCAAAAAAGAAGAAAAAGACATTGGTGAAGAAGAAGCAGAGGAAATCAATCCCAATCACTAGTCTTGATGAATAAGATCCACTCCAGTCTCCATATTCAACAGGATATAAACCTACTCATGAAGACTTTACAGCAGGATATCCACCTACACCTTATGACCAGTTTACACCAAAGTATACACCTACCCCTCTTGAAGACATGCAACACCCACCTCCCCCACTACATCGGACTCGGTCATCCTTTCAGCAAACTCCCCCACCTATGTCATCCCGACAAGAACCTCGATCTAGGGTAATTACAGTAGAATGGTGTTTTTTAAATTTAATGTTTTCCTTTTATTATTATACATAACGAAACTAATGTGCGTGCATACTGTAAATTTAAACTTAAGGGTGGTGATAGGATCACTGAATTGTTGGAGGCAGTGAAGGCACTTCCAGATGAGATGGAACGCGTTGTAAAACAAGAGGTTTCGCTACTTCCGGGTGTGCTTAAAGCACTGGTGCAAGAAATAGAGCTGACCCGTGGTCAAAGGAACAAAGAGGTATTCAACTTGTGTTTAATGGTTATATGTTATATGTTATATGTATTATTGGTGTGACGAAGAAATGAAGAATATTTATGAATACAATTCTTGCGTGTTGTAGGCACCTCTGACCGATGTTACAGATCAGAGCTTGCATGTTAAAGAGATGGGTACCTCAGTGGTGAAGGAGCTGCCTCCCACAGCGACGAAGGATGTGGCTCCTACTATTGAGATGAAGGTGGATGGTTCAGTGCTTGTCAGTAGAGATATGAGGGTCAGTTACAACTACGTTGCGAAGGAGGATCGATCGATCCGAGTCAGGCTCCAATCCGCATATTGCAAGTCTTCATTTCTTGACCCGACACGGGCAACTGAGACGAAACGTGAAGGTGAGAAGCACAAATATGAGGCATTCAAGAGGAAAACAAAACCAGTTAGGTATGTTATTGTAAATATAGCTTTTCAGATGCTGATTTTTATTATGAACAAAATTGAAACGATTTGGTGTGTTTACGTTGATTTCAGACGAAACGTGGGAACAGAGGAGTCCGTTGACCAGTCATTTTTCTTGGAATTAGAAGATTCGAACAACTGGTTGTCCACTGACGTAAGTATACATTTTGTTAATTCTATTTTTATCTTTGCCTATCTTTGTTTTTGTCATCTTGTATCCGTTGTTTGATACAGCACATTGATGAATACATGAGCTTATTGGAAAAAAGTCGGGAATCGGACCCAGAAAACTTCAGACATAGCTTTGTTCTAATGTCTTCTGAATTTTATGTAAGTTTGATAATTAACTGGGAATGTGTTTTTGTAGTTTTGAAATGTATGATTTCTATTGTCATTGACTCACAATTGTCGTTTGTTTAAGATAAAACTAAATGTCGAATGGAAAAGGATAATTGAGGCGGATAAAGAAGCCGAATCTTCATTCGATGCACTTGGTTTCGAATGTCCACCAGATTGGATTGAATATGGTTGTGGAGATAGACCGGGATGGGGACAACCATGGTGGTTGTATACACAAGTGAGTTGGGACAATTATTATTTTCTTTACTCGTGTGACTGTGTACATATCTTTTAATCATGAAAATGATGATTTGCGATTTGAATGCAGTTGTTGATTCTGTGTTATGTTGGGGAACCTGATGGGCATTGGATTTTATGCAAGGTCGATCTACTTGACCGTCACATTTCCATATGTGATCTGACTAGGGCAAAGAAAAAGAGCAATCATGGCGAGCATTACAAACAAGTCATGCCCCTTAGGCGACTACTTCCAAGCATTATGAACAAATGTGGTTTCTATTCAAACAGGGGCGAAATACCACGAGGAAGTATGTTCAGTGTTGGCTGATAAATTACTCTGCACCAGGTCGATAGTTGCAGTTGTGGAGTATTTATTTGCAAGTATGCAGAGACCACCATTGTGAAGTCGGCTGACTGGAACTGGGGACAGAAGGATATGCCCAAGTTCCGAAAAGAAATTGCATTCGACATCTATAATAATAGTGTTACATTTAAGTCTCCAATATATTTGTATATTTGTAGATTTGTATACAGTCCTTTATCCATTTTTGGGATGATGGTTTTGTTGAATGGTTTTGAATTCTGATGTGTTATATACTTATATGTTTATGAATTTCAATGGGAAAATGGGATAGGATAAAGGACTGTCTTTTGAAACCAATTTCTGACTTGTGCCCATATTTTTGTAAGTGTGAATGCTTCATTATTTTCCATTAAAGAGACAACTCTTTTTTACAGTTATATGAATTTTTCTTTATGGGTTAAAATGGTTTAATTGTTCAATACCACCGGTGTGTTTAATTCTCTACCACTGGTGTGTTTAATTTTTTTGTACTGGTGTGTTTAATTCTTTTGTACTGGTGTGTTTAATTGTTGAATAGCACCTGTGTGTTTAATTCTTTTGTACTGGTGTGTTTAATTGTTGAATAGCACCTGTGTGTTTAATTTTTTTTTACTGATGTGTTTAATTCTTTTGTACCGGTGTGTTTAATTCTTGAATAGCACCTGTGTGTTTAATTCGTTTGTATTGGTGTGTTTAATTCTTTTGTACTGGTGTGTTTAATTGTTGAATAGCACCTGTGTGTTTAATTATTTATCACTGGTGTGTTTAACTCTTTAGCACTGGTGTGTTTAATTGTTCAATAGCACCGATGTGTTTAATTCTTTAGAATTGGTGTGTTTAATTGTTTACCACTAATGTAGTGATGTGTTTAAGTCTGTCCCACGTAAGGACGAAGTTAAAAAAATTCCTATTTTTCCGTTGACGCGTACCGTGTAAAGAAGCATTGGCGTACCACGTATGTATCGCGATAATGATGTATGTAACCTCTGCTTGATTTCACGGTACGTATCATTGATGTGAACCGCGAATCAACAGCGTCAAAACCACGTTGAGTCTTCCGCCAAGAAACGCGGTACGCACGTTGATGTGAACCGCGTAAACAATGGATTGCTCAATAGCACTTGATGCCACTAACTAAAACGACCACGTTTTGGCCACAAACGCTGAATCCGCGGTACAGTTGTTGATGCATACCGCGGATTCTGGGAAAATCGCTATAAGTAGGTCAGTTTTGCGACTGCACCTACAACTTCCCTCTCTCTCAAAATTCAAAAATCTCTCTCTCAAGGATATCTCGAAGACTCGATTGGTAAGTGTTTTCTCTCCCAAATCTCTTCTTTTGACATCCAATCCATACCTAGCCTCTATTCATTCGTGATTGAGCCATGTTATGGCATAAATTTGTGGAAATTTTCTTCTTTAGGGTTTCGTTTTTTGGGGGTTTTGCTCGACCGGGATTAAATTGGTTAGGGCTTCGTGTTTTGGGGGGTTTTTCTCTCCCAATTAACGCCGGTAAGGAGCAGTGACCCAAGTCAAGGGTCCAAGAGACTGGTATTTTTCTTCCTTTTCTTTCTTCTTGATCAATATTCAATTTATTTCTTGTGTAGTTCAACTTTTCTTACTGTGTGGTTGCATGAATACATGGAGAACAATGACAAAACTGAGTTCATTAGATGGATGGATACTGTTAAATCACATACATTGAGAAGAAATAGAGTTTTTTTAATTTTTAATTTTTTTTCTTTGTTTAAAATTTTTAACAATTGATTTGCTAAGAATTCAGATGGATTCATTCTTGTAGATGGGTAAAAATTCAAAAGGAATGTTTTTCACAAATTTCATATTCCATTGATTTTATTTGATTAAAAGATTTAAATTTAATGATACATATGAAGAAATTCAAAAGGAATTATAAAGTTTTGTTTTATATATTAAACCAAGCAATATATATTTGTTTCTCTAAAACCAAATATAAAGTTGTTATCATGTTGATTAACAAATAATCTTGACAAGATACCTAAAACTTGTAAATATTATACTGTTCAAAGCATATGAAACTTTCTAAATAGATATAAGTAATTGGAGACTCAAGTACTCAACAATTGTATAATGAATGAGGTGCATAATGACCACTAAAAGTGATGGTACATTATATTGCTTAATGATTGCTTAATGTTGTATTGATTGCCAAGGTCATGATTGATGCCTGGTATGATATTTATAAACTGCTGTTATTTCATTTTTCACTATTGTATATTTGTGCTTTTTGATCAAGTGGTAGAATTTTAAGGGTGGTTGTGCTTTGTGTGGCTAGTGTGTGTTTTTGTGGAACCATCACAGTTGAAGAAATGGGTAAAGCCCGTGCAAAGAAAACTACTCCTGCTGAAAAAAGGAGTGTAGGGTTAGGATCTCAGAATCAGGGAGAGTGTGTGAGAAACCGTGACTACTCCAGGAGGATGGCCAAGCTTAATGCTGCTCAGTTCATATTTGAAAGGGGCATTTATTTGGATGAACTCAAGCACATATCGGTCCCGGAGATTGTGGTACAGAGAAGATGGGGAGATTTTGTGAAAGCACCGGGGATGTCAAATGCTACTGTTGTGAAAGAGTTTTACGTGAGTATGGACCCGAAAAAAGTTAAGAAAGGCGGGGCAGTCTTGGTGAGAGACGTGGAGGTTAGGATTACGCCAAAGAAGATCAATGACCATTTCAACACTTTGAATTATGATGATCTCAGTAGTGGGTTTACTGCTTCAAATTTGATGAAGCCGGCGTTAGCCAAGGCGCTCCGTGGGACAGAGGATGATCGTTGGGACAATAAGCATGAGTTGAAGCAATCACAGCTCCCTCATTTGTTAGCATTTTGAAATATTTTCCTCGCATACTCCCTCATGCCAGCACTTCACAGGACCATCTTAAGAGAGGATCGGGCACGGTTACTTTATTGTTTTTTGGCAAAGACAAGGATAGACATAGGGCATGTGATACACAATGTCATCATTGATGCTAGGAGGATCATTGTCCGTCCAGATGCGACGTTGAGGCCTATTATTTTCCCCAGCCTCATCACTGCCCTTCTGAAAAAGGAAGGAGTGTCAGAGCTTAACACGGATGATATAAGGTCCAACACAATGGGTGACCTCAATTTGAGATCTTGGCAGGACATCGCCATCAAGACCAAGGGGAAGAAGAGACAGAGGACTAGCGGAGGTCAGTCCAGTGCCGCCAAGTCCGGTCCTGAGGATGAGGATGCGGAGTTTGATTTTAAGGGTGCTGAGCTAGGGTCTGATGATGAGGATGAGGACTATGAGGATGTTTATGGTGGTTCCAAGCTGGACCAGGTTTTATCTACAGTGAAGGAGATCAATGAGCGAACGGAAATGCTCCACAAGAGGATGGACTTGTTCGAGGCTGAATTGCGACATCAGAGGGATGATGCAGCTGACATTAGGAAAGAGTTACGCTTGAGGCCGTATCATAGGAGGAGGCCAGCATCATCTGCTTGATTTTTACTGCACAGTCACATCTTTGATTGATATTCAATGCATATGTAGTTATTATATTTTATATTTTGGATATTCTAGCTGTTGTAGTTGATATTTTGGATTTTATTGTCAGTTTTGTTCTAGTTTATTTTATTTTACATATTTTGGTTGCCTTATGGTTGAATTTGATATTTTAGAGGAGTAGCCACTTTTTGAAGTGTATTTGTACATGTTTCATCCACACACAAAAAGAAGTCAAAATAAACAAAACTAAAATTGAAGTGCTTATTGTGCTTAAAAGTGTCCTTGCATTAATGAAAGTATGATCCATCAAATAGTTACGACCCCTCATAAACAAAATATAATCATATCAGCAACCTTGTCTACTTTCCCCCTTTTGTTTAGCCAATTGCTTCTTCTGTAACTTTTGGAGTCCATGCAATGCCCTTGATTTATTTGCACGATTTAACATTGCTGTAAACAAAGAACTATTTTATTACAATGGACATTTTAAATAACATAAAATTAAAAATATTTTTTTCAGATATGAAATAAATATGGGAGCATACCTCATTCAACATCAATGTTTGGATCCGTAGGGTTATCATATGGTCGTGTTGGACACGTCCTTATGTTATGCCCCTCTTGTCCACATGAGTTGCATTTACGACGTCGGCGCGGTTGTGGATTTGGTTATTGGTCCACAACATTTGGTTGTGGATCTGGTTATGGGTCCGCAACATTTGGTTGCTGATCGGCCGGGGGGTTTGGACAATTTTTTCTGTTGTGGCCAAATTTCTTGCATATGGTACAGTACCTAATCCTACGACCATGCTCTCCTGCAGATGGAACCCTTTTCTTTCTCGGCCTCCCGGTTTGAGGTCACCAGTCTGGTGGAAGAACAACCTCAGAACGTACTTCCTCAGGAGTATTCCATTCGCTTGGGTGTCCAACGGGAAAGATGACACCAAAATAGCTTTCCAACCAGGTGCTTGTTTTGTAGAAATCAGAACAGAAGTTGACAAATTTTGTATTACAGAACCTACAAACACAATCAAACAAATATACATATCTTATATTTAACCATTATAAACAAATGAATATAAATATTTAGGAGAGTATATACCTTATAGCAGCTAATGCATGACAACAAGGTAACAGGTCATTCTAAAATTCCCTACGACTACAGGTCTTCTCAGATAGGTTTACTAAGCCATCTTTCTCACCATCCTTCACATTGAAATTTACATGATCAATTGGAAGCACCGTGTACTTATGTGATTTTTCATTCTTTTTGGTTAATTTTTAGGTAGCCCACTGGGACAGTTGTGTTGTATTTTTCGACACAGCTTCACGTCGATCATGAAACCATTTTTGCATCATATCTCTAATGTACTCAACCAACGTTGTTATTGGCAACTGACGAGCGTACCGCAAACAATTGTTCATGCACTCAATGATGTTGGAAGTCATCCCCCGATAACTCCTAACCGGACAGTACGCACGACACTCATTAGATATTCATAATCTCATTTGTTTACGCGACTCAGCTCCTGCATCTTCTCCAAGAACTCTGATTGTCGATGTGCCCTTGAAGCTTCATGGAACAAATTGCATACAACGTGGCTTTTGAATATGTTCTTAAGGTTCATGTTCATATGAATACCACAAAGGCCATGTGTTATTTCAGGGTACTCTTTAACCATTGCTACCTTGATTGCAGGACTACGATCGGAAATGATGATACAATTTGCAGGACATCCTATTTCCTTTCTCAACTCCTTTAAAAACCATGTCCATGAATCCTCGCATTCAACATCACCCCAACCATAAGCTAGAGGGAACCTCTGATTGTTTGCATATTGGCAAGCTGCAATAAACATGACACCGCCAAACTTACCCTTCAAATGAGTTGCATCAATGCAAATTGCAGGTCGTATGGCAATCTGAAAGCCAACAAGTGAAACACTGAGAGCAATAAACAAATATTCAAATTGTTGAGCAACGTTTGTCTTAATTGCTGTTATAGTACCAGGATTCACGAGCTTCAATTGGTGGCAGTATGTAGGCAACAACTGATATGAAAGATCAAGAGGACCAAAAACGTTTTCTTCAACAAATTCTTTTGCCCTCAATGCCTTTGAATACAGTAAACCAAGTCCATGTTCCACTTGCATATCAACCATGATTTCTTTAGATTTCAAAGATCGACCACTAACTGCAAGTTTCGGTGCAAGTATTTCACCAATAAGCCATACGCTCGCTTGACGGTTACAGTTGTGCAAATCATCAATTGTACAAATATGCTCTTCCTCAAATTTCTGAACTATCCAATAATTTCCACCTTCCATCTTACCTGCACAGAATTGAAATTTGCACTCAAGATCCATGCAGCCAACTTCATATCTACACAGGCTTGACCTTGTGACCCAGATTTCAAAATTCTTGTTCAGCGCGTAACTATGCAACACTAACTTCAAAGCTTTTTTTGTTAGGAACATCCCACCTTTGGATAAGCGGTTACACGAACTAGATTCCTCTGTTCTAACTACTTCGAAAGAGTAGTTTGAAGCTCCAGGAATTATCCAAGGTTGGGAGACTGCAGTTTCGAACCCATCGCCAACATTAATGGCATCATCTTCACATGTATCTCGATTTGGACCACCAATTACCGGTGGCATTGACCCGCTACGACCACCCTGTGATGGATCTGAATCCATTCCATTATAATGTGCCGGGTCATCATTCACACCCTCACGACTTCCACTGCCACCATTGTAATCTTCGTCAAAATCATCTAATCCATAGTCAGTATGGGGATTGTAATCTGGGATCGATCTCTCATCCTCGTTATAACGTCCTGGCATCATTTCGTTAATGGTTGGGTCCTCATAAATTATAGGGTTCACACTTGGGGTTTCAACAGTATGGTTCGTTGTTGGTATATAACCCACAACGTTGTTGCTTCCACCGGCGGATTGAAACTGTGCCGCCAATTGCTGTAAAAAGCTTTGATAAATAGGTTGATCGATACAAACACCCACATGACCAGGTTCTACACTAACTTTCTCAACAACACTAACATACACCTCCGGAACATGTCCATCATCGCACAACAACATTTCCACATCGCTATCATCTTTAATCTTAGGTCGGGCAGGCCTAAGCCTAACACCGGTATCAACCAAAGTTCTTAAGTCAATGGTAAACCTTGTTAAGTCGATATTCGCAACGCCTTGTACCAACCTAGACAACTCAGCATACGTCAAATTCTTATGAACTTTTTTCAACTCTGTTTCACCAACCTCATAAAAGTTCCCTACCCATTTCCCACCATACGTGATTACCAGTTTCGTTGGCTCCATTCCTACATTTCAACCAATGAAGATCTCACATTAAGATTTCAATTTATTAAACACACCAGGGAAACAACAAATAAATGTCCATGGGAAAACCAAATTAAACACACCAGGGCACATCACATTAAACACACCAAGCCAAAAAATTTAAACACACCAGGGCATATCACATTAAACACACCAGGGTAAAAAAATTAAACACACCAGGGCAAAAATATTAAACACACCAGGCAAAAAAAATTAAACACACCAGGGCAAAAAAGTTAAACACACCAAGCAAAAAAAATTAAACACATTAGGGCATATCACATTAAACCACCATGGCAAAAAATTTAAACACACCTGGGCAAAAAAATTAAACACACCAGGCAAAAAAAATTAAACACACCAGGGTAAAAAAGTTAAACACACCAGGCAAAAAAAAATTAAACACACCAGGACAAATAAATTAAACACACCAGGCCAAAATAATTAAACACACCAGGCCAAAAAATTTAAACACACCAGGGCATATCACATTAAACACACTATGGCAAAAAAATTAAACACACCAGGACAAAAAAATTAAATACACCAAGCCATATCACATTAAACACACCAAGGCACATCACATTAAACACACAAGGGAAAAAAAATTAAACACACCAGGGCAAAACAATTAAACACATCAGGCAAAAAAAATTAAACACACCAGGGCAAAAAAATCAAACACACCAGGGCACATCACATGAAATACACCAGGGCACAAAAATTAAACACACCAGGGCATATCACATTAAACACACCAAGACATATCACATTAAACACACCAGGGCAAAAAAATTAAACACACTAGGGCACATCAATTAAACACACCAGACTAAACCATCTCCTTCAACCTTAGTTCATCATAACATCTGCATATGAAACAAATTAAAATAGGGTTTCTAATCCAGAAAACATACCTCTTGAAGAAGGACCTGGAGCATCTTGATTCATTTTGAAAAAAACAAAGCCGAAGCTAAATTTTTGAAATACGAATCCAAATCCATCAGATTCAAAGCAATATCTCAATCTCCTATATGGGTTTTGCAGTTTCTGAAGAAACGAAAATGGGTTCGCAGTTTCTGAAGAAAGGATAAATGGTAGAGATTCAAAACCGATTTTTGAACTAAATGTTTTTCAGAAATGGGTCACCGACGGTTGAAATAGGAGACCGGCGGTTCAAGATAAACGAAAATGGGAGACGGGAGACAGGATATTTGTAGAGATGGAAGAGAAGAAAAATTTTCACAAAAAAACAATGGTGACCATGAAAAAGAAGATAGAGAACGACGAAATTGAAGAGAGAGACGGGAGACAGGACATTTGAATGTTTTTTAAGACAAATAATAGTGAAATTTAATAAATGCAATAAATTAGAGACTCTTTTTTAAGACAAATAATAAAAATGAATAAATGAGGGGTAATAATGTCCTCACAGCAAAAGTAATGACAAAAACAATAAAAATGATAATGGTGGACAAAAACAATAAGAGCCCTTAATTTTTGACTAAAAACCCTTATTTCCTCTTTATTTAAATTTCTTTACGATTTCCATTTCAATATACATAATCAAAGAATTTGTAAAAAAATGATCTTTCATCTTGTTACATAGATTAAATATCTCTTTCAATAGTTCCTAATTAGTAATTATATAATTCATATAAAATATTTAAAATATCATTGTACCATTAATATATTTAATTGTTATAGTAAGTACCTAATAAAAATAAAAACTACATACATATATAGACGGATTTAGCTATACTATACCGTTCATGTATAGTTGCGGGGGTATTTACGAGAAGAGGTTATTTTCTTTTAGTTTCAAACTTTTAATTTCTTATAAATTTTCAAATATTTGATTTTTATAGACCTTTGAATTAAAATCCAATTATTGAAAATTAACCTACAGTAATTGTGTAATAGTTGAACCCATATATAGACTAGATTATGAAATAATGTATGAAATCGTAATAAATTAAAATAATAAAAAGGATTGATTTTTTCTTGAAAAAAAAAAACATGTAAGAAATTTATATTATTTATAAAAGGAGGGGCTCAGTTATCATATTCATACAACATTAACTTAATATGCATGTAATGTAAATTTGGTTGATTTTTCATTCGCTGGGGGGGCCATGGTCCCTATAGGCCCCCCTTTGCCTTCGCCTTCGCCTTCGCCTTTAATGGTACGGGTAGATTTATTCAAGTCCGGGTGGTGATTAAGGTGGATGAACCTCTAAGGAGGAGTCTCCGTGTGGACCTTTTGGGAGACGGAAAAGTAACCACCATGCTTTTAAGGTATGAGAGGGTGCTGGATTTTTGTTATAAGTGCAACAGACTGGGTCATACTTTAGGGGAGTGCTCTTTACCGGGTGACAATTGGGAGGTAACGACCGAAGCTAATATCAGGACTGTACGTGGATGCGGACTACAAGTCCTCCGAAAAAACACCTCTATGGAAATGGAAGACTGGAGCAGGGAAGAAAAGGCTAGCGAGAGGGTGGCTTTGGTTTTGCTGGCCCAGGAGACACCTCGCAGGCCCAAGAAGATTGGAGAGTGTTGTGAGTCAAATGAGTCAAATGAGGCTCCTCAGAGCCTATTGGCCACCCCCCCACCCAGCCATTCTTGGATCTGTTTCAGACCACTCTCCCTTTGTTCTAAAGGGGTTATTTATAGACTTTATGAATGTCTTGTGTGCATGTGCGGTGTATGCATCATTATTTGTTATGTTATTTGTGCGTGTATATTCCACTGATTATGTCTCCTGAATGTTACACATTTGGGTCCAACAATAGCCCCTCAAGTTCTCAGCTCTGGAAGTCTTTTATAATAGAGTTGGGGACTTGAATAGTTTTACTTTATTATTATTATTATTATTATTATTATTATTGCACTGAGTGTGCTTTGGTCCTCCGTATTAAAAGCTTTACGTGTGCTCCGCATTGGATGCTTTACGTGTTTCACACTGGCTGTGCTTCGGTGCTTTGTATTGAAAGCTTTACGTGTGCTCCGTATCGAAGGCTTTACACGTGCTCCGTATTATATCAGAGGCTTTACGTATGTCACACTGGCTATGCTTCGATGCTCTGTATCGGAGGCTTTACGTGTTTCGCATTGGCTGTGCTTCAGTGCTTTGTATCAAAGGCTTTACGTGTGCTCCATATCGAAGGCTTTACACATGCTCCGTATCAGAGGCTTTATGTATTTCACACTGGTTGTGCTTCAATGCTCCATATCAGAGGCTTTACATGTGCTCCGTATCAGAGGCTTTATGTGTGCTCCGTATCGGAGGCTTGACGTGTTTCGCACTGGCTGTGCTTCGGTGCTTCGTATCGAAGGCTTTACGTGTGCTCCGTATCGGAGGCTTTACATGTTCTCCGTATCAGAGGATTTACGTATTTCGCACTGGCTGTGCTTCGATGCTCCGTATCGAAGGCTTTACGTGTGCTCCGTATCGGAGGCTTTACATGTTTCACACTGGTTGTGCTTCGATGCTCTGTATCAGAGGCTTTACGTATTTCACACTGGCTGTGCTTCGATGCTCCGTATTGGAGGCTTTATTATTTTGCATGTTAAATTTTGTGAGGTTATGATCTTTGGTTATGGGTGCTCCATTTATTGGAGTATTTACTATGTTATTTATTTTATTATTAATAGTTGCACTGGGTGTGCTTTGGTGTTCTGTTTTGGAGTCTTGTGCTCCATTTGGAGAGACTTTTGCAATCAAGGTGTTGTGCTCTGCTTTCGAAGTCTTTACGCTCCCTGCTTGGAGAGACTTTTGCACTCAAGGTGCGGTGCTCCGCTTTCGGAGTCTTTGTTTTCGGTGCCGATTGCAGGGACCTTGCCCCTCTGATTCTTCAATTCCGTGACGCTTTCGGGGACTGAGCCCCTCTGATTCTTCAGTTCTGTGACGCTTCCGCTTCTGTGACGCTTCCGGGGACTGAGCCCCTATGATTCTTCAATTCTGTGACGCTTCCACTTCTGTGACGCTTCCGGGTACCTTCTTTTGTGACAGATTGTGTTGTGTATATCAAATATTACAAATATACGTTTAAACAATAAAAGAAATATTACGAATATGTTAAATAACAAAGTAAATGCATGTATTTGTTCCCATGGGGGTGGAGACTTTCTGCTCCAATTTTGGAGACTTTCTTGCTCCTATAAGAGACTTTTTTTTGCTCCCATGGAGGTGGAGACTTTCTGCTCCAATTATGGAGACTTTCTTGCTCCTGTGGGGGTGGAGACTTTCTTGCTCCCATAAGAGACTTTTTTTGCTCCCATGGGGGTGGAGACTTTCTGCTCCAATTATGGAGACTTCCTTGCTCCCGTGGGGGTGGAGACTTTTACTCCACTTTCGGAGCCTTCATGCTCCAATTTTGGAGACTTTTACTCCATTTTCGGAGTCCTGTAAAATATTACCAAATAGCAAAAAATAACAAGACACGAGATATGTTATCATAAAACCGGGAAAGCATTCGGTTATCATTCGAAGGCTATTTGGTTCCGTAGAACTTCTGGGGACTTTATCCCTCTGATTTCCAGTTTCGTAGAACTTCTGGGGACTTCGTCGCTCTGATTTTTAGTTCCGTAGAACTTCCCTCTGATTTCCAATTTCGTAGAACTTTTGGGGACTTCGTCCCTCTGATTTCCAGTTCCATAGAACTTTCAAGGACTTCGACCCTCTGATTTTCAGTTTCGTAGAACTTCTGGAGACTTTGTCCCTCTGATTTCCAGTTTTGTAGAACTTTTAAGGATTTCGTCCCTCTGATTTGTAATTCCGTAGAACTCTTGGGGACTTCATCCCTCTAATTTCTAGTTCTGTAGAACTTCTGGGGACTTCGTCCCTTGAGAGATTGTATGTATAAAATACTACAAATTCATATATATTCAATAATCAAAGAAAGTTGGCGATGATACCTTTTCTGATGTTCAGATGACATTGACCAAAAAGGTGAAATTGTAGATCGGCAAATTCTAGTTCAGAAGGTGGTGGAGGTGTCGGTCCACTCTCCGGTTGACTGGACAACAACTATTCATTAGTCTTCTCTGGTGATTTTGACTGCTTTTCGGTGGTCAAAGATCGTCGTCCAAGAAGGGAAAGTTGTAGATCTGGTGATTCCGCTCCCAGTGGTGGTGGAGGTGTCGGTCCACTCTCCGATTGACCGGACGGTGACTATTCATCAGTCTTCTCCAGTGATTTTGACTGCTTTCCGGTGGTCAACAGTCGTCGGCCAAGAAGGGAAAGTTGTAGATCTGGTGATTCCACTCCCAGTGGTGGTGGATGTGTCGGTCCACTCTTCGATTGACCGAACGATGAATATTCATCAATCTTCTCTGGCGATTTTGACTACTTTTCGGTGGTCAACGGTCGTCAGCCAAGAAGGGAAAGTTGTAGATCTGGTGATTCCACTCCCAATGGTGATGGAGGTGTCGGTCCACTCTCCGGTTGACCGGACGGTGACTATTCATCAATCTTCTACGACGATTTTGACTATTTTTCGGCGGTCAGCGGTCGTCAGCCAAGAAGAGAAAGTTGTAGATTGGGCAATTTCACTTCTAGTGGTGGTGGAGGCATACTCCCAGTCTTCGGTTGACCGGACGGCTGTTCTTTAAGCTTTCCGGTGGCCGGTTTGACGTCTTTCCGGCGATCGGCTAGTGGCGGTCCGGGCGGCTCTTCTGTAGCTCGTCAATGAGCTATGACTTGTTCACTTAGGGTACCCCGAAGTTTAGTTCTGGAGCCCCTCCTTCTAGTGCCTAATGTTGTGACCAAAAATGAGTCAAATGAGGCTCCTCAAAGCCTATTGACCACCCACCCACCCAGCCATTCTTGGATCTGTTGCAGACCACTCTCCCTTTGTTCTAAAGGGGTTATTTATAGACTTTATGAATGTCTTGTGTGCATGTGCGGTGTATGCATCATTATGTGTTATGTTATTTGTGCGTGTATATTCCACTGATTATGTCTCCTGAATGTTACACATTTGGGTCCAACAGAAAGCAAAAAAGAAATCATCGGAGCTAGATGGGAATAATCCAGATGGCAGGCGGGAAGGTTAATTCAGGACTCCTCGTTTCCAGGGTTGCATGTGTGGAAACAAACAAAAGAAATAGTGAAATAATGACTCTACGGCTAGCTACGTGCTTGGGGAGAACCAAATTGATGGCTGTATGATTTCTTGCCCGAAGGTGGAACACGTGACTAAGTCCATTAGCAAAGCCACTAGTGGTAGATAGTAGAGGATGCCTCATTAGACACCTCCGCCTTCGAATATGTTCTTGCTAAACTCTAATGCAAAGATCGATGATAGTAGGGGTGTTGTGGGTATCAGGTTGGTGATTCGTAATTCTGAAGGCTATATAATGGCCACTAGCTCGCAATAGGTTCTTGCTTCGTATAGTCCCATGGTGGCAGAGGCGGTGGCTATTATTAAAGGGATCCAGCTTGCTCGCGATACTGGTTTGGTGCCTTTAGGCATGGTGTCTGATGCTGCTGTGGTGGTGGGGATAGTGAATGATTTGAGAGACCATGCTTCGAAGGTCGGTCTAGTGATTGATGCTATTAGGGAGCTTATGTTGTCCCTGCCTTGCTATGTTTTAAAATATGCCCCTAGGATTACCAACCTTGTTGCCCACACTTTGGCAAAAAAAAAAAAGCTCTTTCTATTTCTAAGGATTGTTTTTGGCTTGAGGATTTTCCTCCGTGTCCGTAGTTCTTATTAACGGACGCCCCTGGTTGTACCTGATCTTCTGTTTATGAATTTGTTTTGTTTCAAGAAAAAAAAAAAAATTATGTTGTTTTCATCTGTATTCTATTTGAGCATTGTTAACAAAGGACACAAATTAACAACTAGAAATTTACTATAACAAGAAACTCAATAAATGTACAAGTAGAAACAAAACAATTAATACAGTGATTGTTCGTTTATTGAATTTTCTGTTATAGTAAAATTCTAGGTAGGGCATATGCTAACACTGCCCACTTTATTTTTATTTTTGGGTCCAACTTGTAATTTAAAGAATCTGTCAAATATATTACCAAAAAATTTGGTCATAAAATATGATTTAAGATTTTGTGATTCTTGTAAAATGGCAGACATTGATACTTTAACACGAGTTATAAGGCCTAATAAAATTCAAATAAACTAATAATATAAAAAGCGACTTAGCAAATTAAATCACTCCTAATTAAGGTTTGGTCATTTTTCTAAAAAACAGCCCTTTAATTTCTAATTTAGATGATTACCCTCTTATTGCATACCAGAAACGTACACTCTAACGATGGACATTTATCCTCGGATATCCAAATCCCCACTTCCACATCCACATTGTGGGAGGGGGGATTTTAGGAGAAAATAAGGAATTTGGTGGGGGTGTGAATGATTTTCATCCCCAAATTGAAAAGGGGATGAAGATGAGAGAGGTCCCCCATCCCCACTTCTCCATTTTCCCCAAACCTTATATATATATATATATATATATATACATATATGTTTGTATATTTTAATGAGGACTTTTTACAATGCACATTTTAAACACCTTAAGTGAAATTTAATGGAATTTATTGAATTTTGATGTGATTTTTTGAAGGGATGATAAAAAGAAAGAAATACATTCATTGAAAATTTTTGGGTACAAGAATTAATTTTTTCTGACTTTTTTGAAGATAAAACATTTAAAAATAGAGAAATATCAACAACAACAAAAAAAAGGTTCTCGAATCCAAAATTTTTACCAAATGTGTATTTTAATTTTCTCAGGATGCATTCAAAAAATTTCATTGAAACACATTCAATTGTATGGGATTTCATCAAATGTGTTCATTATATTAAAATAAGAGGGTGCTGATAGGAAAAGTTCCATATATATATATATATATATATTCTTAATATTTTTATTCTGTTGCGGGGACTTTCCGTACAACATTTAGCCGGGAGGTACAGGTGCCCCCCAATGGGGTCTCGAGGGTAAAGAGAGGAGATGAGGGTTACGGCTCTAATACTGGTCTCGGGTCCCTAGTACCGAGTCTGTCATCCCTGGTACCTTGTTTGTTGTCTTAGGTACCCATCTCTGGTCTTCTCTATGGTTTTCCTCTATAGTTCCCCAATACAAGTAGGTATGCAAGGAGGAGGGATAAATGCTCCTCATGGTGGAGGTGGTCACAAAGGATAGGACCACCTGTAGATGACTCTTTCCATGCTCCGGTTCCTCCGGTCGGGGTCGAAACCCGTCCCGGTTCTTCTAGCTGGTCCAATGGTGCTTTAAGGCTTCTAGGGTGTGCTGGAGCAGGCTTCTCTAGTCTTGGTGTCAGATCCTCAAAAAATGTATCAGGCTCCATCGGAGAAGGTGGTAGAGCTTGGTTGATCATCTAATAAGTCTAGCGGGGCTCATTTGGTTTTTGGCATGGATTTGGCCTTGCCTCACTATTTCTGGTGGTAGATCCTCTAGAGGGCTACTCGCTTCCATAAGAAATGTACGGGGGACTTCTCAGCTCCCCAGCTACCCGACTCCTTTCTAGCGGGTCCAGAGAGTCTTTCCCCTTTTTTATATGTGACTTGACATGCAAATAGGTGGATAAGAGAGCTAGGACCAATAGTGTCAAAGCCTAGCTCCCATACATGTATAATAAAGAAGATAGAATGGAGAATGACAATTTTCTTGATAGAATTGGACTGGCCTAGGGGGAAAAGCATCACATGTGATCATATGTTGAAAAACCTCTAGGTAGTATCCAGTGGAGAAAGTGACCATCCTTCATATATTTATGAATAATACATACTCCGAGGAGCTTACACAAGTAGTAAAATAGTACAACATAAGTGCTCCAGAGAGCTTACAATAGTAGCATAAACCAATGGAAGGGGGTTCTTAGTAGATAAGTAGCCAAGTAGCATAGCCATGTTACAAAGGAGGGAGGCATAGAGGTTGCCCCTTTTGGATGAGGTACCTCCCCATGTGGTAGAGGTGGTGGAGAACACTCTAAAATGATGTAGGATAGTCATTTCATGTAGGAGTACTCATTTCATGAAGGGGGGGGGGGGGGATGCATAAGAGCTGCTCATTTGAGTGGTACCTCCCACTAGATGGATGGTCTCTCATGGAGGTAGGGCTGCTGGAGAATATCCCAAAATAGTCCAGAATAAAGGTTGTTAGTGGAAGAGGAGAGAACCCTCAAGAAATGCATAGGATTTCACTTATATAGTGGGCTTAGGTGGTGATGTGGAGGGCATGTGTTCGGCACACGTGGGCACATGGTTCCCACATGAAAACACACTCTTTAAATGGTGCAGGACATGCCACATCAGATTTAGGGCATACGTGGCGATGACGAGGCGCTTTGATGTCATTTGGGTGCCTTTCTATTAGAAAGAGGTGTCTATATGGCCTCTTGACCAAATGACCCTCACATGGGGCTGTCATAGAGCAATTAATGGTGCTGGAAAGTGGTTGAAAAACTACTAAAAGGTCACCATCAATGGGCCTTTTGTCCCCTAAATTGGTGGAAAGCTCTTATGTTGTCTTTTATTCAAATTTGATGGGTTCCTATCACTTTGACCCATATTTTCTCATGAAATACAGCTCATAAATCATGTAGGAGGAGCTACTCCCTTTGAAGGATCCAGTATCCCGGTACCCCAGTACCCTGATACCATGGTACCTTAAGACCATGGTACCCTAATGTAGGTCTAATGTATAAGAGATTTCATGTAGAGGAGCTGTACTAATGTAGATTGGCCGCCAAAAGGGGAGGATCCAATAAAGGGCCCATAGGGGAGATCCAGAGGGGATCTCGTAGAGGAGCTCTTGTGGGGGAGGCCTAAAAAAAGGTTCTCCTAGATAGATGCCTTGAGAATTCTCCCTTGGATAAATGACCAAATTTTGCGGTTAACACGTTCTATTCTTAATATTTTTGTATTTGTATTTGTATTTGAATTTGTAATGGATTGTTTTTTTTTTTTTTTTTTTAAATCTGTAAGTTTTACTAGAATAGGGGAAATGGAGAAATGGGGGAATGGTGAAATGGGGAAATAGGGAAAGGAAATGGGGGGTGGGGTGGGGTGCAATATCCATCCCCATTTCCCCAATGCCCATCCCTAGTACACTCCAAAATCTATTATCAAAAATGGCCATGCATGTCCTTTGTTTGTAGAGGAGCTCGAAAAGTTCGATTTTATAAAGGTTTATAAATAATCCAAGCCAATGATTAGGCCAAATCAATAGAGATGGTCGAATTGAAAAGCAATCAGTAAAACATGAAACAACAACCTGGAACATAGTTAAGCTGAATGAGTACAATAATTTGTTAATGATTAGGGAAAATCAGTAGAACATGTTACAACATGTAGCTTGTCAAGCAACCCATTTAGAAGAATTATATAAGACATCCGGGATTCCGGGGAGGCTTGTTGGTAATCTATGGAGATTTACTGTAAAAACATAATATTTAACAAATATCCTTAATTACATAGCCATCGCCTGCCATTAGTGATTAATCATTAGATTTAACGATGGACTTTAAAAACACGAAAATGCCCCTAGTATGGAAAAAAAAAAAAAAAAAAAAAAAAAAAAAACTCCATTGAAATTCAAACTCCACAAACTATTCGCAAAATTTCTCCTACACTACTAGATCCATTGGTTGCCTCTTCTGAGATGATTTTCCAAGGTGAGGTGGGTCATGGTTTGATGTTTGAGAATTGGGTCTTTTGGATCTTTTTCTTATTCATCGTGTTGTGGTTTTGGGTCTTGTTTTTGTTGTTCTTGCTGTTGAAGGAAATGAAGGAAAACTTTGAGTGAAAGTCTGTGGATTTACAACAAGACAAAGAGAAGGTTTAAAGGATCTTGAGTGGAGAAAGATATTAGGTTTTGAGGAGTGGAGAGTTGGGTAAGAAGCCAAATGAAGACGACAAGCTTAAGAGAGTAAGAGCAGACCATGGTGTGTTTGGGATTTAGTTGCCAACAAAGTATGTTCTGTTTCTCAAAATTGATGAAAACAAAAATGTTGAAGTAAAACAATGGTCACTATATAGTAAAACAATGATAGGTGCAAAAATTTTTGTTTTGGTGGGGAGGGGTTGATTAATAATTATGAAAAATTAAATGGTCACTATATAATTTTCTTTGGGTAGATATGTCATTATAGATAGTTTTGAGCTTATTTTAGAAGATAGTTTCTCCATACAATCCATTTTTTCTTTTTACACTTCTTTTCTAAAAACATTCCATTCTGAAAATTTAAATTAAAAAAAATTCTAAAGACACTTTTTAACCGCCTAAAAAGGCAGTGGCCCAAAGAAGAATTTTCCATCTTTGCCAAGATTGCATAGAGTAGAGGGACGCTACAGAGAGCATCCGGTAGGGAGCATCCGGCTACCCTGGAAAGGAATCAAGACCGGGATCGAGATCACTCCAGTCCCCAAGTACCAAGAAAAACTGAAGCCAAGGTCCAGAGGGTTCCGCTACCACATCGTCCTAGTTCCCTAATACCTAAAGAGTGCTAGTACCGCAATTCAATAATGCACTATACCCCGGTATCACGATTCCCACCTAGGACCGATCCACCAAGCAACATGGTTTATGAAAATAAGGGAGATCTTAGTACGTCAAATGAGAAAGCCATCAAGGAAGGAAGGATCGGTACACCAAGGAACCAAGACCATACTACGAGAAGAACAACACGCAGTAACATCCCTATACAAGGAAAGTTGACCTTTTTCCACCATTCGTAAACTCAATTTAAACGGGAATAGTCAACTCTATCAATCTCACCAAAAAGGGGAACAAATCACTTGATTTTGGGGGCAATTCCCGTGCCTAAACACAGCCTCTATCAACACCTAATCAGTGTCCCTTTAATTGCTAAATCGATCGACTAAATTAGTGGAATGGATAGCAGGAATTGGGACCTATAAGAACGATAGAGCTCTCTGAAACAAAGGGCCAGAACCTAAAATAGTCTTTCCACTTATCAACTAAGCACGGATTCGCCATCACTTATAGTGTCAAAAACACCATTACACCATTATTGTACTATTCAGATGTATGTTTGTTAACCGCCAAAAATGGCAGGGGCCTAAAGAAGAATTTTCCATCCAGATTTGAGATGGAAAGATGACATATAAAAACATCTCGATACCTCGCTACTGCACCTCGCTACTACATAGTTCGAGTACCCCGCTACAGTGTTAACCCGGTACCTCAATACCTGACATATTTATACCGTGGTCCAGTAGGAAGCGGGATACCTAGGTAATCCGATCCCTCCTAGAACCAGCCTACCAAGCAGTAAGAGTATCAGATTAACAGACTATCAAAGTAAAACCAGGTACGCCAAGATCAATTCTACAAAGAAAGACAATGTACGACAACGTTTAAATAGCAAGGAGATTGATTCATTCCCGCCACTCAAGAGTTCTACTTGAAAGCGAAGTCAACTCTATCAAATTCCGCCAAAAAAAAGGGATCACTTGATTCCCTGAATCAATCTCACGATCTTCTCGCCTATCACCACGGAACGTCCCGTAAATCGCTAAGCCACTGGACCGAATTTAGGGGAGTACGCAGCAAGAAATGGGACCTATATATAGAACATGACTCTGGACAGAAAAAGGGGACCAGAACTTGAATCCAAAACTCTACAGTTTTCTTTTCCACTTATCGACTAGCACGAGATCGCCATCGCCAACTGTGTTTAAACCCTCCTACCATGAAAACAAAAAAAAACCTCCATTGTACACATATTATATGTTTATCAATAAAATGAGTTATATTTGATCTTTATTGATAATATATATTGATTCCTTGTCGTTGTATTTAATTTTTTTTTATTGAGAACGCACAAATATCGAACTACATGGTACCTCTCCGACCGTGGTCTACCCCGATCGCGGTCACACAAGTTGTTAATTGAAAATTCACCTCAGTGACAATTATCCGTTAACAATGTTGTTTGTTGTTCATCAATGGAAAGAATCATCCCCTTGTTTTTCTCTTGATACATACATACATCTATTGTTATCTTTGATTTATCTCGTCTTTATTGGCTCGTATCGGTACCGATCGTGGTACCCCTCCAACTATGACTTACCAAGGTCATGGTTTAAAAGTTGTTAATTGGAAATTTATCTCTCCAACATTTTTCGATTAACAACACTTTCTTTGTTCCAAAAGTATTCCTTTTATCTTTTGACACTCCTATTCTAAAGACATTCCATTTTAATTTTTTTTTCCTCTCTAAAAACACTCAATTTTATTTTAATATTACACATTATTATTAGCAGTCCATCAACAATCATTTGTATCCATTTATTCTCGGTTACCAAAAACCAATGTTACGACTTAGGAGACTTGTCAACCACAGTTCTTTAGAAAATAGCTTCCAAATCGCAAGCAAATTAGCAAAATACCATGAACCAGAAGACAATAACTAGCGATATAGGCAATTATCAACTCTGTCCTTTATAGGGCAATTTGAATTTTTCCATATAACAAGGCTTGGAATTAAGACAACAAAGAAATATATACCCTGATAATTTACTAAAATTAAACAAATAAGTTATTCTTTTGAAGCTTTGTAGAGTGTAACAATAATCACTTCCCAATCAAGAAAAAAAAATTAAAATATTAGAAACAAAAAAGAATATGTTTTAGGGTTTGTAAAACAGTAAAAGAGGGAAAAAAAAAACACACACACACACGCGCGCGCGCACACACACAAAAGAGGAAGGAAAAAAGTGTTGTTTTCTAAAAAACCTAGTTTGAAGTGTCTTTAAAACTTTTTTGTCTTATTTAGTCATTTCAATTCAAGTTATAATTGTTATTAATAAAAAAATTAAACATTAAACATTTGTTAACATCTCTCATTTTATAATTTATTTTTGATTTAATAGGTAAAATGATCATTAAACATTAAAGTCAACCGTTAGATCTAATTGTTGACCACTAATATGCAATTAAAATCATTGGTTGAATATTATGCTTTTATGACAAAATTCAAAGTAAGTTTATGCAATTTACCCTAAACAAATCAGCAATTGCTTCACACCTATGTAAGATGTGAAACAAATCAACATGAAAAAGTTGAAACAATAAAATAGCTTCACACCTATGTAAGATTTGTTGGTTGATTGTTCACACCTACATGCTACATATAAGATAGTTGGTTTGAACCATGATCAAAAGATTGTTTGATTACATATAAGAATGTTGGTTCAAACCAAGTTCTAAATATCATTCACACCTACATATAAGAACATCAAAATTCTAAAGATTGTTCACACCAACGTATAAGATAAGATTGCTGGTTCAAACCATATCCAGATTATCAATTGCTGGTTAAGGATCCAGTATTTCACAATAGACCAAAGCATAATAATTTATCAAGAAAATATCAACTCCTCTGACAAGTTGAAGTGAATTAATTAGAAATAGAACTTGACAACAGTAAGACAGAAGAACAAATAACAGACACATTCACTAAAGACTTACCTAGAGCCAATTTCTAATTAGTATTGGCTTATTAGTTATTAATTTGGGTTTATGTTTATATTTCTTCTTCTCTTCTTCATTGCTGCTCCCATTTCATTTCACTACTATATTATTTACGTGGCCTCAATTTAAGTCTTTTCGACCATGGTGAAATTATCAATATGCAAAAAAATATTTTCAACCATTCTATTATGTTTACCAATAATGTTCTGGTCAGAAGAATCATTTTGATGTATTTCTCAAAACTTAATTTTTGGTCAGTAAAATAATTTTAGAGACTAAATTATAAAACTTATTTATATTATATGGGGTGAAAAATTAAATAGCACTTTTTGGGGTGGGTCTTGCGCAAATATCACCACATCAATAACTCTTGTTTTAATAACACTAAAGTAGCTGTTAGGACCAAAATGCCCCCACTTATTTTTTATCTTTTTTTTTTACTTTATAAATTTCTTCATATTTCTCTTTCATTCTCTCTCTCTCTCTCTCTCTCTCTCTCTCTCTCTCTCTCCTCTCAGACGATCTCTTACTTAGACCTCAGCTTTGAAGATTGAACAATTTCTAGAAAACGTCACATACATCGGTAAGTATCCAAAAAAATAAAAATAAAACGATGTTGTTGACCGCTTAAAAAGGCGAGGGACCAAAGAAGAATTTTCCTCCCTTACCAAGACTAGTGGAGTAAGAGAACGCTATAGGGAACACCAGGCCAACCCATGAGGGAACTGGGATCGATACCCCTACGACAAGCCATATGAGAACCAGGACCGGGAGCGAGGTCATCCCGACTCCCCAGTACCGGGAAACATTATAGCCAAGATCCAAAAAGCTTCGATACCGCATTCCCCCAACTCTATCATACCAAAAGCGTCGGCACTGTGATCCATGATGCACAATGTCTCTGTACCACGGTTCCTCCTTAGGCCAAGCTACCAAGCATTCACCATCTACCCTATGTGAAGGATGATGCTCAGGAAGGATCAGTAAAACAAAGAGTAAAACTACATCACAAGAAGGTTAACATGCAGTAACATCCAGTAAAAGGGAGGAGAGTTGACTTTTCTCGCCATTCGTAATGCCATTTAAAACGGAGATAGTTAACTTCATCAAGTCCTACCAAAATAGAAACAATCCACCTGATTTTGGGGACAATCCCGGCGCCTAAACACGGCCTCTATCAATGCCTAAATAGTGTCCCTTTGATTGCTAAATTGCTCAACTAAATTAGTGGAATGGACACTAGGAATTGGGACCTATAAGTACCATAGAGCTCTCTGAAGAAAAGGAACCATAACTAGAAAGAGTTTTTTCCACTTATCGACTAGCACGAATTTGCCATCGCCTATGTCAAAAGCACCATTATACCATCATTGTACTACTCAATTGTATGTTATTTGTTGTTCATCAATGGAAAGAACCATCCCCTTGTTTTTCTTTTCAAGTTGCTAATTGAAAATCCACCTCTCTTGCATTTTTCGGTTAACAACAGTAATAAGTCTCGAATATTCGTGAATTAAGTCTCGAAAACGTATGAATAAGTCTCGAAAATTCGTGAGTAAGTCTCGAATAATCGTAATAAGTCTCATGTATTCATAAATAAGTCTCAAAAATTCATGAATAAGTCTCAAAAATTCATAAGTCTCGAATAATCGTAATAAGTCTCGGGTATTCATAAATTAAGTCTCGAATAAGTGTAATAAGTCTCGGGTATTCATAATTAAATCTTGAAATGGAACAGATAAGTCTCGAAATTAAAAATAAAAAATAAAAAATCTCAACATCGGCTACTGTTCATCTTTTTAGATTCAACAAACCCAAACCCAAACCCAAACCCACCAATTCAAGATTCAAACAAACCTCCATTCAGATTCAACAAACTCGCCATTCACATCAAATTGACAACAAAATCACAATAAAAACTTTTTTTTTTTTTTTGATAATTCAACAACTGCCGGACTGCAGCCCCCCCAAACGAGGGATAGAGCACCCACACCTTGGTGGGACAACACCCACACTATTGGTGGGAAAATTTACATATATTCATGCATGCCATGGGCTTTGAACCATGGTCGTGGAGTCTCCTTTTGGAGAGTCACACCACATTAGCAAGAGGCCATTGGCCAATAAAAACTAAACTAAAAACTCAAAATCAACCAAAACGAAATTAATATCTCATAATCAACAAAATCAAATTTAAAAACAAAACCCTAACAAAAGGCATTTTTCCAGAATGCCTTCAATCGCCATTGTCTTGTGGCCGAGAACTCTCGTCGACGTGTCATCAGAGTCTTACGGCTACTGTCGAAGTCTTCGCGGTTGTCTACCGGTGCCATAGCCGTTGTCGTCATCGATTCCCTCTAGATTGTAAAGGTTTGGAGAACAAGAAAAAAGTACAAATATATAGCAATAATCACACCACACCGTTGCAGCTTGGCAAAACCATTTGATCGTTTGAGAGAGGTGAGATCTTTTGCATCAGAGAGAGAGAGAGAGAGAGAGAGAGAGAGAGAGATCGTTGGAGAGAATGGGAAGGAGAGAGAAATATGTTGAAATTTAAAAAGTTAAATAATAATAATAATAAGTAGGGGGTATTTTGGTCTCACCACCTATTTTGGTGCTAATAAAACAAGAGTTATTAAAGTAGTGATAGTTGCGCAAGTCAAAATTGAAAAAGTACATAAACATTTATTTTATTATAGCATTCCACATAGGAATGACAATGGACCGGGTTTGGACGGGTTTGGGAAAAACCAAAACCAAACCCAAACCCGCGAAAGAAAATGACATCCAAACCCACCCACGAACCCACGAAATGTAGTGGGTTCGGGTTCGGGTTTCATCCGCGGATTTAAGCAACATCCAAACCCACCCACGAACTTGCGAACTTCAGAAGATTTGTGGATGGGTGTGGCACCCGCGAGTGTTCTCGTCGACGGTGTTGTAGACATTTTATGACAATATCTATAAAATAGAAAATATATGAAAATTAACAAGATTACAAGTTACACCATTCCAACTACAGCTAATTTAAGCTTAACTAAATAATAATGTGCAAGAATCACAAAATGGACAGAGATAATAAAATCAGAAATGAATGAAACTTCAACAACCCACTGTGGACAACCATTAGAAAATGACGAACCAAACCCATTAAAGTGACAAACCAAACCTGATATAATGTGCATCTCAAAAATAAACCCAATTTTTTTTTTTTTATAAGAATATATCTTGAACACAAATCATCCAAACACAAATTAACAAGAGATCCGAGACCACAAGCTATCAATAATCTCTAGATACAACAAGAGATTGATATATGGATTTTGAAGAGGATTTCAACAACCTGATATTTTGAAGAGGATTTCACAACTAAACAGGTTCACAAATTCGGGTATGGATTTTTTTCCAAATCCTTACCCAAACCCAAACCCGAACCCGTGATAGGTTGAATTTTCAAACCCAAACCTGCCCATGGGTTCAATTATCCCAATCCAAACCGTCTTTAAGCGGGTTGGGTTCGGGTGGATCCCATGGGTTCGGGTTTAATTGCCACCCCTAAATTTCCACATAGCCCAAGGGGCCAAGCACTATAAAGGCCAAGGGTAGCCAACCCAATTAAAGCCACCAACCAGAGTCACATTTTTTGGACCTGAACTCCCACGTAAAGAGAGTGTTAGAGAACCCGCATGTGAAGACCAGAAATGAATATATCCGAAACTCATAAACAAATCTGTTGCTTTCAATTCCAGTATGTTTTCCATTATATTAAGAAATCTTAACAGAGAATGGGAAATCTAACAATCCCAAAATGACAAATTTCTCTTTACAGAGAAAGATACAACTAATTGCAAACCCACAAAAAGAAAACCGCAAGGCCTGTCCTCTTGAGCATCAATTGCATACTTCAAACAATTTTTAAACCATCTTCACAGTCATGCTAAAACATAACATCTGCCTTGTCTTGTTTCATCGCCTTCCCTGCTTGTCATCAAATGCAATTTTGTAAAAATAATAGATTCATCATATTTCCACATGTTGCTCTCCATATATAACGGAGCCAATAAGAAAAAGAATATCTGTGTAATGATATCAAGCCCAAATTGCAAGCAAGGACATGAGTCCAGCTCCAAGAAAGAGCATAAAATAAGACACTACTTGGAGTCTAAAATTGCAGCTCATCCTCTTACTGAGAAAATCAGCAGCAATTAAATCAACCAAAGCCATGTACACTAGAATTCCAGCTGACATTGAATCCAAGATGCCTTCGACAATCAAAGCACCCGAACTGTTTGGATTGTAAACCGAAGCGATGGCAGTACCAATGCCGATCCCTAATGGGGTTGTTATGGCGAAAAAGCATGCCATAATTGTAGCCGATCGGGTCTTGAATTGAGCTTGAGAGATGCAGCCTCCTAGAGCAAATCCTTCAAAGAACTGATGGAAGGATAATGCTGCAATCAAAGGTCTTATTGTACATGGACTGTGCGATACTCCAAGTGATATTCCAATGATAATGGAGTGTGATACTATTCCAAGCTCTAGAACCTGCAAAATTACCAATAGCATTTTTGAATATCTTTTCCATGAATAAGACAGCTAAAGTGGTAAACTACCATGGACCCCACAGTATATGTAACAAGTTGACAAAACACGTGCAGGTCCCACTTCTCATATCTCACCAATCATATGTCCCACTTTAGACCTAGTCACCTAGTATTTTGTTATTTACTATTTAGGTGATGACGTTTCTTAACACACTTCTTTACCTACTCCGAAAAATACAATAACAAAACTCCAACACTACGCATTTAAGAGCAGTTATTAACACACCAACAACAAAAACAACAACAAAAACAAACACAATACTGTAAATAAAGTAATCAAATCTGAAGTTAAATTTGTATCTAATCAACTAAATTGGATATCTCAACAATTATCATTTATATTTAATTATTTTTTTTTAAATGTTTACGATTTGATTAATTTGATTGGCTAGACACAAATTAGAACATTGTGACAAATCCATTTTTGCTCACCCTCTTTCAAGGGAGGTGAGTATTACCCCATTCCCAAAAACATGACATGTATCCATTGGAGGGTAAGATTGTCTAAAAAGATTAAGGGTTTGGATAAATTTATCTTCTTCATAAACACATGTCATGTTTTTAGGAGGGGTAATGCTCACCCCCCTTGAAAGAGGTGAGTAAAAATGAACTTTTTTCTTTTATGGATGATTTGTATAAATTTTTTATTATCAGTTCGTCCTGACAACAAATATATCAGAACGAAAAATGTGGACCATTAGATTTACATACTTTGACTCAAAACATATACATTTGTCAAAACTTCATAATCTGTGGTCCACATTCTTCGTCCTGATATATTTATTATCATGACGAACTGATAATAAAAAGACTGATGATTTGTATACATAAACAAAAGCTATATAATAATAATAATAATTTTTAAAAATAAAATAAAAAGAGTGAGTACCTGTGAAACGACGACGTGCCTAATACCACTCTCCGCATCCCCATCAGCGAACCCATGCGAGTGCCCGTGCCCGTGCCCGTGAGAGTGGGCATGGGCGAGCTCTTTCACGTGCCCATCACATGCGTCCTGGCCATTCGGGTGGCTATGTCTATGGTGCGCTGCGTGCGCATGCATGCCCACAATGTGCATGCCACCGCTTTCCTCTTCACCAAACACCTTCCCATGCCGTTCCTTATTTTCCACAATCGGGACAATACCCGACTCCGAATCCGCATCCGCATTCGCATCCAACGAACCAACCCGACCCTGCTCCTCACTTGTCCGGGTCATCCCCTGTTTCTTCTCGTAATACTGAGTCCCCACGAAATCCACAAGAAGGGTCAGCAGGGAAGCCATCATCGCGAAGAACCCGGAAAACGGAAAGTCGGACCATGGAAATTTGGGCAAACACGGGTCGGTCAAAGCTTTAGAACCACCCGATAACATGTGGACGAAACCTGTGGCCAGAATTACGCCGGCAGCGAAGGCTTTAGCGGCGACGAAGAGGCTGCCATCGGTGCGTAAAATGCGGCGGTGCTTTCCAACCAATGGAATCGCTATTCCTACAATTCCGGCGATGAGAATGGAAGCTATTGCTACGAATTTTAGTATAAAAGCCGCAGAATCGTCGCGACAGGTATCAACATCCGTCGATTTGCAGGTCACCATGGATTCCGATATTGTACTAAAAAACGATCCTTTTGTTTTTCGTCCCAAATAAGAGAACATAAAGTGTAAGATTTTCTGAAATCTTAGAAATGTTTAAACAATAAACCCAGATCAAAAATAAACGAATTACCTGAGAAAGCCCGAGATTTTGATCTAAAATGATCGAGCAAGCGCAATTCCAATAATTCCTGACAAAACCAAAACGACACAAACCATCGTTAAACAAAAAAAAAAATTGAAATAAGAGAGACAATTAATTAAGATCCCAAAGAGAGTGAAAAAGCGAGAGCGAGAGCGAACCTCGATGAATAACATGGAAGTGTCGAAAGGGAATTTGATATAAAGGAAAATGGATAAGCACAGAGTACCAGACGTGAATGTTTTGTGTATTCTTGGTATGATGTAAATACATTTTCCATGATTACAAAGCTCGATAGATAAAGAGAAGGATAGAAAAACGAATAAACAGAGAGTGTCGACATAGTTTGACGAAAGCAAGGGTAAGAGAGGAAGGTTGAGTCTACAAGTTGCGACTTTTTGCATGACAATGAGCGCGATAGTGTCGACACTTTTTATAATCCTTTATGCCTTTCCCATTTTTATTTATGCATATATTTACTTTTTTTTTACAGGAATCAGAGGATTATACATATATATTATATATTTTAATCATAATTAATATAATGTTGGTATGTACTTTCTTATTATTTTTCGCTAATGGCCACATGATGGACTCATTCCTACCAAAGCTCTTTTTGACACGTAATCGTTGCGTCTTTGGATCCAGCATTTGTCCTTTTTCATATTTTTAAATTAAATCTTAGGTCAAATTGAAAAATCTCTTCGACATTTTTTTTTTTTTTTTTTGTAAGAAGGGGGGCAGCACTCCCAGCACAAAGAAAAACTAACAAGAAGGAACTAGCCTAGCAACAGCTAGACCATTAGAATCGTCATCCAAAAGACCAAGAATCTGAGAAGGGGGATCATCAAAGACTGTAATTCCCAAACCAAGAGAGTGCCCCAGCTTAGCCAGGCCATCAGCAACTCTATTATCTTCTCTGAACACATGCTGAATTCTGCAATACCAATCTTCATCCATCACAGCTTTACAAGAGTGAATGATGCTGAAAAGAGGGTAATGCTACCCATCCCAACAAATTGTCCTAACAAATATGTACAATCCTATGTGGCAGTCCAGTTGTTTGTATATATTTTTGGAATATAGTACATATTTGGGACTGCCACATAGGATTGTACATATTTTTAAGACAATTTATTGGAATGGGTAGCATTACCCTTGATGTAATGGTTTGCTACCTTACTATTAACAGCAAGATTACTGGGTAGTTATATAAGAGATAATTAGTTACTTTTTGTTTTAATTTTCTTTTAAATTTTCAAATCCTTAATTTTATACACCTTTGATTGAAATCTAAAGACTGAAATTGACATAGTAACCTTATTGTTAACAACAGCTTAACCAAAACCTTGATATGTAATTACATTCCTATGCAACACTTGCTATAAGATGGACAGATCTCTCCATCTTTTAATAGAACTGACTCTATCTCCTTCCATTTTTGGATGGAGGAGGTGAAAAGCCACTCGAAATTTGATGGAGATCACTCCATTAGAGACGGAGCTCATCCCATCTAAGATGTAGCAATCTAATATATCCATCTCAAATGGAGAATTCTGAAGAGGAATTGGATTTTGATGTTAGTGGTTTTAGTCTCTTTTTTATAAGGAATGATATGAACAAGAACTGGATTTTGATGTTCCTGGGTTTTTTCTCTTATGGAAGACGATAAAGATTTTGAGAATTGTGGTTTTAGTTCTTGTTGGTATTTGGGGATTAAGAGAATGAAAGAAAAAAAAAAAGGGAAAGAATGTGGTGGGCTGGTGGTGATGTTTGGAGAATGGAGAGCTAGAGGTGGCCACGATTATGGTTTGGTTAGAAACCGGCGGTTTCGATTCCGTGGCCACCAAAACAAAAACCATAACCGAAAAACCGGTTTGGTACACAGTTTGTAATTGTCGGTTTTACGGTTACGGTTACAGTTACAGTTACAGTTTGCGGTGGTTTTGGTTTCGGTCTTGGACGGTTTCGGTTTCGGTTTTGGACTTTTTTTTTTTAATATTTACTTTTTTTTATTTAAATTTTTATTTACAAGTGAGATAAAGATTGTTTGAAGAAAAAATAAGTATAAATTCTTGCCTAATAATAATTACAATCGAACAAAGTTTAAAAAAAAAAAAAAATAATTAAAAACATTTTCATTGAAGTATTTAACAATGTTTAAAAGAAAAGAAATTGACATTTATTAATAAATACAACTTTACAATTTTACAAAAATTTAAAAAAAAAATTAGAAATTGGCCTTGAAGGCTTGAATTCAAATATACAATATTACAATGTAACAAAGTTAAAATTAAAATAAATAAATTAAAAAAAAGAAAAAAATCCAGCCTTGCACTTAATTTTTACCACAATTAAGTTGCCTACGTATCCTCCACCAATGTAGAGGAATCAAATGCCACGTAATTCTTTTACCTTTAATTAATTGCTCGGTGTTGGAGGTTGGAAGTTGGAACGGAATCTATTCACTGTCTTCTATTCCCATGGTTTGGTCATTCACTATCTCCGGTTGGAGTTCTTGTTGTCTGTATTTTGTCTTTGTCCAATCATCAACACACACCTGCATTTCAAGTGATTGTGGACACATAACCAACCGTCTTGGTTCCAAAATATTTCCACTTGTACTAAATTCTTGTTCCACAACAACGGTAGAAACCGGCGTTCCAAGAATTTATTTGGCAATAATAGTCAAAATTGGATAATCCTGTTGATGACTCTTCCACCAAACCTGGATACTAAATTTTTCTTCTAAAAATTCATGAGTGGCTTCTAAATACCGGTCAAGCTCAGAGTTAGATGAGGATGAAGAAGATTTTTGTAATTTTTTGGCTCTTTAGGAAAACAATCGATCCCCTAAACCCTTTAATTGAAATTTTGAGGAAGTAGCAGTACCACCAGATATGGGTTGGGGTTGTGAAGCCGGCATGTTCAAAGACGGACCATACATTCTAAGATAATCATCATATAATTCATAAAGCAAAGTCTTAACGGAATTACAATAACTAAGGACATCAACTTCTAATCCTAAACTTTGGTAATAATGAGTTAAATAAACCTGCAAACATTCTAATTTAAAGCGTGGATCAAAACATGATACAAGTAAGTAAATATTTGGAATCTCTCCATAATACTGTAACCATTTTGTTTTCATGGCAGCAACACATGGACTCAATTGAACATCGAATTCACACTCACTAAATGCACCAGCAATATTAACACTTTGAATAAGAAATAAATGAGTAGTGGGATAGTAAACACCAGATAAAGTATTGGTAGAATCGTTAAAAACACGTAACAATTCAAGAATTTTTATACATGCATCCCAATGGTTCAATTGAAGAGAAATTGAAGGAACGTTATAAGTAATAAAAGAAACTAATAATTCATTATATTCAGCACTTTCATTAAACAACTTATAAGTAGAATTCCAACAAATAGTAATATCTCGAGAAAATTTAATGGTACGGATATTATTCTTATAGCAATATTTTAACCATTGTTTCTGGGTTTTGTTATGCCTCCAGATATAGTTAATACTATCTCTAATTAGTCTAATATAAGCAGAAAGCTGTGTTAATCCAGCTTTAACACACAAATTTAAAACATGGTATGCACATCTTTGATGAAATAATTTACCCCCAAAATAGGGATTGTACAAATCCTGTAATATAGGAATAGATGCGGTATTGCTTGCAGCATTATCAAAACCAATAGCAAAAATTTTGTTTTAGATATAATACTCTTGAAAAATTATTTTAAGGAGTTGAAAAATATTTTGAACTAAATGTGAGTCATCGAAAACACGAAATGCAAGAATTCTTTTTTGCATGTCCCATTCATTATCCATATAGTGACATGTCACACCCATGTATGAATGACTACCAAAATTGTCGGTCCATATGTCGGCACATGTGGAAACGCGACGTTGAAATTGATAAAAAAATGATTTCAATTTGTTTTTTTTTTCTCTTTTGTAAATGGTATTTAGTATACATGTGAGAGTGGATCTAAGAACACGTTGCATTGCAAGATTTAATGCATTTTGACAATAATTAACAAAACCTACTTTCTCACAAAAACCAAAAGGTAAGTGTTCAACTGCAACCATTAATGCTAATTCTTCCCTATTTTTTTTTTTTTCAGACGTATAGTGAAATAATTGATTAGAAGGGGTTTCGTACCTGGAGATTTGGGCTTGGTTACTAGCCTTCTCGTATTCGGATGGGTGACTTTTTTTTATATGGGCTCAGTACGTGCCATATCCGAAGGATTTGGCAGTCATGTATGATTTGGGGCAGTAATTGCACTGGATTTTGACAAATCCACGATCTAACTTAGTTTCCTTCATATGCACTCTGAAAAGTTCGGACTTCATCGGCTTTTCTTCTTCACCTTCACCTGCAAAAAAATCATTTGAAGGGAGTGGGGGGTCAGATATATTTTCATTAGTATCAGGAGTATTGGGAACGGGGTTCAATCCGTCAAACTCGAGAATTATTAGAGGGGGATTAGGTCTAGAAGGGTAATTGGATCCAAATCGATCTTGAAGGAACTCTTGGTAAGCTCAGTTGTTATAAGTGACATCACCACCAACGTGTTCCAACAAGTTTTGCATTAGACCCTTTCCTTTGTCCAAATTTCTTGAACCATCTCCCCTACTTGCCATTGAAAAATTAATAATAAAAATATATATAGATATATGTAAAGAAAATATTGTTGGAATAATAGTGGTAACAAGGTAAAAAATAAAAATAAAAATAAAAATAGATGATTGAAAAAAAATAATATTGCTGGAATAATAGTGGTAAGTTGGTAACACTTAAAAAAAATTGTTGAAATAATAGTGGTGAAAAAAAAATTATGATAGTAAAACATAGAAGAAATAAAGATTGTTAATTTATATGTGAAATGAGAAGTAAAAAAAATTGTAGAATGTGGAGAGAATTTGAGATTGAGAGATTGATAGAAGTTGAGAGATTTTTTTTTTTTTTGGGGGGGGGGGGGGGGGGGGGGGAGGGGCGGGGGGGGCGGGGGGGGGCCGTCGGGCATAAGATGACCGTTCATCTTCCCAACGGCCATATATATATATTTTCAAATTGGCTGCCACGTGGCAACGTTTGATTTGTCCTTTTTTTTTAAATTAAATCGTCGGTTTAACCCCAATTTCAAATCGTCTGCCACGTGGCAGCCTCTGATTCGTCCAACGTTTTTTTATTTTTTATTTTTTATTTTTAATAATAAAATCACCTGTTAAAACCACCGGTTTTAGTCTATTTTTTGGTACCCCAAACCATAACCGTAACCGTGGGAAACCGGTTTTGGTCTCGGTTTTGGTTAAACTGCGGACAAAACCGAGGTGCGAAACCGTGGCCACCTCTAGTGGAGACTAATTTTTTGCTTAAAAAAATATATTTTACATATTTATTTTAAAATAAAATATATATAAGTATGAATGCTTTAGTCCTTTCATGTTAAAAAAGTGAGTAACAGTCAGAGTTAACGAGTTATATAACAGTAATGAATATCGGTATAAATATAAACAAAAATTGCATATTTGCGTAATTACATAATGTTTGTGTTATAAAATAGAAAGAAAAAGTAAAATAGATGAAGAACGATAGATAAATAATTAATATATAATTGAGAGATAGATGAGAGAGAAGAATTTAATCAAGAGAGACGAGAGAGAGAGAGAGCAGTGCATAACTTGTATAATTGTATTGATCTTTTACAATTTTTCTAACCAACCATTTACAAGAGAGACAAACCTATATTTAGGCAAACAAAAGAGAGAGGGCAAGCGGGTGATATCAGGTGAGTGGGAGAGGCGGTGAGATCAAGTGGGCAAGTGAGTAGGAAAAATATTTGTGAGATATTTGTTTGTGATATTTGTGTGATATTTTGTGTATAACACATGTGGTAAATCCACATATATTATAACAGTTTGCACAATTTCCCTTAAATCTTAATATATTACTATTTTGAACTAAAAGGAGGGAAGCACATCCCTGTAAAAAAACTTCTAGCACTCTCTAATCTATGTCTAATATATGATTGGTGGGCTAAGAGCATCTCCAATGGTATAAGCAAATTTAGGGGGGTGTATTCAATTAGGATTCTTGAGGACATTTAAAGACATTATAAATCCTGGTGTATTCAATTAAGACATTTAAAGACTTTAAAAGAGTCTATATGAATCCAGTGGTATTCAATTAGGATTTCTATGGACTTTTAAAGAATCCTTCCAAATCTAGGTGTATTGAATTGGGACTTTAAAAATGTCTACAAGAATCCAGGTGTATTCAATTAGGACTAGATTTTAAAGGATTTTTTTAGGTCATGGATTTTGGTGGATTTTGGTGGACTTGATGGTGAGAGATATAAATATCAAATGTCATAACATGTCCGGCCTTCTTTCCAGAGATTTTGGTGGACTTTGCTCTCTCTCTCAAAAAAAAAAAAAAAAAAAAACGTGTTGCTTCTTGTTCTTGCACTGTCTTTGGGTTTTCTTTGTTTGTCTTCTGTTTGCTTCCTGGTGTCGGTTGATGCCCTTAATAAAATGAAATCAGAGCAACAAAAAAAATAGTGCATGATGTTGAAGAGTACCCGTTAGCGGATCTGTGCATGGCGTTGCTGAACGAGGAGAGACCAGAGCTCATGGCAGCAAAAAAGCCCGTGTTTTGATTCTTCTTGGTACTGCCCATCTATGTTGAATTGGAATCAGATTTGGATTGAATTCGATCAAATTTCCGTGTAGAGAACGAGAAAGAGAAATCAAATCAAATTTGTGAGCGAAATTAGCTTTTAAATGAGAGGAAATTAATTTTTATTGAGCGTTATTTCAGTTGATTGGCATTTGGATGGATTGAATGGTGTCGAATGGATGTAATGGCCTTGTAAACGGAAGACGTTATGTTATTTGCAACTAAATATTCTTATGTATCAGCAAATAATCTTTATATGCGAATGAACCAATGAACATCTTTTATGTGCATCTTTACAAACAAAACAGATATGGTTGCAGAATCCACAGACAAATGATGGAGATCGGTTTCATGAAAGCTCACTTGAAAATTGGAAGTTCCCACTTATGTAGTTATGTGTCTTCAAGTTTTCTGGTTAAAGGGAGATTGAGAGGAGTCGTCGAATTAAAGGGAGGGACTACACGTCGAATTTTTTTAGCGGTTTTTACATAATTAATTTCGCTCCATTTTTCTTTTTCTTTTTTTTAATATATATGTGTGTGATTGGTATATTTTTTATAAGTTTTATTTCAATATATATATATATATATATATATATATATATATTTAAAGTTCTATTGACAAAATAAAAAATACATTACACGTCAAATTTTATTTGAGTAACTGGTGTATCAAATTTTGCTCATTCCAACTTCAAAGGGATTTTTTTTTATAATTAGCTATAATTAGCTTACTATTGATAAGTCAGAGATAACAAATCCATGAAAATCCATGGATGTCTAAACAAATCCATAAAAATCTGATATAGATGTCTAAACAAATCCATAAAAGTCTAAGATAAATGTCTAAACAAATCCATAAAAGTCCATGTGGATTTATAAAAGTCTATAGAAATCCATGAAAATCCATGAAAATCCGTCACTTAAAAAATGTCTTTAAATGTCCTCAAGAATCCTAATTGAATACACCCCCCTTAGATCCTCAAAAGTTGCCACATCAGCATTTGAGGATTGTTTTAAGGGATTGTTAAATTTGATGATTGTATAGTCCATAATGGTACACTTGTAATGGTACATTATTATTATTTTTTTTTTGCTAAAAAAATTAAAAAAATTATAAAAGACAAGAAAATGTATATAATATGGGTATTGGTCCATTCGTAATGAAGAGACGAATTTTAACTGATTGAAATTTTTTGGGTCCAAATAATGATAAGATACATAGGTGATCAGAGAAAAAAATAGGAAAAAAAAAAGCAACAAAAGAGAGAGAAAGGATAAAATTACAACAGTTATTTTGGGTTAAGTTTGTATTTGATGATTGAAAGTGAGTTTTGGATAAATAATCAAATTTTGATTATTCTCCAACTTTTGAGGATACCATTGGAGATATTCTAAATCTCCAACTCTCCAACTCTCCAACTATACGTGAATGTTTCTAAGAAACTCGAGTACTCGAGCACTCAAGAGCTCACCAAGCAAACAACCTCTGGAAGCTATAAAATGATAATGGCAACCGAACCATAGCTAGGTTAAAAAGTAGGGAAATTATCATTTTCCCCCCTGAGGTCCCTCTAGTTTCAATAATAGTTGTTCAACCCCTGATGTCCAAACTATTGGTCATTTTGCCCCTTCTATCAAGTTTTCCATCCAAAATCTCTTTGACCGTTAATTAAAAAAAATAAAACACCTCCACTAGAGATTGAACCATGAACCTTGAGGTTAAAACCACAAAGCCCTAACCAGCTGAGCTACTCAATATAACTGTTGAAGATTTGTTGATATATATATATATAGTCTTTCTATTATCAATTCGAACTGACAAAAGATATATCAGTTCCTTGCATGTGAGCCATTGGATTTAAAAAATGCTTTAACAAGTACATGCAGTCAAGTCAAAGTATTTAAATCCAATAACCCACATGCAAGAAACTGATATATCTTTTGTCAATTCGAACTGATAATAGAAAATTTGTATATATATATATATAGTTATATAATTTGTTTAAAATAATTTAAATTTGTTTATATAATTTAAAATAAACTCATATTTAATAATAATATATAAAATTAGATTTTTGAAAAAGAAAAAGAAGATAAGAAAATAAAAGGAAACCCAAAGAATCCAGAAAATCAAAGCCCCATAATTTATTTTTATTTTTTTTGAATTTTTTTCCTTTTCAAAAAATATATTATTTCAATTTGATTAAAAAAAAAAACCTAGACAATCAAAGCTCAAAAATTGAAAAGGGAAAAAATTTAAAAAAAAAAAAGAAAGAAAATAATAATAATACAAATTTCCTTTTTTTGAATTATTTTTCCCTTTGTTTTCTTATTTTCTTTTTCATTTTCATTTTCATTTCCATAAATCTGTTTTTATATATTATTATTAAATATGAATTTATTTTAAATTAGAGTAACGCTAGGATTCCCAAATTGTTTCCCAAATTCCTTCCCAAATGGTGTTGGCACGTGAGGTGTCAACATCACATAACTCACCACGTAATCTTATGATTTACAAGATGTTGACACCACACGTGCCAACACCATTTGGGAAAAAAAAAATTGGGAAGCATAGCATTACTCTTTAAAATATATATATATATAAGTTTATTTTAAATTATATAAATAGATTTAAAGTATTTTAAACAAATTATAGAACTGCGTTTTAAATTTTTAATTAACAGTCAAAGGGATTTTGGATGGAAAACTTAATAGAAGGGGCAAAATGACCAATAGTTTTGGTTTCAGGGGGTTGATCGGCTATTATTGAAACTAGATAAACTAGTTTATCTAATATGGCAAACCTCGGGGGGTGTGATGATAATTTCCCTAAAAAGTAAGATTTTCACTAAAATTTTAAAGTCACGCCGTCTGTGGGGATCGAACCCACGACCACGTGGTTAAAAGCCACGCGCTCTACCACTGAGCTAAGACGGCTTTTTGATTTTAAAAAAACAGAGTTTATATATTTCTAAATATTAAATGATTTCAGATTTATATATTTTACCGAATTGGATATTTGGATTGGATTGCATAGATTTAACTAGATTATATTGGATTTAATTGAATATTTATGGATGTTTTATTTTTTGCATTTAAAATTTAATGAGTATGAATTGAAACTATTAAGTTGTTTTTTTTTTTTTAAGTGGTCAAACAAATTAAAAATGCCCAAATACAACTTAAAATAAAAATGTAAGAAATTATAACTTCTTACTTAATTTTAAATCACAGGATTACATTTAATATTATTTCTTTCAAGATTATCCTCTCAAAGATGGCATATTTCCATTTTTATCATAATTTTATATTATATAAATTTCTTTCTTTTAACATATTACTTCTGATAAATAGCTTAAAAAGAAACATTATCACTTTTAACATCATCGTCGAACATTCATTTCCAATTTTTTTGTGAAATCAAAATCATTATTTATCATTTTTTTAAACAATTATTTTTTATATTTTAATCATGAATAATATCTTATCAATATTACATAAAAATTGTTTAGGATTTGTTAAATTATTTTTATTTAGTTGTTTGTATAGTATAAAATGAAAATACTTAACAATTAATACTAACAATGGTATAAATATCAAATTACTTATTTTCAAAGCATCTTATCTGTAAAAAAATAAACAAATTGTCACTATATTCAGAGGTGATAAAAATAGAAGAAACAAACAAATTATTCAGTTTCAGGTTTTAGTCTTTATTTAGTTTTCAATAAAATCTTTAGTGTCTTCAGACAACCCCTAACTCTTTTGTACTAACGAATTAATAAAATATTTGTTGTTCTCTCTTAAGAGATCCCATATTTTAACATTTAGTAAGAATCTTGATGAAATTCATCGATTTTAATGAATTTGGATGCGAATCTTTCTCTAGATGCAAGTTTAATGAAATCTACTTGTAAACAAATTTTGGAAAATTTTCGAATACATTAAATTTTTTTCTTTTTATTTTTTGCCCCTTTTCCTAATGCTTCATAATATAAAAAATTGGGAAAAAAAAAAAGTTATATATGAGTGAAGTTTGAAAAATAATTAAAGATCGTGTTTATCAATGTTAGTTTAGATTTTTAGAGTGGTGTTTATATGATTGAAGTTGATTTTCATATATTAGTTTTTCATTTTTATATTAATAATTATTTCAATTTTTTTTTTTTTTGAAAATATAATTATTTCAATTTTTATATTTAACAAAATATGTAATAATCAGTTTATGAACATTTAAATTAATGGGCAAAGTTATCAAATAAATGAATAATAAAATATTATAAAGTAATTTTTTTTTCTTTAGATATAATTTGAATTAATTTTATAAGAAAAATTCGTTATTAAAATTAATCATATATTGTCATGTTAATCTCCGAGCACCTAACAGTCTTAAAAATTGTTTTGTAAGAATCACTATTGACACAAATAACTAGTAATCCTTAGTGGTAGCCATGATGTACAATGATGCTATGATATTATGACATTTTGGTCATAAAAAGTATCAAAATACCTCGTAAGTGGTTCAAGGTTTAGCCCCATGGCATCGTCGTTGATGCATGGAGGGAACATGTTGTGTCAACATCTTTTTCTAAAATTATTTAAAGTTAATATTGGCATATTGCTATCAATTTCAAAAATATTAAATATAAAAGTTCAGCTTTTATACATAAAAACCAAAGCAATTATATATTTTAAATTATTTTGGATGAAATAAATCATTTTTAATAAAAACAAATGTACTTTTATGATGTGTTTACTAATCAGTAATTAAACTCAGGAAAGGAAAGGAAATTAAGTTACTGATTTATGAATTCTAGTGTTTACTAATCGTCACGGACGGGGCGACCTGGGGGAGGGCTGCTACCCGAGAGAGCGGGATCCGCGAAGTCACCCAGCTGGGAGAGATGGGCCGCCGTGGACGACGGCTGCGGAAGCGTGGTGGAATGTTATGATCCCACATTGATTAAGTATGAGATTAATCAATGGTATATAACTCATTGGGCACCCTCTCCTTACAAGCCGGTTTTAAGGATGGATGAGTTCTACCTAGTGGGTTCGTATCAAATGGTATCAGAGCCGGCACCATGCCGAGCAGTGGGTTCGTCACGGACGGGGCGACCTAGGGAGGGCTGCTACCCGAGAGAGCGGGATCCGCGAAGTCACCCAGCTGGGAGAGATGGGCCGTCGTGGACGACGGCTGCGGAAGTGTGGTGGAATGCTATGATCCCACATTGATTAAGTATGGGATTAATCAATGGTATATAACTCATTGGGCACCCTCTCCTTACAAGCCGGTTTTAAGGATGAGTTCTACCCAGTGGGTTCGTATCAAGTGAATTTTTAGGGAATTAAGTTACGTGGACCCCACTCTCAAATCAGTAATTAAGTTACTGATGGAAAGAGAATTTGATTCCCCCCACCCACCCACCCACCCTAAGAATCAAGCTCCATTTCCTGAATGAAAAAGGGAATTCATGTATTTTTACTAAAATATCCTCACTTATAATATTCATGTATTTTTTTTTTTTTTTCATTTTACGTGAAGCACGTATTGCATATTCATATATATTTTGTTTTTTTTTTTCTTTTTACTAAAACAATATTACATATTCATATATATATATACACACGTGCTGCTGTTTTGTTTAAGTTTTTTTTTTCTTTTTCCATTAAGCATGTACTGCATATATATATATATATATATATACTACAGTGACTTTAATTTTATATATACCGTTTTGTTTAAGTTTTTTTCTTTTTTCTTTTTTCCGTATAGTATGTATTGCATATATATATATATATACTACAGTGACTTTAATTTTATTTGTTTTCATTTTAATAATTAATTAAGTACTGTATGAGCTAATGGTTGTATATGTTGAGTTATTTTGTATTTTAATTTTCAAGAGAAGGAAAAAAAGCACCTAAATGTGAGAAATTAATTCGACATCAAATTAACTATGCTTTCGAATCTGAATTACTCCTCAATTTTTTATTATTATTGACTAATTGGTTGAAAGTTTACAATATAAAGATGTTAATTATTAGTTATAGTGTTATGAGCGGTATAAAAAATAGTTTTTCATAATAAAAAATATATTTCAACATATTATATACACAAGGGTATTTTTGTAATCACCTATATATTATTCTAATTCCTTAGTTGAAGTAAACACTAGAAAAGGAATAAATTTGATTCCAGTTCTGATTCTTAAATTGTTAGTAAACACTGAAATGGAATTTAGTAACTTAATTCTGATTCCCCTCCATTCCCGATTAGTAAACACACAGTTATATCAATTTCTCCATAAAATTGATGTATTTTAAAATTATTTTTGGAAAAAATAAGTTAGGTTTATAAGGAAAAAAATAGTTAATAATTTATGCCTTGGGTTTTAGATTAGTTGTTGTATTTTTTTTTATTTTTTTTTATTTTTTTGAAGTATTACAAGAACTTTTACAATAGGACTGTCGGAACCTGCTTAGATCAAACGATACATGTGTGGCCCGGATATCTACTCCCATGACGGGAGATAATTACTCCCACAACTCGGAAAGAAAACTCCTCACACATGCTTGTAAAATGAGCTTGGTGGGATTTGAACCCCTCATCACTTATGTGAAAGGAAGGTGCACTAACAGCTCTCCTAAGATACATAATTTTGTGGTCTTCCACTTAGGGCCAGTTTAGTATTGCTTTTGAGAAGTTAAAATCAGTTTATTTTATAATTTTGACATAAAATAATGTTTGGTAAAACTTTCAAAAGTGATTAATTGATAATTTGGCAAGTTTTGACAGTGATTTTGAGAAGTGGGTAAGAGGTTATTTTTTAAAACTGATTATGGAATAATCTATTTCAGCATTTAATGAATCTTTTAAAATATCATTATTATCCTTATGAAATCAAATTAAAATCATTTATATATCTTATTTTATCTAAAAATTAAAGATTCTAATTAAATATTGATTTGATTTATAAAATCTTTTAAAAATATTTTTATTGTTCTTATTATCATTTTTTTCCAATTTGAATATTCTACTTAAATATTGATTTAATATAATATAATAAATGAAAAAAAATGAAATAAGGTTCTAAAATCTTGTCTATTTTAGTCATTGTAACTAATTTTAACACTTTTGAAATAAAATTACCAATCGTATGTATACTGCTTTTGAGCTATACAGTAGTTTTAAAAGTATAATTAACCAAACGTATGTTAATTAACTTTACAACCGATTATTCATTCAGCACAACTAACAATGATTATTATAAAAGCTACAGCAATACCAAACTGGCCCTTAGCCCTTTGGTCTCAAAATCTTTAAAGCCCCTTTATAAAAGAGATAAGATTGATTGTTTTCTACTGCTAATGAATGAAAATCTTTGGTCTAAATGGTTTGTCTTTAGCAATGTTTTATGAGTGTTGGGAGGTCAATACAGAAGATTTATTGGCTATTTAATTGTCTGATTTCAACGAAGTATTATTTCAAAAAAAAAAAAAAAACCAAAGAAGTATACTATCGTTCTTAAGAATTATAGGCCTATTATAACTAGGGATAGCAACGGGTCAGATCAAATCGGATTAGAAGTGCCCTATACCTAAAACTCGATTTGCATGAGTTGTCCCAAACCCGACCTGTGCTTTGAATGGGTTTTCATTTTCCGCCCCAAACCAGACCCAAAAATGACAAGCGGTGCCCCATACTCAACCCAAAATGACTTGTTTCATTTTTTTTTTCTTAAAAAAAATTATCAAACCACCAAATATACAAATCATTTTACCATACAATTGAATTTTAGAACATTGACTTAAATTTTAACATTCAATTAAATTTTAAAATACATTTAAATTAAATATATATATATTCACTTTTTTTCTTTTTTTACTGAAAATTTAAATATACACTTAAATACAAACATACACTATAGAAAAACATTTTAAGATACACTTAAAATTCATACATAAACTTAAATTTAATATAACAGAACATCTAAGTTTAATAAACTTTAAATTCAAACATAAAATGCAATTAGTTAAAAAGACAAAGAGATTAGAGATTTATTTTTCCCTTTATATTTTATATTTTAAAAATTAATTATATAAATACCAGGTCAAACGGGACGGGTTGGAGCATAAGAGGTTGACCCATACCCGACCCGAACACTGTTTTAAGTGCTCCTAACTCCCCCCGCATGGATTGGAGCCCCACCGGTTAGGAGCGGGTCGGAGATTTTTACCATCCCTAATTATAGCCCATCACCATGGTGGCCACCACCGAAGATATTGGTACATGTGCCAAACGTGCTTTTTACAAAACAATTTGTAAGACTATTTGGTGCTCGGAGATTGAGGTTTGATAGTATAAGATTAATTTTTAAAATTGGTTTTACTTATAAAATTAATTCAAATTATTTCTCTATAGAACAAGTTATTTTTTAATATTTAAACTAACTGTGTTTAACGCAAAATCATAGCTCTATCTAGTTGTGTATCGCAGCTGTTGAAGAAAAGCAATCAAGTGAAAACATATAATAATCATGAGTAGGTGATGCATCTATCTTATGACTGTGACCCAAAAATGGTCTTAATTCATAAGAAGTTTTGAGATTTATTGGGCTATTGCCTTCAAAATAAAACTTGTAATTATCAAAAATTTAATCGATCCACTAACATAGTGTCCTTTTAGAAATTTTACACTGAGCTACGATATAATAAACCTTGCAAAAACAATGATCAATATAATCCATGGTCATTGTTTGATCTAACTGTTTACTCTTTTGGTTGGCATGTAATTAAGAACAATTTTTAATCCTGGACTTATTGAGCTTTGTAGGAATCTAACTCATTAAGCATATATGAAGCCACCGGTTTATTTATTTGACATAATGCATTAACATTATAATGTTATACCTAGTTTGAAACAATCAATTCCTAAACAAATATACCAATTAATGTCCAAACTCTAGTTGCCATATGATGACATGATTATAGAATTCACCGTTGTCGATTTCAATGTTAATATAAATTTGCAATTAATAATTAATATGGTTCATGCATGTAACTTATCATAATATATAAGTTTCCACGGATGCACTTCACATCTATATACTAGAAGGACCACTGAGGAATATCCATTAGTTTTTTCATTTTTATTCAAGACTAACATCTAATCTAATATAATTTTAAATTTTACATGACGAAAGATGAGTAAGCCATTATCTTACAGAAGGAGCAGCAATAGAAGTTAGGGTAACTGAAGCTCCGATTGTACATGGCGCAATAGTATGCTACCGTAAAGTCAACTAATACATGATTTTGAGGTCTTCGATCTACTAAGCCCTTTGGTTTCAAAATCTGTAGAGCCCTTTTATAGAAGATATAAGATTGGTTGTTTTTACTGCTAATGAAAGAAAACCTTTGGTCTGAATGGTTTTTCTTTTGCAATGTTTTATGAATTATGAGTATTCAAAGGTAATTACAGAAGATTTATTGGCATATCTAATTGTCTGATTTCAAAGAAGCATCATTTCCAAAGAAGTATAATATATTTCTTGAGAATTATAGGCCTATTATAGCCCATCACCACGGTGGCCACCATCGAGGATTACTAGTACATGTGTCAAACGTGCTTTTTACGAAACAATTTGTAAGATTATACTTCTTTGGTGCTTAGAGATTGAGATTTAACAGTATTGGATTAGTTTTAAAATTGGTTTTACTTATAAAATTAATTCAAATTATTTCTCTAAAGAACAAGTTATTTTTTAATATTTCAAACTAATTGTGTTTAACCCAAAATCATGGCTCTGTCTAGTTGTGTATCGCAGCAATTAAAGAAAAACAATCAAGTTAAAACATATAATAATCATGAGTGGTGATGCATCTATCTTGTGAATGGGACCCGAAAATGGCCTTAATCCATAAAAAGTTTTTGAAGGAATATAATTTATTGGAATAAAACTTGTAATTAATAAAAATTTAATTGATTCACTAACATTGTATCCTTTTAGAAATTTTACACTGAGCTACAATATAATAAAACTTGCCAAATCAATGGTCCAATAATGAATGGTTAAATAAATTATAACAATCTATCCTAAAAAAGATTGAGAATAATCCCTACATTCTTAAAAGGGCAAATATTTATATTTAAATACTTACTCTAATTTGGATAGCCGTGTTTTGAGTCCATGAAGCGTTATATACTTATATTGCATGAAAGAGACACACATTAACCTATTTGCGTCGATACCATCCTGGGCTATGCCACTGTTTACCGAAACCATGGACTTATCCAAAAATTAACCTAAAATAAATTTGGAAATTAAAAAAAAAAAGTTAATTCTAGATTAAAAAAAATTACGAAAAAACACATTTGCATTGTTTTTTGTAATGAGATTTTTTTACATTAATTAATTTGTATTGTGAAGGATAAAAAAATGATTCTTGTAAGGGGTAATTACCCTGGTGGCCATCAACTTTTGCCATCATTATCAAAATAGCCACCAAATGGGGAAATGGATAGAAAATGATCATTTTTAGCAAACATTGTTGCACTAATGGTCATTCTATCCATTTCCATTCAATTCCATCCAATGAATGGCATTTTGGTAAATAAGGGGATGACATTAATTTATTTCAGATGTTTTTTGGAAATCAATTTTTTCTTTTATTTTTTAAAACAAATAATTATATTGAGTGTGTATATACGTATAACATATCTCAAACATATATATATATGTATTTCTTTTTTAAGAAGATTAAGGCTACAAAATCTAAAAATTCTAAAAAATATGTTTGAGATAAGTTGAAAAGAAATATATATATATATTCTTTTTTTGAGAAGATTAAGGCTATAAAATCAGAAAATTCTAAAAAACATATTTGAGATAAGTTGAAAAGATATATATATATATATATATATTCTTTTTTGAAAAGATTAAGGTTACAAAATCTAAAAATTCTAAAAAATATATTTGAGATAAGTTGAAAAGAAATATATATGTATATATACATATATATATGTTTGAGATATGCTATATGTATATGTACACACTAAATATAATTATTTGTTTCAAAAAACAAAAGAAAAAATTGATTTCCAAAAAATATCTAAAATAAATTAATGTCATCATTATATTTACCAAAATGCCACTTATTTGATGGAATTGTATGGAAATGGATGGAATGGCCATTAGTGTAACTATGTTTGCCAAAAATGGCCACTTTCCATTCTTTTCCCTATCTAGTGACTATTTTGATAGTGGTAGCATAAGTTGATGGCCACCGAGGTAATTATCCATTTTTGTAATGTCCAAAATTCAATCAAAAACAAATACGAATCCGGTCCGAAATTAGACCAGAAATATCTAATCCAAAATAAATCTGGAAATAAAAAAGAAGAAGTTAATTTTACATTAAAAAAAATTACAAAAACACATTCACATTTTTTTTTAATGAGATATTTTATACTGTGAAGAATAGAAAAAAAAAATGATTTTTTTTCAAGTCTGAGATTCAATCCGAAAAAAATCCAATTCTGATCCAAGAAAAAATTCTGATTTTGATTTGAAAATATCCGAATCCCAAATTTCGAATTCGATCTGGTCTGAATTTCGGATTGGAAGACAATTTTTTTAAAATTTTGTCCAAATTTATTCAAACCAAAACCGATCCAAATTTGGATTTGAATAATCCGAAACTGATTCATTTGACGTATATCGTTTGACATCACTATATACGCAGGTCACACCGAAGTATTTTTCATGAAAGTAACTGTTAATTGGATTTCTTACAAGTATTAACCATATAAATACAAGATTTTCCTCCAAAGTCCAAAGTTACAAATATTAAATATAGTGTCATGTTAATACTACCCTGCACATTATTTTCATATAGAAGATGAATGAACAGAGAGAACTACTTACTTCCAAAAAAAAACTACGGAGAGAACTATTAATCGGTGGGGGTAACCAGCTAGGAATTCACTGTTTGTTAAGATGATAAACGGATCAAGCTTCTTAATAAAGCTTCCGATTATAGTGAATCGTTGGAGTCATCAGAGTCTCGCTTCTTTCAGAATTCAGGCTCCCCATCATTAGCTCCTGTCTCGGGTGCAAGCACTGGTGGGGCATTCTCACTTGCACAACGTACATTACCATCACCGTCTTCCTCATGCTTGAACCATAATATGATTAAGACATTCAATCATGAAATAAAGTGAGCTGCATCCGGACAATGATTCCATCATTTGCAAACAGCATGTGCTGATTTGGATGATTTGGATGAGGTGGCAATTTTTGATTGGATGAGGTGCAACACTCAGCATGTGCTGATTGTTGCACCAGGTGCATGTAAGTTTTTCTCCCACAGTACAAGGAAGATCCAGCAGAGATACCGCGAAATGGTCATCGCCTATGACAAACGTCCCACTCCTTCCATCATCTGCAAAGATATTTCAAGTTCAAGAGTCACACACCAATTTGTATGTAATCTTACATAAAGGTGGAAGCACAAAGAAAAAGATGGCTTCAACTGCTCTAAGTTAGGAACAGAATCAACAAGTTAGTACAAAAAACAAAAAAACAAAAAAGATGGAGAAAGTTCTTGTCAGCTTATCATTTAAGCACCAAAAGCATGAAGCATACTTCCATACAAACCTGATGTATTAAACAGAAGATTAAATAACAAAAATCAAGTTAGAACACAAAGCGATTAACAAAACAAACTTAAAAGCCTCTCTAATCCTTGTACCAGCATGAAATATTAATGAAAACAACTAACTAATCTGTTTATGTTCTTCTCGCTTATTTATCGATGGATTTTACTTAGCAATAATCTTCAAATAATCAATTGTTTCTTCAGTACTCGATCACCAACTATTGGTATCACTCAAACTATTGCATTGCAAGAAAGAAAGAACATTTTTCTCACCAGAGAAAGACAAGTCCAGTGACTAGTCATTAGAAGCGTTTTTGCTCAAAAGGCGATCAATCTACTCTGCTCAGCAACGGAAGGAGGAACTCTGAGAATGAACTGCTCCTCCATGCCCCCCACAAAATTCAACACTTCCAATAACCCCTTAAAAACAAATTCCTCAACCTCAAAACTTCACCAAGGAAATCCCAAAAAACTTTCCTTCGTATTCGCAATCTTCATCCTTTCTGTTTACTGTCAAGAACAACAAAAAATTTACAACAAATCACAGAATCATATTAAATCAACATCAACGTTTCACTGAAAACAAACTCAATCCCAAAAATACTCAAGCTGGGAATTCTATCAAACACCTTTAACTGCAAAATCTGAACATTCCCAGAAACTTAAATAGGAAAAAACAAAGGAAAAAAAAAAAAAAAAAACACCTTTAATTTATTGATCAAACATGTCAAAAAACACAATTGATAATGGAATTGACGGAGATTGTATGCATCTAAAATTTATAACAACTGTTAGTTAAATAGATAAAAAGATGCAAAATTTCAAGCGAAAACAAAATGTGATTATCATAATTATAATAAAATAATATACATTTAAAATTATGATTGCTCGACTAAATTTGATTGACAACCGATTCAAGAACATACCCGGTGTTAAAAGCACAATATTAATTTTCAGTGTAACGCTACACTTCCCAATTTTTTTCCTAAAATCTTTCCCAAGTTGACGTGGCATATGAGTTGTCTTAAAGCATCTCTAATGCAAGAGTGGATTATGAAGAAAAAAACAAAGATATCACGTAGGATTAATAGACATTTTGTTAATAAATCTTTCTCCAATGCTGCCGTGCATATTTAACCTCAAACTGACGTGGCAAAAAAAATATTAGACATTGTCAACATTATCGTCTACTTTCAGACGGTCTGTTACATAGCTATTTTTTCGGTTGAACCAGCAAGTATTTAAAACTAACATTAGTTTTTCATCTATTTTTTGGTAAGGAAATAAAATAGAAAAAAAAGGATAGACACGTCATTACAAAATTTGTGTTTTAGACGAAAGCATTGGAGACGAAATTTTGAGTTGATTGTCTATCAATTCTATTTTTATACCACATAAGAAAGTCTTTTGATATTGTTGTCATGTCAACAATTATTGGTATACAAGTCACTTTTGCATTGGAGATGCTCTTACCACATAATCTCGTGATTTATTGGATGTTGACAACTCATGTGCCATATCAACTTGGGAAATATTTTGAGAAAAAAATTAGGAAACCTATTATTACTCTAATTTTTAATGTTTCTAAAAATTAAAAACTTTTAACATGGGAGGGGTATTTTAGTCTTTTTGCTTATTAAGTAAATTAATAATTTCATATTAACCCTAAAATTATTTGTAAATACAAATCTACCTAAAAATAATTTAAAATAACCTAAAAGACTCCATAAATATGAATATACCCCAAATTATTTTGCCACATCATCCAAAATATATTTATTAAACCAATTAACAAAACAAAAAATTTATCCTCATTTCCATCTTCATCTAGAGTTCATTTTTACTCACCCCCTTTTGAACATTACCTCCCTCCAAAATATATGATATGTATCCCAAACTTAATCCAAGGTTAACAACTTTAACTCTCATTTATGCACTACCGTTTTTACCCCCTCTATTGGTAAAAGTAACATAAAAGAAAAGGACACCATCGGAAGACAAAAAGAAGTCTTCTTCTTCTTCTTTGTTGTCTAAAAAAAAAAAGTTTGAGTTTTGTTTGTTTCAACTTTATAATGAACGTAAGTCGGCATGCTATTGTTGAAGCAAATTATGATGCTGAGCTTCATCCAAAGTATTTCTACTTTTGTCCAACTGTTTAGTTAATCAGGTGTATATTACTCTTGGTTAATAAGTCCTTTACTATAGATAGGATATGGCCCATTGTTTGTGCTTGATTAAGTGCACTAGAACAAGTACAAACAAATATCTGCATAAAAAACCAAGAGTAATATATACTTGATTAATTAAACAATTCATCTCTGAAATTTCGACTCCATTTCTTCACAGACTCCATCATTTCCAATTCCTCTCTGAAATTTCGACTTCACTTCTTCACAGACTTTTTCAAATTTTTACTCGTCTTTGTTTGAAAATTATTGATTGTTTTTAGTCCATGAAGAACACAAATAGGAGTTTTTATGCTTTTGTTCTCATTTTTGTTTCTTTAGCTTATGCAATTCATGTGATTTATACTGCTAATTATGTCCCGAGTGAACAAACTCTCCTGAATTGTGGAGAATCATCGATACTCAATGATACCGATACTCGGAGTTGGACTTCGGATGTTGGGTCCAAGTTCTTGTTGTCAGCCAAGTCTTCAATTTCCAAAGCCACCACTCAGGACCCTTTGGTCCCTAAAGTTCCTTAATCACAATCCGAGTTTTTATGGTTTCCCTATTGTTCATGGTCGTATGTTAGTGCGTCTTTGTTTCTATTCAAATTCGTACAATGGACTTAATGCTACCGATGCTGTATTTTCTGTCACGGCTTGCAATAGACTTAATGCTACCAATAATAAATTTTTCTTCTTGCCCGGGTCTTTATCTCTTCTTAGGAATTTTAACACCGCTCAAACCACAGAGGCTTTGAATTATGTTTATATTGTTAATGGGTACTTGATTGCAGGGGATGGTGATACTTTGACTATAAAGTTTACTCCATCCACGAATTCTTCAAATGCATACGCATTTATGAATGGGGTTGAGGTGATGTTTATGCCTGATATTTATAAGAATGATGATGGAACTTTGATATTGGTGGGTCAAAATTATCTAATTTACATTGACAACACTACTGCACTTGAGAATGTCTATCGTATAAACGTGGGTGGAAATGATATCTCACCTTTTGGTGATACTAGTCTGTTTAGGTCTTGATATAATGACCAGTCATATCTTTATGGGGCAAGATTGGGGTACCTGTGATTACTGATCCAAGCAAGACCATTATTACTTATCCTAAAGACATGCCTACTTATGTTTAGGGTTGCACATTGGGGAAATGGGGATGGATATAGGTCCCCCCATCCCCATCCCCACTTCTCAAACCCTTCCCCATCCCCCCCCCCCCCCCCCCCCCATTTGGGGAAAATGGGGATGGGGGAGTTTTGGGGGGAGGTCCCCCCATTCCCATCCCCAATTCCCCATTTTCCCTGCTTTTCCCCGTTTTTCCCCCTTTCCCCCGTTTCCCCGTTTCCCCGTTTCTCCATTTAACTGAAAATTACAAATTAAACTTTAAAAAAAAAAGCATTTCATTACAAATGAAAAAAAAAATACATTACAAAATAAATTATTTCAATAATTCAAAGTTTGAAACCAAGTCAACTTCACATATTAAGCTTAGAAGAAGAACTGAAACTGATTTGGAGAGAAGAAGAACTGAAGCCGTTGGATGGAGAAGCAGCCGTGTGAAGAACTGAAACTGAAGCAGTAGGAGCTGGTCGGAGAAGCAATGAGGGTTGGTCGGAGAAGAAGTGGGAGCTGGTCGGAGAAGAACTTGAGAGGAGATTGAGGACAACACTGTGAATTTGAAAGTGAAGAGAGGAGTCGTAGACTGAAAGTGAAGAGGAGGCAAGAGTGCAAGACTTTAGATCTAGGTTTTCAAAGAGTAAATAAGGTATTTATAGTTAGGTTTTTAAAGAGTAAGTAAGGTATTTATAGTTAGGTTATTAAGTGGTAAAAAAATTATAAAATATATATATAATTATTATTTTAATATTTTGGGGGAAATGGGGAAATGGGGATGGGGATGGGGATGGGGATCCCCATCCCCATCCCCATTTTACTATAATAGTGGGGGAAATGGGGAAATGGGGATGGGGGAGGGTCTCCCCATCCCCATCCCCATTCCCATTTCAATTTGGGGATGATTTTCATCCCCATCCCCCCCCCCCCCCCCCCCCCATTTCCCCATTTTCCCCCAAAAAATTTCCCCCAAATAGGGATAGGGAAGCGGGGAAATGGGGATCCGGGGTAAAATGTGCAACCCTACTTATGTTACACTTGAAAATATCTATTCCACTGCTAGATCGATGGGGTTGAATCCTCAAATCACTAGAATTACAATTTGACCTGGATCTTTATAGTCAATGTAGGATTCGTTTACCTGGCTAGGCTTCATTTCTACGAGGTTCAAGCAGATATAACCACAATTAATCAGAGAACATTTAACATTTTACTCGATAATGAAACTGCTGAGTTTAGGGCTAATGTCATTAGGTGGGCCAAACATAATGGAGTTCCAGTGTATAAGGATTATGCAGTGATTGTTCCAAGTGAGGGACCACAACAAGATCTATGGCTTGCACTGCATCCAGACTTGTCTACACAGTTTGAGTATGATGATGCGATCTTAAATGAGGTTGAGATATTCAAACTAAGTGATACCGATTGTAATCTTATAGGAGCCAATCCAATCCCGGGTCCTCAGCATATAGTTGACTAGTCTAAGGCTCTTACGTCGATCCGTGTAGGTAATTCAAACAAGCAGAAAGCAATCATCGATGAGGGAGTTGATAGAGGAATGAACTCCTCCATATATCTTCAAAATCGTCACCAACCCATCAATTTCTTCATAACTTCATCTCCATCACAGCCAACCAACACAAAATTCAAATCAATTTTAAGAACAAAATGACAAATCAAATAAAATCATTTAAAAAAAATCATCTAAAATAGCTAAAAAGAAAAAATGGAACAGATGTGCTCAATCTTTGAGTGCACTCAATCAGAGATGGAGATCAATGGATAAAGTAAACTCTACATCGTGATATGTATCTAATACATTCAACAGTAGAATGGAAAGAAATAAGAGAGAGATAGAAGGGGAGGAGAATAAAAGAAGACGGTTTGGGGAAGCATTATCAATAATATTCAACATAACCTCATTACAATTTCAATCAGCTATTTATAGGTTGAAGGCTGTGTTTGAGCTAGCAAAAACAATAATAAAATAAGTGTAAGGACTTCATATTTTGATTGGCTTATTTCGTTGACAACCCACACATAGGGATGATTTTGTAATGGATAGCTTAGGTCCTCGTTAGCAAGCTTCCAAGCATCCCCGGTGACTTCAAGAGCAATAGCGAAAGGTAAATCACTTGACTTGCCTTTTGAAGAGATTAGTTGCACACACACACTTCTTCATGCATGTTTTATTCATCTTGCATTTGTGCTTCAATTATTATGTGTGCATTTCTCACACTTCACACTTGCACCTCTTTGTTGGATTTTGTTGTGTGATATTGTCTAGTAATTCGTTTCCGTTTGAGTGATCGGAAACGTTCGTGCTTGCACAATAGTGTGCATGTCTTAACACGATGGTTGACCATTTGAGAAGGTCCTATTCTTCTCTTGGATAAGTGTTAGTTTTGGTTTGGTTATTTGGAGTAAAGTGTCTAGTTTCAAAAGATTGGATTTCAGTGTTTTAAATATTTTTCAAAACTGACCTTTTGTATGGTCTTGTGACCATAACTTTTTATAAGAAGATTGAAATTGAGTTTTGTAAAATTCTGGACAAACTAGACACCCATACCTTTTCAACGGTATATTATTCGTAATATTTTATTACCGTTTGGACTGGTTTTGAAATCTCCAAAGTAACCACCAAAACAGGGCAACTCTGTTGTTGTCCATTTTTGACCTTTGGTAACTCTATTGACCATAACTTTTTCTACAGACATCGAAATATCATTCTAGAAAAAGGAGTAGAAATTAGACAATCATACCTTTCCAACGATATATCATACAAAAGGTTTCGATGTCATTTGGTCATGTTTTGAAGCACTTAAAGCTGAAGCTGATACACTGTCGCACCCAAACCGCTGTTCACTCGCACTACGTACAACGGACACCTAATTGGTTTTTAAAACCGCTAGTAATTCGCCCAAAATCTACCATACGTACAGTGGTTTGCGAGGAAATTTTTTAAAAATTTTCCAAAACGACATAGCTTCAATTGGACATCATATATATATACCTCTTTGTCCTTAAGTTGAAAAAATGAGTCCAAAATCAAATTTTTAACTTAGAGTATTTTCCAAGAGATAAAATCATCCAAGAACTCATCTTTGATTATACAAACTCAATTCCATGTGCATCAAACATCATTTAGGATAATCTAGGATGAATATATGCATGGGTCTTCTTCAACAAACATGTTATAGTAAATTGAACACTAATTTCATCAAATCTTAGTGTTTTTACTTAGCAATTTATCTCATTTATAACATGTATGCTTTTAGATTAATTTCTACTTACAAGATTGAGATTATGTGTTGATTGAGTTGTTTTGTGATAGCTAGGTTTTTAAGTTTATTTAACATCTTGCTAATTTATCTCATTAAAATGATTGAGATTATTTGTGATAGCTATTGTATCTAAGATTGGTTATCCTTCCCATAGCTATGTTTTATGCCATGTCATTTAGTAAACTTTGATATCTATGATTGATTTTATTGTCATCATTTAATCCTAGATAAGCATTTAGTGTAACCTAGTATTAATTACATATTGGATATCATTGCATATTCACATAGGTGTTTATTAATCTCTTTATTGAGAAGTAAGTCTTGTGTGACTAAGGTGGCTTAGTGCCCAAGCAATTGGTCAAGTGTCACTGTAAAAGGCATGTGGGTAGATTAGAGGGTGCTCACGCCAATAGTAGTGTATCAGGGGATATCACTAGGGATTGAACCAAGAGTGGGGAGTAATAGTGTCTATAGCTTGAGATTATCTAGGGTGAGAGTCTGAGAATCACTTGAAGGTGTAACCATCTTTTCATATAGTAGATTTCGGTGACCATGTGTGGCACACATAACAGCCCATGGTTTTTCATTGTTGAAGGTTTCCACGTAAAAATCAAGTGTTCTTTAATTTCCACATTTTATACTTAATTTTGTTGTTTGGTGAATTGGGGTTATATTTGTAATATTGACTAATCCGAAAAATTTGGTAATAACGGATTAACAACCTATTCACCCCCCCCCCCCCCCCCCCCCCCTCCTAGGTTGTATTAGTAGACACACACATATAATATTTGTTTCAATTGATATCAGAACGGGTTCCTAGACATACTTAAGTGATCCTTGCTTATTTTTGTGTGTCTTGCATTTGTGTGCATTTTGATTATTGCATTCATTTGCATTCATTTTACTCAAACACTATGAGTGGATTTGAGAGACTAGAGGGTGCGTTACTCTCTGAACCGCCATTACTCACCAAGGAAAACTATTCCTCTTGGAAAGTAAGAATGGAAGTCTTTTTGATGGACTTCGATAAGCATGTGTGGATGTGTGTGGAAGAGGGATACTCGCCTCTCACAAAGAGACTAGAAAATGGGGCTTCTATGCCTAAGCCCAAGTCCAAGTGGACAAATGACGAACTCGAGGCTACATAATGGAATTCAAAGGGCATATGTGATATCTTGTGCAGTGGATGAGATTCAAGCCAAACTCATCCAAACCACTCAAGATGTTCGAGAAGCTTAAGAGATTCTAAGAGTCAACCACGAAGATACCATGAAGGTAGAAGATAAAAATGTGGGTACCTTGAAGATGAAGCTTCAATGTTTTGATTGTGGCGGCAATAGGCACATCTCCACGAATTGTGGTAACTCGAAGACCAAGAGTCAATAAGGCAAATCAAAGGCCTACTCTTATAGTGAGAGTAAAGAGAGCTACTCGGGTTCTAAGAGATGTGATAGGAATGACATAGTCTTTCCCGCTTTCCATGATGACAACTTAAAGGCGGCCACAAGACACCTATCACTTAAGGTCAACAACAAAGAAGCTAGTTCGAATGATGATCACCATGAAAGCACAAGTGGTGGAAGCTTCTATGAAGAAAGTTCTAGTTCCATGAACTTAAGTGATGAGGGTTTGAGTTATGAAAACTTCATTGTAAGTTTTCAAAGGTCCTTGAAGAAGAAAGACGAAGAAATCAAGAAATTTAAGAAGGAAAACCTTCAACTAAGGACCATGGTGGATGACTCCTTAAAGGTAGACATAATTGATGTGTCTAAGTATGAAAAAGAGATTGAAGATTGCCATCAAAGGTTGAAGGCAATGAAGGATGAGATTGCTAGCAAAGAAAATTCCTTAAGAATTGTCAGGGATAAAAAGATGAGGCACCTTCAAGAATTGAAAAAGGGTAAGCTCAAACAACCTCAAGCTCAAGGTAAAAGCAAAGTTTCACCTCCTTTAACATCCTATGAGGAAATTTGATCTTGGAAAGTCATCCAAGAATAGCCAAATGAAGATACCAACAAAGGGCGTTGTTCAATCTCAATACCAAAGAGCTCCATGCCCAAGCCTTCCTCAATCATGGTCTAACCAACCAAGAAAGCATGACATGCTACCTCAACCAAGGAGGTAATCCTATCCAGTTTAACAACAAAGAAGATGTGAACCGGCTCAACACCAAAGGAGACATCAAATGCATGATGAGTCTCCAACGACTTCACAAGGATATGGTATGACTTCTTACTTTATACCAACTTGTCATTATTGTGGTGTTGATGGGCATATTAGGCCTAAATACTTTAAGTACATTAAGCATTGTAGGGTTGAATGCATGAAAGAGAGAAAGAGGCTTAGAAAAGCATGTGCCTAGGAAATCTTTAGTCAATAATCCTAGGATCTCAAATAACATGTAAACTATGACCACTAGGCATGAAAATGTTTCACCTAGGTGGATGATAAAAGATGAACCCGTTTGCTACTGAGCTAACATGTCTCCCATAGGTTCAACTTGGACCAATAGACTTGGTAGGTCTATAAGACCTCATGCCCTTCATTAATGTGGTGTGGTAATTGACCCCATATAGGGAACTCAAGCAAAGAGAGCAATTTTGCATACTTGTCACATGCAAAAATTTGATAAAATTTATGCTTCTTTATTAATTGCTTGAGTAACTTGGTTGCACATATGCTTATATGTTTTTTTAATTCAATATGTGTGAACCATTGCTTTGAATGCAATCCATGTCATATTTATGTTTAAACATGCATTTTTGGACTATGAGATTTACTTAGGAAATACTTTTCGAATGACCTATAGTTATCTCTATGGCATGATGATTCTTTATATGACATGCTTAAATGTGAAAAGCATGAAATTCAACTGACATGCTTAAAAGTGAAAAGCATGAGTAACTTAGTTGCACATATGCTTATATGTTTTTTTATTCAATATGTGTGAACCATTGTTTTGAATGCAATCCATGTCATATTTATGTTTAAACATGCATTTTTGGACTATGAGATTTACTTAGGAAATACTTTTCGAATGATCTATAGTTATCTTTATGACATGATGATTCTTTATATGACATGCTTAAATGTGAAAAGCATGAAATTCAAATGACATGCTTAAAAGTGAAAAGCATGATTTCAAATGACATGCTCAAAAAAAATGAAAAAGCATGAATTGATGATTGCAATTCTTAAATGCAAAACAATGTGTGAAAAGCTTATAAGACTCAAATGAATAAAGGTCTTGCATCCATTCTAAAGATTTTAAAATCAAAAGTCTATCTTTCTTTATTTGTTGAACATGTCTACTATCATACGAGTTTCATACCCGGAAAAATCGAATATGGTGCAAAAAGTCACTCATGCCTTGTTTAACTTATAAAGTTTGATATAGTTGCTCATTAAAATTGAATGATTAACAATTTTATATCCTTACTTTGATTTATGACAAATGGTGAAATTGGTTTGAATTCTTTAGGAAACCTTTGTCATTTGCTTTGCCAAATACTATTACTTTTGGATTTGAATGCAACATGTCTTGCATGCAAAGCATTATAATCACACATTTTTATAAAATAAATCTCCTTGCTTCTCCTCCAATTAATTGTGTTGCATAAAGTGCATTATATGATTATACAAATGTCTTGTATGCTACTATCTCTCTTTACTACAAGTGACCCGGTTGGGGATACTCCTTTGTCTGTATCATGACAAAAAGTGGGAGTAGTATATGGTAAGAGAGAGTGCTAATTGAGACTAGCTAATTCGCACATTGGGGAGAGTGCTTAATTGTGGGGGAGTAACCCGTTGAGGGGGAGTATTGCATTGCACATTCATAGCATGTTGTTGTCCAGTGTGAGAGTCCGAGAATCACTTGAGGGTGTAACCGTCTTTTCATATACTGGATTTCGGTGACCATGTGTGGCGCACATAACAGCCCGTGGTTTTCCCTTGTTGAAGGTTTCCATGTAAGAATCAAGTGCTCTTTAATTTCCGTATTTTATACTTGATTTTGTTGTTTAGTGAATTGGGGTTATATTTGTAATATTGATTAATCCGAAAATTTTGGTAATAACGGATTACAACCTATTCACCCCCCTCTAGGTTGTATTATTAGACGCGCACATATAATATTTGTTTCAATAAACAATAGACTAACTAAACAAATTAATAGGGATGTGCACCACTTCATGCAATCGTGGAATTGCACCACTCATACCAATGTGGCCATGACACACTCATGAATCCCTCCTTATTTTAACAGCATAACTAATAACCCCATGACTAAGTCCCTTCCCTCTACATGACTTGCATGGCAAAAATTAAGCCATATCATATCGCTCCATCATTTTTTATTAAATGATGGAGGAGATCAAATATCTTCCACCCAATTGATGAAAAAGTTTAGATCTCCTTCATTCATTATCTTTATTTATTTTGTAAAAAAAAAAAAAAAATGTTTTTTTTTATTCAAGTAGATTTATAATTTTGGAGTATTTTTAAGTTATTTAACATTTGTTTTAGGTAGATTTGTATTTACAAACAGTTTTAGCTCGTCGTCGAATTATCCGTTTTACTTAATAAGCATAAAAACCAAAACTCCCCCTCTCAAGTTAACCAATTGCTTTTAACGGTAGGGGTAGGTTTGTGTTAATTTTGGACATTTTCTTGAAATTTTATGAAAGGGATATACTCAAGCCATATATGCTACAAGCAGGGCCGGCCTTAGGGCAAGGCAATCAAGGTCTTTGCCTACGGTCTCCTCTCTTTGGGGGGACCTCAAAAAAAAAATTGGAAAAGGAAAATTGAAAAAAAAAATATTTTCAAAGCATTAATTTGAGTCCTCATCTTTTTAGGTGGTCAAAAAGTTATTGAAAAAGAAAAAAATTTAATTTTCAAAAGCATTAATTTCTTTTGAAAGCTTCACCCAACGGAATTATTTCATTATTTGTCATTAATTAGGTAATTTGGAGTTAATTTATATATATATATATATATATATATATATGAACTCCATTTTCATTTTATAATTACAACATCATTTTATTTTATTTTATTTTTTACATTGCAAAACCTCCCACTACATCAAGATTTCTCTTTCATCCATCTCAATCAATATTCTTTTTCAATTGCAATCAATCTCTTGTGTTTCATTAAGGAAAAAAAAAAAAGAGAAGGTAAGTTTTAATTTATTTATTTTTAATTTAATGTTTATTTATATTTTATTAGTTTGATTTTTTTTAGGGTTTTAACTATATTAAGTAATTGATTGGGTTTGTTTTCTTGTAGCTATTGTGGAAGATTAAGTGTTACTTCAAATCTTCAATATTGTCGGAACTTGCTTCTTCTAAAAATCAGGTGCTATTTTTTCATTTTATTTGTTGACGGTGAAATTTGGATTGCCACGCACTCAACAATTATATCAATTTAATATAAAACAAGAAAATTAAGAACACATGCAAAAGACAAGTTTTACGTGGAAAACCCTTGAATGGGAAAAAACCACGGCGCCCCTGAGAGCAGAAGAATAATACTAGGTTTTCGTTGCTTAGTTACACGCTCAAATCTCTCTCACAATTGCTCTCTTTTCTTTCTCTAGATTTCTGAACCCCTTTCTCATGGGATAGGTGGTTCTATTTATACATGTTTACTTAGGGTTTCCCCTTGTTTTCAGTCGTGTGGGTAAAAGGTTTCCCTCTTTGATTCGTACTAGGATCCTTTCTCGTCACGGATCAGGTCTACTTTCCTTTTTATGATTCCTTGTTGCTCTAGGTCTTCTAAAAGTTTAGGGTTTATTTCTGTGTTTCTACCGAGTCGGTTCAAGCCCAGTGTGCTGGTCCAGCGAGTACCTTTATTTTCTGGGTATTGCGTATTTGGCGAGCACACTTCTATATTCGGCGAGTAGGTATTTAGCTTCGGCGACCATGTCTTTGACTTCCTTCTGGTTTAAGCTATTCTATCATTCTGACTTGTCAAACTTCCTTCTTTAACCCGGTCAATGAGTGACGTGGCAGTCTTTTGTTAGTTCTTTTGATGACATGTCAGGTTGGCGAATTTATACATACAACAATACCCCCATAAATACTTCGAGCTGGGCGAATGACTTGTTCTTCCCACTTCGTTTGCCTCTGCGAGTAGTATTTATAAGACTTCAGCGCATTTGTGTAATAACTCACTCTTTCCTTTTTTACCACACGTTGTTTCATTTAATTGATTCTTCTGGTGCAAGCTTTCAATTTGAGCCACACGATTTCTAGTGCTTCCATTTGTTTTGACAGATGAAGAGACATTCTGACTGCTTGGTTGTCCCCGAGATGCCACGTGTCCCTTACTTGGTGGTGGCTGTTGTGGCTGGTCACTGTAGCTGTCATTCTCATTAATTGCATAACATTTACTTGATTTCTTTTTTGTTTTTGAATTTCGAAGTTCCCCCTTTTGACGCCTAAACGTTTCTTCTTCTCCTTTATCCCCTCATATCTCCATTAATTTCTTTTCTCAGAAAAACAGAGCTCCTTCATCGTCTCTCTTTTCTTCTCCCTCAGAAGTTTCTACCATAAAATTTTCTCTTATTTATCTTACTGTCAGGCAGCTTGCTTCGAAATCGATCGTGGTGATTTCTCAGCGTTTCCCAAACCTTCTGCTCATCTTCCGATCCTAGGGTTTCCTGGTGAGTTCTTATGGATCCCTCCTTACGCTCTTCTCTTTTTAATCGGATGATGCAAGCTATGGAGCTTGGTGATAAGTGTACTGTGGACAAAATTGAATCTCTGATTCGTAATTTTTGTCCGGATTCTCCGGTCCCGATTTCTGTTTATGTTCCATCTTTTGAGGATACTTTTAATCCTGACATCTCTCCTCCGTCTTTTAACAGTGATTCTCCAGCAATGCCAAGATCTCCTAAAACCACAAGCAGTAAACGACGTGCCTCTAGGGCTCCTCGTGAATCTTTGCTGGATGCGCAGACGCTTGTTGACTCTGACGTTGAAGACCATCAGAGGGATAGGCTGCTTTTCTCGCCAACTCGTCCGTGTTCTTTTGATACGGAAGTAAATGTAATCGGCGAGGGCGAACTTCGTAAATACAAGAGTCGCTTCGACATTCCAGACTCAGTGACTCTTATGTTACCCGGCGACCGGGCTGTGTGGAATCCTCCTGAAAATGCAGTCACCATTTACGGAGCTATGCTCAGCTGTGGGGTTACTCTCCCTCTTCAGCCTTTTATCGCGAGGTTTCTCACCGAGGCTCAGATTGCACCGGCACAACTTGCTCCAAACAACTACAGGATACTGATGTGCCTGTGCCTTATGTGGAAGCTGAAGGGTTATGGGCCTCCTACACCCCGCGAGATCCGCCATTTTTATACTCTAAGACAGGCGGGCAATGGTGGCACATACTTCCTTCTCTCCTCACCGGTGGAGAACTGGATTCCTGAGGGTGTGGCGAACCCTGGTCAAGTCGAGGTCTCCAGTGATGAGAAAAAGAAGGGTTTCATCTGGGGCTTCCCTACTTCCAACAAAAGGTGGAAAAACAGTTGGTTTTTCACCGGCGGCGAGTGGGGTCGAGATGTACCAGCTCTCAATCGTCGTAATCTTTTGGCGAGGAAGGTTCCCAGGTATTTCACATCTTCTGAAGCCTGGTCGAAAGCGGCCCCAGTTTTGATGGATAGGGAGGTTTCTCACCTTGCCGCGGCGGCTGTCCTTCCTTTGGAATCAAGGGGTAGATCCTACCTCTTGGATGAGGAAAAAATGATCTCTCTGGAAATTTTCACACGGCTACATGCAAGGCTTCCTCGCTGTAAGTCTTGATTCGTTCCTTCTTTGTTTTATTCTTCGTTTTATTCTTTGTTTTATTCTTTTAGCTGACACTTGGTTTATTTCCCTTGCAGTGTGTGATTTTGACACCGTTTGTGACTTGCAATCCCGGGCGGTGAAGAATTCCGAGGCTGCCAGCAAAAGGCATGCTGCTGGTTTGGCTAAGGATGGAATTGCTGGCCCTGATAGTGATGATCACTCAGACGGCGAGGAAGCCGGTGATATTTCTAGGGGAGGTGCTAAGTCTGGGCGACCCCCTATGCATGCAGAGAGTGCTGCGAATACTCATGCTGCAAATGTTGCTGCTACCCCCAGCCGTAAAGGTAAGGAGAAAGTAGGCGCCTCAGGGGGGTGGTAATGTTGAAGGGAGGCGTGCCGAGTCGGGGCCATCCCCTGTTCGCCCGAAGGTTGTTTCGAGTACTCCTGCTGTTGCTGCTACTCCTACTGCAAGTACTGCTGCAAGTACTGCTGCGAGTACTGCTGCGACTGTTCCTACTTCGACAGCCCCCAATCGTAAAGGGAAAGAGAAAGTGGGGGTTTCAGGGGTGGCTAGCGAAATCCCCATTTTTGATGTAAATGTTCCTAAAGTCCCCCTAGACCCCTCAAGCGACCTGATCCCCAGAGCTGGTAGAGGTAAACGTCCGGCAGAGGGTACACCTGACCATGCTGCTCAACCTCTAAAACGGGCGTCAAGGGTCGTGCAGTACGTTGTTTCTTCAGATGAGGAGGTCACTGAAGAGCCTGTGCTCGCCGAGGCCCCTTCCGCTGAGACGGCTGTTCCTGGGGCTTCTGCTGAAAGACTAGATACGGCGGAGTCTCCCCTTCCGGAGGGGGCAAATGATTTTGATGCTTCCACCATTCCCCAAGCCAGCGCGACTCCTCCTCCGGCAACCGTAGATGGGCCGGGTGCCTCTTTCGTTGGTCAGCCCGGACCACTTGGTCAAAAGGAGCCCACTGAGAAACCGGGGTCATCGAGGCAGGATGAGGCTACTGCGTTTGGTTCAGGCGTTGCCCATGAAGCTCCTCCCGTTGATCCAACTGAGGCTGGTGAGGGAGTCGAGACTGTTTCCCTTTCGGATTTTACAGCTGCTCAGATTTGTACATATATAATGAACAATAATGTTTATGTTGGTGAGGATTGGGAGGAGTTGAAGAAAAGATCCTACAACAGAAAAATGGAATTCTTCCTCAACTGCCATTCGCTGGTGAGTCTCTCGCTGTGCTTTAGAATTCTTGTTCTCACGTTTCCTGACTTCTGCTTTTTTCTTTTCAGTTGTTGTCCGAGTTGGCTGACAATTATAGGCGGGGAAATTTTTTGTCAAAGGATGTGAGGCGCCTGCAGGAACAAACCTCTACTTTGGCAGCTGAGAAGCTTTCTATGGAGGAAAATCATACTCAGCAGCTTGCTCAGCTGAGAGAGTCCGCGGATGGTCATCTTTCAGCTCAGCTGGCCGCTGAAGAGAAATTAGGTGCTGCTGAGGAAGAAATTCGTTTGCTGCGAGAGCAACTCTCCACTAGTCAAGAATCACTCGCAGCACGCTTTGAGACTGAGCGATTGGCTGAGGAGGCGAAAGAGAAAGCTGAACGCGAGGCTTTGGACTTGCGCAACCAGTTAACCTCGCAAGAAGTTATTCTGAATGACCTCAAGGCTGTGTTGGAGGTTGAAGCGGTTGATCGCTTCAAGAGATCCCCTGCCTATGATGCGCTGTTGTTGCGCGAGTTTGAAAAGGGCATGAGGCAGGCGAAGAAGTTTTTCGCCATGAAGGATCACTTAAACGATAAAGCTCTGAGGCGTTTCGACAGGTCTCTCCAACAACACATGGCCAATGGGGTGGACTCGATTAAAGAGCAGACAAAACGATGGAGAGCCCACTGCCGTTATAATAGGACTGAACCTCATCCTATGCATCTGGAGATCCCCAGCAAGCGCGCTTTTAATACTTACTATTCGGGTTAGAAAGGCAGTTTCTCTGGTTCTGGTGCTGAGCCTGACTTGGGCCCTATCGCTGGAAGGGATTACAAACCTTTCATGCCAGAAGAGGATGAGGAGGTCATCTGGCCTTCAGAAGAGGAGATTGAGGATGAAGAGGACAGCGAGGGCCCTCCTGCAGCCGGTTGAATATTTTTGTCTAGGGCTGTAAACTTTACTTTTTATTTTTGTACCTTTATTTGTAATTCTTTGATTGTAAATAACTTTTTATTCAAGTTATAAACTTCTTCTTTTCTTTTTGCTCAGCTGCCGTTGCTGAATTATTGGCTTTACTTAGTTTTTCCACTAAGTTTTTTAGCATATTTTATAGCTTTACTCAGCTGCCATTGCTGCATTTTGGCGTACCCAATGTTTGTCAGGACGTATCCGACCATGGACCAAGTTTTTAACATGTTATTTGTTTGTTCAGCTGTCATTGCTGAATTTTGGCATCTTATTGGGACGTCTCCCCCTTGTTTTTCTGTGTTTAACTGGTTTTTTTCGCCTATGGGGACTTTATTTTCCCGTAATGGCGACTCCCAATCTTGGTAACTTGGGATTTCGCTTCTCGCCAATTTTTCATTGCTGCGAGCATGAAGCTTGTTATTTTTATGATAGTGGCAATGTATGATAGCGAGTGCCTTTTGTGACTGGCGAGTGAAACCGCTCATTCTCAGTAATAAATTACTCTTTATTGAATGCTTCCTGCAACTTTGTTGACATAGTTATAAAGAAAATACTAAAAACGAAACTGTTCTAAGAAAAAATAAAAGGAATTCAAAAGATTATGACTTGACCCTTATGTTAAGGATAATATATCTTCAAGTACTGCGCATTGCACGGACGGGGTAGTTCGCCAAATCCTTCTCGAGTAATGCGATATGCCCCGTGGCCAGCTATCCCCGTAATCTTATAAGGCTCTTCCCATTTGTCTGCGAGTGATCCTGCAGCCTTGTCTCTTGTTCCTGGATTCACCCTCTTCAGTACTAAGTCACCAAGCGTGAACCTCCTTTCACGCACATGCGAGTTGTAATATCTGGCTACCCTCTGTTGATACGCCGCATTCCTTATTTGTGCGCGCTCCCTTCTTTCTTCTAACTCATCTAGGCCGCACTTTAGCATATCAATGTTGATTTCTGGCTGAAAGAGTTGTACCCTTGGTGAAGAGAATGATGTTTCCACGGGAATAACAGCTTCAGCTCCATAAGCCATGGAATACGGGGTTTCGCCTGTTGAACCCCTCTCTGTTGTTCGATATGCCCAGAGCACTTGTGGTAATTTATCCGCCCAGCTGCCCTTTTTGGCTGCCAATTTAGCTTTCAGGTTGTGCTTTATGATCTTGTTCACTGCTTCAGTTTGGCCTTTCGTCTGTGGATGTGCTGGAGAAGCGTAGTAGTTGTTGATGCCATACTTATCACATAGCTCCCTGAATTTCCTACCATCAAATTAGGTCCCATTGTCCGTGATGATGGTGTTTGGTATCCCGAATCTGTATAGGATATTTTTCTTCACAAAGCTTATGGTGTTTGCTTCTGTTATATGTACCAACGGCTCGGCTTCTACCCATTTTGTAAAATAATCCACGGCTACTATGGCATGCTTTGCTCCTCCAGTTGCTATTGGCATTGGGCCGATCAAGTCTATTCCCCACATGGCGAATGGCCAAGGCGAGGTAATACTTTACAGGAGCTCAGGTGGTTGTCGGATGTTATTGGCGATTTTCTGACACGCTTCACATCTCGCTGCCACCCTTTTGGAGTCGGCGAACAGTGTTGGCCAGTAAAAACCCTGCCTTAATGTTTTGTGGGCTAGGCTGGCACCCCCAGCGTGGTTCCCACAACTTCCACTGTGTATGCTTCTCAAGATACCTTCTGCTTCTTCAGGTCCGACACATCTCTGCAGTGCCCTCGAGTATCCCCTCTTGTACAGTTCTCCATTTAGTACTGAGTATCTTGTAGCTCTGTATTTCAGCCGCTTTGCCTCTAATGGGTCACTTGGGAGTACATCGTTGACGAGATATTCTTTAATTGGTGCGATCCAGCTGTTCCTTTCGCCAAAGACTGCCCGACTTCCTTTGTTTTAACTATACTCGGCTGCAATAGGCGGATCATAGAGATATTGTTGGGCCAGATGTTGATCGTGGCAGATGCCAATTTGGCTAAGACATCAGCCTTTTCATTTTCTTCTCTGGGGACATGAACAATTTTGTACTCTTTAAATCTTTCTAACAGCTCCTTTGCCAATTCCAGGTAAGTGATCATGCTTTCATCTCTCGCCTGGTATTCATCTAGTACCTGATTGACAACAACTTGAGAGTCGCTGAAAATTTCCACCTCGTCTGCTCCTAAGACTGTGCTAATCTTTAAACCTGTTATGAGTGCCTCGTACTCAGCTTGATTGTTGGTAGCTTTGAAGTCAAAACGCAAGACACATTCGATTGAGTCTCCTTCCGGGGTTGTCAGCACTACACCTGCCCCGCTGCTGTGCGTGTTTGATGAGCCATCAACGTGAAGTTGCCATTTGAATATTTTCTTATTTGCTCCACCATCATTCTCGCCACCTCTATGCTTGGTTCGGTGAACTCTGCTACAAAGTCTGCCACTGCCTGGGCTTTAATTGCTGTCCTTGGGAGGTACTCCACATCGAATTCACTTAATTCGATCGCCCACTTTGTTAATCGACCGGATACTTCTGGTTTCTGCAGGATTAACTTCAGTGGGCAGTTGGTGTATACCCCGATTCTATGAGCCTGGAAATATGGTCTTAGCTTCCTTGCTGCTGTTATTAGGGCGAGTGCCATTTTTTCTGCCGGCGAGTACCTTGTTTCGGCTGGTAATAGTGCTTTGCTGGTGTAGTATATTGGCTTCTGGATTCCATCTTCCTGTCGCACTAGTACGGAACTTATGGCTGCTTCAGAGATGGACAAGTACATGTACAATGTTTCTCCTGTTTCTGGTTTTGATAGCAGTGGTGCCTGTCCAAGGTAATCTTTCAAAGCCTGGAAGGCTTTTTCGCAATCCTCATTCCACTCGATTCCCTTTCCTTTTTTTTAGAGCTTTGAAAAATGGTAGGCATCGGTCTGTTGACTTGGCTATGAATCTGCTCAGTGATGCTAGGCACCCCGTGAGTTTTTGGACGTCCTTCAGAGTCTTTGGCGAGACCATTCTCGCTAGTGCTTGGATTTTTTTAGGGTTCACCTCTATTCCTCTTTGGTGTACTTGATATCCGAGAAACCTCCCAGATGGTATGCCGAATACACATTTTGCTGGATTCAACTTCATTCCATACTTGACCAGCACGTCGAACATTTCCCTCAGGTCATCTGCATGTCTATCTACGGTGACGCTCTTTGTCATCATATCGTCAACGTAGACCTCCATATTTCTCCATATTTGCCTGGCAAACATTTTGTTGACCAAGCGCTGGTAAGTTGCCCCAGTGTTTTTCAGGCCGAATGGCATGACTGTGTAACAATACAACCCCTGATCTGTGGTGAACGCTGTCTTCTCTTCGTCAGGCTTGTGCATCTTTATCTGGTTATATCCTGAATATGCATCCATGAAGCTCAACGTCTCATGTCCGGCTGTTGCATCGACTAACTGGTCAATCCTTGGTAGCGGGAAGCTGTCCTTGGGGCAGGCTTTGTTCAGATCGATGAAGTCGACGCACATCCTCCATTGATTGTTTTTCTTTTTTACTAAGACCACATTCGCCACCCATTCTGGGTACTTAACTTCTCTAATTGACCCTGCGGCGAGCAACTTTGATACTTCCTCTTTTATCGCTGTACTTCTTTCTGGGTTGAAGCTTCTCCTTTTCTGCACCACCGGTTTGCATTTCTCATTCACAGCCAGATTGTGTGAAATTATGCTTCTATCAATCCCTGGCATGTCTTCGTGGCACCAAGCGAAAATCCCCCTATATTCTTTCAACAAGTTCATCACATCTTTCTTAACTTGTTCAGTCAGCCTTGCTCCGATCTTTACTGTTTTATCTGGTTCCGTTTCATCTAGAATAATTGACTCAGTCGGTTCTTCCTTCTCTCTGCTCGTTTTGTCTCTTGGGTCCAGTTCGAAGTTTTCCGGATTATCTTCCTGCACTTCCCTGTCTACTTCGAATATGTTCAAGGTTTCCATCCCTGCTTTATCTTTGAAGATTGATAGGTTGGCGCGGCGAGCCATCTCCTGTGACCCTCTCAATTCTCCGACATCGAATTCTGTAGGGAACTTTATTTTCAACGCATGGGTTGAAGTAACAGCTCGAGCTTTGTTAAGAAACGGTCGGCCAAGTAAAGCATTATACAGCCAATTATGGATGTCAACCACGATAAAGTCCAACAGGATTGTTCGCCGGCATGGTGCTATACCAAATCTCACCGGCAGCTTCACAGTTCCTAACGACCTAACTTTTACGCCACCGAATCCCTTTAATGGCACATGGAATGGTTCAAGATCTTTTCTGTCCAGCCGTAACTCATCATATACTCTGGCACTTAAAATATCAGCCGAACTTCCATTGTCAATCATCACCCGAAGGACATCCCTATGGGCTATTCGAACCCCCACGACGATTGCATCGTTAGGCTTTGCATCAATTCCGTCTGAGTCTTCTGCTGTAAATGTTATGGGATCATGTCCTTCTCTTCCTTTCTTGGGGTTTCTCTGCATAGAATTGATCTCCATGCTCCTACCTTCATACATTACTTCTCGAACCTCCAACATCCTTTCTCGATTGCTCCTCCCAGTGTGAGGTCCGCCGAAAATGGTGTTTATGGTTGCGTTAGGGCTATTCCTCCTTGGACTCTTCCTGTCCTGCCCGTTTCCTTGGCGGCTATCTTGGCGACCACCGTGCTTGTCCCCTTTCAAGGCAAAGTCCTTCAGGTGCCCATCTCTGATCAGGCTTTCAATGTGATCGCGCAACTGAAAACACTTTGAAGTTTCATGTCCATGATCTTTGTGGAATCGACAATACTTAGTTGTATCTCTCCTGGCATTTGCTGATTGCTGTCGAGGGTATTTGGCGAGTCCTTTGTCTTCTACCACAGACAATATCTCCTCCTGGTCGCCAGTTAAAGGGGTGTAATGGTTGAACCTTCCTCGAAACTTATTAGCTCGAGTGTTTCCTCTGCTTTCTCTTGAATACCCCTTTTGGCCCTTCTCATCTTTCTGGCGATCACGTGATTGCATCTTTTTGTCGTCCTTATGGTCTGATTTTGAGTCAGGCTTGTGCCCATGCACGTAGCTACCCCCTTGCGCTACTTCTTCTTCCTCTGCCAGTGCATAGTCGCCAGCTATTTCCATCATCTTCTCGTAAGTTTTAGGTCTATCTCTTCGTAGGTCAAAGGATAATCGTCCACTCTGTAGCCCATTGATGAAAGCGGCGATTACAGCTACATCACTGGCATCCTCAATTTGAGCTACTTCCTTCCCGAACCTGGCTAGATACTTCTTGATTGACTCATTACGTTCCTGCTTCAAGTTTGACAGATGAGCGAGTGACTTTCTTCTTTGGACACTTCCCATGAATTGCCTTATGAATGCCTTACTGAGGTTTGAGAAGCTGCTTATGGTTCCGGACGGGAGTCTTCCAAACCATCTAGAGGCGAGGTCGCCGAATATTTGTGGGAAGGTGAGGCACAACAGCCTATCATTGGATGAATACTGGGCCATAATATTACGGAATCGGCGAACATTTTCCTTTGGATCCCTGTTCTCCTTATACTGCTCAATGGTTGGCATTCTAAATCTGTCTGGAAATTGGGTGCGAGCGATAGTTTCGATGAATGGGCTATCTAACTCATCATCCGAGGATACATTACGACCATACTTTCGCGCCATTGCTGAAACTTTTCTTGATAGCTCTTGCAGAGTGACATCTCGCTGACCAGTTGGTTCTCCTGCTGGATCGAGTCTACTCTTGATTGTCATTCTACCATGATTGCCTCTCTCATCCGGGCTTCTTCGATCTTCAGTGCTTTCGGATCTCCTTCGCTTCGCTCTTTTGGATCGTAACTCTCTTCGTGGACGAGGACTCTTATCTTCAGACGAGATGGAACGGTGTCTCCGTCGGTTCCGTTGTTATGTGTCGCTGGAATTGACCCCATGTGTTCGTACCTAGTCTCGTTCCTCCTTGGATTCTTCATTCATCACACCTTTTCCTTTCCTTTGTTTTCTCCCCTCGAAATCCTCAGTGTGATCCTGGGGGGTCTCCTTAGTGGATTGTCTTGCTTGAGTATCGGGAATTGTGATGTGAACTTCTGACCGTAGCCTTCCAGGTGGATGGATTCCAGAGGTGGTTAACTCGTAAGGAGATGAAACTCCTAACCCTATGGGGAGCGAAAGTCCTATTTTACTGGCTTCGCTGATTAAGTTTACCAATGCAGTTTGGAAGTGCTGCAGAATCCCGGGATCAGCCGCCCTAGTTTCTGGCGTTGCTGCTGATTGTTCCCCGACTGTCACTGCCCTGTCTCCCGTTGGCGCAGTTGGTTCAACAACTAAGTCTCCGCTGGAGTTACCATCTCTGTCACTGTCATTGTTCATGCTGTCTGATTCGCAAGGGTCCCTCGAAGTTTCTGTTCAAAGAGCCCCCTTCTTCTAGTGCCAATTGTTGACGGTGAAATTTGGATTGCCACGCACTCAGCAATTATATCAATTTAATATAAAACAAGAAAATTAAGAACACATGCAAAAGACAAGTTTTACGTGGAAAACCCTTGAATGGGAAAAAACCACGGCGCCCCTGAGGGCAGAAGAATAATACTAGGTTTTCGTTGCTTAGTTACACGCTCAGATCTCTCTCACAATTGCTCTCTTTTCTTTCTCTAGATTTCTGAACCCCTTCCTCATGGGATAGGTGGTTCTATTTATACATGTTTACTTAGGGTTTCCCCTTGTTTTCAGTCGTGTGGGTAAAAGGTTTCCCTCTTTGATTCGTACTAGGACCCTTTCTCGTCACGGATCAGGTCTACTTTCCTTTTTATGATTCCTTGTTGCTCTGGGTCTTCTAAAAGTTTAGGGTTTATTTCTGTGTTTCTGCCGAGTCGGTTCAAGCCCAGTGTGCTGGTCCAGCGAGTACCTTTATTTTCTGGGTATTGCGTATTTGGCGAGCACACTTCTATATTCGGCGAGTAGGTATTTAGCTTCGGCGACCATGTCTTTGACTTCCTTCTGGTTTAAGCTATTCTATCATTCTGACTTGTCAAACTTCCTTCTTTAACCCGGTCAATGAGTGACGTGGCAGTCTTTTGTTAGTTCTTTTGATGACGTGTCAGGTTGGCGAATTTATACATACAACATTATTTAATTAAAAAAAAATTTATTATCTTTCATCATTTTATTTTGGTAAAAATGTCTACTAGAAAATTCGAATCTAGTTATAACAAACGAAAGAAAAAGAAAAGAGTGGAAGATTTAGTTCAATCTCAACAAGGTGCATTTTAAGTGAGAACTTGCATTTTAAGTGAGATTTGGTGTCAAAACTTGAATAAAAAAATTTGATAAATGATTTTGCATCTCAAAAAGCAAGAAAAGTGAATTTTAAGTGATTATTTGAATGCATTGCAGGCATGTCAACAAAAATATGGAGTGAAGGCGAGGATCTCAAGTTTCAATGTGATACCCAACTGCATCTCAAGATTTTTCCTTCCAAAGAGTATAATACTTTGATTCTTGTAATTATATTTTTAGATCTATTTTACTTTGGTTTTTATTTTTATTTTTATTTTTAACTTGTATTTTGTAATCTTGTCATTTGAATAAAATTAATTTATTTGGAAAAAAAAAATATCACAGTATAATTGCGTCTAGGGCCTCACTTTACCTAAGGCCGGCCCTGGCTACAAGTACAACAATCAACCTTGTTCTGCACACGGATACGTGGGTCGTTCCCGAAGAAGTTTGTAATGGCATTGTACTATCGTGAGAAATCAAGCGATTATTAAGTGGACCACATAAGTCCAGGATACCATCTGCCGATGAATTCCAAAAACAAAAGTGGTGTTCTAATTGCAATCAACTGGGACACAATAGAACAAGTTGCCATAAATAAATAATAATAAATAAATAAAAACCACGTAATTGCACCTTACGCCACAATCAAAGACATAATAGATTCTTATGTGCCCACGTAAGGAAATTCCAATACACGATGAAGGCTTGTTAACTAAGAATTAAAATGGTAACTAAGAATTAAAATGGATGATGGGTTTCTGTGGAGGTTTTTGGGTTTCTATGGAGATCCTTCTCCCAACAAGAGAGTGAACCTGAGAGAGGTTGACAGTCTACCGTGGGTATGTGGTGGAGACTTTAACGAATTGCTATGTATGAATGAGAAAGTGGGAGGATCAAAGAAGTCTATAACTTGGATGATCCATGTTAGGTAGGCAATTGATGAGTGTGACTTGATAGATTTGGGTTCCTCAGGTCCTAGACTCACTTGGAACAATAAAAGAGAAGGAAAGAGTAATATCCAAAAAATGATTGATAGATTTTTAGCAAATAATTTATGGAGAGACAGTTCGAATATGTGATGGTGGAGCATTTAGGTTTTCATTCTTCGGACTATCGTCCGATTCTCTTGAAGTTTGATAAGACAAATTGGTAAATGAGGAGCAGATACTCTGGTTTTCGTTTCGAACCTTACTGGTTAAGAGAAGAGGATATAGGTAGAGTTGTTTTGGATGCATGGAAGAAAAAGGGACCCTCCAATTCAACTCAGGAATTTATCTGTAAATTAAATCAGTGTGCAACAAGTTTAATAGGTTGGAGTAAAATTCGATTCAAAAACTTCAGCAATCAAATAGCAGTAAAAAAATAGAGAGACTGAGACGTTGTATAAGAATTGTGAGAAAGATGGAGTTATGACAGTTATCAGGGCTCTAGAAAAATCAGTGGAAGAACTTCTTGATTGTGAAGAATTATTCTGGAAGCAGCGGTCCAGGGCTGAATGGCTAGAGGCGGGAGACAGAAATTCAAAGTTTTTCCATGCCAAGGCTACAGCAAGGAAGAAGAAAAATTCTATTCACAAGTTATACAACAACGACGGTCGGATTGAAGACACAAATGAAGGTATGGCTCGAGTGATTCAAGAATATTTTCATTCCCTATTCAATTCCTCAAATCCTTCCCCTACTGACATTAGTAAAGTTTCAGAGAATATTAGCTCATGTTTTAATTCTACCTAGAGAGAAGAGTTGAATGTTGCTTTTACTGCTGAAGATGTCAGGTTAGCTATTTTTTATTAAAGTCCCACTAAAGCACCCGGCCTAGATGGTTTTCATGCTATTTTTTTTTTCAGAAATTCTGGAATATTTTGAGTGAGGATTTCTCCAGAGTTTGCTTAAGTGTGCTGAATGGAAATATGTCTATTAGGGACTTTAATTATACTGCAATTGTTTTAATACCGAAAATAAAAAATTCTACCTCCCCTAAGGATTTCCGGCCAATCTCATTATGTAGTGTGGTTTATAAGACAGTTACTAAGGCTATAGCTTCTAGACTAAAACCATATCTACAAGACATTATCTCCCCTAACCAATCTGCTTTGGTCCCCGGTAGACAAATTTTTGATAATGTTCTAGTTGCTTTCGAAACTCTTCACTTGATAGCCTGGAAAAAGACTGGTAAAAAGGGGTTGATGGCTCTCAAATTGGATATGAGTAAGGTGTATGATAGAGTCGAGTGGAAATTCCTAGGAACGGTTATGACTAAGATGAATTTTCCATCAAGTTTGATAGAGCTTATAATGGATTGTATCCCTACCACTTCTCTCAGTTTCTTACTTAATGGTAATCCGGAGTGCAAGGTGAAACCTTCCAGAGGTTTTAGACAAGGGTGCCATCTTTCCCCCTATCTTTTTATTCTTTGTGTGGAGGCTCTTTCGTGTTTGATTACGCAAGCTGAAAATAATGGCAGGGGTCTGGGTGTAAGATATGGAAGGGGAGGTACTTTAATTAGCCATATGTTTTTTGCAGATGACAGTATTCGTTCGAGACATTATCTGAATGTTTATGCAAGTGGATCAGACCAGCAAATTAACCTCCAGAAAAGCAAGGTGACGTACAGTTCGAATGTTGTTGCTAGTACTAAAGAAGAAATTTTTAATTTGGTAGGAATAGAGGACCGTAACAATCATGATCAGTATCTTGGGCTTCCATCTATGGTGGGTAGAAATAAGAGATTAATGTTCAATGATATTATGGAAAGGGTTTGGAAGAAACTTAGAAGCTGGAAGGATAGTTATTTTTCCTTCGGTGGTAAGGAGGTTTTGATAAGGGCAGTGGCTCAAGCAATTCCAAACTATGCAATGAGCATTTTCCAACTTCCGGTGGGCCTATGTAAGGAGTTAAGTGCCATGTTCTCCAAATTCTGGTGGGGATCTAGAGAGGGAAAAAGAAAGATAAGTTGGGTGAAATGGGTAACACTTTGCAAACCTAAAAGCCAAGGTAGGTTGAATTTTAAAGATCTCATATCCTTTAATCAATCACTTCTAGCCAAGCAAGCTTGGAGGATTATGAAAAATCCTGGTTTCTTGGTTGCACAGCTACTGAAGGCGAAATACTTCAAGAATAAGGAGTTTTTGCAAGTGTCAGTAAAGAATGACAACTCTCATATTTGGAGAAGTATTTTGTGGGGGAGAGCCTTTCTTTCTAAAGGTCTGAAATGGGTGGTTGGGGATGGAAAACATATTATAGTCTTTAAAGATAGGTGGACTCCTCGACCCAGTACATTTATGACAATTACGCCTGATCCTGAGACTGACCTCCGAGTGGCTGACCTATTAGATTGAAATCGACGTTGGTGGGATGTTTATAAGCTGAACAGATTTCTGTTGACAGGTGACAAGGAATTGTACTCTCCATCCCGATTAGTTGGATAGGTGGAGAAGATTATCTCGCATGGCACTTTGAAAAGAATGAGGTGTACTCAGTCCGAAGTGGTTATCAGCTAGCTATTTCGCAAAAGGTTAGTGAAACTGTTTCCAATTCTAAAGTGTTGCAACAGTGGTGGAAAAAGATGTGGAGTCTAAAATTGCCACCTAAAGTTAAAATATTTGTTTGGCGTGCTTGCTAGAACACTTTCCCTTCTTTACAGAATCTCTGGAAAAGAAATGTGGTGGATTCTCCTAGGTGTAATAGATGCTCAAACCCTATTGAATCCTCAGCCCATCTTATTTTTTGGTGTAAAGAGGCTAAAAAATGTTGGAGATTTTCTGATTTTGTGTGTCCCTTTGAAGAAGTGAATCAGCTCCCAGCTCTAGATGTTTTTATGTATGTTTCTTCTCTTCTATCTGTTGAGGATTTGAGTAGTTTTTGTATGACAGTCTGGGCAATATGGGATAAGATAAATTATTACTTTCATAGTGGGAAAGGTAAGCCTCCAGAGCTGGTAGTCTCGGGTGCTTTGTCTCTCTTATCAGAATTTCAGAAATCCAAGAATGCCCTCTCTTCTTATCCAGAAGTGGTCCCGATTGGTTAGCCCCTCCTCCTGGCTGACTTAAACTAAATACAGCTGTTGCGATATGCAAGAACGGTATGACAATTGGTGTGGGAGCTGCAATCAAAGATGATAAGGGCTTGGTTTTAGCTGCTCGATCCAATCAGCTACCAGGTAATTTTAATGTAGAAAATGGAGAGCTGATTGCTCTTAGGGAAGGGCTGCTACTTGCCCATTTCTATAATCTGAAAGTTGGTTATGTTGAGGTGATATCTCCCTCAGTGGTTTCCATCCTCAACAATTCCATCCCTCTAGTAGGGGAATCTAAGTTTTTAGTGAACGATATTAAAGCGTTGTTCTTTAATGTAGGCATTATTAAGTGTTTAGCAGTTTCTAAATCAGGAAATTCCTTAACTCTTAAGCAAATTCCTTAGCTCTTAAGCTTGCATTTTCAGTTTTTTCTTCCTTTAGGGAGCGTCTATGGTTAGACACTAGTCCTCCTCATTGTTGCTCTGCTAGGTAATGCTTTTTGTGTTTCCTATCAATCTAAAAAAAAAAAAAAAAAACTAGTAATTACATTATGGAAAATTGCATCCATAACTCTCTAGGTTTGGCTTAATTGCACCATGATGGTGAAAGATGTTTGATCTACGAAGACACCCTTGGAATTAATAGCTTTCTGTTTTTATTTTTGAACTAACATCCTTTGGCTTTAGGTTAGTCATTGACAAAATATATTTCAATTGCACAAACCTTCCATGGACTTCGTTGATCACATATTCACAGTTAAGACTAATTGTTGACCAATCTTTACCTTTGAAAAAGTCACATTTACCCCTATCATATAATAAATTAATATAAATAATTTTAAAAATATTAAAATAAGAAAATTATAAAATTTTATATATATATATATATATATATAATCAATAGGGGTGGAAATGAGATATATATATAATTCAATGGGGGTAGAAAGGAGATTGTCTCCTCCACATATATGAGAACATGACATGGTGAAGATTCAACAACAGATTCATTTTATTTATTTTTTTAATTTTAATTTTATTCTTATTTTAAATTAATTTTAAAAACTTAAGAAGGTAATGTGTCTGGTTATGGTTGGCTCAAGGCTAATTTTCCTTTAATTATATTTAATATCACACTTGATGAGTCATGTTTTCCCTACACACCGAAACCGTTACTTTTAGTCGGCCAACCATTTGGTCAACAAAATCAAAGAGAGAATTGTGCAATTAAAGGATGTTTTTGTCTAAAAGTGCAATTTCACCTAAAGTAAAGAGTAAGCTTGATCTTTTCACAAGCTCTCTCTCTCTCTCTCTCTCTCTCTCTCTCTCTTTCTATTTCTCTAAACTCTCTACTAGAGATGTACATTTTTCCCCGGGGCCCCAATTCCCCGCGTCTGCGTCCCCGTCCCCATCCCCATTTGGGGATTTTTTTTTTTTTGGGAAAAATGGGGAAATGGGGGGCAGGTGGGATGGGGATGGGGATGGGGATGAAAATCATCCCCATTTCAATATAATTATGGGGAAAATGGGGAAAATGGGGAAATGGGGATGGGGGGGAGGTCCCCCATCCCTATTTCCCCATTTCCCCTAAATATATATAAATATAATTATAATATATATTTTTGATTTTTTTTTTTTAATTCTTTGAAAACCCTAACTCCCTAAGTATATATACACATTTACTCTTTAATTTGTTTTTATTTTATTTTATTGAAATGTTTGTTTTTTTGGTTTAATTAATAATTTTTAGTCAAATGGGGAAATTGGGGAACGGGGGAAATGGGAAAAAACGGGGAAAATGGGGAATTAGGGATGGGGATGGATATAGGTCCCCCCAAAATTCCCCATCCTCATTTTCCCCAAATGGGGAAATGGCTGGGAAGTGGGGATGGGGATGGGGGGACCTATATCCATCCCCATTCCCCAAACGTGCATCTCTACTCTCTACTCCACATCTCTCTCCCTCTTACTCTTCTTTTTATCTCCTTTCTCTCAAGTCTCACCTTCAAACTCTACCTTTCTAAATTCTAAGTTCTAACATCCCACCACCAATGGGGAAAGACAAAGTCTCTACCCAACTTTTGCACGTGGAATTGGAACTTTTGAGTTTGATATTAAGGATTTCTATTGATTTGAGTTGTTATGTAGTTGCAAGTTTTGTTTGATTTGGTATGAGTTTTGGTGTTATTTGATATGAGTTTTGGTGTTGTGAGTTTTAATTTGAGTTGGGTTTTAATTTGTGTAAAGTAATTGAAATTTTAGTGTTAGAAAAAAATGATTAGAAGATGGTTTTTTGGATTTTTATTGGTCGGAGGGCATTGGTTTTGTTTTTTCTTCTTCTTTTTTCTAACCTCCTCTCCGATGGTTTGACTCGAACAAAAGGGGAGGCATACCTTCCATGGAAATCAGTGGAGAAGGCGCCTTCTTGCAATGGAGGAGGTGTCTTCTTCTTCTTGTTGTTATATTTACTGTAGGGGTACTTTTGACATTTCAAGAATTAGAAATGGTCAAACTAACTGAATATATGCAATTGCCATTAACTTCAAGGGTGTCTGTATAAACATCTTTTTCCATATGAATGCAATTAAGCCAAACCTCAAGAAATGTATGTGGGTGCAGTTCTCTCTTAAATTTATGATCATATTTTCTGCTTCAACAAAATAAGGTACGAATCTACTAGCATCTTAAATCACATGCCATGCCACAATCTCCAAATCTCCAACTCTCCAAGCCAGCCCCACAACTACAAAAAGCCATCGCTTCCATCACAATCAAAACAACCTTTTGTTCTCGGTTTCTAATAATTTATCCCGAAGACTCTTCTCTTTTAAAAAAAAAATAAATAATAATTTCTTCCTTCAAAAAAAAAAATAATAATAATAATAATAATAATTTCTCAAAAAAAAAAAATGAACATTTAGCTTAGTTTGGTTTGACAAATAGGGTCCATCAATAACACTTTATCCCCAAAAACATTAAAACAGTCATCTCCACTTCAATCTGTCCCTCAAAAATAAATAAGTTTAGATACTTTTGGATCCAATTTCATTAACCGTTGATATACATAGTATTTTTTGTATATATATACCACTCTAGACGATTCGAACATAAACCGATGCATATTATATATATATATATATATATTGATGTTGTTACCAGCTGGTTCAAACCATGGTTGTATGAAACACATGAACTCAAGTCATCATACCACCAAATCCAACGGAAGCTTGGTGCCGACACATTATTTTGGGCAATGGTTGATTTGATCAGTTTTTCTCTAGTAGGCATATAACTGTGAGCATACTTATATCACATTTATCCACCTCATCATTTTTTACTAATTGCATTGCTTTTTTTTTTTTTTTAGTAAAAACTGATAAGGTGGATAAATATGTTATAAGCATGTTCACAATTATATACATATTAGAGAAAAACTCTTGATTTGACATATATGTACTTAAGCAAAGATGAACCACACTCCACACCCTCAAATTTATTATTTCTGACCTAAATATAAGTACTAAATTTGCACTTCAAACTTTGCTATTAACTATTAACTATTAAGGGATGGTACCCAAGAGAAATCTCTACCACCACGTGCATCACAACCTGCATATGCGGATAAGCATAGTGGAGGAGACAATTATATTTTTACCAAAACGCCCTCAACTTTTACCGCATCTAAAAGCAATATCTAATGGGCATTTCAGTAAACATACAACTAGTCAACATCATCATCCTCCTCCCAAATGGCCCCTGCAATTCTGCAACAGGCTCACTGGTTTCTTCCTCCTACTTCCATGGACATGGAACAACAAAATTACTAAAATGGCCCCCAACATAATATGAAAGAAAGAGGATACTGGAAATAGTAATGCCATACTTTGAGCACATGTTGAGAAAACATAATAATTAACAAGTAGATCTGCAGTTACACCCCAATTAATAGAATCTAAAGTTTAATTAACCAAAATCAACAAAAAAAATTGAATAAAAAAAAAAAAACCAACCTACTTTTAATTTCCTGTGCCTCTAGTGACGGTCTCCTTGTACCTTAAAATGGAATCAATCCTTTGCAACTTGAGCTGTTGTTTGAACTTGTTGATGAAATCATCAGCTTTAGCATCCACTTCATCGTCATCCATCTCTGTTACTCTAGCCTTGTTGCTTTCTCTGACAGTCGCTGGTCTACGAGCCTCAACAATATCTCTTTCTTCAAAATGAGAAAAGGCAGACTTGGAACTCGCAGATTTCTTCATTTTCTTTGGCAGTTTCTTCGGCATCTCTCCAGATGCTGGTTTGGTGTCAGATTTGGTCCTGCCTACGTGATGAATGTTCTTCAACTGACCATATATCTCATCAAGTGTCTGATCTTGATCTTGATCTTGAATATGCTCGTCTTCTTCTTCCTTTAGTACTTCTTCTTCTTCCTGCTCTGTCTCTTCTTCATCAGTTGGTTGGTCATTTAGTTCTTGTTGAGGACTGTAATGGGTATCTTCTCCTTCTCCTTCTCCTTCTTCTTGGGTTTTGTGGATAGTAATCATAGTAGTAGTAGTAGTAGTAGATTCTTGTGATAGGTAGTTGTAGAAATTAATTGACTTAACCCTCTGTAACAAGGAGGGAGATCTAGTCAACTGAGGTGGTTGGGGTTGTTGTTGCTCATGTTCATGTTGATGGGTATAATGAGATGCAAAATGTGTGTCTAGAGATGGGTTTTGAGCAAACAAGGAAGTGGGTTCTTGGGATCTCTGAGTGTAGAAATTGATGGATTTGAGTCTCTGCAAAACAGATGGAGATCTAACAAGTTGACGATGTGGGTCTTGTTGATGTTCATGACTGGGTTTGGGATTGGTCGATCTAGAAGTGATGAATATGGTTCCTATCATGAGATTAAGGAAAAGAAACAGAACAGTTGGAGTGAACCAGCTGTTCATGGATGCCCAGATTGACACAGATTCTTCAAACATGGCTCTCTGGGTTAGACACGAGAGTGAAGAGTGCTGCATCTAAAATGGAAGGATGAGTGGATATTTTGGTTGCTCGATTTGAGGATATTTCTTTTTTTATTTTTATTTATTTTACAATCTCGAGGGACACGTGTCTTCACTTGACGGGTCAGTGGGAAATAGACAAAAGAGATAGGTGGGTGTGACACTGTGAACTTAATGTAATAATGTGAGGTTGTAGTTGCATCCAGTAAAGCCCTATGACGGGGACTCTGCCAATTACAGCTCATTTCCAACGACGCCGTTTCTCTGTCCATCACCCACCTTTTTATCGTGCTTGCCTATTTTATTTTGGTTCATCATAAAATTTATATTTAAAAAAAAAACGTATATATTTTTATTCACATTTCGATTTGTTTACAATTATATTCCTAATACAAAATCACTGATAAATGCAAATTTATCTCACTATAAATAAGTCAAAATATTATTTACACCTATAAATCAACACTCGTGTAGAAATATATTGCTTGATTATTATATTATATATTACATATTGCATTGCTATATATATATATATATACAGAATATTGAAAACCCTAGGAGCCCTAATAATATCAAATAAGAAAAGATAACGGAATTGCAGCATATTGATTCTAGGTGATTAGTCCTGTAATGTAGGACTCATAAAGGAGTCTTGATTTACTTGCGTGACACTCCCCCTAAAACTGGACAACCGTGGACGAACCAGTTTGCATGCAAACTACAGATGACAACGTTTGTGAAGACTCTTGGTAAGAAGATCAACAATTACGTCATCGGATGGGGCAAAGTGAACCCGATGGCTGCCAAGAGCAACTTTCTCGCGAATAAAATAGTAGTTCAATTCGATATGACGAGTCCACGCATGTTAACAACAAGACAAGTACATCGGTTATGCAGATTTTACACCTTCCCTTTCCATGTCATTGCCTCATTGGGGGCTGGTGAGCTTCTCCATCATAATCCACTATCAACTTGAACTTCATTCTCTCATCTCACATTTTCAGAGGTATGCAATCAAGTATTTAAAAAGATGATTTCCTTATTAGAGCAATATTTCATTGCAAAAGCTTGAACTGCTCTACCTAAAAACAAAGCAATTCTCAACTTTTATACACTCAAAATAAAAGCAATAGATCAATGATTTCACAACATTCTTATAACATCCAAACCTAGTGTTTACAAATACCTAGTTTACCGAAGAATCGAGTGAAATAAGATGTATTAATAATTTAATGGGTTTACAAATAAAATGATTTAATCAAGTGGTTAAAAACGAAATTTTAATGTCTTAAAGGGCATTTTTCATTTTCTCAATTTTATTTTATTTTTGCCGATTGTTTGGGTCTAAACTCAATTTAATTCGAACTATTGACTTGGAAGTTATTTATCCAAACCTCAAACTCATCCACCTACCAGTAGGGCCGACCCATGGGGGTAGCAAACCCAGCATTTTGCTGGGGGGGCCCAATTAGCCCAATTTACTTCTTCTTCTTTTGGAAAATTAGAGGCCTCATGACCAAATATATTTAAGTTTAAACATGGTCAAATTCCAAACTTTTATTGCTTTTATTTATTTATTTTCTTTTTCAAATCAAGGCCCAACGTACTAATTCAACTAAATAAAAATAAACTTCAAAGGCCTAATTGAATTGTGATTATGAGACTACACTATTTAAAACAAAAATAAACAGTAAAATAATTAAAAGCAACAACACCTAATGACCTAAAGGCTAAAGTGTTAAATGTATCAAAAACATTTTTGATTACTTAGAAGAAAACTCTCGATTGACTTTGAAACTTCTCAGGCTCTCTTTTTTTCTTGAAAGTTTGAAACTCTATGTCTTTGTCAATATTGAAGCCGTTGCCATTTGAGGTATGGTTTTTGTTTTCAATTAATTTCTTCATGTTGATTTTAACTCATCTTTTAATTATTTATTTTATTTACAATATTATCCATTAATTTCAGGCTTTAGTGATCTCAGTTCTCATATCTGTTTATGTATTGTGTAGTCGATTTGTTAAGCTTTTCTTAAATCATTTATGAGGGAGAAGGGGTTCTTTTATGGCCAAACGGATTAATTTTTTTTTTTTTTTTTATCTTAATGATAATAATTTTTATATAAAGCCTTGATTTTTGTTAATATCATTAATTGTATGGGGTCCCGAAATGTCTGGAGACAGCCCTACCTACCGATTGAGTTATGCCTCTAGGGGCACAGGTACTGACGTACTATAAATTTTTAAAACACAAAAAAAATGAAATAAATATTTTATATTTATCATTTGAAAAACATAACTTCATGATTATCTATATCTTAAAATAATAATAATAAACATATAATTTTTTTTATTTTATTTTAATAATTTCGAAGACATGTATCGATATGATTATATAATATTTTCAATAGGGTCTACAAGGTACATTTAGCATTCGGAAGTATCCATAGATGGCTAGATAAAATAAAAAATGAAGTAGAGGGGGTGAAATGGTCCACTTTTGATCCGTTTAACGAGAGATCTATATACGGACAGTCTGATTAAAATTACAGTACGAATAAGATTTTATCAAAATCCAAAAATTCTTCATCTAATCCAAGGCCGAATCGGATAAAATTAGTACAAAACCGAAATTAAAAAAATTGGATTTTTTTGCCGCAAGTAATATTTTCCCCTTTTAGGAGACAAAAACAACTGAAACGTGAGAAAATGTGCTATAACTATTTCAACTTGTATGACTCTTCCCAATCAAAAAACACCAAGCTCTAATAATTGAGAGGGCCCACACCATGAAAAGAATCAATAATTATTATTAGTAAAGAGATTTGAAAATATGAGCATATGATTAAATTTACTTTGCAATTTTATCAAATTTTATTTTTAACTGCCTTTAATAGTTTGAATTGATGGTTAATTTGTTAATAACCAACATTGGACATTTCTTTTTTCAAAGTAAAAAAAATAAAAGAGTAAAAAAACACTTCAAAGTCTTCTATACGAATCTTTCTTCCTTCATGTTTTTCAGTTATATTTCTTTCATTAAATTCTCACTTATTCTCGATAAATTTCGAAACACAAAAATAATTAGATTTTGAACATAAAGAATCAATCAAGAAAAGGTTCATAGTGTGGTATATGGGTTAAATGATTGAAATTTTCGAAAAATTGAAATCCTTAAATTACAGTCCCTTTTTTTTTTTTTTTCCTAAGTGTGTAAAACTCTTACTCCAATTTCATTATTGTGTTTGTAACACCATTCATTTGATGAATTTTGGTTGCAAGTTGCAATACTAAAAAGATTTAGTTCAAAAAAAGTTGAAAAATCAGAACTGCAAAACATAAAAAAACAACACTTGGGAAAAAAAAAAAAAAAAAAAAAAAAGCAATGTGAAATAACAAGGAAAAACAAGTTAAAGCAAAGTGAAATAGCATCTTGTGAACTGTTTCATTGATTCACAGCTTTGATTGATAAAGTGATATTGAACCCAATCCTATAAATTTGTGAAATTTGAAACTAATTTGAAAATATTTGTGATGGATAATATATTAATGATGACATTTTTTTTAATAAATTTATTCTAAAATTTTAATTTATTTCAAACTGAATACGTTGGTTAATTTCAATTTTACAAATACGAGTCGATTATTATTAATAAAATTTTGTTAATTTGAAATAAATCTTAAAGTTGCTTAAGTATTTATTCAGTTCATCAAATTTATTGGACAAGTTGAAAGCGTTGAACAACTCGAATCTACGACTCAAAGTTGCTTTAAAGGAATGATTTTTATTAATGAAATTAAAAGATAACAATAATTAGTCGGATTATTGCTTAGATAGAAAAACAATACCAATTCAACTAGGATTCGAGATATCTAAATTTGACTAACATATCGCATACGATAAGCTCAAAATTTGTGAAATTAAAGGTCTATTTTTTTCCCTGCTATTTCATGTCGGTATAAGTTCCCCGTTGGCTTCCCTACTATTTCACATTACTCTTTTTTTTTTTCCCTTAAAATCAAGTTGCAAAGCAATTTGCAACGTGTAATGACAATTATTTGTGTTGGCTTAATTTTGTAACAAAAACTATTTACTTATATTTTTTCGTTAATTACTTAGGTCGTATTAGTCTAATTCATATCTCAGATTCAAACAACTCTACTAGCATTTTGAAGTCTTCAAGAAAATGGATCACTAGATAAATTGTTTTTAGATGTATTCAAATTTCAACTCTCGAAAGAACTTAGGAAAATACGAACATTTTCATGCAAGAAACATGATCATAATTGTAAATGGATCTCCAATCATCCATCATAAAAAGAACTGTGGAGATCAAGAGAGAATATATATATTTTTAAAAGATAAAAAATAAATAAAGGTCATTTGCAGCGATGAAAGAGATATCCATGGAGATCCACCTTTTAAATTTTTGTATAAGTTCTTCTCTTAATCTCCACCGACTATCGTCCTAACGGACAATAGAGATCCATTTAAAATAAGTTTTTTTTTTTCTTTTTTCTTTTTTTCTTTTTTTTTTCAAATTTTCAAATTTTTGTTTGTTTTATTCTTTTTAAAAACTAAGGGCATGTTTGTTATCGTTTTTAAAATGGTTTTTTTTTTAAAAATTTTTTTAATGGAAATCATGTTTTTAAAATGATGTTTTTAAAAATGTAATGTGTTTGGTAGTATTTTTTAAAAGTTGTTTTTTGAAATGGAAAATGATGTAAAAGTGTCTAGTTGTTGTTTTTAAAATGGGTAAAGTAGTTGTTTGGAGGGAAAAGTTAATTTGTTTTGAAATGATGGTTTTGAAAATGGTGAAAAACAATAAAAAAGTTGTTTTTAACTTTTTAATTATATATTTCAAAAAAATTGTTTTTTATTTTCAAAAACAGTTTTGTAAAACATGTAAACAAACAACATTAAAATTGTTTTTTATTTTTAAAAATAGAAAACCATTTTTAAAACTGGTTCCAAACAATACCTAATTATCTATTTTTTTTAAACAGACCTCTACCGCCCATTTGACTGCCCGTCAGATGGGCAGTGGAGATTTCTTTTTAATTTTATTAATTAAGAGCAGTGAGTATTTAAGTATTATTAACAGGGGAAGTTAGTTTTTCAAAAAGTTATTTCCACCTGTAATTATTCAAATCATAGATACTTTTTTTTTTTTTTTTTTTTTTGATGGAAAGGGCACCTGAAAATCTGGAAAACCAGATCCAGGGCAAGGTTACAACCATAACTGGGACTCCACAAATAAAGCTATTTGAGCACAAGCCCAGAACAGAGTCCCACAACGAGAGAAAAACGCCCACACAGAGGTGGGATTACAACCAAAACAGTAAAATAACAAACGGAAACACAAAAAACGAGCTGAAACTGATCCGGAGGAGAGACCAGGCCGCCGGAGAAGACCCACCAGGACGCCGCCGACCAAGCAGAGGCGTCGGAGATGCCCGATCGAAACCCCAAACCACCATACCGAACAAACCTCCACCAGTTCCGATGCCCGTCGCCGCAAAGCATAAAACCGACCAGGCCAAACACCAAGATCAGTGAAGGAGGATGCCGAAGTTGCCGGCGGTGTCCCGACGAAGAGGACGGGGTCAGACGAGCTTCAAGACCACCGATCGAGACTGCTCACGCCGAATCACACCAGATCTGGCCAGATCCAAGAGGATCGGTCGATCTAACAGCTGCCGTCGTCTCCTGGACAAAACGTCCCGCCCGGTGACACGAGAGAGACTTCCAGTCGACGGACAGGGCCGTCGTAGCAGCCGCCGGTGTCCCCCTTCTGATCGGGAAAGCCTAGCATGGGGAAGAAGAAGATCGCCCTCCGGGACGACATCGCCGCCGGCTCCCGCGGCCACAGCGAGAAACCGGCGACGAAAAAACTAAGTCGGTAAGGGTTTTGAGTTGGGAGAAAAGAAGAGAGATAAAGAAGAGAGATGGTTATATCCACCTCAATATTCAAATCATAGATACATTCTATGCAATTACTTCTATTGCAATTAACCCTATTTTTATTTTTATTTATTTATTTATTTATTTTTACTATTGCAATTAACCCTATTTTTATTTATTTATTTTTTTTTTATATATATATAAATTTAAAAGGTCTTCTGATTGATTATCATGATGCTTTTGGAATTTAGGTCTTGAAGCACCAAAGTTGAAAACTACGTCGTTTCAAGAAAACGTCCATGTAGTTAACAAAGCATGAGCCCCGAGTCCCCGACCCGGTATACATTTCCAAGTGACATAAAAGATAACAGAGTAAAGTTGCATAGAAAACCAGTAGAAATTCTAAGAAAACCAGTGGAATCTTCGAAAAGTGAAAAAAAAAAAAAAAAAAGATTGTGAAAGTTGAAATGGTGTGGATGGTGAATCAACAGATTGCGAGAGTGAAAAGAAGTCATATATGGGGAGGAGCATTTCTGTGCTTGCTCTTCCTCATGTTGGCAACCCCAAAAATCCCTCTCTCTTCTCACCACCACCTTTTTGCTGACATGCGCAATTTCTTCGGTACACACTCTTCTCTCTCTCTCTCTACCATAAGTATATGTGTTCTTCTTTATTATTATTATTATTGTTATTATTTTATTTTGTTGTAGTTGTTTGATTTTGCTATCTGGGTTTTTGACAGGAGTGCCTAACACCTTGAACGTGATCACAATTTTCCCCTTTTTAATTGTTGGTGTTATTGGTTTTGTTCTCTGTTTTCAAGGAAGCTTTTTCAACATCAGGTTTGTGTTTGTCGAATTTGATTGTTTTGAGTTGAATATTATTATTGTTATGATGTTGATGGTGGGTTTTTGTTTCTTCGATTGGTGTTTTGAAATGGGTCGGTTGCAGTTTCCAGGGAGAGATATGGGGTTGGGCGCTATTCTATGCAGGAATTGCGGCTGTGGCGTTTGGTTCTGCTTATTATCATCTTAAGCCTGATGACGACAGAGTAATGTGGGACACCTTGCCGGTTAGAATTACAATTCCATTGTATAACTCTTTTATTAAACATGTTCTCTTTAACATTACATGATTTGATATTTATTATTATTTGAAAATATTGTAAAACTAGGATGATTTATACCAAAAGAGTGTTTTCTCTTCAGTGATTATTGATTGCTTTGTTTGGAAGTGAGTGAAGTGTTCATAATATGTGACTTGCAATATATTCAAGGTTTTCTAAAAATCAAGACAACACAGCTAACAAAATTTGAAGTCCTCAACTTTTTTTTTTCTTTTCTCTGACTCTGTTTTTAATAAGTAATGGAGGAATAGTCTTTCCTTTGATATTCCTCTACTTTTGATATTGTTGGTGTTATTGTCGGCTTGCATCCTTCTAATTTTCATTGCTCATTGCAGACGATGATAGCATTTTCCTCTCTTTTCTCTGGTTTTCTTGTTGAGAGAGTGGGGATGCGGATTGGATTAAGTTGTTTGATTGCACTCGTATCAGTTGCTTTTCTGAGTATGGATTATGCAAGGTTAGCTTATAGATTCCACTCCAGATTTTATACTTGTTACAATGTTTAACTGATTGACACTCTTTTGTATCAAAATATTTATGTGTTTTCTGCTGAATGTGATTTGCTAGTTGGTTGCAGAACATTTAATGATTTTCGGTTGTGCATGACGTTCCAGTTGATACCATGCATAGCTATTCCAGGCTTGACACTTTTGTTCCCACCCAAATATACTCACTCAAAATATTGGCTTTATGCAGCAGGTATACTGTGTTCTTATAGAACTTCATTTTATATTGTATATCAAATAAGAAAACACATTTAACTTTCTATTAAGAGAGTAGTGCCGACATTCTGTTGGTGAACTTAGGAGAAATATATTGAAATAGAGAACATAAACTATATCTATGCAGTAACGGCTTAATTAACATTTTAAGAGGTTGTGTGGGTATTATACTATTATAGTAATTTAGACAAAAACTGAAACCACCATGGAGATTTAGACGGGTGTATGGGAGGATAGCTATTTATTAGAGTTTTTCTTGGTAGTGACATTTTATCCACATGAGGGAACTAGTGTATGCCCAAAACCAAGGGTTGTGAATAATTTGGGTTTTCAAATAGAGTAACAAAAGATAATTATAGTTTCCCTACCAGAATTCTTATTTCTATAACTCGTCAAGCTCCAAGATCTCTGTTTTCTTCCTAGCTCAACTTCTTAAGGAACATCATATCAACTAATTGTTTTAAAACAACTGATTTCTTTCTTTAAGTCTTATTTCAATATACCAACTTTAATCTTATTTGAAAATGATTTAGTTTGTTGGAAGGTTACCAGAAATATATCATGTTCTAGATTTGTTTGATATTTGCAATTTTCTTCTTTAGTCATTGTAATTTTGACCTATTCCAATGATTTTGTCCGCTCTTTATTTTTTCAATTTTAGGCATGTTCTATATGTTTTATACAATCTAGACCATGAGAAGAATACTTTGATGTAAATTTAAAAGAATTTCGAAAGATCCAATCTTAGAGTTTTTGTTATATTTTATATTCATAAATTTGATTGTTACTCCATTAGTTTTTCCACACTAAGCATAGTTTGAATTTGTAAACAGAATAGTGAATATTGTCAAAATCATTTTGCTTTTTATGTTATAGGCCTTGTCTTACTCTCAAAAGTATTGGTGTACTTAAGTTTGAAAACTCTCTGCTACAGGGGTTCACCTTGTTGCAAAATTTGAAGCTGTTGCTGACAGGAAAATATACCGCGCAAATCATTACATAATCAGTGGGCACTCATTGGAGCACTTATGCTCAGCAATGGTCCCTATCCTACTTACAGTTATGCTCATGTATAGAAATACAAAATTTCAAAGGTATATATATAATTTTTTTCAGTTAAAATTTCATTTGGGGCTTCTTATTTTTGTTAGAGTTTACTATTGAAAGCTTATGCTTTTGGGTTTGGTGGTTATCTAAGATGGTATCAATGTTGGTGTTACCTGGAAATCCCCTCTTTGAATTCCTCCATGTGCATCTATATCTTTTATTTGAATTTATTCTACATTTGATATCTAAACCTGTATTTATATTTGGTTTTTGGGTTTGGTCCATACGACAAGTCCCATCGGGTTTTTAGGTGAGAGGGTGTATTAGAAAGTTTAATACTATTGTATTGATCCTTGATTGAATGCTCAAACTTTTGGGGGTAGTATTTACCTAATAATTTTATGTGGAAAAAAATATTCTATGGAGTCCAAACTTTATTATTATTATTATTTTTGGAATATGTATTATTTTTATATTCTTACCTGTTTGATAGTGTTTACTTGCTTATAGCTAAGAGAAAAGCTGATGGGTCATTTTATTCTTACATATCTCTGGGGCTGATAACAGATTAGGAGACTACAGAGATCGTCCATGACGACAGAAGGTGAGAGCAACCAGGGAATACGCAGTGCATTAGTTATCAATTGCCTAAGAATATTTCATGAAGTCAGTAATGAGAGGTAAAAGGTATTTTTCAACAAATGTTATATATATATATTTTTTCCAAATGCATCTCCCCTTGTAACTTGTTATTGAAGATAGAATATAGTTTACTGGTTATAAGCTCTTTTTCGTTTTATTTTTCCTTTTTACTTATTTTCTGTGGTAGCATAATAATAGTGATCGCATTCTTGCTGGCAATGTTGCCTATCCTATTTTGTAATGTTAAACAACTTCTTGAATTAAAAGGCACTCTTCTCGTGGCTGGTGGTTTGTTGACCAGCCAGCCATTAGAATAATTATAAGAAACTATAGAGGTTGTTATGAGGACAAAGCATAGGTATAAACTGAGTTGTCTGAGATCTTAATGACCAAAAAGCATGGAGATAGTGCTGGAACTAGAAAATTAAGGTCAATGGCATCGATTCATGGTACCATTGCACATGTATTGTTGATGTTCCTTGTCCACATACCCTTTTTCCTTACATTTCATGTGGTACTTGAAATATGCAGTTACAGTTTTACTCCAATTTTCTGTGGGATTTAGTCGAATGACCACGATGTTCCAAACCCTAACGACATAGTTTAGGAAGTTTACACATTGCTATAGTCTTTACAGAGTGTTTCTTAAGGATTTATAATCATCTAGCGTCTAAAGGCAACAACAATTAGAAACAGCCAGTAACAATTATTACATGACATGCCTTCACATTCATTTTATTCCCTGGATAATTGTATTTTTGCCTCGTATCATCACTCATGCAGGCTATGCTTCAGTTCAAGAAAAACAAAAAGCATGCTATTTTCACATGCAAGAGCATGTGCATAGAGGCATATAGTCACATGGCTAAGACATGATGTTTTCTAGAAGAATATGCGTGAATTTGAATTTCAGCTTGCGAAGACGATAATAGAATTCTAATATATACATATCAATGTTACTGGCTTGTGCAGAATTAAAGTTGGCGTTGAGGATGCTCATCTGTTGGAATCATTTCCTTTGGATAGAATGCTGAAAATTATCTCAAGTTGCTGGCTGTTGTGTATTGTTAAATATGGATGTGAATTGCCTGCAGTGCTCTGTACTTTATATGATCATTCTAGTGTGACTATGTAATGGAGTGAGGTGTGTTTCTTGTTTTGGTGATATACTGAAAATGTTGTGTTTTCTAAGTTTTGTCTATTCACTCTCAGTCAACAAGTAAAATAGGTAGCAAATTAGTTACCCTTTCTCCATCAATTACCATTTCCATTTCTTGGGCTATTATGAGGTTTTTTATATTAAAATAATAATAATAATAATAATTGCTGGCTTTCTAAGATGAAAATTCGGTACTTTCTTTAATTGGAAGGAGCAACCGCTGCCCAACATGGCATAATGGTAATGTGTGTTCATTCAGTCTGATAATGTCTCGGGTTTGAATCATTGTATCTGTTGGAAGGAGCGTGTCGTCTTTATTTAAGAATAGATTACTTCTCATTCTTACATTTGACTGGATCGATGTCCACAAGACTAGTGTTACAGATGAGATATTTTACAATCAATTTAAAAGACTTTTATTAAGTGGAAATGTGACCTACCAATAAAAAGGTGCCAAGTGGCACTAAACTCAAACCATGTTGCACATTTATTATTATATTTTTAAAAAAAATTGAAAATAAGGAAGCCTCACCTCCAGATGTGGAGGAGGTGGGTTGGGGTGAATCTAGAAGTTTGTAAACTATTGGGTTTATTTTATAGTTTTTGTTTAGGTACATCTATAATTATAGAAGTATTTGGGGTTTCTTTGGTTTTTAATCACTTTTATGTATTAAAAGGACGGTTTTATCCTTGAACTGGTAAGTTGGCCATCACTCAAACTGTTAGTCAACGTCTTCTAGGGGAGGTTTGTGCAATTAAAGGAAAATTTGAATATATATGCAATATCTTTAAGGGGGAATTGCACAAACACCCCTCGATGTTTGATAAAATTATACAGATATGGCAGTTTTGGCCATATAGACACAAACTTCTCTCAATATTTGAAAAATATTGTAAAAACATCCCCAATCGTTAAATGGATCCGTTAATCAATGGTCAAAAGTGTAAAAAGTCTAAAATACCCTTTATTTTTATTTTAAATAAACTAAAAAATAAGATTAAAAAATATATAAAAAAATATTTTAGATACCATGAATGTATCTTTAATTTGAAACCTGGAAAAAAAATTCATCTTTACAAATAAAAAAAAAAGAAGTTTTTTTAAACAATTTAATAATAAATAATTTTTAAATTCTAAATTTATTTAAAATCAAGGGGAATTGCACAAACTAAATTATTTTTTTTTATTTTTTTTTTTTGAAGATGAATTTTTTTTCTAGCTTTCAGATTTAAGATACATTCATATTTTCAAAAAGATTTTTTAATATTTTTTTTATCTTATTTTTGAATTTTTTATTTTGTTTAAAATAAAAATATAAGGTATTTTAGACTTTTTACACGTTTGACCATTGATTAACAGATCCATCTAACGATAGGGAGGATATTTGTGCAATAATTTTCAAATGTTGAGGGAAGTTTGTGCGTATATGGTCAAAACTGCAATATGTGTGAAATTCTATCAAACCTCGGGGCTGTTTGTGCAATTCCCCCTATTTTCAAAATGTAGGGGGACTCTAATAATAAACCAGTAAAACCCTCTTCAGTTTGGATATCAGTGCTCTTTAGGGTTTTGCTTCTGATAAGTTGTCGTTTCTTTTCAAGTAAGTCCCAATCCTATCTCACTTCATTTTTCTGCTTTCTTTCTCTTTTATAACTTACTAGGTTTTTGTTTATTATGAATTTCTTCTTTCTTTGTGATCATTTTGTTGTTTTGTTGTAATCTTATAGATGTTTGTATTCTTGATTTGGGTGTTCGCAAATCGCAATTTTCTCTTCTTCTTTTTTTCCCTAAATTAGGACTCATTTGAATTAATTTGACTGAAAATTGTAACTTTTGATGTTTCATTATGTTAACTGGGTAAAAAATCGATGTTTTCTTTAACCAGCTTGTATAAAAATCGATATTGGAAAAAAAAAAATGAATTTTGGAGATTATCAAGAAAAATTGCCATTAAAATGGCTCTATAAGGGATTGATTTGCTCTATTTCATTGCATAGTTGCACTCCTTCGTTGAAACTGTGCTTTAGAATCTAGATCCAAATGATTTTTTGTTAACCAAGTCAAATGAGATTTTGATGATGTTCTACTATTGTGTTTAATCACAAACTCTTTATTGCTGTTATATGATCAGAAGTACTCTTGTCACATTAATTCTGAGATGTTGATGGCATTGAAAATAGAATGCTCTGTATCATAGAAAGGGTTATTTATCTAATTTTAACTATTTTTGGGCTGTAGATATTATTGTTAATCGTGTATTTACGTAAATTGAATGAATGTAGTAGGTGTCAATTTTCTGTATTATATATAGATAAAAGAATTTATGTGGAATTACAGTTATTGCTAGTGATGAGAGTGACTTGTTCATGGATGTTTATGATGAATGCTTTTTTCTAGGGTGCAGATGTAGCATTTCAGAACCTATACTATTTTTTGGTTCTTTTTTCTTTCATTTAAATTACTTAAAAATGAATGATTGAGAAATTCAAATTAGTGCTTAATTTGGGTTGTTGGATCTTTTTGTGGAGCCTTTTTTGATTTAGTTGACTATTCTCTAGTTTATGAAATTATTATGTGTATATGATAGAATTCTGTTGCCAAAACAATTTGAATTTTGGTATTAATTCAAATTGTTAATTCTAATTCTAATTAAATAATTATAGAATTTAACATTTCATTGATAATGAAATATATCAAAGAGCTTGCTGGTATGCTGTGCACTTTTTCCTTTCTTTTGCCTCCTAGAGCAGTTTTTATAATCTAGTAAAAGCGTCGCTTGTTGATTTACCTTTCAGTTTATGTTATTTGCTGTTATTCAGCCAATTATTTTTTGGTTTTCTATTTTTTAAACTCTAATATATATTAACATAATAGCTGTGTTACTTGGTTCTATACTTCTATGTTATTATTCTTTTGGAACTATTTGCAACTTGCAAGTCTTGTGGTGTCAACATCCGTAGAAGATCACTATTTACAGAGGACTAAACCTTAAAAACTTTGTTTGGCCATTTATCAAACATCTAATGGATACATGGTACTTTGTTTACCCATGTATGTGTGTTGCATGGATACTCACGCGCTAATGGTTAAGTGTATACTTCAACTATTCGCGCATAGTTTTTGGCTAGTAGTTCTTCTATGGTCTCTGAGGTTATCAAGACTCAAGTACTCATGTGGATAATTTTATACCTTAACTCATTCTGTCCTATTATTTACAATTATTAGTCTTTACATAGATCTACAGAACATTGACCCTTTCATAGGATTTATCAAACATCTAAATGCATAAATCATAAAAAATCAATACTTATGGCCGTTTTGAGAGTGTAAGTACCACTTACAATGCACATTTACTAAGCTAAACGCAATTGTAATTAAAGATTGGTTCTCTAAACCCTAGCAGTGCCATTTTCCTTGTAATTTTCTTTGATATCTCAAAAAAAAAATTCCAAGTAACAACTATCAACTGATGAAAGCCCAGCCCAAAGACAACTCCATATCCAAAAAGAAAACAACTTATTAGCTTTTAAAAAAAAAAAAAAAAAAAAATTAAAGACCCTCTAATTTGATCTCTTTATCTCGCTCAGGGTTTTGTTTTGATTTCAAGTAAGTCCCAACCCAATCTCACTCTCTTACTTTATCTTTTTCAAGTAATGGGTTCTTTTCTTTAATTTGTTCCTACATTTTTCATTGTTTATGATATTTTTCTCTGTTTCTGTGTTGCTTCTGTTCTTCAAGAATTTTATTTTATTTTATTTTTGTGTTTCATTTGTCTGTGTTGTTGTTTGTTAGTAATCTTGTGGATATTGGTATTCTTGATGACCCTTTTCGTGAAATTTTTTTTTTTTTTTTTTACATATTAGGATTTTGGTGTGTTCTGTTTGGTTGCTTGGAAATCAATGAAAATAAAGGAAAATTATAAGATGAGATGTTGAATTGAATGTGATGCAGCATTGTCGTGAATTCACTTTTCTATCTGCAAAATGTGATTTTTGTCTACGTTCAAATCTTATTATGTTTGCACAATTTGAAACTAAATGTTTTTGTTTTTATCCGATTTTTTTTCTGCTATTCTTATTTGATTCATGTGCCATCATACTGTTGTTGCATGCTTCTACTGCTTGCTACAAGTTTCGTGGGAGAATAATTTATTTGAGTGACATTTCACTAGTTTCCTAAAAAAAAAATGCATTTTAAAATTTCTTTACTGTATTTTACATGTTTTTAGTTTGTTACTTACGATCAGGAATACATATCTGACTTATTCTGAGTTATTGATAACTGGAATAATTTTCCCCATTTGGTGTTGATTCCTTTGCTTGTTAATTAGGGAGACTAGGAGTTCATTTAAGTGAGGAGGAGTTGAAGTGAAGACATTCTGAGATCATGCCGCGTCGATCTTTATGGAAAGGCAGTTTTGTGGATGCATTCCTGTATGAATTGAAGAATCAGAAAGATCGACTTGCAAATAGGAAAGTCTGGTCGCGAAGATCTTCCATTTTGCCAGAATTCCTTGATAGCACAGTACGAATTTACAATGGAAAACATTTTGTTCGTTGCAAGGTCACTGAAGAAAAGGTTGGTCATAAGTTTGGAGAGTTTGCTCTTACGCGGAAACGGCGTCCAATGGGTGCAACCAAAGGAGCACCCAAAGGTAAGAAGTGAGTGTCTAGACAAGTTTTTGTTTGTAGTTAGTTTCGTTTTCTTTTTTCTGGGCTGTTAGAAGCGAGTGATCATACTTTATAGAATATGACTGGAACTTCTTGTTTAGCTTGAATGCAGTGTTTAATAAATTATATTATATGGTGTTCGGCTCATGGCTTATGCTTTCTGTTTAAACAAAATTTTAGTGCCCTGGAACATTATTTTGAGTCATCCTTGTCGAACCTATTATAAATTCATGATGATTAGTTTTATGAGTTCATCTGTTGGTTGCATTTGTATTCTCTATTTGTGATCTGGTGCTCGAGCTATTTGACCACATATTTTTGGTTAATTAATTTGTAATTATCCCTTTACAATTTCAACAGAGAGCAGTGATCTCCATGCCCATGCCCTCCGAGCCCATTTGGTGCGCCTATTGTATTGTGTTATAAGTTTAAAATGTTTTGTGTGCCACATTGTTTATTGTATGGGTCTGTCTCACCACCACCGGCTGTTGTGGACTGATTAATACAAAAAATGTTAAGAGCATCTCCAATACAAGCGTGGCTTGTGAAAAAAAGAGATGCCACGTAAGATAAATAGACATTATGTTAATAATTGTGTCTCTAATGCAACCGTGCATATTCAACGTCAAGCTGACATGGCAAAAAAAAAATACTACACATTGTCAACATGACCGTCACTTTCAGACGGTCTGTTGCACAGCTATTTTTTAGGTTGATTCAGGAAACATTTAAAACTGACATTAATTTATCATATATTTTTGGTAAGGAAATAAAATAAAAAATAAAACAGGAAAAAAAAAAATGGATACGTTATTAAAAAAAATGTGTTTTAGACGGAAGCATTAGAGATCAAATTTTGAGTTGATTGTCTATTAAGTCTATTTTTATGTCACATAGAGAGCAAATCTCTTGACATTGTTCCTATGTCAACAATTATTGGTATGCAAGCTACTTTTGCATTGAAGATGCTCTAAGTGGCACTAAATTCGAATAAAGCGACATGTTTATTTTATCAAAAAAATAATAATAATAAATAAAAATTTGCAATGAAGTATCTATGTTGCCAACTCAGACAAGATTTCCCCGGTGGTCACCATGTCCACAAATTCGGTTTTCATATGTTAAACCTTCTATTTTTATTTTTTAACTGGACAAGTGGCAGTATATAATTGGGTTAAAAAGTAGAAAACCTTCCTTTATTTTATTTTATTTATTTTTTATTTTTTTAATACAATCTATTTATCCATCTAACTAGACTAGGGGGTTGTTTGTTTTTTTTTTATCTAAAGTCTTATAAGACCTTAATTTGTTAGATATATGGATAAGTCTTATAAATCAAGATACTATGATATGTTTGTTTTTATTTTATTTTGGATGACTTATTATAAATATAAAATTGATTAGATTATGTTAGGGTTTCTTTAAAATTTGGAATTTTTGGAAAATTGATTTTTAGGATTTTATTATATGTGCATAAAATTATAAATGTATGAATTGATATAAAACATTTGTGGAAATTTACTAAAATACTCTACTATATCACTTTTTGAATAAGATAAAAGTCAAAAAAATTTACTTTTTCTAAAAGACATATATATCTTAAAATAAGATATAAGTTAGAAAAACAAACAAACTGATTTATCTTAATTTAAGATATAAGAGGCAATAAGTCTTATAGTGAAAAAAACAAACAGTCCCTAGGTGTTTTTTTGTTTTAGCTTTCTACTATTGGTAGAATTCGAGTCGTTGACTTGAGGCTTAATGTATGTTTAGTATGGCTTTCGTAGAGGTCAAAAGCAATTTCTTAATGTTAGGAGATGTTTTAAGGTTTTTTTTTTTTTTTTTTTTTTTTTTGTTTTGTTATTTTTTTGTTATTTTACAAATTTGAAAAAAATGCTTTTTTAATTCAATAAAAGTCATTTTGGGTCCACCGAAAGAAGCCCAAAATATCAAGAAGCTCTTTTTGAGCTTTTTAAATACAATTGCATTGTCAATAATATCTTCTTTGAATTTTAAATATTCCATCATATACCCCTTCTATTTACACAACTCTATTATATTTGAATATTTATCTAACATCATTACTGTCTCCTCATCTTCATTAGCATTCAAACAACAAGTTTTCATCTATCACTGTAAGTTCAAATCAACACTTTTTTTTTTTTTTTTTTATAATCATAAACAATAATATATATGTATGTTTACTGTTTATTGTTATGAAGTTATATATATATATATATATATATATACAGAAATTTTATTTTCAGTTCGAACTGATAAAAATTATATCAGTTCCTTACATGTGAGCCATTGGATTTAAATACTTTGACTTGACTATATGCACTTGTCAGTCAAAGTATTTAAATCCAGTGGTCCACATACAAGGAATTGATATAACTTTTATCAGTTCAAACTGATAATAGAAAGACTGTATATATATGTTTAGTTTTTTTTTTTTTTTTTAAAAAAAAACTCATCTAACTGGGATTTAAAAAAAAAAAAAATCATATACTTGTACTTTTGTATCTGTGATATATATTTTTATTGTGATTTTCTTAAAACTCATTTACTTGTGATTTGTTTTATTTAAAAAAGAAAGAAAGAAAATAATAAAATAATAAAATAAAATAAAATAAAATAAAATAATAAACTCATCTGTCTGTAATTTTTGTTTTCTTAAAACTCATGTATTTGTGATTTTTATTTTTTTAAACTCATATATTTGTGATTTTTTTTAACTCATATACATGTGATATTTTTATTTTTTTTAAAAAAAAAAAAACGCATGTATCTGTGATATTTTTTTTAAACCCCTGTATCTATGATAGATTTTTTTTAAAAAAAAAATCAAGTATCTATGATTTTTTTTTTTTTTTTTAAATTTTAAAATTCCTATATCTATGATATTTTCTTTTTTTAAACTTACTTATCCGTGATTTTGTTTTTTTTAAAAATAAAAAATAAAAAAAAAAACTCATATATCTGTGGTTTTTAATTCATGAACCTATGATTTTTTTATAAAAAAATAAAACTCATCTATCTGTGATTTTTGTTTTTTTAAAACTCATGTATATGTGATTATTTTTTAAACTCATGTAGCTGTGAAAATCATGTACCTGTGGATTGTGTTTTAAACGTAAGTAGCTGTGATTTTGTTATGTATTTGAAGAATATTGATGTGTTTGTTTTTTCAATTCAAGTACTCGTGTATTGTGATTGTTGATGGACATTGATGTGTTTGTTATTTATTTGTGATTATTTTTTTTTTAAACTCAAGTACTTGTGATTTTGTTATGTACCTGCGTGTATGTAATTGCCTATTTATATAATACTTTTGATTATTTTTTTGGCTTGTACCGGTTGATTTGGTAATCTTTTTTATTTCCTTACCGTCATAATTTACAAATCCATTGTTTATGCCCTTATTAGTAATTTATCACAACCAAAAGTATTTTTGAAAATATACTACCAAACAATCCAGTTACTGAAAAGCACTTATGTAATTGAATACCAAACAACATATGACTTTTTGTTAGAAGCTCAACTCTAAAATGATCTACTCTAAAAACTCAATTTGAAAAGCTATATCAAACATACTCTTAGGAGTTATTTACCCAAACCCCAAGCTCGTCCATATACCGGTTGAGTTACGCCCCTGAGAGCTATTTGAATTTATTGTTACGTGGGTTATTCTTATTGGTCCGTCCCACAGGCGACAGCTGGTTTGACGCTGAAGTTATTTAAGGAATGTGTGATGAGTTTGATTAGTCAACTAATTTGTATTGTGAAACAACTGCCATCAACCATCACACATTCCGTCGGTGTGGTTCTCATTGCCCACGGATTCCCTACATCTCTCTCTACCATTCTTAATTTGCTTCCAATGTCATAACCGCTAACACTTGTTTTTCTTTTTCTTTTTTTTGGAATGAACTATCGAATTTTTTGTTGGGAAGAGACTTTTTTTTCAAGAAAAAGATTTAATTTAAAAAGAAAAACAATATTATTATATTAATTGATTAAAAATCTAATTTAAAAGGTAATTTAGACATTTAATAGTATATAACCAGTTAACTGTTTAGACAAATGGTCAAGGGTAATTTTTTGTATTTTTTAAAATAATAAATCGTAATCGGTCCTGAAAATCTCGCGCAATGAACTCAGTAACTCACTAAGAAACAAAACATTAATCAACCAGATCCTAACCATCTGATCTTCAAGTATACAACACCCAAAAAAAAGTATGGACCCCACATTTCTGACAATTCACGCTTTCACGTTTCCATTTTTTAAAATTTTACCCTAAAAGAGAAATTTTTTTTAAAAAAAAAACTAGCAGATGCAGTGAGATCACGTAGAATAGAAAACTTGTAATAAAAGTCATCACAAACCTAAAAAAAAAAAAAAAAAACAAACAAAAAAATTTACAGTAACAGTAACAGCAACAGCAAAGAAAGATTCCAAAATTTGGTGATGTGTAGCATCTCTTTTGGGTGGCGACCATTACCTCTCCCCCACTCTCTCTCTCTCTCTCTCTCTGGTCTGAATCTCTCTTTACATACAATTCTGTGAATTAATTCTCAAACTCACTTTCTCTCTCTCTCTCTGTTTTCTTCCAAATCTAATAACAATGTCGGATAGAGTTTTTCCGTCTTCCAAGCCCACCGCCAACGGCGGCGCCGCTCCTCCTCCAACTAAACCCCCACTCCGCCCTCCCTACCGTCCACAACCCCACAATCGTCGCCACCACCGTTCCCGCCGCAATTACTGTTGCTGCTTCTGTTTCTGGACCATTCTCATTCTCCTCATCCTCGCCCTCGTCGCCGCCATAGCCGGCACTGCCATGTACATGCTCTACCGTCCCCACCGCCCCGCCTTCTCCGTCCCTTCCCTTCGCATCCACCGCCTCAACCTCACCTCCTCCTCCGACTCCTCCTCCAACCACCTCACCACTCTCCTCAACTTCACTGTCACCTCCAAAAACCCAAACTCCCATCTCACTTTCTCTTACGACCCTTTTGTCATCTCGTCGTTTTCAGCAAACGGTGTGTTTCTTGGAAATGGGACACTCCCTGGTTTCACTTCGGAGAAGAAGAACCAGACGGCTTTCAAGAACGTGGTGGTTTCGGGTTCGAATATTGATCTGGATACGGATTCAGTGACTTCTTTGAAGTCGGATCTGAAGAAGAAAAGTGGGGTTTCATTGAAGATTCAAATGGACACCAAAGTGAAAATCAAAGCAGGCAAACTCAAGACCAAGAAGGTTGGTATTAGGGTTATCTGTGAAGGATTTAAAGGTGATGTACCAAAAGGTAAATCTCCATCAATGGCTACTACTGATAAGTCTAAGTGTAAGGTTGATCTTCGAATCAAGATCTGGAAATGGACTTTTTAGCTTCATTTCATTACCTGTTACTGTTTGCTTGTCTTTTTCTTATTTTTTGATTTTTTTTTTTTTTGAGAGTTTGTCTAATGTTGATGAATATTAAAGATCATTGAAAAAGAAAAAAATGGAATAGGGTAAGAGAAGAGTGTTCAAAATTGGAATGTTATCTTCTTGAATTTGAAGTTTTAGTAGTGATGTAATTGGTTTTGAAAATCTGGATTGATCATCTCTACTGCTATTATACTGTTAAAAAGTGTTATTTACAAGTACATATATAGCCACAATTCTATACCTTCCTCTTCTTTTATGTTTTGTTCATTTTTTTTAGGATTATTTTTTTAAATTCTTATGGATTTGAATTATTTGATACCATTTGGTTCATTGGGAATATAATATGCAGGTGTCATTGTTATCATTCATTACATATATAATTGATATTTTGCTGCATCTTGATTATCATAATCCCAATCGAATCCCTCAATTATTAGAGGAATCAAAAGACCAAAATGCACTTCTCGGAGCATTTTCAATACAAAAGTAGCTTGCATACCAATAATCGTTGGCATAGTAACAATGTTAAAAGACTTGCTTCATATATAGTATAAAAATAGACAATCAACTCAAAATTGTCACTAATGATTCTATCTAAAATAAAAAAAAATTAATGACGTGTCTATTTTTTTTTCCTATTTTATTTTTTATTTTATTTTCTTACTAAAAATAGATAAACAATTAATATCAGTTTTAAATACTTGTTGAGTCAAAAATACAGACCGTTTGAAAGTAGACGGTCATGTTGAGAATGTAAGTTTGAGGTTGAATATGCATGGCTACATTGAAGAAAAATTTATTAACAAAATAAATATTAATCCTACGTGGCATCTTTCTTTTTTCATAAATCAATCTTGCATTAGAGATGCTCTTATATAACCTTTATCTGTTAATTTTAATATAGGTGTAAATGGGAAAGTGGATTTAATAGGCATATCATTTGAATTTGATGGAGGACTTTAACTCAATTACAACATTTTTAGTACTTTTATCATGTTTTTCTTGAATCATTACTTGTAGACTTGTACTAATTTACTTTTAACTTTTTGGAAGTACCATTCCGATTTTTCTTCTCATGACAAGGACTTGAATCATTATGTTTTTATCTTCGCGCATTATTTATTTTCAATGTGATTAATGAATATTTGTATTTTCTGGTTTTTTTTTTTAAAAAAACAATTTTCATTCAAGTAATTTTAGTGGTACAATTTAATCTGATAATACTAGTCTAGTCTAAAAATGATCCACTACCAAAAAACTATTAATTTTTATTTTTTATTAACTCTTACCTAAGAAAACTAAAAGACAAAAATAGACATTAGATAAAAATCATGTAAAAAGAAGATGGAAGTAAAAAGGAAAGTCTCTTATTAGAAGCAAGTGGATCAGGAATCAGGAAATGTCCAAAAAAAAAAAGGGTTTTACTCACAGCTGGTGAAAATAATAATAATAATAAAATAAAAAAAAGTTGACTTTTAAGAGTTATTGGATCTGAAATTGAGAAGACATTGAATAATGGAAATGGAGTACTTTGGATGTACCTTATGTGTAACAAAATTGACTTGTTCATGATATAGACCAAACAATAGCAATAGTAAATTAAGGAATGAGTGAAAAAAAAAAAAAAAATGAAAGCTTTGACTCCATAGTCCATACACTTGATTAATGTGAAGTGGTGTCCACTTGTCTTCCCTTGCTTGCATGCCACTTTTTCATCGTCCAATAAATCACCTTCGTACCCACTTTCCATTCATGTGTAATGTGTTATCACTTTCTCATTAAATCGAAAAATGAGGGAAAGAAAATATATTGGGATTTAAATGAATTCGAATAATACAATATATTGTTTCGTTTGTTTTGTATTATTTACTGTATTGTATTAACTAATAGATTTTTATCGGCCTGAGACCAGCTCAAAAAAGAAAGAAAAAGAAAAAAAAAGCCAAATTGTGATTAAAAAAACAGCTCCGACAAATAAACCAATTCATATCTACCAAAAAATAAATTTTTGGTGTAGGCGTGAAGCTACAGTAACACACCACCACGCACTACAAAACTTTTTTTTTTTTAGCCTTCTTTTTATTTTATTTTAAACGTCATATCATACTATTTAAACTTTTAAAATTTATAATTTAATTCTCTCATATTTAATTATAACAATATGTATTCCAAACAAATATACAATTGAAAAGCTTTCGTTGAGATCTTTAAAATGACACAAATATTGATATATATATTTTATTTATTTAATTTACTAATTAATCATACGTTTATTATTATTAAACTTTTATAATAATTTTAAAGATTTATTGAGAGAATATTTAAAAATACTCTTTTGATATAAAATTTGGCATGGAACATTGAAGTGGAAAAAAAAAATAAAAAAATAAAAAATTCGGTGTAGGCATATTACCTAAAAATGCTTTTTTAATACCAAATTTATGTAAAATTTAGTGTCCAGCATTGGAGTTGCTCTAATACGGTGAATGTCGTATTAACTAACACAGGGGAGAGAAAGGTTGTATTAGTTAATACTTACTTAATATAGCATAATACAAAATATCATCAAACATAGGACTATAAGATTAATACAGTCCGATCCGATCCGATCCGTTCTGATTTAGGAAAGGGAAAAGGATTTGGTAGATGAAAGAATTATGAATTTAAAACGACAGGGCTTTAAACATAGCGAACCAACTAGAAGAGAAAAAAGAAAGAAAGGAAAGCGAAAACAAGTGAATGACATTTAATATAATAATAGAAGTGCATGTCATGAGTCATGAGTCATGAGTCATGAGTCATGAGTCATGAATCATGAATCATGAATCATGAATCATGATGTTGAGGGAGTTAAATACTTATTAAATAGGGGGGGTTGCACCGTGCACCGTGCACCGTGCACCGTGCACCGTGCACGTGGTTAGTGTGTGCTTGTTGGTCTGCTCAAACAGGGGCAGTTGGAATTTTGTCAGAGATGCCTCCCAACGAAAAACTCCATCCACCGACTATTTCATTTCTTTAGCTTTGCTTTTGCTTTGATGTCTTCAATCTCCCTTGGATCCCATTACGTGTCTTCTATTTATTGCTTTAACAATTCTGAATAATTAATTTATGGCCATCTGACACGTGCACATAAATAAATAACAAATTATCTTTTTGTAATTTAATATAAAATTTAAACTCACCTAATTAATGTTTTTTGTTTTTTTATTTATTTTTTATTTTTTTATGTATAACTACTTCCGGGACCAGCGAGAATAGACTCTATAAGCACAGCCTGGAATACTACTCCTACTATCGAGGAGAGGAAACATGTGGAATACAACTACTCTCACAATTGGAGAGAGGAGAGCTCCCAAAACCGAGAGAGAGCAACTCATACTTGGGATTTAAAGACCAAGGTGGGACAAAGAATATAGGGGAATGCTATCTACCTTTTCCATTTGTCTTCCCCATTTACCTTTCCCACTCATTGCTTGACACGTGTACACTTTTTCATTTAACAAAAAGCTCTCACTTTTTGTTACAAAGTGTGTTTACATCTTTACCCCTTATTAATGACATGATAGAAGCAGCTATCAGGGGTAAAGACGTAAACACACTTTGTAACAAAAAGTGAGAGCTTTTTATTAAATGAAAAAGTGTACACGTGTCAAGCAATGGGTGGGAAAGGCAAATGAGGAAGGCAAATGGGAAAGGTAGATAGCATTCCCCAAGAATATATATGCACTCACATGGTTTTGAACCGTAGTGGTGGAGGCTCCCAGGGAGCGTCCAGCCACATTGGCAAGAGGTCAAGTGTGTAATTAATGTTTTTTTTGTTGTTGTTGAAAATAGTCACCTAATTAATGTTGATGGTTTATCTTGGTGCAGGAAAAGACAGGTTTATTAATATTAGCTGATAGACATGGCTTCTATGATACTAGGAGTTGACTGCATCAAATCAAAGTAAAACTCCCAATCCAGTTGTGTGTCGTTTCATATTTATGCTATCTTTATAATTTGTTCCATAAACCCAAAATTATTTGTTAGTTTAATTGGTAACCCCACCCAATCTCATTATTGATAATCAAATAATCATTCAATTATTAAAAGAATATAAAATTCATATTTAAGACTTAATGATTATATTATATTCCATTTATGAAAATTTGGTAAGTCAAAGTTAAAATTCTTTACATGTATTATTATTTGGTAACTTAGAACACAGTTTTTCCAACCAAATTAACGATATAAATTATTGCAAAATGTTATATCCAAGATTTATAAAATAAATTGGAAATAGATCTTTATATTGATTTAACATTTTTTTTTTTTAAATGAACATAAAACTAACCCATTTTATTATTGGTCCAATAAAACCCCAATCCAATAAAACTATACCTATCAACTTTTTTTTCAAATCATTTTGGATTATGTGAAGTTTTGTCGAGTATACATGTAAGTGAAAAACGTGATAATCATATGATTGGGCTGTGTGAATGAAGGATAAGACCATCTTATATAGATTTTACTCTCTTTCTCTCTACTATACAAAGTCAATCTCCTCCCCTCCAGTTAGTCAACATCAATTAACTCATCAATTAACTCCAAGCATTGACCATGTCAAATTTGTAAAATGATTCAATTACCCCTAAATCAGTTGTCAGCACCTACTTTTTACCTATTTTTTTCTTATTATTTTTTTCACTTTCTTTCTTTGTTTGGACTCTGGTCCTCTTCTTTACTAGATTTTTATTTTATAAATCTCCTTCTTGTGAAATTCTTCCAATGTGTCTTTTTAATTTTCTCTTTCTTTCTAGGCGTGGATATGTGTGTTCTTCTTCCTTACCAATTTTCATTTCATACATCTCCTCCTTTTCATTCTTTTGAGATTTAAAAGATTTTAAGAGTAAATTTTGATTATTATATATATATTTTTTGTCATTATACGTTTGAAAGTAACTAAATTTGTTCACAGAGACCACCAAACATCAAATTTGCAATTTACAACACAAATCATCCCTTCCCAATCCATTATCAACCAACTCAAACTCATTTAATATTTTATTTTGAATAAAAAAAAAAAATTCTTTCTCTAAGTTCAGATGAAATTTATACATATATATATATATATACAGTCTTTCTATTGTCAGTTCGTCCTGATATATTTATTATCAGGACGAACTGATAATAGAAAATCTGTATATATATATTTATACAGAAATTTATCAGTTTGAACTGATAATAGAAAGACTGTATATTTTTATATGTATATATATATATATATATATATATATATATATATAGTCACGTTCTCATCCGGATATCCTGATATAACTTCATGAGGATACTGAATGTGAGCTACTGGTTTTGACAAGTGCGTACACACTTGAGTCAAAGCATGTAAAACTAGTGGCTCACATTCAATATCCTCATAAAGTTATATCAGGATGTCCTTATTTGAAAATCTTTCTCTCTCTCTTTAGATGCAGATTTGTGAGCATCGGATAAAAAAGGGAAAAACAATTAAAACAAAACTTTAGAATAGAAGAATTTAGACAGGAAATTAAGGAGAAACTAAATGTCAAGAATGGGAGAAAAGTGGAAACGAAAACAAAATGAAGTGCGAAATTGGTGACTGACCATGCAAGATTTTCTCTTGCATGTGGATGATTGAATGAAATTTTTATTATGGATAAAAATATCCCTTAAGTTTTGATAAATTCCAAATAAAGAAAATTAATTAAAAATTCTAATTGACCATTTGCCTAAAAAATTGCATTTGCTAGATCAATGGCCAAGAAATACTATTTTTTTTTTAATTTCAAAAATTATTATTTTATTATATGTAATTATGTCATGCATTAAATGTACACTACTAGGCCCCGTTTGGTGCATGGGATAGGATAGGATTATTTTTATGGGATAGGATAGGATAGGATAAGATAGGATTGGATTGGATTAATTTTAAAGTTATCCTGTGTTTGGTGCAACATAGGATATGATTAAAATAGAGTAATCCTGTATTTGGTACAACATGGGATAGGATTAAAAATAGAGTAATACTGTGTTTGGTGCAACATAGGATATGATTAAAAATAAAAATATTTAAATAAATTTAAATAACCTGAAATAAATTTATATAACTTGAAATAAATTTTAATAACTCGTCTAGTTGTCCCGCGACAAAGGTGAATGACCATTTATGTGAAATTTTAGAAATTCTAATGATAAATTAGTCTCCTTTTACATGAGCAGTTTCAAACTGCATTATGAGAATACTAAAACCATCATTTCCATTAATATCCAAATTGTTGTCATAAAAAGTTTTTATTAAAATTGAGAATACGGAAGAGTATTTTGTGCATAACATTAGCATTGTGAGCTCGTATAATTTTGTTATGATAGTGCTAGTGTATATAAATGGTCTCTTCAATCAAAATGAAGTTGAAAACCGACCCAAAATGACAACAATGAAAGACATGCAAGAACAAGTGTGGTCTCCAAAATGAGCACCATGCATACCGGCCAAAAAACACAATTCACTTAAACTCAATCAAAAATCTATGATTCCACTTTTTAGCAGTCAATTTAATTGCAATATTCAATCTCACATTTATGAATTCCATCAGATACACAATTACAACTTCCAACTCTCCCTACAAAATAATTATATTGGCATAACACGATCGAATATATATATATATATATATATATATATATATATATAAACACACTTTAATTTAGCTAATTGCACTATAGTAAACAAATAAAACAAAATAATATGATACTTAACATCATAATACTAATAAAAGAGTTACCAAAAAAAAATACTATTAAAAGAGTTATTACAACTTTGTAGCATATATAATAAATTTTTATAATATTGTACGAAATTAACTATATATAAATATATATATTAATTAGCCATAAGTTGATGAAAGTTGTCAAAAAGCAACGCCAGCATCAGTCACATAATTACAAAAATATCCGTCCATTACCACCACCTACATATATAGTAAATTACTTTCAAATATTAGTAACCACTATGTATAATTATAAAGTAGTGCAAAAATCATTAGTCATGAACTTACTTTACCATCATCAACACCATCAGTCATCAAACACACCACTAAGAAGTGATGCAACAAACTGCAACTTCTGCTCCTCACTCTGTTGTGCCTTAAAGATCTCTGCAACTTCTGGTTTCTGCATAAACTTTTGCATCACACGTACTTGATCCGAGAGAGGAAGTTGCATTTTCTGCAAATCATTTGCTATAACCTGATTTTCAGTCATTTTGTTTTTTGCTAAAAGTTGACAAAATTTGTCTAATGTATCATTTGATTTCTCAATAGCATCCTTCATCACACTAGCAAATCTATCCATGCTACGCACTATTGGATCTCTTGATCTAAACCTTTTCTTACTCAAGGATTGAGATGAAGTTGGGTGCATTGACTGGTTAGAATCAGTTTGATTAACTGACATTGGAGAAAAGTTTCCAGGCATCTCAACTTCATTATCAAAGTTATCATCTTCCTCCACATCTGCTGCTAGGTTCTTAGGAGCATATGCCGTTTTTCCTGTAGCACGATCTTTCCCAAAGATATAAGCCAGTCTTTCATAGAGAGGAAAAGGTTTATCTCTCCACCCTTTTGCCTGTTTATGGTGCTGCAAGAAAAATTAACATATACTTAATTCAATGTTTAATTCAACTTTAAACACCATTAACATCTATTCTAGTAAAAAAAATTATAGTAAAAATAAGTAAATCTAACATTACCTGTACATATGAATGCCATGCTTCATTGCTATCAACTTCAACACACTTTCTGACATTGTTCCAACCAAACCCACTAGTATTTATCATGTCATAAACCACTCTATAATCTTTTTTCCAAGTCTTCACCTTTGATTCAATATGAGGGCTAGCTTTCAAGCCACAATTTGGTAGAATATTTGTTAAACGTGATTCTATAATCTTTAAAGTTCCAGCTTTAAAAGAACCACAATCTGCACGACCACCATTTGCAACAATTTCATCCATGATACTTAGTATAGTTTCTTCCTCTTCTTTTGTCCATATATGCCTACATGCTCTCCTATCTTGCTCATTTGTTTGGCTACGACCACCAACATCCATTTCTATTCATACATAACCACAAAAAACACTTACGAATATACTAAGTATAAATAATCAATAAATAAATATAACACATGTAATGCTAGATAAACATAAAACATATACAAGTAATTAAACCATCATGTAATCTCATCAAAATAATTTATGTTGATGAAAATTATGATTAAGAAAAGATAAATGATTATTCAAAAATGATAAAGATAATATAACATTCTTAAATAATGTACAAGTACATAAAATCCATAAGTCACACACTTAATTGTTTAAATAAACAACATAATTTGTAAAAAAAAAAAATAATTAAGTAGATCGATTTCCCCTCCATTCATTAAACATTTGTGAAGCTAAGTTATCTCTCCATATTGTCCATTCTGGGGAAGAAGAAACTTGCCCAATGACATCATGATCCACTTCATCCTCAATGATGTCACTTAGCTCGTGCTCTATTGGATCAACTGACATTTCTCTCCTAATAAAATTGTGCAGAAGACAACATGCAATTATGATTTTACAATGTGTTTTCAATGGATAAAATGATGGACTTCGTAAGATTGCCTAACGTAGTTTTAGTAGTCCAAAACAACGTTCAATTATATTTCTTGCTGATGAATGCTTCATGTTGAAGTATTCCTCATGGTTAATAGGGGTATAATCATCTCTCCATTCAGATAAATGATATCTTGTTCCTCTATATGGTGCTAGAAATCCTTCACCATTTGTATACCCACCATCCACAAGGTAATAACAACCTAATAGTCAAAAAGATGAAAGAAAATTAATATATATATATATATATAGTTATATATATATATATATATATATATATATATAACTATATTTATAAAGTTTTCCTTATTGTAATAATTATATTAATGCTTACCATTGAGAATTTTCATCCCAGTTGGTCTAGATAATGCATCATGGAGTACTCTAGAATCTGAAGCTGACCCCTCCCATCCGGGAAAAACAAATGTGAACATCATATCCCTAGAACAAGCACCTAATATATTTGTTGCAATTTCACATTTTCTAGATCTAAATCGTGGCTTATCAACTTCAGGTACATGTACTTTAATGTAGGTTCCATCCAACGCCCCCAAACAATTCTATAATATAGAAATCATTATGTAAGATAAGTTTATAATAAAAATATAAGTTAAAATCATTTGTTAATTATATGTATTACTGACCTTAAACCATTTCCATCTTTCATCACTGCAATTTTCAGCCACAGGATCTGGTGAAACTAGTAAATGATTGTGAAGTTGTAAAACTGCACATAAGACCGAATTGAAATATCTGCTAATTGTCTCTCCAGATCTATAAAACCTACTGCGAATAGTACGGTTTTTAACATGGTGAGCAAGTATGTGTAAGAACATACAGACTTGTTCCTCCACAGAAACCAAACCATTAGTCTTCAATCTCCCAGTGTTACGAAGCAATTCACACAGTACGGAAAAAGTTCTTCTATCCATCCTTAACTGATCAATACACTCAGTATCGTTGTAGGTAATTAAACGATTTATGTAATCAACACGGCTAATAGGGTTGATAAATGTCCAGTTACTTAGCAATCGTCTATTATATTGGTACTTTGTCATATAATGCATAACCGAACCCATTGCAAGTAGATACAATCTTTGTAAATGAAATAGTTGCCAAACTAAGAGAAATATAAGATCTTCTTGATCCATGTCATCCATAACTATTGCATGAAAACAATCAGTTGTCATACTTCTTGAAACTAATTAAGATTTTAATAACGCAAATTAAAGTAAAACAAAATATCACAACAACATTTAAAACAAAGTCAATGTTTCAACTTGATATATATATATGCATATAAAACTTTTCTCTCTCTAAAACTTTTTTTTTTCCTATCTTTTCTCTTTAAAATATTGTTCTCCTCGTCGAAACGATTCCAACGATATATTATGGGCGAAAATCGGATATCATTTGCCCCCTCAAAAGTCCTTTGAAAGTATTTCTTTTTACACTGAAATCTTTACACGCTGAATTTTTACACGCTAAAATATTAACATGATTACACGATAGAAATCTTTACACGCTAAAATGTTAACATAATTACACGCTGAAAATCTTTACACGCTGAAATATTAATATCTTTACACGCTGAAATATCAATATCTTTACACGCTGAAATATCAACATCTTTACACGCTGAAATATCAATATCTTTACATGCTGAAATGCATCTTTACATGCTGAAATTATAAAAGGTTTACATGCTGAAATTTAAGCGTGTAATGTTTCTGGAAACATCAAATTTTTTATTTTTCAATCTCTCTTCCAATTTTCAATTTTCTTAAAAATAAAAAATAAAAAATAAAAAAACTTTTTTTTTAAACCTCCATTGATGGAGATCAAACATTATAATTAATATCCATGTCTAATTTTGTAAGACTATTAGACACGAAGAGTTGTTTATTGGTGAATGGGAAGAATGAATGTAATCTTTTCTTTTTTTTAAAAAAATTTAATCTTTGATTCTATTTTTTTAAAGCTGTTATAATATTATTTATAGAAAGTAAGAGCCATACCAGGCAATACAAAAGCCTAAAAAAGTACCAAAAGAAAACAGGGCAACGAAGAGCACCCAAAAAACAAGAAAGCAAACTAAAGCCCCTAAATAAAGAAGCCAACACCAAGCTATACAAAACTAAACCTGATATAATTGAAATAAATACCAGCCACAAAACCCAAAAAACCATCACGCAAAAAGCTAAAGCCAATAATCTTTGATTCTACAACATCTAGGTGCTAAGAGGTATAAGAACCCAATCTTAATTTAGCTATAATTACGATTCGGTCAAATTCGACACAACAAAGTTCATCAAAAAAGAAAAATCACACAAAAATTGAACAAGAAAAATCACACAAAAATAGAACATGATAAGAAAAATCAGAATTGGCTAAGAAATTCTCACTTGTGAGTTGATGCAAAGAGTAGTGTTGATCCTCCAACAAAAAAGCTTTAGAATCACAGCTTTTGGGCTTCTTGGGCAAGAACCCTAGCTCAACGTCGAATCGTCTCACAAGTTGAATTCCGTTCGATGGGAAAAGAAGAAAAGAAGACAGGACTAATTTGAATCCCACCTATTTCAATGGGATAGTTTTATCCCGTTCAAATGGGATAAAAACATTTTGATAGGATTATTTTAACCTATCCTGTCACCAAGCCAAACATGGGAAAGGGACTAAAAATAGTCCCAATCCCATCCTATCCCAGCTGCCAAACGAGGCCTTAATGTGTTGTGTACAATCCACTAATCATACTTATTTTTGAAGGTACCAAAATGCCCTTAAACTAACGGTCAATATTTGTAGTTAACGGATGTTGACTAACTGGAGGGTTGGTGATTGTCAATAAATATAAAAGTTGTTTCTGATTGTCTAAGAACAAACCTCAGGGAGGTTGGTTGCAATTTGCTCATATATATATATCCATTATATATCAGAAAAAATGGAGGAGGCATCTACATGAGTGTGAGTGCGCATTGATGTAATTACATGAGTACCAATACATGTGGACCACTGATTATAGAGGAGTTTTGATAAGTGCATACACTTTAAGTCAAAGTATGTAAATCTAATGGTCCACATCCAACACATTGATAAAGTTATATCAGTGAGCATTGATGAAGTTATATTAGTGCGTACTGACTTGAACATTTATATATATATATATATATATATATATATATAGGCAGAGGTGGTTGCCTCCTCCATTTTTTCTGATCTATAATGGATAAGGCAACAGCCCTCCATTTTAATTTTTAGGCTCAGAAGAAGTTCAACCATTTATTAATTTGGATTTTTGTTTTTCATTACTATTTTTATTTTATTTGTTTTCTTTTTTAATTTGGTTTAGTTAGTCAACTATTCAAAACAGTTAAATAGTTTAAAAAATTATTATTTGTCTGAAGTAAAATATTAATAATTTAATTTAAGGATAATATTGAAATTTTGAAAATATATAAATTTGAGATGTACATACGGTTTTAGAGAGGTGCAAATATCGTTACTCATATATTATCATCTTTCAATGGGTTTAGACTTTGAACTTTTCAATTCCTGGCCCATAGGAAATAAGCCCAGGCTCTTTGAAAGAAGGGCTTCTTTGGGCTTTACTATAATAAATTTAGATGGGTAGTAGTAATTATTTATTTGAGTTTTATTTCTTATCGTTTAAATATAATTTTGAAAGTTTCTTTTCGAATTAAATTTTAATTTGAATACATTCAAATACCTATTTTTGAGCTAGATCACACCTGCATTCGAACCCACAACCTCGTGTTATAGGTGTGAGGAGTATACATATGACCAACCTTATTTTGTCAAATAATCTCACAACTTAAAAAACAAATAAAAACAACTTAATAATCATCCATTAAGATTGAAGGGCTGTTTCGTTGGATTGTGTTGTTTTAAACTTTTAATACAAAGCTCTCCTTCTAATAAACCTCCAGCCGCACTAAAAAATACCAAGGGTGGAGGTGTGGTTAGCTTGTATTAAGTTGCCATCCAAAATTTTCATTCTTTTTATATTTAATTGAGTGAGGTTTTGATTTTTTTGTTTTTTTATATTGAGTTTATTTATCCAGAAAATACGGTTTAAAAAAATCAGTCACCTCTAAAATATATTTATTTAAATTTTAATAATAATATTTATATTCATTTATTAATAATTATTTAAAAAATATTTGTGTCAATAAAAATAAATATTTATTTTATTTAAATGATCGACTTTTATTTATATTAAATATTATTTAACAAATTTTTTTTTTTTAAGTATTACATAAATTCGAGATTTTGTTTTCGGAGGAAGACTTGAACACACAACCTAACAGTATAAGTGTGATGAATATATCACTGGACCAACCTTTTTTAATGTTATTATTATAATTTTTATTTTTAAAAAATTTAAATTTATTAATTTATAATCATTAATATTTATTAAATACAATACAATACTATACAATAACTCACTAAACATTTGTATTATTTAATACATCTTAATACAATATATCATCAAACACAATAATACAGTCTAGTACAATCCAATCTAATCCAGCTTAATACAATACAATACAATGTAGTGTATCAAATGGTCAAGTGTTTTTATTCCATAATTTATTAATAATGTTGACCTCAGAGATTTTATAAAATTTTCAATATATTCCATATATTAATATTGAAGGAAAATGCACAAATTGATGGGCCATTTTTCAAAATTCCTTTATACTTGAAAACTGTATATTTCTTAGCTTGCAACTTGCAATACCAAGAGCAGTCCAGAAGCGTATGTTACAATCAATCAATCAAATATGACAAAGAAAGAAAAGGTTGTCTCCTTCAATTCTCACTGGAAATTTGTGTTTCATTAGCTCACAGTATTCTGTCTTTCATCTAAACTTGTGGACGCCATTAATTACTGTTCCAAGTCCAACCATTGATTCCGTGTTAAGCAAACCTCACATGAATTCCGTGTAATTATGATTTACAAAACGCGTTACTACTTGTTGCCATACTGCAACAGCTACTTATAACTTACCACCTTCAAATTTCTCCATTGATTTTCCTGAGACAAAATGATATTAGCAACCAAGTTTTTCTTCTTCTTCTTCTTCTTCTCCATATTGTTTTCGCCTTCTCTTTCGAATTCTGATATCAACACCTTACTATCCTTCAAGGCGTCTTTAATATCAGACCCTCATAACTCTCTTTCCTCCTGGCGGGTCAACTCAACCCACACGTCTGTCGACTCATGGTTTGGCGTCACCTGCAACTCCAGGACTCACCGAGTTATCAAACTCGTTCTAGACAACTTAAACCTCACTGGGTCGGCTCAGCCACTGAGTCAACTCACTCACCTCAGACTCCTCAGCCTCAACTACAACAACTTCTCTTCCTCAAACTTGAACCTTTCTTCATGGCCTAATATGAAGCACCTCTATCTCTCTCACAACCAATTCAACGGAATATTCCCTACCGGAATAGTCGATCTCCATCGTCTCCTGAGACTCGATTTGTCGTACAATCATTTCACTGGTGAAATCCCCCTGACTGAGCTGTCTCGGTTGCCAAAGCTGTTGACTCTGCGACTCGAGGCCAACTCGTTCACTGGAACACTCGACTCAGATAACCTGTCTTCTCTATCAATTTTGGATTTTAATGTTTCAGATAACAGACTCACCGGTCAGATTCCCACGTGGCTGTCACGGTTTCCAGTGAGTTCGTTCGCCGGGAACAAGAATCTTTGCGGCGGCCCGTTGGATTCGGCTTGCTCAAATCGGACGGTGGAGGGTGAAACCGCCGTACGATCAAGAGATAGTAGTAGATTGGGTATAGTGGTGCTAATTATCGTAATTTTCGAAGCGATGGCAATGGTGGCGGCGATCATGACAGTCACGTGGTACTGTTACAAGAGAACAAGAAGGCAGCGTAACGGTAGGGGTACTGGTGGGGCCCATAAGGGCAAATATGGTATTGGAGGTGGGGCCAGAGATGAGGAGTTCGTGGTGTTTGATTTTGATCAAGGGTGTAATATTAAGGTGGATGATTTGTTAAAATCATCAGCTGAGTTGTTAGGAAAAGGAAGTGTGGGGACCACCTATAAAGTTAAGATGGACGGTCGTGATGCTGTTGTGGTTGTGAAGAGAGTGAGGGAAAGGAAGAAGAGGAGGGAGGTTGATGAGTGGCTTTGTGTCATTGGTGGCTTGACACACTCTAATATTGTGAGCCTGAGAGCATATTATAATTCCAAGGATGAGTTGCTTTTGGTCTACGATTTTCTACCAAATGGAAGCCTTTACTCACTCTTGCATGAAAACAGAGGACCAGGAAGGACCCCGCTGGATTGGAGTACGAGGTTGAAACTAGCTTCAGATGCTGCAAAAGGTTTAGCTTTTCTTCACTCTTACAACAAACCCAAACTCTTCCATGGAAATCTGACTTCATCAAATATTGTGGTTGATCAATCGGGCAATGCTTGTATTTCTGACGTTGGTCTTCAACAGCTTTTGCATACACCGTTTTTTATTAACGATGCCTACAAAGCCCCGGAACTAAAGCTCAATAACAATTTTAGCCAGAGGAAGTTTACACACAAGTGCGATGTTTATAGCTTTGGAGTGGTGTTGTTGGAGATTTTGACGGGGAAAATTACGGCGTCAGGAGATGGAGAATCGAGTATAGTGAAGTGGGTGCGTCGACAAATGGAACCGGAAGAGAAGCCATGGGAGGTTTTTGATTTTGAGTTGTTAAGGGACAGAGAGCTGGAAGAGGAAATGAGGGCTCTTTTGCAAGTAGCATTTATGTGTTGCTCTGCATTGCCTAAAGATCGTCCCAAGATGAGCATAATTCATGGAATGATTGAAGATATCAGGACAAAAGGCTCAATTGATGCTAGAATAAATTCAATTATGAGTAATCTCTCTTCTGATTCATCAGCTGATCAATAAATGAAATCAGAGTAGACGTTTTTAATAGGATTTTTTCTGATACAACAGAAAAGAGGACATGGAGCTGCGGTTGTTTGTACTCATATTCGTGTATATATATATATATATATATATATATAATTGTAATAGCAAGGGTTTATATTAGATATAGATTATAGAATTGTAGATGATGGACCCTTGAATATTGATTTCTTCAATAAATGGTTTTTGTTTTCCTCTAGCATTAGTTTAAATCAGATGTATCAGATGGTGACAATTAATGGATTGCGTTGGTGACCAGATTCCTGAGAGGCTCCTGCAGAGATGGATAACAATCCAGAGGAGAGGGAAACGAGAATGCTTTCTTTCATGATAAACTGCACTAATTAGCTTCTTTTACATATACACTATTTACTCATTTACTTCTGTCTAATGTTTTTGAGATGTCTCTGAAAATATTAAACCATAATTACTATTCTTTACCACCATTAAACACCAGGGAACTAGCAGACCTGAGACCTCCATTGTCTGAAAATTATAAAACGAAGAAAAATATATGAATAAGAGAGAATTTTAAGCAAAGGAAAACAACAAAAGTACTCTTGGGCTTATTTTACGTACCTGAAGAAATCAAGAAACTTGCATAATGAATATCAATTCTGGGTGTCCTGATAAGCATAATCCCAAAGATAGAGAGTTGGCTGAGTCTGATTGTTGAATGATGGTTGGATTCTTTGAGTTACATTGTCAATGTCATGCACCCATTGAGCTGATGAATGGAATCGGCTTGGCTGATTCTGGAAAGCAGAACTAGTATTATTATTGTACACATTCTGATTCTGGTCATTTACTAACGGCCTAGAAGCAGGAAATTGATTCCGATCAAGAATTGACTGTGCCGAAGAAGCAGGGAATTGATACTGGACAGCATTGTACAGATTCTGATTCTTATCATTTACAAACTGCAGAAAAGCAAGGAATTGATTCTGATCATGTATTGACCGCGCCCACGCCCAAGAAGCATTGTACGCATTCTGATTCTGATCATTTACAAACTCCTGTAAAGCAGGCAATTGATTATGATAATTCCTTAACTCCTCTCAAGAATCAGAAAATTGTTTCCGATTATGTAGTAGTAACCGTCCCCAAGAAGCTGGGAATTGATTCTGGACAGCATTGTACAAATTCCGATTCTCATCATTTACAAACGGCCAAGAAGCAGGGAATTGATTCTCGAAAGCATTGTACGGATTCCGATTCCGATCATTAGAAAATGGGTTTGGTTGAAGATTATGGAAATCTTGAAAACCTTTTGGCCGATAAAGGTCAAGACTTTGGCATGTGGCTTTGAGTTCCTCCTCCGCATAATAACACTGAGTCGCTAAACGGCGTATAACACCATAACAGCCGGTACCGGAAGGGTCAGAGGCATATATATTAGCTTCAGTCTTCATATTCTTCATGGCACGCTCTACATCGTCAGATTGGAGTTTGAGCTCGACATCTTTGGCCCATTTTGCTATGTTACCGATACCAAACAGTTTATGAGCATCAGCGAAGTTGACAGACTCATCGTGAGGGAAATATTTTGCAATAAAACAGTTTGGGGGACATCTTCTACGATGATGGTTACACACAGCACACGCCGGCCGCTGATTTTGATCTCTGTCCATTACTGCTATCAAGATTTTTTGGTGATGATGATGGTGGAAAATAAGTGGAACCAAGACAAGATTATTTGGGCAGAAATAAAAGGGCGCTGGCTTTTTAACTGATTTAGTGAAGAGTATCAAGATTCAAGAATTTGCGAAATGAAATTATTATTGATAATATAATGTTAGAATAGCAAAATTACTAATGCATCCTCATTAAAAAAAAAAGTGATAAAAACCTCTATTTCCTCCGGATAACCTAGTGTCCATTTTATCATCGATTGTGGATTTTTGTTTTTGTTTTTGTTTTGTTTTGTTTTGTTTTGTTTTGTTTTGTTTTTTTTTGACACAATCTATTAATTCGGGATTAAGTATTTTTTTGAAAGCTTTCGCTAACCTAGTGTCCATTTTATCATCGATTGTGGATTTTAGATTTTTTTTGACACTGTCTATTAATTCGGGACTAGGTATTTTTTTAAAAGCTTTCGTTAGTGGTAGGATTCAAGCCGCTAACTTGAGAGTCATTTACCCAAGCCCCAAACTCGTCTATCTACTAGCTGAGCTACGCCCCTGCTGGCGATTGTGGATTTTAGTTGATAAAATCTCTCTTTTTCTTTCATATTTCTTTTCTTTCTTGGGCAAATGGAACAACTGTGCCTTGATTTTAGATGCAATTGCACGCGACAACCACTGCAACGTTTATAGCATAAATACCCTCTAATATATGTCTTGACTATTTATTGTTTAAAAGGGTGAAAATGTCATTTTATACATTAAAAGTATAATAAATCAAACCAAACGAAGTTTCTTCGAAGTAATCGAAAAAGGCAAGTACAATTTCATTTCATAAGCTTTTGATATTTTGGGGGAACATATGATATTGCACATACATTTTCATGATTGACATATATATATATGTACACACACATTGACATTATGATTGACATAGATTTAACAAGACATGCATTGAATTTTTTTCATGTTATATTTGTTTATAATGCATTTAGGAATTGTTCTATTTCATTAAAAGTGTTAGGCAAATGACTTCCAAGTTAGCGGCTTAGATCCCATCAATGACAAAAGACTTTAAAAAAAATACATGAATAGATGGTTAGATAGATATTGTTAGAAAAAGAGAGGGTGTTTTTATAAGTTTTGGTTCAACTGTGTACAACTATAGATTTTTAGAAAACTGACATTTGATTGCTTTAGTGATCATAACTTTTTCTCTAGAGCTCAAATCTTAAAATACTAGATTAGTAAAAAGACTTTATCTAGTTTCCATTTCTTTATCTCTTAACGATACAAGATTGGCCAAGTAGTCACAAACGAATACGATATTGAGATTTTTTCCCGGAGCACGATTGGTTTCTAAGATCGCTTCCAGCTCTAGGTCTTTTACTCATTAGTCCCGGAAAAGCCCCCGGGCGGCATACTTTTTCAAAACGAGGCCCTCGGTAACATGACATAAAACTCCTTATTTTATTGAAATTTCATAAACCTAAATTAAAACTAAAACTGAGCTAAATTATAAATGAAGCGAAATCCAAGTGAAGTATTGTACAACAAGGAATATTAGTGGTTTTATGACAATATCTTTCAAGATGGGTGTACAGAAATTTTTCTGGTCATATTGAGAATGGGCGTAAACTGTTCCCAGATAGCTGTAATCAAGCCACCCTCAGAGCCACTTGATTACAGTTATCTGTTTGGCAACCAAGAACTCTGAAAAAAGCTTATCGCATTCTCAAGAATCATAAAATCAAGGCTATTTCAGGATCCAATTAATAAAGTTATGTTGCATCATGCAATCATGCCGTTGTGAGAAAACAACAGAACAACTGCATTGATGTGAAGGCAAAAGCCTACACTGACGTTGGTCCTATGCTTACGGAAAATGAAGCCGAAACTCAAAACTCAAAACTCAAAATAAATAAAAAAGGCACTAGAGAAAGCTCAAACTGAAATTTGGCATTGAAAGAAAACCAGAACCATGAAATACTACATCCAATGGTTTTGACAGCAACGAAATTACTAACAAGCTAGTAATATATTTAGATAGAATTGTAGCATTATAATGACACATTAGCCATTGAAAGCAAACAGTAAATAAGTAAATAGAAACATAATGTTTCACATCCCACTAATCCCTTAACCTCATTGCTGCAGGTAATCAGTTTAAACATTAATCAACAAAAGAAGCATGAGCTGATTCCGAGAAATGCACCTCAAGTAAATAAATTACTGAATCTTCCAAGCTATCAACTGAAACGAAGTTTTTACACCCACTTCACATCAAAATGCCAAAGAGGTGCAAATAACTGCAGCAGCAACAACTTAGACAGCTTCATAAGATGTCCATCTCATGATCTCATCCATGAGTGTTAACAGCTTCCCAGACAAGATTCTTGGGAACCGGCTTGGAGTGGTCACGAGCCAGCAACGCAGCAGAGCGAAGAGTCCCAATCGTCAATGCATTAGCCTTCCAGAATGAGGCACTATTGTATGGCAACTTATGCTTCTTGCACAGCTCCTTAACAAAGGGTGCAATCTTCCTTAGATGGCATCTAGGCAATCGAGGAAAGAGATGGTGCTCAATCTGAAATTGCAGTCCACCATGAAACCAATCCATCCAAGATGAACTATCTATATTGAGTGTTCCCACAGTTTGCTTCCCAAACCAATCATTAGAACAAGGTGGACCAACATATACAATTGCCGAGAAATGATTCAAACAGAACTGAACATGTTGAATTCCAGTGACAGAAAAACTAACCACAACAAACATCACTCTCTCCCCACAATTGGGTAAGCAAGAAACAAGTAAAGGAAACCAAATCCAAAACACAAGAATCCCCAAAATTTCCTGACCTCTGTTGGCAACTTTTCTCTTAGAGGACAACAACAAGAAAGATTGTGCAAACAGATTAAGTCTAGCTAAACACATGACAGGATAAAAAGTCCAATGCTGGTAACTGACTAAGAATCTAGAAGCAGAATCAAAATTCATCTTCCTATCATAAAAACACGACTTGATGGAATTAAACAATTTCGAAGATACCGCAAAGAAAGGCATGTGCTGAAGATCGGGATCGAAATCAAGACTATTACAAGCAATATGATGGGCATTGTGGTTCCATTTCCACCACGCAATACTGATTCCCGCAAGGCAATTCCCAGTTAAAACCTGAGCAAATCTGTTGAATCTGGGAGTTGACATGATCTGATAATGACCAGAATCATGTCCCATCCAACCACTTTGGATCCAGAAGAGGCCCATTAACCCACCAGAAAGGAGATGCACCCAGAAACTATCACTGCACAAAACACCATAAACACTAAGAGCAAACAAAATTATCATGAAAGAGAATGTGTATAGAACACAATGTCCTTTCTTTTCAAACAAACCCATTTTCGCAATCTCAGCAACGAGTTTTCTATAATCTTTAGAAACCTCAGAAGCAGCAGAGTCACTGAGATAATAGCCAGTGAAGAACTTATCAAGATACTGCCAAGCAGAGCCTGGATGATAGGCAACAAAAGCATCAGTGACATCTTGACCGGCAAGACTCAGCAGAGGTGTTTCACCACCAGGGTGGTGTTTGGACCACTCGGAGACATCGTAGACCTTGCTCTGTATAGAGATCCACAGATCTCCAGACTTGTTGTGTCGCTGGAGGTCTTCTCGAGAAATGTACCTCTTTGACTCAGCCATTGAATCAAGAATGTGAGAGAAAAACGAGATCTGCTCTTGTTAGCCAAAACTGATTGATCAATTTGGTATCTTTTTGTGTGCGTGTGTGAGTCTAGAGTGTGTTTGTTATCTCTGGTTTGGTTTGTGATGACCGATATAATATAAAGCAAAAGATGGGGGAATACAGCGAAGCAATTTCAAGCAGCGCCACATAATTTTATCAAACAATAAACAATTACTATTTTCCTAGTGACCCTACATTTTCTAAATATCAACGAATGACATGGAATCATTAAATACTTTATTAAGTTTGCACATGGTGCTTTGCCAATGTGGTGGGCCTGCCCAATGGGAACCCCCACCACCAAGGTTCAAGGACTTGTGGGTGCATAGGTTTTGTGCCAATTTTCCCACCATTTGTGTGGATAGTGTCCCACTACTCTGTGGGTGTTCTCTCCCTTCTCGTGGGAGTTGCCGTCCAGGCTGCACTTGTAGAGCCCTATCTCGCCGGTCCCGGCAGTTGTTTGTATTATCAAAAAAAAAAAAAAAAAAAAAAAAAAAGCTTTATTAAGTTTATTTCATGAATCTATTTGATGTTTACGATTTATATTCTGCACATCACATTTTAACAGAGCTGGCAATGCACCTCCCTTCCATCTAAGTAGTGAGGGGTTCAAATCCTACATGTACATTTTACAAGCATATGTGGCCATGTGGAGAGTTTTCTTCTCGGGTTGTAGGAGTAGATATCCAGGAGGCATATATATTGTTTGATAATACTTGTATATATATATACAGAAATTCTATTATCAGTTCGAACTGACAAAAGTTATATCAGTTTCTTGTATGTGAGCCACTGGATTTAAATACTTTGACTTGGCTGTATGCATTTGTCAGTCAAAATATTTAAATCCAATGGCCTATATATAATGAACTGATATAACTTTTATCAGTTCGAACTAATAATAGAAAGACTGTATATATATATATATATATATATAACTTTTATTATTTTCTTATCTTATTAATAAATCAGTTATAAAATTTAAAAATAATTAAATATATTTAATTAAAAAAATATAACATTGTAATTTTATTTAAAATATTTTTAAATTTTATTAATTAATAATATATGAATGAAAATATTTATTTCATTCAAAAAGATTTGTTTGTTAATTTGTTATTCATTTTGAAATTTAAAATATCATTATATTTAGTCTAATCCATGTTTCACTAAATAAATTATAGTATTAATTCAGTCTAGTCCTATATATATTTCACCAAACACAGCACGGTATTAATTTTGTTCACTCCAATCCAATCCAATTTCATCTCATCTCAAATATATCTCATTGAATAGTTCAATCCAATCATGAACACCATACATGACCCAAAGGTTTATGGCAAGGGCGAAGCCAATATTTAGCTTTCGATGGACAAAATTAGGTGTGGGCATTTTTGGCTTGGGTTGGAGTGAAATTTTTTCAACCCAATCCAACCAAACGTAAATTTTAACCCAACCCAACCCAATATTTATCGGGTTGGGTTGGGTTGGGTTGATCAGGTTGGGCTTTTTAAGCTCAATAGAAAAAATATATTTGAATTCAAATTTTATTATATCAAAATTAAAATTCAAAATAATTTTTCACCATAATATCATATCACATAGAGTTTAGATTCTTAAAAGCATCAAAATCAATTCACAACATATAATACAAATTGTTTAAATATATATTGCATAATAAAATAAAATAAAAATATAACAATTTATCCAACTTGAAAAGTCTCCATCTAAGCCTCTCATCCATTTTACAATTATAATCACTTCGTCGAATATCTCGTGGTTGGATAATCTATTATTTATTTCAACCAACATAATAGTTTTAGTTTATATACAATTATTAGACTTTTTTCTACAAAATTGTTAATCAAATCCTATAAAAAAAAATGGATTTTAAAGTGGAATCAAGGATGTGCCAATTAATACAAAAGATGAAGACAATATAATTGCATATTTTTAATAAATGTATTATATATTTATGGTATAAAAATATTTAAAATTATGTATTTATATTTGTCATTTATAATATTATAAATGGTGCATGAGTAAAATTTTAAATATTAAAAAAAAATGAGATTTCATAAGAAATCTAATAATAAATAAAATTATTTAATTTAATTTTTATTATTTATGTCGAGTTGTCGGGTTGGATTGAGTTATATTTTATTAATCCAACCCAATTCACCCAATCTAGTCGGGTTGGGTGGGGTTGGGTGGCGGGTTGGTACCCACCCCTAGACAAAATGGAAAGAAGTTCAATTCATATTTCACCAAACAAAGTATATAGTTCAATACCATGACCTAAAGGTTTATAGCAATGTTGAAACCAAAGGTTTTGGTTTGGATGGACCAAATGGAAAAAGTTATAATTTGGGTGGTCAACAAATAACAATTACAAAAATTGTATTTAAAATGTTTATATAGAGTGGAGGGTTTGCATATCGATGGTTTGGTTATAAAATGATTTACACTTTGAGAATTCTCTTTATCGAGCTAAGGATTTAAATTCATTTAATACATAGTTCATAACTTTTCACCTCTTGATAAAAAGAAATGTATCGTAGGGAAGTTTGGGTTGCTTCTTGTTAGGTTGTTGTAGATCAAGGAGGAGGTATTAATTCTTGATCCCAATACTTCTTGTCAGATAAGTAAGGTAATTAATTCTCACTCTTGATCTATAACAAGAGTGAGAATTAGTTACCTTACTTATCTTAATTAGTTACCTTACTTATCTTCCCATTCTGGTTTATATATGGATTCTCTCTAGTCAGCATGCCTTGCTATTGAGGGTCGTGTGATTGTAGCTGACACATTATGCATGTGAGATGATGAATGTTACTTTGCATGCAAGAGGCATCGAAGGTGTTCATCAAAGGACTCATGGTGTGAGACTTCGAGTGAAAGTAATTCCAAAAGTCGGTGATGCCTATTTGCTGTTACTTGTTATCAGGGTCCTCCTGTGTATACTCTGATTCGCTATCGAAGTTCATGCTCCTCATTTGTTTCGTAAATATGGCCAACAATTGGCATGGGTCTAAATTCATTTTCATGTATTATACCTCAATATGTAATGTGTGGTGTCATGTGACCTAGGCTTGATCATAAGTTGTATTCCTTAATTTATATTTTAAAATGACATTAAATAAACATGTTTTCTCAACAATAATACTACACAACTTAAATAATTAGTTCAAAAAGCAAGTTAAATAATATGGTTAATGATGTATTCTTAGTACTTACAATGTCACACATCATACATAAACTATAATTTATCTGGTTGATTTTTGAACTATTAGTCCTTTTTTAAATGACTTGTAATGTTGTCTCTGTCAGTCATGTTCCCAGGGTGGCCAATAGTGTTGCTCATGGGCTAGCTAAGTTTGCTTTAACGAAAGATGATGACCGCTTCTGGATGGAGGATTTCCCTCCTTGTGTCAGTAATGCGGTCCAGCTGGATTTACCTGTATAGGTTTCAGCTGCTGGGGTTATCTTTCGGTTTGGTTATTGTCCCTTTCAAAAAAAAAAAAAAAAAAAAGACTTATTTTTAATGTCATTGTGTTTTCTGTCCTTATGGATTATATAATAAAGAATTAATTTAAATTTTGAATTATTGTTAAACGCAAATGATACTTTTCTCGTTGACCCTTTTTGACTTTCTGTCAATATTCATGATAATTCAAAAATATTTAGAAGGAATATTCTTCTCCAATCAGCGTATATCCACATTCGCTTGAAACATGGATCCCACCTACTTATCAGTACCAGCTGCCATTTAATGATTGTTTATATACTGTATACAGGCGAGGAGACCGTTAGTTCAACCCAAGAGGAGACGTCTTATACTCTTAGAGCATCTCTCCCACCTATCCTCTAAATTCATGACTCCAAAAAAATTTAGAGGATTGTAGAGAAAATATTGCTCCCACCTATCCTCTAAAATGTTGTTTCCAAGAAAAAATGTAGAGAAGCTCATCTCCATTCTCTAAATTTAGAAGAGTAATGATTGTTTGGAAAAAAGTTAAAAAAGTGGATCCACTTTTACTTTTCCAATTTAGTCCCATTGTGGGAAAATGAGACCCAAATAAAGTGGATCCAAATGGCAAGACCCATTCTTTAAAAATAAGACCAATTTTTGATGATGTGGCACAAATGGGTCTTGTGTTTGGGTCTCAACCATTGTGGATGCTCTTATTACCCAAACTGCGGCATATCGCACCTACAACAGAACATTAGATTGGCGCAAAATACATTAAAAATAAAATAAAATAAAATAAATAGAGCAAATTACACTAAAGATGTGTTTGGTATGATTTTTCAACTAGAGCTTCTAGAGAAGATATTTTATTAATTAAGCTTTTATAGAGTATAACTTTTAACAAAAAATGCTTTTGGTTGTATAAATTACAAAAAATGTGTTAATAGTGTATTTTAAAAATAGTTTTTGGTTGTGTAAATTACAAAAAAAGTATTAACAATGTATTTATAATGAAAGAGTTGTATTGTGGAATATCTAAAATTTATAAAGGGTAATTGAGACAATTCATATGTTTTAAAAATGGGGTTTTTAGCAAAAATACCCTATTCTAGGAGGCAAATTGCAAATGTGCCATAAAATCAAAATCAATTGCAAAACTACCCTATTTTTTTTCCCAAAATGCCCTCACTCATACACCACATTTATTAACCTTATTTATTACTTTTAACAACCACTTACCAACCAACTTATCAAACAAATGAAATAAACAATAAGGCAATTACCAATTAGGTACCAGACTTTTTTTTTAAATTCCAAGTTATTTGCGACTTTTACAAAAGTGACCAAATTGGTCTTTACATTTTTTCCAAGTGCCAAATTAGTCCCTATCTTTTTAGAAGTGACCAAATTGGTCCCTCTAATAGTTTAACAGTGTTAAATATAACAGTTGACTTTAACAATTTTAGTTAAAGTACGAAAATACCATTTATTTGTCATATTAGAGCAAAGTTGTTTTGTCTATTGTGCATTATATTCACCATTATAATTATAAGGGTGAAATTCATTTTAGTCCCTCTAGTTTGACCTAATAGCCAAACTGGTCCTCCAGTTTTGAGAATTATGTTGATAGGTCCCTATAGTTTCCCAAAATGTGTTTTGATGTCCCTGTCGTCCAATTCCGTTAGGGTTTGTAAAGATTTTGTCCAAGTGTTAAGGGTAAAATCGTAAATTGACCCTTTGAGCTTCTAGAAACTAGTTTCATGAAGGGTGAATAAGTAATTTGATTATAAAAGAAAACAAATAAAAAATAAAAAATTAATTAGACTCACTCAAATTACAACACCTATCCTACACCATTGATAAAAAAGCAATTGTGGTCCATTTTCCTTTGTGTTTTCTACACAGACAAACAACCAAAAACCCATTTGGTTCAAAAACCCTACAATTAAAAAAAAAAAAAATGTGGAAAAACATGCTTCTTCAATGGAGATTCTAACCAAACACCAACAAAATTTCCAAAGGACAAGTCCTAACACAGAAAATTCAAATCAAACCCAATAATAATAATAATAATAAAATTAAACAAAAAATCTCCAACCAACCCAAAAAATTCACAACTAAACAACAATCACCACCACCAAAATCAGGGACCCAAGCCTTCACAAACAAATCGACCTAGCCTTCAAACAAAAAACCCATATCAAACCCACCACCACCATCTCCATCAGTTTTCCAGAAATCCAACCACCCCAAATCTAACATCCACTGCCAAATCAAACCCATCCATCTCCAAAACGAAAACCCACCACCATCTATCTCAACTCAAACCTTAACCCTCTCCGTCTCTCCACCAAAACCACCAACCAACCTGTCAGAATGAAGAAATCAGGGAGAAGAGAAATGAAGTTAGTGAGAAGAGAAGTGAAAATGTAGAATCTGAAATGTGGAAGTGGCGAATGAAAGGCATTTAGGGATTTTAGGTTCCAAACAGTAGTAAATGGAAGTTCATTCAGTAAAATTTAACAAACTCTCTCCTTCTCTCTCTCAATCTACTTTCTCTCTAAACATTTTTTTCTCTCTATTCTAAATCATGCTTACCTCTTTTGTAATTTTTTTTTCTAGAAATTCTAGTCATAACACAACCCCACCGTCAACCAACACCAGCACCAGATCAAACTCAGATTCACCATCGTTAACCACCCCTCTTTCGGCAACGTTGATGGCATAGAGGTGGAGTTTTTGAGGAGTTCGTTCACGGTTTCCAGCGAACAGATTGGCGACGTTGATTGCTAGGGTTTGGTGTTTGGAGAATAGTGAAGCTTTCTAGCACGTTGGTGATGGATGACTCGCAGCGGCGAATGTTGGCACTCGGGTCAACGAACAGTGGCGGTGGCTGTGTAATCTGGTGAAGTGGTGGTGGTCCGGTTGGGTGGTGTTTGGGCGGTAGCGGCTAGGGTTAGGGTTTGGTGAGTTGTGGTGTATTGAAGATGAAGAAGAAGAAGAAGAAGAAGAAGAAGAAGAAAAAGAAGAAGAAGAAGAGAGAGAGAGAGAGATATTAGGGTTTTGTTATTTTTTAATTATTTATTTTATTTTTAAATTGTTTTTAAATTTTTTTATTTAATTTAATTATAGAGGGCCATTTTGGTCTTTCAATTCATTTCAATAGTTGTAAGGGACAGTAGGGTCATTTGACCCTCTGACCCTATTAGATTCCACTTTTCTAACGAAAATCCTAACAAAAGGACTAAATTAGACAATTCTGAAAACCGGGGGACCAGTTTGGCTAATAGGTCAAATTAGAGAGACGAAAATGAATTTCACCATAATTATAACAAAATCCAAAAATATTATTAATGAAACACCATTTGTACCATTTTAATTAAAATTTTCTAAAAGATTCTTAAAATATTTTAATAATACAATGTCAATTATACCCTTATTTTATAAACAAAGTTACCATTCATTCCCAATTTAGTCTTTTTACCATTTTTATATAATTGTTTTTCTTTTGTTAATATTATATAAGCACTATTGTCAAAATTATTCAAAATCAAAACCCACAAATAAAATAAATAAACATATACTTGTTTTGAAAAAAAAAAAAAAAAAAAAAACTATGTTTGTGTCATTATTATATTGTTTAGGATTAAAGTACAATTTTACCCCTATACGGTTAAAGTTGACTGACGAAACTTAGTTAGATGGACTAATTTGGCATTTGAGAAAAATGTAAGGACTAATTTGATCACTTTTGTAAAAAAAAAAAAAAGTCCAATACCTAATTGGTAATTGCCCTAAACAATATCTAACAATTTTCTTACTCTACACCACTTTGTTCCCCACACTTTTCTTTTTCAATTTTAGGTTTTGAAAACATTGGAGAATATTATATAAAATAGTTTGAAGGTAATTCTTACATTTTAAATTTATTTTTTCAACCTCATAATCCTTATTTTGATGGAATTCACATATATCCTTGATTTTTTTTTTTTTTAAAAAAAAAAAATTCCAGTGGAGATTGAATCACCATGAAAAATGAATGTCGGGACAGGGTGACCCGATGTCCCGAAATTTTTTTTCATCAGGACAAGGTGTCCCAAGACTTTTTTTCCTATGGATAAGGTGTCCCGATACTTTTTTTTTCTCGGGACAGGGTGACTCGGTATCGGGTCACCCTGTCCCAAGACTTTTTTTCCTTTGGACTCGAAGCTTTTTTTCATGAAAAAATCTTCGTGTCATGTCAGGTCAAGTCACCCTGTCTCGAGACTTTTTTCCCTTGGGACAGGGTGACCCTCCTATCTCAAAACTTTTTTTCTCCCAAATTTCTTCAACTTTGTTCAAATTTCACACAATTTTACAATAATTATCCTCAATCATACCGATATAACTCAAAAATTAAAAAATCATTAATCAATTTCAACTCACAACCATAAACCTAAATGTTATGGTTCAAATTAAAACTCAAAATAATTCAAATTAAACCTAAATGTTAGGGTAGATTTGCGGTGGCGAAGCTTTGGGGTGGGATTCGAGATGGGGCGGGATCAGGATGAGTGGGCATGCGGTTTGGGAGGTTAGGGCATTAGAGAGTGAAAAGGGTGTTTTTTTTTACTAAAGGGTATTGTGGTCATTTTGGGGCATTTTTGTAATTGATTTTGATTTTAGGGTAGATTTGCAAATACCCCCTAAAATAGAGTATTTTTGCTAAAAACCAAGCTCAAAAAAAGCTTTTTTGGAAAAGCCTAATAGATATAAAATATCTTTTATAAAGGATAGTTGAGACAATTCATATATTAAAAGAGCTGTTTTGATTTTTGCCAAACAACATAAAAAAACTTCAAAATAGCTTCTAACATTAAAAAGACACTTTTGGTCTTTACAAAAGCCATACCAAATATACACTAAACCTCCTTGAGGTTTGGCCTCTTGCACCTAAGGGTGTGCCAAAACTGCAAAACCGAACCAACCCACTTATCCCAACCCAAACTTTATGGGTTGGTTCGGTTTCATATATAAAAAAATTATTAATCAGTTTGTCATTTAACAAACTGATCAAAGATTAGTTCGGTTTGGGTTGCTAAAAATAAAATTCATGCAACCTAAACAAACCTATATATTTAATAAAAGTCAAATCCATATTTCCCGGGGTTTTGTAACTTTCATTTATACTTATTTGCTTCTCATAGAAATAAGTTTTTTTTTTTTTTTTTTTTTTTTTTTTTCTTTCTTCTCATTCATTTCCATCAACCATTTGGTATTGTACCACTCCTCTTTCTTTTATATATTATATTTTTTTAAAGAAATAAAATATAATTATTCCTTTCTTCCGATGCATTTTAGAATATGAGTTTTATTATGTTTTTATTTTTATTTTTATGTTATGAAACTTGTTATTGTTAATTTGTTAATTATATAATATATATATTTTAATTTTTAAAATAATTAAATTACATGAATATTTAATATTTTTATATTTAAATAAATTTTTAATAATAATACAAAAATTGATTTATGGGTTCAAACCTAAACCAATAAATCTAGCCAAACCAACCTAACATTTGTTGCTTTGGTTTGAATAGATTTGACAAATCACATTGGTTTGGTTTGGGTTGAAATGTAGCCAAACCAATGCATATTGGTTTGGTATCAGTATGGCTTGACATTGAGCTTCAACCCAAACCAAACCGAAAATGCACACCCCTACTTGCACTTGTAGTCGATCGGATCTACAATTAATTCTTGATCGTCGGGTGGGCACTTACAACCTGCAAAACAAGAGAAAGATCCATCTTTTGGATCTAGTACCATATCCATCTCTTGGATCTCCATGGAGATGGAGATCCAAGATGGATATCAGATCTCCAACCCTTGTCGCTGCTAAACCCAGCAACCTTGCTGCGCTCGAAACCACTAGCCCTTCCCACCACCAAAATCAAACCACAAATCCTAGTCACAAACCCTAAAAATCCTAACCCAAATCAACCCCAACCCCACTGAAATCCAAACAAATAGTCAAACCCATTCGTCAACGCAATCAAACCCATTCAACAACAAAATCAAACACATTCAACGACAAAATCAAACCAAACACATTCAACAATACTAAAATCTAACCCTTAAATCCATCCATTGCCACCTCACTAGCAACCACCGATCGGCGCTCGAACTCAATGGGATGAACAAGCTCGGCGACAACGACAACCACCACGCACAAATCCAGATGATGAGACGAGCAAGAGAGGGAGACAGTATGAAAGAGAGAGATTTTTAATTTTTTAATTTGATTTTTTTAATATTAGTTTTTTATTAAATACATTTTTATTTCATTTAATAATATTTTTAAATTTTTAATATTAGTTTTATATTTTAATTTTTTTTGAAAGGATTATTTTTAATTTTTCAGTTTATTTTTTTGAAAGGTATTTATTAATTATTTTAATATTAGTTTTAAAATTATTTTTAATATTAATATTTTATCAAAACCTTTTTATTTTGTATTGTTACCATTATACCCTCACATGTTTGACGGAAACCTAATGGAATTTGACAGTAGGGACTAAATAAGCGATTAATAGTAAATGTTTAGATCAAAAGAGACAAAATGAGAACTAGAGAGACCAAAATGGTTAATACGTCAACTAGAGGGACGTTTTTATTTTTTACCCTATAAAAAAAATATCTTAATTTTGTAGCTATACATGATATGCATCAACTGATTCAATTCGATTGGCCAACAAAATTAATACTAAATCATATCTTGCAAATTTCAATACAATATACAGTTCAAAATTCTTAAGATTTCAACTGATAAGGTTTGAAGTCTGAAAGTTTGTAGTGTGTTAAGAATTTCTTTTGTTAGCTTTAGTAATTTTAATTAAAGATAAAAAAAAAAAAAGATGGATATTGGTTCTCCATTCTCACTGATAAAATAGCCTATTAGCCTTGTACAACACAATATAAAAAGGAAACGAAAAAGAAAATGAGAATTCCAACATCATAAATAAAGTAATAATAACTTAGATTATATAGATAATATATAATTAAAGCCAGTGAGCACTAAATCACTAATGATAATGACATTCTTCCGATCCATGGATCAAAATCATCGGAGTTCATGTCGGTTTCATCCATGAACGTTAACAGCTTCCCAAACTAGAATCGAAATTGGCTTTGATAAATCACGAGCCTGCAATGCAACTGAACGAAGATTTCCAATAACCATAGCATTAGCCATCCAAAACGATGCACTATTGTATGGCAAATTGTGCTTCTTGCAAAGCTCCACTACAAGAGGCGATATTGTCCTGAGATGGCGTCGAGGTAATCGAGGAAACAAATGGTGCTCCACTTGAAAATTCAGTCCACCGTAAAACCAATCCATCCAAGATGAGTTCTTTATATTGAGTGTTCCTTCTGTTTGCTTCCTAAACCAGTCATTTGCACAAGGTGGACCGACGTAAAAGCTTGACGAGAAATGATTTAAAGCGAATTGAACCTGTTGAATTCCTGTCACTGAAAAACTAGCCACAACAAACATCACTCTCTCCTTCCAGTTGGGTAGACAAGAAATAAGCAGAGGATACCAAATCCAAAACGCAAGCATCCCTATAAGCTCTTGTTTTCTGTTTAACACCTTCTTCTTATTAGACAACAGCAACAGATGTGATTGTGCTAAGAGATTGACTCTAGCGAAACAGGCCACTGGATAAAACGTCCAATGTTGGTAACTAACCAAGAATCTAGCAATAGAGTTGAAATCCATCATCCTGTCGTAGAACTGAGACTTGAGTGAATCGAAGAGTCTATTAGATACAGCGAATATAGGAATGCTTTGAATGTCAGGATCGAAATCAAGACTATTACAAGCAATGTGATGTGCATTGTGTTCTCTTTTCCACCAAGCTATGCTGATTCCTGAAAGACAATTCCCAACTATGAGTTGCATGAAGTGGACAAATGTCCGATTTTTCATGACCTGGTGATGACCTGAATCATGACCCACCCAACCGCATTGGATCCAGAAAAACCCCATTAACCCACCAGAAAAAAGATGCAACCATGTACTGTCACTGCATAAAACACCACAAACACTTGTAACAAACAACGTTGTCAAGAAACAGAGTGTGTACATCATACGATTACCTCTGGTTTCAAAAAGGCCCATCTTTGAAAACTCTGCAACAAGTTTTCTATAATCACTTGATACTTGAGAGACAGAGTTGTCTTTAAGATGATACCCAGTAAAGAATTTGTCGAGATATAGCCAAGCAGAGGTTGGATGGTAGGCGACAAAAGCATCGGTGACATCTTGACCGGCGAGTGTGAGCAATGGAAGATCACCACCTGGGTGGTGTTTTGACCACTCAGAGACATCGTAGACCTTGTTTAGTATTGAGATCCATAAATCTCCAGACTTGTTGTGGGTCTTGAGATCTTGTTGCGAAATGTATTTCTTTGCCATTTTCAGTCAATAATGTCGAAAATAATGAGAGTGATGTGATCTGTTTCTCTGTAAAGATATTTTCTTCATGGTATCTAATTATATATTATATATAAATTAAAGGAGAACGCGGTGGGTGCCGTGATTATTTTGTCACCTATAAATAAATATCTCATTTATATTTTTATATTGTGATCGACTGTCAAATTCAATCTGAGCACCGCTTTACATGTCAAGAGATTAAGTACTTAATAGTTAACACCATGCATGGTAGGCAGTTGGCAACACACTTGTCAATTCATGAATTTCCATAGCTTCAAGAATTGCCTTATGGTCCATCAAAAAAAAGAAAAAAGAATTGCCTTATGGCAATATGAGTGTCAAATGTTGTTGTTGTTGTGATTAAATCCAACACTTATATATATACGGTCCCGTTTCTATCAGTACATCATGATATAACTTTATCAGGATATTGAATGTGAGCCACTCATTTATAACAGTGATTTGACAAGTGCATACATACCAAGTCAAAGTATGTAAAACGAGTGGCTCACATTCAATATCCTTATATAATTGTATTAGTGCGCACTGATAGGATAATTTCCATATATATATATATATATAGGACAAGTATGTTGAGATTTTGAACCGATGAACGCAGAAGCGACATGCATAATATCCATACATAACAAATAATAACGGCTATAGTAGAAAAATAGATAAGAGAAAATATATCAATCACAACACAAGATTTACGTGGAAAACCCAAATCGGGTAAAAAACCACAAGCTGTCAAGACGACAGAGAAAGTTCCACTATATGATAAATTGTTACAAACATAAACTTCAGGATTCTCTTTCTATCCTCAACCCCAAACCACAGAGCCTTACCAAGTCCCCAAGCTCACAACCGAGCTTTACATCATGACTCTCAGTTCACAGTGCTCATAGGGTCCTCTTCTGAGTACACCCCTCCCAAATATACCCCTATGTCTCCCCTGAATATCACCCACGGATCTCCCTCTTGATTCCCAGATATTCCCTGGATCCCTCCCTAGATATTCCATGAGGTCTCCCATCGGATCCACTCCACTCTCTCTAATGTTACAGATGTTTCTATTACTCCACACTAATAACCTAGTTACAAGGTTCTATTTATACTAGTTACATGGAGTTTAAACCTATAAGGAAATTCATCTCATATACGTACAAGACTTTTTTGTTTCACATAAATACTATTTCATTTTATGCACAAGTCTTCTAGTAAAGAGAAATCATTTTCCTTCAAGCACAAGAACTTTCAAAAGAATTACTTTCCTTTTCCGCTAAAGATTTCCCGTTCAACGCATGCTTATGATTGACTACGGTTTGGATCATGGTTGACCACCCGCTCATACACCATTACAAGTCACCTGGAATGCATCGCGTTTTGGTACACTGTTGTTCCTATTGTTGTCCCTTCCACAACGTTCTTGACCGATGTCCTTATCGTTGTCAAACCCACAGCACAACACACAACGCTTTTCTTTGGACTTGATCGATGTGGGAACCACTGTCAATGCCACAATGTTACCTACATTGGTTGTCTTCAGCCTTCGATTCTTCAGTTCTTCTTAGTCTTCAAACCTCCCTCGAACACCATCTCCAACTTCCAAACGTTTCCCACGTTTCCAGAAAGTTTCACATCAGTTGAGTTTTGTTTGATACACATTGGGTTCACTTGAGAATACGAGCCAAAACCTAACAAAGTAGACTTACGTTCTATGTAGTATTCATTCGGAAATCATTCACAAAATCAGTAGTATAAGCTACTTATATATAGTTTATTGTTTTAATTATTTGAAATTTCATTTAAGGAGGACTTTGTTCAAACATACTAAAATTTATAAATGTAAATAACAATAATAATAATTAATAGATCTAGATTTTTGTGGATTTGATTATGTGAACAAAACACTATTTGTTTGTAATTGTTTATTGCTTAGTTGCTAAGGAAGTGCCATTTGTCACAGGTTTAAGGTTTGCGTAGTCAACCCGTATGGCATTTAGACAACTTTATGGCAATGTTGTTAAGTAAGCCTTACTTTGTCACTCTCAAACACTAGAGAGACTAGAGAAAAGAGAATAAGAAGAGCTTGTTGGAAATAAGGCAAGTTTGTATTGCTAGTAAGAAAGCTTTACAATGTTTTGAATGCTTGTAGGCTTGGATGTCTTTACAAATGAGAGGAGCTACCTATTTATAGATATCCACCTCCTCAATGGACGGTCTAAATCAATCTAATCTAATGGTGGAGATTCACCCTCCAGAAAGATCTACATGTATCTAGAATTCTCTACAAGTATTTACATGCCTCTTAGGTATTTACAAGAGAGATCTAGAATGGTTCCAATCTAGAGACTTCCAGAAGATGCTTCATGCTAGAAATGTGAAGAAATCTCTAGAATCTTCCAAGGGCTTGTGCATAATTGTTAGCTTTGTAGTGCACCTTGGCTAGAAATTGGACCGAAATCGAACAAACCGTGACACATTGCTTAGAATATGTCTTATAATAATAAATGCATTTAGGAAGTGTTTTAATTTGTTTCATTGAATGTGTCTTTACAAGATTTACTCCATTTTTTAACTTGTTTCCATTGATTTTCAGTTCCAAATTGATTTTTAACGAGTGAGACACTTCAATTTTATTGGTTGTCTCATCTTGTCGATTATTAATATATTCTTGGTAACTGACTTTTTCTTCAATTTTGCTGGCTACTGGAACTGGACCAACATGGCAACATATTCTTCATTTTTAGTTTCTTTTGATGGCTGCCGCACAAGTCACGACTTTAATCTTTAATAAGTTAATAATCACATAGTTAATCGTTGACTACTTCCAGCTTCTATGATAATTGATAACAATATAACATGTAATAATGAGTCTTTAATTTTTTATAAATAAATAAAAATAAAAAAAAATTCATGGGCTTGCAGTGCACAACGTGGGCGTAGGCCAAACAATTAAACTTTAATCGAGTTCTGATTAAAAGATGTAAAAAACAAGAGTGCCAGTCCCAATCACTTTATTTATTGAGAACCTGCAAAAACAATGAAACCTGAATCTTGTACTTTCTCTAATTGATTTTTTTTTGGGGTAATTGCACAAACATCCCCTGACCTTTGATATAATTACACATATATGGCAGTTTTGGTTATATTAACACAAACATCCCCTGATCTTTGTAAAATATTGCACTAACATCCCCTACCTTTAACTTTTTACTGCTAAACAATGGTCAAAGGGGTGAAATGACTAAAATGCCCCTATTTTACATTTTAAAATTAAAATATTAATAAAATCAAAACTCCATCTTCCCCATTTTCCTCATCTTCAAATAATCAAATAACAGATCTCTAAATCATCAAACAAAAAGTTCTTCATATTATTATTATTATTATTTTAAAATTAAAATATTTTTAGTGAAAATGACCATATTACCCCTAACCATTAAGTGCTAACCGTAGAAAATTAACGGTAGGGAATGTTAATGCAATATTTTTCAAAGGTCAGGGGATGTTTGTGTTAACATAGTCAAAACTGCCATATGTGTGTAATTATATCAAATGTCAGGGGTGTTTGTGCAATTACCCCTTTTTTTTTTTTACACATGAATTATCCAAAATCTTCCACCCAATTCTCACTTTCTTAACTTCTTTTGCAAGTGCGCGGTTACTGTAATCACTAATCAGTAATGTTAGATATTTAATTTCAAAACTTTTGGTTATCATAACCTTGGAAATCGCTTTAATTTCAAAACTGCCATCCAAACCTAGCTAGTTTCGACTTTCCTGTGTGTAGATTGTCTAGATATAAAATAATTAGGTAAAATAAAAACAAAGCATAATAGGAGAAATTTACGTGGTTCAGCGTAAAACTTATGTCCACGAGCGGAGATAAAAAGAAATTCACTATTATCAATAGAGATCACAAAAGAATGTCTCAAAAGCACGCACAAAACCAAAAACCCGATTACACCCAAAGAACTCTCAAAAAAGACTTATTTCCTAAAAAATCCTATAACTACATATTTATAATATGGGTAGAATCAAAATAGAAATCTATATCAAATAAGGTTACTGACTAATTTAAGCCACATATTAACAAATCTTCACATTGGCTTAAATTCATACCAAGGTGGCAAGGTATATAGAGTAGAATTTCAGTCTGTCATCTCCTCCAACAAACCCCTTAGGGTAACTCACAAATTGCAAACACAAATCAAGTCCAAGCAGCTCTTCAACTTGAGCACAGGAATATGCTTGGTTAACATATCAGCTGGATTTTTTACTGTAACAATTTTCTTGATTGTAATTGCTTCTTGAGATACAATCTCCTGAATAAAGTGATATCTAACATCAATATGTTTGGTCCTCTCATGATACATAAGATTTTTCATCAAATGTATAGCTAAAAAATTCAAAATTAAATCAAAATATTTTGCGAAAAATTTGACCGAGTGATTTTGCTAAAAAAATAATGATAAATAAAAAAAATAACACATATAGTGATACATTTAAAATATTGACCTACAAGTCACATTTTGTTTTTGTTTTTTGTAATGTATAATTTATCACATACATTCCATTATAATTTATTAATCAATATTATAATAATAAATTAATTATTTTTTCCATGACAATGCCATAACAAATAATGTAGAAAATAGTACTACATTTTCGACAGCATAAAAGCCCTTAAAATTAATTCGAATTAAATTTTAGGCCGTCGGAAATGTAGTACCGCTTTTTCATTATTTCTGACGGCACAAAAAGTGTCGTTGAAAATGTGGATTGTTTCCGATGTCCATTAAAGCAGTCAAAAATGTTGTATTACTTTTCCGACGGCACAAAGACTATTTCCTACAATAATTGGGTTGTTGGAAATATGGTATTACATTTTTACTCATTTCCGATGGTACTAATATAGCCGTCGGAAAAGGTACCATTTCCGACGACAATTAGCACCATCGGAAATAGTTCGTCACTAATAGGCATTTTTTTTTGGTAGTGTCAGATGATTTATTAGCTGTATCTTTTTTTTCTTTGATTTTCGGATAATCAATTTTCCAGTGTCCTTCCTTTCTCATCAATATTTTTCATCATATTTCTCATCAATATTTTTCAAATCCAAAACAATTCTATTAAATTCATCCACTTGGTATTAAACAAACTTACCTTCTGACAAATGAATACGTGAAGTCGATGTTTCAAATAGAGTCTATTGGAGAGGGATTTGTTCATATATAAGTTTTCTAGCTTAAGCCCCAATGATTTTGCAGTTTTCTCATCAGACACCTCATATAACACCACACCTAACAACGATAATAAAATTGCGCTGAATGCTTTCTCCATAATATCATCTTTTTTTTCTTCAGACATGTTTTCAAGCAACTTCTTCCTCCCTTTGAGTGCTTTGGCCAGTCCTTGTTGAGTTAACAAGGCTCGCATCTTCACTTGCCAAGGGTCAAAATTATTTCTTCCATCAAATTTCTAAATCTCAAATTTTGCCCACATCGCAAAGTTTTTTTTTTTTTTTTTTTTGACAGATACACAACCCAAAAGATTTGACAGTCAATCTAACAAACGCTTGATAATGGATCCCAAAGAGCTAACTTAAGAACCTAGGACTCTGATACCAGTTTGTTGTGTAAATTATCAAGATACAAAATAATTAGGTAAAATAAAAGCAAAGCGGAATATGAGAAATTTACATGGTTCAGCGTAAAGCCTACGTCTATAGGCGGAGATGAAAAGAATTAAATTCACTATGATTAATGGAGATTACAAAAGAATGTTTCAGAATCACTCACAAAACCCAAAACTCTATTACACACAAAGAACTCTTGAAAGAGACTTATTTCCAACAAGATCCTATAAACACATATTTATAATTATATGGGTAGAGATAAATAGGAATCTATATCGATAAAGTTACTAACTAATTTAAACCACATATTATCAAATTCTGTGCCAATTTCTTGTAACAGAAATATCTTCTTCAATATTAATGGAGCAATCAGCAACAAATATTTCAGCCATATATGAGATCATTTTTCAAAATCATTGTCTTACCAAAATCTTATGTTAATCTGATCAACTAATATTGTGGGTGTCAACAGTCAAGGAGTCAATTAGGTGGTGTGTTCTGCGAGTTTAGAAAATAAAGTGAATAGGTGGATATGAGCTTTGGCTTAGGGACTAGGGAGAGGAAATTGACGAGACTCGAGAGGGTGTGTTAACTGTTAAACAAAGATGGACCATCTTTCATTTGAAGCATTGAGCTGGCACCTGTGAGCTCATTAGCAGCACATGTTGCAATACAATTGGCTGGATGGTTCGAATGGTATTCTGTAGAAAGGTCCTTTATTGTCAGTTTTGGAATTAATCTAGCGTATTCTTGATCGAATAATAATTTATTGAGCTCTGAAAGGGACCTCAAGACTATTATTTTGGCTTCTAATAAAACTTGCATGCACCAATGGCCCATTGCCTTGGTGGTTAGAGTCTCCCAAAAGGGTGCTCCACCACCAAGGTTCAAACCTTGGCCTTGGTATGTATATGCATGCATTATTTGTTCCACTTTGAGTGTGGGTATTCTCTCCCCGATAGTGGGAGCAGTGTTGACCTCACCAATGTGAGTATAGCACGTGGCCTAATTTGTGAGATAAATGTGAAAAGTAAATGAAAAAAGACCACGTGCTACACTCCAATTGGTGGGGTCAGTATTTTGGGTACTGATTGATCAGTATCCAAACATTATTCATATATTTCAACTTGTATTGACTACATGCATCTTGAACATCATTAGGTGACCGGATGCAACCTCACTATTCCTTGATACTTCGTAATCAGCTTTAAATATGATAATGCAAATGTACAATTATTGATATGAACAATATTAATAAATTGCACAAATCGAATAGTTTAGGGATAGAAAATAAAACACAACAATTTATAGTTGTTCTTTCTCAAATTGTGATTACATCCACTTACCAAGCTTCTTCCGAGCTTCAGCCTTTCACTATCTCCGATTGGACTTTCGAATACCTATTAAGTGATAATAATGGTAAATAGCACCAAATGGGGAGAATGTTATGGGAATAACATATACTTTATAATTTAATATTGAGAGCTTTTTTGACAATCTAATTTTTTCTTTTTACACTTCTTTTCTAAAAACACTCCATTCTCAAAATTTAAATTTAAAAAAATTCTAAAGACACTTTATTTTATTACAAGATTATCATTTTTTATCTTTTTTTGAATTAAATTATTAAAAAAAGAAATTATCTCTCCTAAATCATTAGATTAATTATTACATATTAAATACTCTCTTCTAAATTTTTAATTACCATATTAAACTCTCTCTTCTTCAATACATATCTCTAATTTTCTATCTTCATTCTTTCTCAAGCAAGAAACAGTTAGAAAAAAAAAACTTACTAATAAGCTTAATTTTTAGGAACCATATGTATGTATATATTAATAATAATAATAATAAAAGTACCTTTTATATATATATATATATATATATATATATATAAATCGAAATATGAAAATGTTTTTTGTTACTCTTGTAGGTATGTGATTGCCTAGAGAACTTTAATTCTTTTATTAGTCCTAGAAATTATGAGTTTAATCGAATCTAGTTGAAACAATTTAAGCTTTCATATATATATATATATATATATATATATATATATTTGAAAATTGACTTTTTAATATATATATATATATTATCAGAAATTCTATTATCAGTTCGAACTGACAAAAGTTATATCAGTTCCTTGTATGTGGGCCACTGGATTTAAATACTTTGACTTTGCTGTATGCACTTGTCAGTCAAAGTATTTAAATCCAGTGGTCCACACACAAGGAACTGATATAACTTTTGTTAGTTCGAACTGATAATAGAAAGACTGTATATATTACTGTTAGTAAAAAAACTAAAATATTCATAAGTTTTTTTTTTTTTTTTTCTTTAACTATTAATAAGAGATTGATCAAGAAATTATGGAAATACCATTTTTTTTTTTTTTAATGGAGAGTGATTAATTTGGAGAGAGTGTTTAATATGGTAATAACAGATTTAGGAGAGAGAGTTTAATACGTAATATTTAATCTAATGATTTATGAGAGATATTTTTTTTTAATAATTTAATTAGTTTGGAGTGTCTTTAATTTTTTTTGTCTTGTTTAGTAATTTTAATTTAGGTTAAAATTGTCATTAACAAAAAAAATTAAATTGAAGTATGAATAAATAATTTGTGGATTGTAAGGAGAAGCTCCCTTTAATATTTTTAGTATCAAAGTATGTGATGGGACAAAAAAGCCATTGACTTGTACTTTATCAGCATTTTCTGTTTCTTCTTTCTTCTTCTTGAAAAAAAAAAAAAAAAAAAAAAAACACACAGCCACACTTTTTTCTTCTTGACTTTTACTATTTTGGACTTAAATCTTTTTTAAAAAAAAATAGAGAAAACATAAATATGTAAAAAAAGGAAAAAAAAAAAAAAAGATTTGGAAACAAGTCCATTTCCAAGACTTATTTTAGTATTTCTGAGACTTATTTTTAAAATCCGAGACTTATTTTGATATTTCCAAGGTTTATTGGGTATTTTTATAAATTCAAGACTTATTCGGTGTTTTTGCAAATCCGAGACTTACCAGATAAAACAAAAATTTAAATTTTTTCTTCTTCACCATCTTCGAGACCTCCAATGGAAGTCGTCGACCTTTATTGTAGGTCTAATAAAGATTGGAGTTACACCAATCTTTTACTCTTCCTTTTACTTTTAGTAATAAAATGCTTTTGATGACCCATCTTTTTGTTTCTTTTGCAACTTTTTGAAAAAAAAAATTGTTCTTTCTTTTAAAACTCTTAAAGACTTTGTTTTCAATTGTCTAATTTTTTTTTTTTTTTTTTTTTTTAGTTCTTTGAAAATGGGTTCAAAAAATGAAGGTCTTTTTCAGGGAGGACCAAAAAGCAATTCCACTTCCATTCCCCAAACTGTTAAAAAACAAAAATCGTTGTTTTTTTTGTCCCCCTTTTTTTTCATTGCATCTTTATATATGAGGGAATTGTAGCTTAGATTTGTGCCAGGGTTTCAGGCAAAAAGGAAATAGGATCTTTATCTGAATACCCTCTGTTAACCAGTTTTCGAAAATTATCGTTCGGATAATTGAACACCATTATGACTGCATTTTACATACATTTCCCTATTCCAATCCTTTAAATCCTCGGACCATTCGGGAAATTGAAATAATAGCATGCGAGCAATATTTTTAGCTGTTATCAATGAAGGTAATATAATATATTTTCTAAGAATCGATTGAGTTAATAATACAAAACTTCTGAGTACTTGAGCAAAAAAAATGTATTCTAGATTTTTGCTATTGGTATCTCTGTTTTTTCTTTTCTTTTGTATTTTTCTCTTTTGTCCTCCATGTGGTTATCAATTTTTTTTTATTTTGCTTTTCAATTTTAGAATCAGAAAGTTTTTGGTCTTTTTGTTTCCGCATCCAATTTCTTAAAATTACTTTCATTAGTTCAGAAATATCAAAAGAAAAAAAAAAAGGTTTGTTTAGCTTATCCAAAATAAAGCGGGGAATGCACATTTGCTTGAAAACTGTTCCCAAGTAATAGTTTTACGTCTTTGTGCGCGCATGGAGCCTTTGATTGGACCTTGAAGAATATATGATTGTTGTGAATAATGGGTCAAATTCATTTTCTTTGCTTGCTTATGACTCTTAATATATTTAGTATTAATATACGTACGTAGAGGTATTTGGCTTTGGCTGGTAATTAGTAAAAATCACTACATGTTTGGACTTTCTTATAGTTTCGCCTATGTTTTTCTTTTTTTGTCCTACACCAATAATTGAGTTGAATGACCAGCGAGGAACTTTTTTACTAATTTCTTTTATTAAAATATAGTTTTTTCTAATTCTTTGGTGGTTGGGATCCGTTATAACTACATCAAATAAAATTTTTAAAATTAGTATTCGATCTTCTGAATCAATTTTTTCTTGTGTGTGTTCTGGAAATAAAGAACGTATTTTTTTTGTTGAAAATAATTTTATACGAAACCTATCTAGTGTCTGCTCAAATTCAGGATAATTCTTAATAAGAAGAAGACCATGAATTTTATTTATCCAAAAAGTCCTAATGTTCTTTTGGCTAGAAGTTTCATTAAGCATTACGGGTGAAAAAAAAAAAAATCGATTCTTCCACGATAAGGTCCATGCAAAAAAGGATCATATTTTTTAGGTAAGTATTCTTGTTTAGTCTTATCATTGCACAATTGAGTCCTTTTTTCAAGTACATTCAGAGTACTATATCCTTTATCTAAAACTTCGATTCTATTCCTAAACTCCTTGTCTAAATTGTTTTTTATTTTTATTTTTTATTGGTGTAACTCCAATTATTATACAATTCATCAGAGGATAGTTTTTTTTTTTGGTTTACACCATCCGGTTTCCGGGTGAGGCGGATTCACCATACAGTGCAGAGGATAGTTTTTCTTTTGTTAAAAAAGACATCTTTTGTTGTATCATTTCCAAAAAAGTTGGCAAACTTGCTGGATACGTAAAAGAGATCCTTTCTTTTCCATCACTTTGACATGTATAAAAATAAAGTGTGACATTTCATTTCTTACAACATTAATAAATCGATTTTGTTTTTATATCGAAATGGGTGATTCCATTGTTTATAGTCAAAAACGAAGAGTTGCGAGAGGTTTCTCAAACCATAGTAAATATTTCTCTTCTTTTTCTTGAAATATTTCTAACTTCGAATTTTTTTGATTCCCATCCGGATCCTCCTTTTGTTCCAAAAAAAGGGAAGGAGAAGGATCTTCTTCGGTGGATACCTCTTGTTCCTGTTTAGTCCCCCTCCTTTCGAAAGTTGTTTCTATTTCTATATATGTTTCTTCCTCACTTTCCTCCCTTTCTTCTATTTCTTCCATTTATGAGGTTTCAAATAAAGTATTTTTTATGGTAGCACCATGAATAGCGCATAGCAGAGCAGCGCCCAATACACTGGCAACTCCCATCATATGAAATGGATTCAATGTCCAATTATGAAACCCTTGGAAAAAAGGAATGAATATATCGAAATATAGCAGCTACACCAAAACTAGGCGCAAAGAACCAACCAAACTTACGTGGTGGATAAATCAGGAATACATAAAATAATAAAATAAAAAACAACAATCGGATCGGAGAATGCTATTGCATTATAAGGTCTCAATTGAACAGATCGAGCAAGTTACAATTCCATTTAATAAATTATTGCTTTTACTAAAAATCATTATCACTTTTCGAAATGTAATGACTACAAGAGCTGTGGATAATAATGATCCGCATAAAAGAGCTGCATAGGCTACTACCATCATACTTACGTGCATCATTAACCACTGAACTTGTAGAGCTGGCACAAATATTCCGGATTGATGCATTTTGGTTAACAAACACGAAGTTGCAAAGCCTTGGGTAAAAATAGCACTTGGCGCGGTTATTGCGCTTAAATGATTTTTATGTTTTAAAATCCTATGAATAATGGAGAAACTCCATGACAGAAAGATTAAGGATTCATATAAATCACTTAATGGGAAATGCTCCAAATAAATCCAACGAATGACTAATAATCCTATTAGACAGGAAAGGATAGCTATCACCCCCTTTTCTGATGAATCATATAGTCCTACAATTTCATCGACTAATAAGGTTATTAAATGAATTGTAATTCCAATTGAAATGACCGAAAATGATATATGAGTTAATATATGTTCTAAAGTTGAAAACATCATAAATAAAAAATGAAATTAAAAATAAAAAGTGAATGTCTCTCGAGTATACGGAATGGAAATCGGAAATTCAATTCATTATATGGCTTTTTATATATCTTTTAGAAGATGTTATGCCGCCACTCGGATTCGAATCGAGATGATCTAGCACTGCTTCCTAAAAGCAGCGTGTCTACCGATTTCAGTGGCTTGCTAGAAATCATAATAACTTATTTTTATTTAATCGTAGAGATTGAAAGTGAAAGAGAAAGTTTCAATGAAATACTTTTTATTTTTAGGAAGCATTCAATTGATTAATAAAAAGTTGCTTCAATAGAGATTGAAACAGTCTCTTTTTTATTGTTTTATTTAATTATATTATTTAAGGTTTCAGTTTTATTTAACTTAACGATAACAATGGAAGTTTTCATAGTTTATGTTTTCATAAAAAGAAAATAGAACTGTTGTACTTAAACAGTTCTTACTTCCATCCAGGGAAAAACTTAAGGGTGTGTTTGGTAGGGATGAAAAGGGGGAGGAAAGAAAAGGGTGGAGGGAAAAGGGAGAAAAAAAAAGAGGGAAATATGTGTTTGGTATGGAGAGAAAAATGGAAGGAAGGGAAAAATGGGAGGAAAAATTTATGGGTGGGACCCACAAATTTTAATCCTCCCAAAAGTGGAAGGAAAATAGAGGGAAAGAGGGAAAGCTTTTTTGGTTGACTTAAAATTACAAATTTATCAATTTTTTTAATATATAAAATATAATGTAAGGGTAAAATAGTAAAATTGATAAAAAAGATCTTTTCTTTCCTTCCTGTTTACCAAACAGCTCAAGGAAAAATTATTTTTCTTTTTTTCCCTCATGTTTTCTATCCCTCCAAATCTTTCTATCATTCATATTTTCTTTCCTCCCTACCAAACACACCCTAAAAAAAAGGTTCTTTCTTTCATTTTTTGCTTTTTTTAATGATTAATTTCTCATTTATCTTATTTTATTAATCTTAAAAAAAAAATCGAATATTATTCTTCCTTTTTATGGATCACGATCACAATTTAAGTGTAATAACCAATAATTCCAAAAATTTTATTTAATTTGCATAACTTTTGTCTTGTAGTAATCGTTAGGTTTTTTTCAGTATGAATTTGTCGAGTTCCATTTGACCTTCATTGGAGGTCCATTCGACCTCTATTAGAGGTCTGTTCAACCTCTAATGGAATTTTAGAGACAAATTCCCATTTGTTTTGTTCATTTTTCCATTGTCGTTGCCGTTGCCGTTGCCGACTTTATGTGTCTCTCTCATTTCTCTCTTTGTGACAGGCTGATAGCCAAAAAATTGAAAGGTCACTTATATATTAGGGGCAATTTTGGAGGAAACCATTAATTGGTGCTATAAAACCTTAAATTAATTAGTAGCTGCTAATCCACAAATGATCTTGGAAAGAGTGCTAAAAAAAAAAATTTAGACCCTACCAATTAAACTGTTATGATGTATGAATTTCTCACCACAAACCCATCAAGTGATACTCAAGCTTGGATTCACAATCTCACTAGCCATGAAGTGATTGATTGTCTTGATTTCACTCTAGCTCCAGTTTTTCTCTCATAGGTACACATTTTATAAATACTTATAGCATAATAACACACATCACAATATTTATACATATCACAACATCGTTGCCACAAAAATGTTATGATGTGTATTATTATACTATAAGTATGTCTAAAATGTGTGCTTGAAAAAGATAAATTAACTCTAATTCTCTCTCCTAACCTCTTTCAATATGACAAAAGTTCAAGTTAAAAATATATCAATAAGTGACAATCTCATCCTCATGACAAAAGTTCAAACAAAAACAAAACCAGTGGGCCATCTCAAAGTTACAACTTGACATTTTTTTTTTTTTTTTATAATTATTTTATAATTATTTTTACTTTTGTCATTAGTAGAATTCGAGCCGCTGACTTATGAGTTATTTACCCTAGTCTTAAGTTCGTCCATCTATCAGCTGAGCTACGCCCCTGGTGGCACAACTTGACATTTCTTGTTGAGCATTATCTAACACTTTATATATATATGCCACATGCAATGATGGTGACTTGAATCAAGAGATTACCCGTTTGAATAAATACTCTTACTATTGAACCAAATTAGACGGTGGCTATAACACTTCTTTCTTACAACAACATTCAAAAAAACACATTAATATATGGCTTTCAAAAGAACATATATTAATTTCCAAAAATATATATTTAATTACCTCTTTCTCTCATCAACATGCTTATCATCAACACGGTCAGCAATGTAACCTAACAAAAAAGAATAAAAAAAATAAAAAATAATTGTTCTTACAGGTTTTCAATAGCATCCATCTTAATTTTTATGTGTTGGAGAATGATGTTATGCGAAAATAAAAGTGATTGCTGATTTGTTATCATGCCGATGTACTGATAAATTAGGTGCAAGATAGATTTTATGAGTAGCAATATCGGCATTTAGAATAATTGTTTTTATCCGAAACTATTATCATGAAATTAATCAACATAACTCAATGGACTTTGATGAACACTTGTACTGGGCTTTTGGAGCAGCAAAATTTAATGGGCCCATGAACCCGTCGGTGCAATGGGTCATCCAAGTGATCCAAATATTACAATCTTGCAGGCAAGCAGGCAGCACAGGAACAGCAGTTCATTGGAGACATAATTCATTAAATCATAAGACAACGGACAGGTGTCTCCCAATCTCACAGTAGATAAAATGGAATATACTTGTTCGTTTCTCTTTTGATTCTTCCCACAAATTACAAAAATCGTCAATTTCCACACCAAATCCATCATCATCAGTTCAAGTTCAAGGTAAATCAACTCTCTCTGTCTTCCTTTACTTATTTGAAGCTTTAGAAAGTAGAAATATGTTTTGAATGTTTTAGAATGAGCATGTGTTTTATGGGTGTTTTCTCTTCTACTTCAGTTATCTGTTGAAACCCAGAATTTATATGAACCAAATATCACTCAAGTCTGGGCCTTTATGTTTATATCAATTCAATTTCTGTCTTTTTACGGATTTTATTGCTACTTTTTTTTGATAGTTAGATGTTGAAGTATGGTAGATTATCATGAATGTTGGATATCAACGAATTGTACATGTAATTTATTTCTTAATTGTATGTAATTTTGGTGTATGAAGTTACTTTTTTTGCCTGTTAGTCTGAATTCTTCAACTTTGATATGTATCTGGCGTGTTTATTTCATAGAGATATAAGAAAAGGGAAAACGCAGGAGACAGCCAATGCAAAGCATTCATGTCTTCATGGATTTTGAATAATATGATCCTTCTATTTTTGTCTTTCAGGTGGATTTGATATCATTGAGTGAAATCAAACCTTAATATGGCACATTTGCTTTCAACTTCATGTTCTTTGAAAATCCCTTCTTGCCGCAAAACTTTCTTCCAGTCACTGGACCAAAGCCCGAATGCATTTCCTACTTCATTTACTGTGAAAACTTCCAAATCTCTGGTTCAAAGGGTTGTCCTGCCAGGAGAGAGTTCACAAAGAAGTCATACCGTTTATGCAACCACTACCCCGATAAAACAAGAAGCCTCAGCTCAAAAACGTTCTTCATTGCATCAATCATCCAATGATCCGTCCAAGCAAAAGCGGGTCATGGTTATTGGTGGAGATGGCTACTGTGGCTGGGCCACCGCCCTTCATTTATCCAACAAAGGTTACGAGGTTGCTATTGTTGACAACCTCATTCGCCGTCTCTTCGACAACCAACTTGGTCTTGACTCCTTGACCCCCATCACCTCCATCCACAACCGGATTCGTTGTTGGAAATCTCTTACTGGAAAAACTATTGAACTCTACATTGGTGATATCTGTGACTTTGAATTCTTATCAGAAACCTTCAAGTCATTTGAACCTGACGCAGTTGTCCATTTTGGGGAACAGCGATCTGCCCCTTATTCAATGATTGACCGATCAAGAGCTGTGTTTACTCAGCACAATAATGTAATCGGAACACTGAATGTTTTGTTTGCTATAAAGGAATACAGGGAGCAATGCCATTTAGTGAAGCTTGGGACAATGGGAGAATACGGAACTCCAAATATCGACATCGAAGAGGGTTATTTAACGATTACTCATAATGGAAGAACAGATACATTGCCTTATCCCAAGCAAGCTAGCTCCTTCTACCATCTTAGTAAGGTTCATGACTCGAATAACATAGCCTTCACTTGCAAGGCTTGGGGAATCAGAGCCACTGATCTGAATCAAGGAGTGGTTTATGGAGTTACGACAGAAGAGACAGCTATGCATGAAGAGCTTTGTAATAGGCTCGATTACGATGGAGTGTTTGGGACTGCATTGAATCGGTTTTGTGTTCAGGCTGCTGTTGGTCATCCACTTACAGTGTACGGGAAAGGGGGCCAGGTAAGATTCTTATATCCAAAAATATCTCTGCCTGCATTATGTTCTTCGCTATTTGCTTCAATCTGTGGATGCAGTCGGTAACTGAACTAATTGTTAATTCCGTAAATATAAGTTATGGAGGAAATTGGAGGATTATTCTATTGTGCTGTGTTTCCAGCTCTCTTTTAGCTTCTTTCGTAAAGCCTGTTTACTATGTCAATGTGTTCTATGATTTGTGATTACTTTTATAGCTGCTTTTCATGAACTTTTGCATTAATGTGAGGGGATAGAGCAGTGAAGAAGCTACATAATCTTTTTTATTTATAATTTTGCGAAACATGTTAAAGATAATCAGGACACACTCCAAATCTATCCGGTTGCTGTAAACCAGGGTTTGCGCCATGCCTTTCTAGCACCATGTTCGTTCTTTAGAGGGAGGGAACGGCACGTAAGTTGGATAAGTCACTGCCTTGCAAATGCAGTGTTTCGTAGATATATAAGTATTTATATACCACTACATTTTCATGTATATCTATGTGAGAATCAAGAAAGAGAAAATCTCAAATTTCTTCGCTTTTATTTTTAACAGTACATGAGTATTTTTCTTTAGAAAAAAAATGTTTATGGATTTTCAATCCTTCTGCTGTTTACCTTCACTAACCTCCTTTTTTTTCTTTCTCTTTCTCTACCTATTATATAATTTCAGACCAGGGGTTACCTTGACATAAGAGATACAGTTCAGTGCGTTGAAATTGCCATTGCAAATCCAGCACAACCGGGTGAGTTCCGAGTGTTCAATCAGTTCACGGAGCAGTTTTCTGTCAATGAACTTGCTGCTCTAGTTACAAAAGCAGGAGAGAAGCTTGGGCTCGATGTGAAAACCATATCTGTGCCCAACCCAAGAGTAGAGGCAGAGGAACATTATTACAATGCAAAGCACACTAAACTCATTGAGTTGGGACTCAAACCACACCTTCTCTCGGACTCCCTTCTCGACTCATTGCTCAACTTTGCTATATTGTACAAGGATCGTGTTGACTCGAAACAGATAATGCCTAGCGTGTCTTGGAGAAAAATTGGAGCCAAGACAAAGACTGTCAAGGCCTAGTCAAGTAAACAAGGATGTCGACATGATAAAGCTAAAGTCTGTTTTGATCTTATTGTGTGTTTTTTATCTCCTTTTGCCTATTTGGTAGATAATGATGCAGTTTTCGTTAGTAGTAGTCTGTATTTGGTCAGTTGGAAACTTGTAACTTAGTGGTTTTCCCTGTATGCTCACTACGATGGCTAATAGTCGATTTTCCAGATGTTCATTTGTAATTCCTTGAACATTTTGAGTAGTACAAAGTCAGAGATAGAAACCTAATAACAAAAACTATATATTTCTTTTCCCCTGATTTTTTTTTTTTTTCTTTCAAAGAGCAAGAATATAAGCAGAATCTTTGATGCACAAATAGGAGAATTAATAAGATGAATTCGTCAAATTCGCGAATTAATAAGATTACCAGCCCTTGTGCATGATGGTAACTCTATATGTGTGTTTCCGTCTCTCTGACAATTTGAGCATACAAAGTCGAGAACAGCCGAAGCTAATTCATCCTGATGTGAAGTATATTCATGATCAGCTCCTTCTATTACGAGTACTTTGTTGTTAGGTATGAATTTGTCGAATTCCATAGCATCTTCTGCTGGTACTATTTTATCCATGGATCCATGAACTGTCAGGACCCTGTAGATGACATCATGAACATTACAATAAATCAAATTGAAATCAAATTACACAGGTATATATGAGTCGACAATTAATTAGAGTCTTCAATGACTTCATAACATTATCAGTTTGAAAACCTTGCCATTTTCATATTTCTCTTTATAGTTTTTGCACTGGCTGAATTCAAACTGTCCAAAATTAATGTTATATATAATACAGGAAATATATGTATGGCTTGAATAGTTTCAGATTTCTGATGAGTATTAAAACTACAGTGCATTTCAGGAAGTTGATGAATGTTTGCTCGATGATGGGTAATTAGAAATCTAATAATAGAAAATGTTTTTCAGATATGTAGTAAGCCGAATCTTGCACTGGTGTAATTGAATCTAGACTCTACAAAACCAGATCAATATTACAAACGTAACAAAAAATCAGTGGAAACAGCAAAGATTATTAGATGAGCATATGTTAACAGCAAGACGTATTTAATCAGATTCCACAAAATGCATTATGAAATCTATTTATACTGAACTAAAAATGAAAAATGAGCTGATGAAAGAAATCCTAGAAGCGTCTTCACACTCATTGGAAATAATTTGAGTCTGACTCGCATATAGCTTAATACAAAATCAGATTTCCCTACCTATAGAAGAATCAGGATATAACTTTCGAAATTATAAAGAAGTTATGTGTCACGATGCAGATAGAATACCTTTAAACTTTAGAGAAGTTTGTCACTAAATTCCCTTCTTAACAATATTCTCTCTCACCCTCAACCAATTTATGAAATGAACCAGCTTATCAGACAACACCGATAAAAAAATTACCATACCCAGAAAACTGCCATGCATTGTAGCCACATAACGATCAAGGTGGCAGCTAACAATCACAATAAAAGCAATCCATTGGATGAATTGTGCTTTCTTACCTGCAGTCTTGATGAATCATAAGGCATGCTGCACGAGTATCAGTAGTTAAGCGGTCCATTAAACTTTCTTCAGTCACACGATACTCGAACTTTCCTGTAAAAAAGAAAAAAGAAAAGACAATAGTTCAATCCACAGCAGTCCTAAAAATTGCTTGATGACAAGTATTAGTAATTTTAAAGTACATTTAATCCCTGGTTTTGTATAAACAAGGCACTAACAATACTTTTACAAGTAAATTATGATGTAACTTCAGAAATTTCCATACAACATTTAAAACTTAAGTATTTTAAGTTAAAACCAGGCTTATAGTCATCTAAGACAAAACTAATATAATTAAGGAGACATTTGTGCTGTAATTACATCGGTAGCTCACCCTTTTTATTCCTAACATCAATGAATCCATTCTGCTTAATTCTTTGCAAATAATTTTGACCCAAGCGACCTTCAATGCCTCTCTCTAGATCGAATCGACCAGAAATATTGACAACAACAGGTATATCCTTATACTTGGAAGCATACAGGAGCACCACATTGCCTCCTGCAAAAACCATTTTCAGCAATCTGATTTTAAAGAAATGATAAAAAGAACAATATATGGTTCTAAATTAACTAGTGTGGGCACATAAGCCATGACAACATTAATCATTTGACCAACAAATTCAAATCCAATGTATGATTAATCAACATTAACCCTTATATACAGTCAACGAAATTTTAACACAATTGAAAGAAATCTTCTCCATTTTCATATATGGGTCTGGGTTTGTTTATGAATTAACAAACCTTTGCTGTGGCCAATAATTGCAGTAATTAGACGTTCCTTTGCACGAAAGTATTGAACAACAGCGCGTAAATCCTCAGCTTCTCTGCGGTAATTACCGTACTGAAATGAACCTTGACTTTCTCCGTTCCCTGGAAAATCAAAGCGGTAGGCAGAGGTTCCTTGTCTTTGAAAAGCAGCAGCAAGGTTGATCATAGGGATCCGTTCCTTCCAGGATTGAAATCCATGGCACACGATAACGACATCCTTTGAACCCGTCTCGTGTAATATCCCCACAAGCTTCTCTCCATTGTAGTTATCTATCACTACTCTCTTGCGATCAATCTCTGTCAGAAGAGTATCAGACAGCAATTTCCATAAATAATATCAAATTTAAATTAATTGGCACCAGAAATCACTCACCAGAGATTTGATGGGATCGACTCGACATGGTAATTGGTTCCACCACCGTTAGACAATGCCGTTCCCCTTTCCTCGCCTCCCTAGTCCCTGCCTCTCTTATTCAGTCTGTTATAACAGAAAATGAAAAAAAAAATGAAGAAACTAAATAAAAGGCATTATTTATTATTATTGGGCAAATTACTTTAGGAGGACTTAACATAAGGTGTTATTGCACTAACAAGATGAAAATCATTTAATTACATAAACAAACCCTTTAAACCGTTTACTAACGGACACGGTTGATAAGAAAGGCTGAAAGGAAAGGACATTTTAGACCTTGAGATTAATTATATTAATAAAAAATAAAAATTTTGAGAAAATTAGAAAAAATAGATTAAAAAAATTAATAGAACAATTGAAAAGAAATCAGATGAACCAAAAGGAAAAAAAAAAAAAAAAAAAAACACAAATGCAAAAGAAGAAAACATAAGGAAAAAAAATTGGGGTGAAGGTGGCGGGTCGCCTTTAAAAATTTGCTTTCACTGCTCCCTTATTCCATCATTTTTACATCTCCACTCTCCACAATTCAATTTTCACTTTCTCATACGTCCATTTCATCCCATCACAATCAACCATACTCTTACCATTTTCTCTTTCCAAACCCTCAAAATCTTCAACACCACTAGAATTACAAGTAAAAATAAAATAAGAACCAATAATAAATTGCAAGAAAAAAAAAAAAAAAAAACATCACATAAAAGGGGAAACAAAACTAAAAAAAATAATAACCCCACCGCCGATGTCGATGGAGTATGTTTATTTACTATGGATATTGCACATTATCTTCAGGTGTGATGGAGATCATGGAGATCCTTATCGTAAGAGGTCTCATCAATCTCCTCCATAAGAGATTTGGTCGAGCCAGGTCTATTTTTTAATTAATATTATTTTCAATTTTTTTAGTTTCTAGTTTTTATTAATTTAAAATATTATAGGTCGATGTGACAAGGTGTGATTATGCAACTGATTTTATATTATTATTTATGGGTTAAGTTAAGGTAATTTAATTTTTTAACTTCAACATCCAACCACCCATGTGATCTTAATTCATTAGTTGCAAATGCATTCAAATTCAACAATTGTCTCAACCATTGGATTAAGAGTACATGGTGGTTGAGATGTTGAAGTCATAAATTTAAGTTGGCTTAGCTTAACATATTTTTTATTATATGATCAAGACAAAATGACTATTCTTCTCAACCATCATTAACAATTGTGGTCAAAAAATCCATATGGATATTAGCTAATGGGAATGTGTCTGTTAATTTTGTTCTCATAGTCTATAATAGGGTGGCTCATAGTGCTGCCCGTTTTGCGTTATCTATTGTTAAATCTATTATTTGGCTTGATGATTTTCCAGATTGGCTTGTGTTTTTAGTTGAATGGATGTGGTTTTCAATTTTTCTCTGGTAGGCACACAATTTAGGTATATTTATAGTATACTAATGCATATCACCAAACTTTTACTATATGTATTATCATGATTGAAGTTATGTTGTTTACATAGTAAAAGTGTGGTGATGTGTATTAATATACTATAAATATGTCTAAATTATATGTCTATGAGAGAAAAATTGGTGGTGTTTTGTCTTTTAAAAAAAAATAAAATTGTGGTCAATCGTTTCAACGATTTAAAGGGGTGTTTTTGTAATTAAATGATTTTTATCTTCTTGATGCAATTACACTATCTGTTTAGTGGATATTAGTACAATTTGACCTTTATTTTTAGATGCTTTTAATATGGATGGAAAAAACCGGTAAACCGGACCAACTCAATTGAATTTTTTATTTATTTATGGTTTTCTGACTCTGGTCGATTCTGTTTATTTTGGTTCGGTTTTTCGATTCAATATATATTCGTAAAGCTTGTAAGAATATTGGAATTATAAAATTCAGTAAAGCACATCCAAGATGAAGTATTACCTTTCTGACATTTTCTTTCTTTCTTTCTTTCTTATTTCCCATCCCATTTCACTCACCTATTATCCTTACCTCATTATTTTCATGATATTTGTAGCATAATTTATACGAAATCAACCAAACATCAAATCAAAAAAATTCATCAATTTTAATAAAATAAAATAAACCATCAATTACTGCAGAAAAAGACCTCTCAATGTCATAGGTTCTATTTTATTTACTTGCCCGCAAACACAAAGATAACAAACACTAGAAGCGGAGGAAAAAGTAGTATAAGTAAAATAAATATGCAACTTTTCAACTAATTTTAGAAGGCAAAATTGTATTTTAACATTATTTATAATCGTATAAGCAAGACGAATGAGGAAGAAAAGGGACCTAAAAGAAAAAGAAGAAAACAGCATACACATCCACAATGCGCTTAAAAATAACGGCTAAACTTGTCTTGGTGTGCTACTGTCATTCAATTCATCTATAGATTTCAATTTTGAGATGCATGATGATACATCACTAGACCAGCAGCAATCAGACTACAGTTCTGAAACACGAAAGGCTAGTAGTAACTCACTAAATTATGCACATTCAATTCAATAAATAGCTGCAAAGAAGAGGCCTTACCAGCCTCCCTTACACTATGATCCCACGGGAGCAACGCCTTTGGCTTTAGCTGCAGCAGTTGCAGCTGCAGCGGCGGCTGCAGCAGCAGCAGATGCAGCCGGGTTTGGAGTTGAGGGAGGCACTGGTTTAGATTGTGAACTGCTTTGTGGTGCGACTATTTGTTGATGTTGCTGCTGCTGCTGGGAGTTGACTTGAGCAAGCAGAGTATTAATCTGACTTCCTGAAAGTGTTTCGTGTTGCAGCAAAGCATTAGCAAGTGCATGGAGCTCCTTGTTATGAGTAGTGAGAATGGTTTTTGCATTATTATAAGCCCTATCCAGAAAGTACTTCACTTCTTTCTCAATAAGGAGCCTAGTTTCAGTGCTCATACTCTTTCCATTGTCATCGTAATTGTGAGTGACAACCCCAACTTCTTTACTCATGCCATATTTTGTTACCATTGCTCTTGCTAGTTTAGTTGCTTGCTGAAGATCAGAAGATGCACCTGAAGTAACTTCGCTTTCTCCAAATATGAGCTCCTCTGCAACCCTTCCCCCCATGCAAACATCAAGCCTTGCAAGCATCTGTTTGAGAGAAATGCTCGTTTCATCCTTGTCAGGCAATTGGGCAACCATGCCAAGAGACATCCCTCGAGGAACTATTGTTGCTTTGTGAACTGGAAGAGCACCATCAGTATGAATGGCCACAAGGGCATGACCACCCTCATGGAAAGCCGTTAGCCGTCGAGACTCATCAGAAATGACAGCTGACTTGCGTTCACTTCCCATCATGATCTTGTCCTTTGCATACTCCAGATCAGCCATCGTCACTGATTTGGCACCATCCATTGCAGCCTTGAGCGCAGCAATATTGATGAGGTTTGCAAGATCAGCACCTGAGAACCCTGGAGTCCCTCTAGCTATGATCATCAAATCAACATCATCTGCCTTCAAGACCTGTAATTGCACCACTACTAACAGTCACATGTGGGTACCCATGCATATAGGTAGAGATTATCACTAACTATGAATGATTTGTTTGGCTAAATTTAATTACTATGATCACACCAATGGATTAATAATTAAAAGAAAGAGATTACAATTTTGCAGGTGTGTGTGCATACTAGTAAAGATTGCAAATCCCAGCAAAAGTTAATGGGACAGATACCCAGGCACATAAGCATTCTCAAGCAAAGCAAAATCCAGAACCGGGAACGCCGGCCATTGCCGATCTAACGTCGGACTTCCAAGACACCTTAATTTTTTTCTGAGTAAACAATACCTTTGACATATGGGACTCCATGATCTGTCTTCGTCCTTCTACATCTGGATTTGGAACAACAATGTGGCGATCAAATCGTCCAGGTCTCACCAGCGCTTTATCCAATGATTCAGGAAAATTGGTTGCAGCAATCACAATTATCCCTTCATTTTGTTTAAAGCCATCTAGCTCAACGAGCAACTGATTCAAAGTCATCTTCATGTATTGCTGGTCCTTGGGGTTACGGCTACCGCCTATGGCATCTATCTCATCAATAAAATTATACATGGCGACCGCTTCTTTGCAGCCGAAAAAAGATCTCTCACTCTCCTAGCTCCAACACCAACAAACATCTCTTCAAACTCACTGCCACTGCATGAGAAAAATGGAACCCCAGCTTCTCCAGCGATGGCTCTTGCCAGCATAGTTTTGCCTGTACCAGGTGGGCCAACAAGCAAAACACCTTTTGGGAGCTTGCCACCTAGACGTGTAAAGCGCTGCAACAAGGAAAGCCAAAAACCATGGAATATAAATCAACCTTCAATATGGTTGAGGGACATACATTGCAAGGGGAAAAACAGCAATAAACACCGAGTTAATGCAAGTACAATCACAATTCAGTTTGATATACAGTTCTCAACATTTTGGGGGTACTAATATAAAGGAATCTTCAACATTAACATCAGAACATTATAAGGTTTCAAATCTTATTTATGATTCTAACCCACTCTGTGCATTCAAATCAGTATTTCCAGCAGATGGAAATATGTTACGATTTTCATACCCTTGTCTACTGAACAGAAACAGTCAGTTACATGATATTTTAAGAATTATTATCCATCATATTATGAAATTCCAGAGACTTACGATTTTTTTGGCAAAACAAAGGCGATATCAATAAAGAGGAAGCTGGTTTCCAACTCATCAAAAAGCTTGCTCCTTATTGTGAATTTCCACCCACCAAGGAAAGGTAAAAACTTAGTAGGAAACCTCTACAACCAAAAACAATAGGGAGCATGTCTTACCTTGCACGTTGACTGAACTCGCATGTCCAAGAGAAGCCATTAAAAAAACTATAGAATAATAATAATAAAATTATAGACACGATTTGACAGTATCGATAAACACGGACTTTGGTACTGCAGGTTGTTGCAAAAAAACCAAAAACAAAATTATCTCTCAAATTTGACTAAAATCCAGTATTGGGATACATGAGACACAAAACAATAGTTTAAGTTTTGAACCGTCAAAATTTCCTATACAGAATAAAATGTATCTAACTATCCGACAGTGATATATCATTTTTTTGAGATACCCATACAATAAAAGATTACAACTCTCTCTTCCTATGTTTGATATACTCTGTGGATGTAATGATGTACTGTATTGCTCAAAATAAGTGTTTCCAAAATCAACATAATAGCACAGCATAACGAATATTCATGTGAGACAAATTCAAATGGAGAGAGAAAGATACATGTGCAAGCACAGACACACGGAGTTTATTGTCAAACATTTACCTTTGGATCTCGAAGATAGTGAACAATTTCTTCAAGCTCCTGCTTTGCCTCATCAACACCCTTAACGTCATTAAACTTTGTGTTAGATTCCATGCTAGGCTGCACTTCTTCATGCAAACCAAGTCCTGTAACATGGAGAAACACATATAAGGAAAGAAAAAAGTTTTACATCATTTAAAATTGTAATTGTACCAAATAAAAGCTCACCAAAAAGTATAATAATATAGTTGTACCTTTACTGATTCCTCTATCCTCAATTAGCGCTCCTACACCGGAAATTAACAAAAAACCCAGTGCAATAGTGCGAATGGTACGCCACAATTGCTCTTTAAAATGCCCTCCTTCAGCTGCCACCATGTGGATGGGAGCACTGGCCGTTCCAAGAACACCGCCTTTTGTTGATTTTCCCACATTCTTGAAAGCTGAAAGACCTCCTATACTTTCTTCCCCTTGAGCTGAGTTGGAGATGCCTACAAATTTCATAAACCTTTGCTTAAGAAATCTAAAACTTAGAACAAAGAACTCATAACGGGGTAAAAACATGTTTTAAATCCAAAAAATAACATTCAGACAATTTAGATAAAAGTAGGTGTCTGGCTATGCCAATTCTCCTTCAAAACATCACCAACATGACCTCCTAGAGCTATGCATTTCCAAGCAATCTTGCAATATTAGTAAAATTAACAAACCTATGTTCTCACACACCTCTTTGCAATGTCTTAAGCAGTTCACTGTCATCCAGCCTGTCAACTCTTACTAATGCTTTAACATATTCCGAGAGTGCTGATTGGTTATGATGTAATGATGGCTGGCTTTCAAATAATCTGATCACTGCTTCAGGATCGTTTCGACGGTAAAGTTCTCGAAGATGAGCAACCTCACTGGCCTCATCTGCATCACGTACTCTGCGAGCTAAACTGCCAACATAGTTTGATTGCAACCTCCTTTGAGCACCAAAGAAACTATTCACTGCAAAGAAGAGGAAAAAGGAGGTTGTTCTCATAACTCATGGCAAAGAAAAAAAAAACAGAGAATAGTGCTCAACCGTTTGCCTGATGTCCTATAAAAAGCTAAAGAAAAAAAAAAAGGAACAATGAAACAATAATTTTAGACATTCGAAACCAAAGTAACACAAGTTCCCATTAGAAACATCCTACAGTCACATGATTAAGCTATTCTTGACAGAATCACGACACTTCTTAAATGGAAAATAGAAAAATGATCAATAATGTCAAAACAGAACTTTAGCAATACAAACAGATAACATCTAAATGCTATCGAAAGATCATACCTCCAGCACCTTCAAACTTGTTGATGGGAAAATAAGTCCTAAAAAACAAATTCTTGACTTGCCCCAAGTCTGATTGACGTTTTGAAACCTATTAAAGCAAATATAGAATTTAATTAATAAAATAAGAAAGTAAACAGAATATTAAGTACATGTTAATTTCTATACAATATAACAGCATGAACTTTAAGAATCTAAGCAAATAAGAATGAGAGTTTGCATCCTGATTAGCCGTGCCTTTGGAGGCCAAAGGCTCTTCCTTTTGCATACATAAACACGTTGCACACATGAATTAGGCATGTGTGTATTTATAGACAAAGGATATACCTATAACTGATATATTTGCAGTCATACTATAAGTGAGAGTGTGAGACCAGTGAAAGCCAAGGAAGGGGTTTTACATGCATGAGTGAGCCCACATTTATACAAAGAAAAGCACAATTGATAATTATGTAAGTACAACTAATAAATTAAAATTTGAAGTAAACTCCTTCCTTTTCTGTGATTCTAGAAAAAGTGATTCACCAACCATAGCGGCACAACCCACTTTCCTTTTTTATAAGAAGCAAAATGCCACCATCTAAGCAGTGCCAGAAGCTCAAACAGGCTTTGAACAGATAGCAATCAACAAACCAACCATGAAACGTGATTATTCAATCAAAACACAATTTTCCACATTATTTTGCTAAAAACGTGCCAATCCAACACTGCATAACAGTAAAAACCTCAAATTTGAAGCCAAAAAGTCCCTTCCCACATAAAACTTAACAAATAATTAAAATAAAGCATGCTATTGGCTGATAATAATTCTCAGTCTCCTTATGTCCAAAATACAATGAATTCAGATTCAGAACCCCGTTCTAGCTTCGTAACCTACCTAGACGCGGAACTTTCGATTTAATTAACAATGCAAAAGTTTCTAACAAAGTACAAATAAATTTAAAGTTAATTTAAAATTAATAAATGGAGCTCCTGGAACAATCCGAAATCCTGCAAATATTAAGATTAGGGTTTCTGTAGTTTTAAAATTGCATACTTGATAGTCAAAAGGTCTATAAAAAATAAAAGGAGAATCACAAAGAATTAATAAAAACCCACAATCAATCAATAAATCAACTGAAATATATGCAACTGACCTCTGTGATTAGGCGCCTCCAAGCCATAGCCTTCAGAGACCAACAAAAAGGGTCTGATCTTCGTAAGATAACTCTTCTTTCTTTCTCTTTCTATATCTAGAACTGGTCTTTCTAAAAGTACAGCATGCGCAGATATCCGGTCTCCGGACGTGTTTGGTTAGCAAGAAAATGGAAGAAAATATATGAGAGCGAATGAGAGAGCAAGAGAATGAGCGTTAAAACAGCGTGAATGCGTGAGATTTCGGAAAATGTCGTTATTGCCCTCGCAGCGAAGTGGTATATTTTTGACGTCGTTATGGTCCGTCCATCTTTGAGAATCAACTTCATTTACAAAGAAAACCTAAAAATCGTAATTACAGCCTTCTTAAAATTTTAGTGAAAATTGTTGAAAAAACCACAAAAATATATGTAATAGTGTTAACCACAAACGAATTTTAATTGTTAATAACCTCATTACAAACTTTTATTTCAGTCCATAGCTAATAAATTACCGAAATGTACCTCAAAGCCCCAAAACATTGATTTACTGTTTTATTTTGTGAGTAACAATTCACAACAAAAAAAAAAAAAAAAAAAAAAACCATGAATCACATTTTATTTTGTTCTCTTTTCTTTTTGGAAATATTACATTAATTCGGCATTTGGAGAGGGGGTAGACTCGAACTCACAACCTCATAGAGTATATGAGAGAGGCAAACCACTAGACCAACCTTAACTTGTCCACATTTTATTTTGTTCTTACCAAGATTTTTTTCACTTTTATTTTTCCAAAAATTATGATATCATGAGATTTGGCCGAACAAACGTCAAATCATTCATGCTTTTTATTTTTCCAAAAAAATCATATGAGATGAAAACAACCCATTGGAGAAGAGGAGGAAGCTAGCCAACATATCAAAGAAGTCAGGCAACTAGCACCCAGGCGAAGGCATTGTTGTTGGGGGCGCGCCTCAAGCGAAGGCGCTACCCCAAAACAACATGTGCCTAGCGATGCTGTTGCCGACGAAGCAACCTCTGATATATTTTTTTTTACAATCATGTTTTTAGGATTTTCAGTGGAGAGAGTGTTTGAGGAGGCAATTTATTGAGAGATATTTGAGACATTTCAAATTTCAACTAGTTTTTTTTTTTTTTTTTTTTTTTTTGATATAACAGAAACAGTAACACAGAACAGAAGCAACCCAGTTAGAAAAGCCTTAAATAGGCCTATCCAACTGAACCGCTCTCCGAACACAGGGAGGAAAATCTTCCATCCAGAAAAGATCCTCAACCACCTGTAACCCATACTTCGCAATGTAAGTTAATTTGATTAAAACATAATCAACATGCATAGGCACATAATTAATCCGAATCTCAACCTAAACATGTTTCTAAATCATGATTAATCAAACCCTAAATACATATTACTAACCCATATCAATTCAAGAGAAAAGAGAGATAAGATAATGCGGAAGCGTACCTGAATCCATTGTCGGAGATCGGTGGATGGGTTGTGATCTTCTAAATTATCACGATCTTTAGGAACCCTAAATTGTTCTCTCTTTATCTGTTGATGGGGATGCAGACAAGAAAAAGTATCGTGTAATTTGGGGACCATAACCCTAATATATAATAATGAGATTATTATAGGTTTTACTATTTCTAATTTGGCCCCTCATCAAATTAGATATAGCACTCTGGTATCTACACATTAATTCCATGACAATTATACCCTCAAGCCTTAAAACTTTAAATCTTAATTAGATCACTTTAATTTAGGCTTAACTAAAAGATAGCACAACACATTTAATATTTACATGTGTGGCCCCACATGTTGGAATTTTCCAACAATCTCCCACTGGGCCACATATGTAACTTTACAAATGTGTATGACTTTATGAGCTCCAAAAATTTTGCTATCACAGTTTTAGGGTATATCCGAACAATCTCGTCCATTGATTATGCCGTTATAGGATCAAAGGGGTTTTCGTCACATTTAGCGTGACTAAACCCATCAATGGTCACATACAACAACATAAACAAATGACATAGATCAATCATGGATGCGTAGCATGGAAATTATATGCAATGTGATCTATACATGTCTATTTCCAACTGGTCCTACTTTATTCTTTAGTGAGATCAATACTTAACATAATGTAACAGAGTGAAATGAACTGAATACTTTATTTCTGATCAGAAAAATATCCAAATACATAAATGCATAAGTATGTCCAAAATCAAACATAAAGCAATATAAAATGATACAAACTCCCACTATAATGTGATATCCTCACACAAAATAACACCCATATGAGCAGTGTGCTCATGAAAGACCTTGGGTGGTAATCCCTGTGTAAGCGGATTCGCTATCATGGAGTTTGTCCTAATGTGCTTTATGGATATCTGTCCACTCTGCACTCTCTCCTTCACAACTAGGAACTTAATGTCAATATACTTTGACCTAGATGAGCTCCTATTGTTGTTGGAATATAGCATTGCTGACTTATTGTCACAATATAGTTTGAGTGGTCTTTCAATACCCTCCATAATGCGCAACCAGTGACAAAATTCCGCAGCCATATTCCATGGTTGGATGCCTCATAACATGCTACAAACTTTGCTGCCATGGCATCCAGCATAATCGGAGTCGGAATACCTTATGATCTCTAACTGATCTGATCCCCTATATGTGAGCATGTGATCTTTTGTTCTCTGCAAATACCTCATAACCCGTTTGGCTGCTTTCCAATGATCCATCATAGGGTTACTTAAATATCTGCCTAACATACCAACAATGTACGCAATATCCGGACGCGTACACACCTGAGCATACATTAGACTCCCTACAGCTGATGCATATGGAATCTTCTGTATTTCCTTAACTTCAAGGTTATTTTTAGGGCATTGATTGAGACTGAACTTGTCTCCCTTAACGTCAGGGGTGTCACTTGGTTTGCTGTCCTGCATACCAAACTTTTTAAGCACTTTATTGATATAGCTCCTTTGTGATAATCCAAGAATACCCTAAGAGCGATCTCGTTATATCTGGATCCCTAATACAAAGGAGGCGTCACCAAGAACTTTCATCTTAAAATTCTTTGATAAAAATCTCTTGGTTTCGTGCAACATTCCTATATCATTTGTGGCAAGCAGTATGTCATCGACATATAAAACCAGGAATATGTGCTTACTCCCACTGAATTTGTGATACACACAATTATCAACATTTATCTCAAAACCAAACGAGACAATCACTTAATGAAACTTGTGATACCACTGACGGGAAGCTTGCTTGAGTCCATAGATGGACTTTGTCAATTTGCAGACCATATTCTTTGGGTCTCCTGACTCAAAGTTTTCTGGTTGCACCATATAAATTGTTTCGTCAATGTCACCATTGAGAAACGCTGTTTTGACATCTATCTGATGAAGCTCAAGGTCAAAATGTACAACAAGTGCCATGATTATCCTAAAAGAGTCTTTCATTGAAACCGAAGAGAAAGTCTCTTTGAAGTCAATCCCTTCCTTTTGGGTAAAGCCTTTAGCTACAAAACGAGCCTTATACCTCTCCACATTACCTTTCGAATCCCTTTTGGTTTTAAAAATCCATTTACAACCAATGGGCTTCGCACCTTCTGGTAATGGGACAAGTTCCCAAACCTTATTGTCTTGCATAGACTTATACTCCTCATTCATGGCATCAATCCACTTCTGAAAGTTGGAACGTTGCATGGCTTGATGGAGGTTGATTGGGGCTTGATGGAGGTTGATTGGATCATCTTCCACCATTCCAATGTCTTCCTCATGTTCCTAGAGAAATACGATAAAATCGTCCGGAATAGCATTTCTCCTTTCTCTAGTGGATCGCCTTAATGGCACTGATTCTTGAGGTTGTTGAGTTTGTTCCTCAGGAACAATTACCTCATCTTGAATTTGGGGGGAGGGGGGGTGTTGATCAACATTGTCTGGTTGAGGATCCAGATTCGCTTCTTAATCAATGACAGGTACAGAAACATGCACATTGTCAAAAGCGATAGTGGGAATCGAAATTGATTCCTCCTCAAAGATAATATCTCTAACCTTATTTCTCCCCCCAAACTCAACATCCTCAAAAAATGTTGCAGTTCCCGTCTCAAAAATTGACCTAAGTGTGGGATCATAAAACTTATAGCTCTTAAATCGCTTATAGTAGCCAATGAAATAGCTGCTCACAGTTTTGGAGTCCAATTTCTTTTCATATGGCCTGTAAGGCCTTGCCTCAACTGGAAATCCCCAAATGTGAAAATGCTTTAGAATGGGCTTTCTGCCTGTCCAAAGCTCATAATCATAAGGTGTTTTTACAGCTGCTTTAGTTGGCACTTGGTTCAAAATACAAGCTGCTGTTTTGAGCGCTTCATTATTCTTTCTCTTTTTGCCTTTATCCTTAGAAGTGCTAGCCAAATAAGTACTTTCTGTTCTGTCTTGCTTCAATCTCTTTTCCTCTTGTACACAGTCTCCTTTTAACAGTTGTAACTGACCTTAAATTGACTGTATTGTACAAGAAGTGATATTAATACCAAATGCACGAGCAAGTCGTCAGACAGCTCGAGCTTTGGTGCCTTAAGCTTATAAGCAATATGAGACATTTCCATAATGTACTCCCTTATGTTCCCTTTGCCTTTTTACTTTATAGAAATCAAGCTTTGCAAAAGCGTGCTTGTTTCTGCCTTATCGTTTTTTCGTAAAACGCTTCTCAATTTCAGCTAAGAACTCTTTGGCTTTGGTTATCTTTTCAGATACCGCACCCCTAAATGCCTCCGGAATGCCGCGCTTGATGATCATAAGACTCATACGATTTGAGCGATCCCACTTCTCAAAGTTCTTCATGTCATCAGGAGAACTTGCATCCGTAAGAGAAGTGGGCTACTCAATCCGAAGTGCAAGGTCCAGATCCATGCAGCTGAGAACAATTTATATGTTCTCCTTCCAATCCTTAAAGTTGGTCCCATTTGGCATGGGTATAGAGTTGATATTAGCAGATATAGTAGAAACACTAGCCGTGAAGAGAACAAAACAAACAAACAAACAAACAAACAAACATGCTCACATTAATAACCAAATACAATAATCAACAAATTCAAATAATGGTAAGTCCCATCTCAAGATACCTAGCACAACATTAATATCAAGTCTTTGGACAGTAATATTAATTGTAAGTGGTACTCTTGTTGCAGTGATCAAACATTGACAATAATTCATGTCAAATAATAAATCTATCTTTGGATCGACTTATTATTCACATGTAAAACCTTATAATTGTCATAAGTTTATCACCACATGTGTGTGTGCAATTCAGCCAAATATTAACCTTCCTTTGGGCCGGCTAATACCTGCATGAATTTACACACACAATATTAATTGTAAGTGGTACTCTTGTTGTAGTGATCAATCGTTGACAATAATTCATGTCAAATAATAAATCTATCTTTGGATCGACCTATTATTCACATGTAAAACCTTATAATTGTCACATGTTTACCACCATAGGTGTGTGTGTAATTCGGCCAAGCATTAACCTTCCTTTTGGTTGGCTAATACCCGCATGAATTTACACACACAATATTAACTATAAGTGGTACTCTTGTTGTAGTGATCAAACATTGACAATAATTCATGTCAAATAATAAATCTATCTTTGGATCGACTTATTATTCACATGTAAAACTTTATAATTGTCACATATTTACCACCACAGGTGTGTGTGCAATTCGGCCAAGTATTAACCTTCCTTTGGGCTGGCTAATACCTGCATGAATTTACACACACACAAACATCCAACATCCCTCATGAACAATCTACACAAGAGTGGTCACTTTGGCGACATCTTGTTTCAATTAACCCATTTAGCATGATGGACTACTTTATTTAACCATAAAAGATATACCACAAAATATTTGAATTTGAATCCCTTTTTTTTTTTTTTTTTAAAATAAAAATTACAAATCGGTCCCTGATTTTGTAAAATTACAAAAAAATCCCTCAATTTTATAATTACTAATCGGTCCCTGAGTTTGTAAAATTACAGAAAGGCCCCTAAATTTTCAATAAATACAAATTGACCCCTATATTTTGTCAAAATCACACAATAACCCAAAATAATTACAAAACAGTACCCTAAAGAATTTCGAATTTTCAAGAGAGGGGCCTGCCTGATCAAAAAACGAATTTTTTTTTTTTTTTAAAACCCTAGGTTTGCGCCGCCGCCCAAACCTCATGCCGTCACCAGGAGGAGACGACGAACGGCGCCTCACCGACGACCGACCCAATCGTGAAGGGCATGGGTCTAGTGCGATCGACTCGATCGTGTGGGCGTGGGTTTGAATCCATTGTCCCAAAACTCAGATCAAAATTTCAAACAGTATTCACAAAGTTCAAAGTTCAAACAATATTAACAAAATAATATTGTTAACCAAAGAATAAGATCTGATGTGTTAACCAAAGTTCAAACAGTATTCAGAAAATATTATTGTTTGCATCAGATCAAAAAACCCACCAAAAGAAAAAAATATATATATATGTATATGTATATATATATACACTATCGAAACAAGAACAAGAACAAGAACAACAGATTCATAGCAACTAACATTGAAACAAGAACAAGAGAGAACAAAAATACATAATATTTCTTTATCAGATCGAGAAACAATACAAAATATTATTGTTCTATACCAAATATATCAGACAACATATGTCAGACATATATTAAATAATATATCAAACATATATAAACAATATCTGATACAAACAGTGAAGCACCGATTTATATTAAACAATATATCAAACATATATAAACAATATCTGATATAAACAGTGAAGCACCGATTTATATTAAACAATATATATCATATTGTTGTAAAATCAATGAAGAACAGATGAAGAACATTCGAAGAACAAATTTAAATGAATAAATAAAGTGAAATTGAGATGAGAGAAGAGACGAGAGAGAGAACATATATATATATGATTTGTATTGATTTCTGAAATTCACCAACCATTACAATTGAAAACCCAAGCCATATATATAGGCAAATATGAGAGGGGTTGATATGGTAATATTCCAACCAATATATCTTAGTCATGAAGCTAACCAAGTGCAAGTGGGTGGGAGATATTTGTGAGATATTCTGAGGAGATATTTGTGAGACATTATGAGGAGATATTAAGAGAGATATTTAGGTGAGATATTGTGGGAGATATTTAGGAGATATTATGGGGAGATATTAGTGGGATATTTGTTTGTGATATTTGTGTGATATTTTGTGTATAACACATGTGGTAAATCCACATATATTATAACACTCCCCCTTGGATTTATACCACATGTATTAATTTTCTAGGGAAAAACCTAATGGTATAAAACCTAAGTAAAATATATACAGTGATCTCCTGGATCTTGTGATGTTGGACGTTCTCAAAACTATCTCGTTAAAAACCTTGTCAGGAAAACCCAATGGGATAAAACCTGATCGAAGGGAAAAAGAGTATAGTGTACATATGTCCGTTCTGAACTTTGCTCCCCCTGATTGTCTCGTTAAAAACCTTGTCAGGAAAACCCAGTGGGACAAAACCTGATCAAAGGGAAAAAGAGTACAATGCAAATATAACAATAGTTAATGTTTTCTTCAAAACATTTCTCACATTTATACTTTGCTAGAAAAAACCCAGTGGGATAAAAAACCTGAGCAATAATATCCATTGATCTGTCGAATCAAAGTAATATTAATGATCTTTTGGATCAAAGTAATATATATACGATGATTAGCAAGATCAAAGTAATATTTACAATGATATTTTGATCAAAAATAACATATATACGATGTATATTGAATCAATGTAATATTTATGATGATTTTGTGGATCAAATGATTTTGGGTGTGCCTAGAGAATTGCCTCATTAAATACCTTATCAGGAAAACCCAATGGGACGAAAAACTTGATTGAAAGGGAAAAGAGTACAATGCACATATGCCCCAATATAATTAATATAATTCATTTGATATGCTCCCCCTGATGGGACGCTCCCCCTGATAAAAGTTATTTTAAAGCAATATTCTAGATTGCTAAATTGGGGTATACAGATGTTTATTTCATGAAATGAAATAATATCATAAATGATGGGAGGGAGTATAAGCAAAGACTTGCTTTATGAAATAATATCCATATGGAATCTTTTCAGAATCTTTTCAACATATTCTGATTGATGGACAAACATTCCATTTGATATATGCTCGACCTTCAGGTCGAGACCATATTTCCTTTCCCATGTATTTCATTTTCAAACTCATTTATCAAAAATTCAAGAGTTTTCAAGGGCTCTCTAGGAGCTCCAATTAAATTTATATCATCAACATATGTTGTGAATATAGTAAATTCGAATTCTGATTCTTTGCGAAGACACTTGGGTATATAATATAATTATTATACCCTTATTTTATCAGATATTCACTGAGACGGTTATACCACATCCGTCCAGATTGTTTTTAATCCATATAAGGATTTTTGTTTGTTCATCAAATACAGATTACGAGATCTCGATTTACATGCTTCTAGCATTTTAAATCCTTCTTGGATTATAAATATCTGCATTGAGTGAATCATATAGATAAATTATTATTACGTCTGAAGACGCATTTCAAGCCTTTCAAAGGCAGCCAATTTTATCAAAAATTCGGAACGTAATCGTATTCATCAATAGTGAATACCAAGTTTCTGTAAGAAACCTTGTATTACGAGTCGTGCCCCATATCTCACGATCTCATTTTTCTCATTACGTTTCCGTATAAAGACCCATTAGTATCCAACTAATTTGACATCTCCAGGTGTCTGGAGTATTATTGGTCTAAATACTTTATGTTTGACATATGAAGTCAATTCTTCTTGAATTGCTTCTTTTCACTAAGGCCAATCATGCCTTTTGTTTACAATCATTGATATTATGAATATCATAATTATCATTTATAATTTCAGTAGCGCTACTGTGTATAAAAATACATCATCAATGATTGTTTCTTTATGATTCCACATTTCTCTCATATGATTTATAGAAATTTTCTTAATTTCAATATACTTGAATCTCTGTTGAGATTTCTTCCATTACAATGGATTTAGTCATTTCATAGACTAGTATAGAAATTTTCTCAATTTCAATATACTTGTATCTCTGTTGAGATTTCTTCCATTTTCAATGGATTTAGTCATTTCATAGACTTGTGTCTCATTAGATATATCAGACTCTTTCAGAGTTGATTTAGAGAAAGTGGATTTATTTATAACTCGAGTTTTGTTTACATTAGGATCCTGATAACAATACCTTTCAAAAAGGTTCATAAGCTTATAATATGCATCAGATGATTTATTTGTTGTCATTTACTATGATCATTCTTTAAGAACAATCACCCGGCCGGGGTTAATGAGATGACAACTTATAAAATCTTGTTACCTTTAATATATCAAGTAACAGATTAATAATTATCTGATGATTAATTATCTTTCGTATTTGAGTGATACAAAGATTTGAAATGAGACACATTTATATATAGAGAACCGAACTGATATCTCTATTTTGTATAAGAGTAGCTTTTCATTTACTCTTTCTGGAGAAACTTTCCATTTGGAAATTAATCAATATAATGATATATAGATTGTGTATAAAAATATAAACTCTCAGAAGTTTAAATGATCTAATAGAGATTAATCAAAATCAAAATTAATCTCATAATGATATATAATTCTTATCTTAGATCCTGCCAGAGATGAAATAAGACGATATATTACACAATCAAATATCTTAAAAATGTGAGCAATTCAATGACCAATTACAAGTTGTAATGGTAAATACCAATGATAGGTAGTGAGTCATAGATGAATGCATCAACATGTAATATAGAATGTCCCATATAGAAATTGGTAAATGAATAATAAAGTTCTCGTAATTACCTGGAGACATTTTGATAATTGATCCCGCTCATCCATTCTGATTATGTGTATATACGAAAACTGGATGTTGAACATCGATCTCAACTGGAAATCGTTTGATAATACACAAACATGTGACCATCATATAGATGCATCATTCAATATCATAAAATAATAAAAGAGTTCTTTTGGTGGATAAATATGTCCACATATATCCTCTTGAATGATAGGGATTCAAAACCAACTTTATAATGAGATGGTTTATTTGGTGGATGAATATATCCACATATATCCCCTTTTCTGATCAGCAATATAATCCAGCTGATAAATCACACAACTTTTCTATAATGAGTTTCTGGCCTGAATCATGCACAGATATTAAACACTCATTTTTATTCATAGTTTTAATATGACATTAATAAAGTTATATATCTTTGATCTAAACAGATTTCTTTATATTCTGATTAAATGATATAAAGTATCATTGATACACAATTTAATACTGTCTGGTAATAAGATTGTGGCTCTTCTAGAGCATTTAATCAGATCCGCTGAATCTGATATGGTATTAACTTTATATGCTTTTGAACTAAACATATTTCTTTATGTTGTTCTTTAAATAATATCAAGTATCATTGATACATAATTTAGTATTGTTTGATAACAATATCGTGGCTCTTCCAGAGCTTTCTATCAGATCCGTTGGATCTGATTCATAATTTAGTATTATTTGATAACAATATCATGGCTCTTTCAGAGCTTTCTATCAGATCCGTTAGACCTAATACATCAATAACATTTGTTCTCAGCAAAGTCGAATTTATAAAATATTTCTGACTCCGCAAAATTATATGAGTTGTTGCACTCTCAGCAAGACATATATTTTTTCTTCTAGGAATTTTATGGACATTATTTGTAATATCATTTTATATCTCATCTGGAATGATAATAAAGACCCCTCAAAATTTTTATTAATTATAAATCAACCCAAAACTCTTTGAAAATTGCAAACTGGACCAATAAGTTTTGGTAATTTTATATTAATCCAAAATTTTGTCAAAATTACAAAATGGCCCAAAATAATTACAAAACAGTCCATCAAGAATATCGAATTCTCCAAAAGTGGCCCAAAGGAAAAAACGAGCTTTGTGACTGATCTGGACCAGATCATGGATCATGATCGACGATCTCTAATCGTCGCCGTAAAACGCACTGGGCTGGTGCAAAAACAGACGAAGCCCACCGACAAGGTGGCGTTGACCCGATGAGGCGATGGGTCTGGGTTGAAACCCACCAAACCCAGAAGCAAACCCATATAGGGGTTTGGTGATACCAAAATAGATGATCTGATGATCCAACACCCATCACATTCACATGTTTATCAAGTTCATCTACTGTCAAGTAGACTACTGATCTCATAATTCCCCTTTTTCAGCAACTCTAAATTTTGCTCTCTAGGAGCATCAAACATGAATGAAATGGATAAAATATTACATCCAGTTTCATTATACGTTAGGATCTTAAATCCTTTTATGTGATACTCACATCATCCTGTTGGATGTGTATGAAATGGATAAAATATTATTTCCAATTTCATTATATGTTAGGATCTTAAATCTCATTTCATTATATGTTAGGATCTTAAATCTCTTTTATGATACTCTCAACATCCTGTTGGATGTGTATGAAATGGATAAAATATTATTTCCAATTTCATTAAACATTAGGATCTTAAATCATTTTTATGATACTCACAACATCCTGTTGGATGTGTAAATCCTTTTTCTCAAATGAATGATATGTAAATATATCACTTTATATATATGAGATAAAATAAAATCATGGATCCTATTAATTTTTTAAACTTTCGGTTCGACCATGAACTGTAAGTTCAGATATAAAATTCAGAAAACTTCAGATTCTTAGTGGATTTGAAATCCCACGTTCCAAATAATGAAGTATGGCATTCATGAATATAACACTGGATCCAGAACTCCAGGTTCTCATCGGTTTTCAATACCGTGCAGTATGGCATTCATGAATATAACACTGGATCCAGAACTCCAGGTTTTCATCGGTTTTCAAAACCGTGCCGACTTAAATATAATAATTCCAGAAACTTTAAGTTCTGGTTCGTCGGTCTAGCCAATCCCATATATTCCGTAAATAAACAGTTCCAGAACGGTATATATGTTCTGTAAATAATCAATTCCAGGAGGCTTAGCCTACCTGTTTATGTGCATAAAAATAAACAATTCCAAGAGGCTCAGCCTACCTGTTTATGTACATAAAAAATAAACAATTCCAGGAGGCTGAGCTCACCTGTTATGTACCGTAAATAAATAGTTCCCGAACGGTATATATGTTCTGTAAAAACAATTCTAGGAGGCTAAGATCACCTGTTATGTACCGTAAATAAATAGTTCCATTGTCAGCATAAGCCAGTTTATACGAAATATATACAGATTCAGAATATTGAGATTTTAGAGAGAATAAATTCAGAACTATATATATATGTTCCGTTGTCGGCAAAAGCCAGTTTATACGGAATATATACAGATTCAGAATATTGAGATTTTAGAGAGAATAAATTCAGAATTATATATATATATGTTCCGTTGTCGGCAAAAGCCAGTTTATACGGAATATATACAGATTCAGAATATTGAGATTTTAGAGAGAATAAATTCAAAATATTGAGATGTAATCTAATCACCCATCAGGGATCATTTTTACTTACATACGATCGTGCTGATAACGTGTTATAAAATCAATGAAGAACAGATGAAGAACATTCAAAGAACAAATTTAAATGAATAAATAAAGTGAAATTGAGATGAGAGAAGAGACGAGAGAGAGAACATATATATATATGATTTGTATTGATTTCTGAAATTCACCAACCATTACAATTGAAAACCCAAGCCATATATATAGGCAAATATGAGAGGGGTTGATATGGTAATATTCCAACCAATATATCTTAGTCATGAAGCTAACCAAGTGCAAGTGGGTGGGAGATATTTGTGAGATATTCTGGGGAGATATTTGTGAGACATTATGAGGAGATATTAAGAGAGATATTTAGGTGAGATATTGTGGGAGATATTTAGGAGATATTATGGGGAGATATTAGTGGGATATTTGTTTGTGATATTTGTGTGATATTTTGTGTATAACACATGTGGTAAATCCACATATATTATAACACATATAACAGTGTACGAACAAAACAACATATCTCTAAAAATTCCTTAAATTCTCAAGAATCGATCATGGGTGGCTCTGATACCACTTGTAAGTTAATTTGATTAAAACATAATCAACATGCATAGACACATAATTAATCCGAATCTCAACCTAAACATGTTTCTAAATCATGATTAATCAAACCCTAAATACATATTACTAACCCATATCAATTCAAGAGAAAAGAGAGATAAGATAATGCGGAAGCGTACCTGAATCCATTGTCGGAGATCGGTGGATGGGTTGTGATCTTCCAAATTATCACGATCTTTAGGAACCCTAAATTGTTCTCTCTTTATCTATTGATGGGGATGCAGACAAGAAAAAGTATCGTGTAATTTGGGGACCATAACCCTAATATATAATAATGAGATTATTATAGGTTTTGCTATTTCTAATTTGGCCCCTCATCAAATTAGATATAGCACTCTGGTATCTACACATTAATTCCATGACAATTATACCCTCAAGCCTTAAAACTTTAAATCTTAATTAGATCACTTTAATTTAGGCTTAACCAAAAGATAGCACAACATATTTAATATTTACATGTGTGGCCCCACATGTTGGAATTTTCCAACACGCAAGTCCATGAGCAACACTGTTGGCCACTCGAGGGACGAAACTTACAGAAACTATATTAAGAAGCTAAAAATAAAATTTACATGTCTTAGGGACTATATATGATTTTCTTCCAAACTTTTATAGGAGCAATTTCTGATTGTAACCTCAAAAGTAGAAGGAAAAAAAAAAAAACTAAAAGAGAGAGAGAGAAAGAAAGAAAGTATATCTAAAACCTAAAATAAAAAGAACTGTCATGAAGGAGATTTGAAAACCAAAATAAAAAGAAAAGAAATAAAACAAATTTGAAAATTTTTTAAAAAAAAAAAGGAAAAAAAAAATCCTATATAAATCTTGACTTTATTGAGCTCTATTAATAGTCGAGACATAGTAAGGTGTATTCGATCTAGAATTCGTTAGATTTTTTTTTTTTTATAAATGATGAATTTTGGTGGAATTCACAAATTCCATATATTCTATTTAAATTTTGTTGGAATTCTATAAAGAGTTTGTTGGACTTTTATATAGAATTGTATGGAATTGAATGTATTTATCTTGAAAAAATAATATTTCATTATTCATCATATAGTAGTTTAAGACACATTCAAAATTATATATATATAATAGTTTGAGAGGTACGGATATTGACACCCATAAATATGATAAGTGCACTCAAATTTATAAGTACACTCATGTCTAAAATTTAAAATTAAAACATTACTATAAACACTCATCTTAATGCCAATAGTACCCTTATTTAAATGAAAGTTTTCATTTTAATATAATTTATTTATAAACCCTCATAAGTTATTAACACACCCAATTTTACAAATAATAAATTTTTTAGTTCGAAAACACAGTCTCGGGAATTCTTAAATTCTTAAATTTCAAGAATCTTTACTTCAGGCCAATTTCAAGTAATGTATTTACCTAAAGCAATTTCTTTATCATAAGTTGATTTCTTTTTTCGATGAGTTTGAGGTTTAAAGCAATTTCTGATCCAAATGGGAGTGGTTCGAACTTGAAGGAACAAAAAATGGATCTTGGAAATGGAAGTGAAGTTGTTTATGTTCCAAGGTTGTTGACGTCTGATGAATTGTGGAAATTCTTTGATTATCTAATCAAGGAGATTCCTTCACTACAAAAAAAAGGGCTATTGGGACGTTTTTTTTTCGTCCCAATAGCCCAAAAATCGTCCCAATAGGTCTATTGGGTCGAATAAAATTCGTCCCAAATTACGTCGCCTCATGTGGGTCACAATAGCTTCTTTGGGACGAAAATTGAAATTCGTCCCAATAGACTACCTATAGGGACGATTTTTGTTCGTCCCCTTTGACAACCTGTAGGGACGAAATATTTCGTTCCATTAAATAAATTTTCATCCCTTTAGATTACCTATAGGGACGATTGTTATTCGTCCCATTTGACAACCTATAGGGACGAAATATTTCCTCCCATTAGATAAATTTTCATCCCTATAGGACACCTATAGGGACGAAATTTAAAAAAAAAAAAAAAAAAAAAAAAAAAAAAAAATTTGCCCACTTAGGCCACCCCCCACCCACCTGCGCACCACGCACGCCCGCCGAAGCCACAGGCCACCCCCACCCACCTGCACACCACGCACCCAAGCCACCCACTTAGGCCACCCCCCCAAGCCACACAAATTAGAAATAATATGTGTTACCCACGCCAACCCACCAACCTTATCCACTTAGCTGATGTTTCAAATGTGATAATAAAAGTATACTTTTTATATATAACCTCTAATTGTTATTAAATTTTTATTGATTTTTTTTTTCAATCAAAATTTTATTTGTAGATGGATTCTACTAATTTAAATTTTATTTTTATTTGATAAACAAATTGATATTAAAAAACATTTATTATAACATTTAATTAAATTATTTTTTTTAAATTATATATTGTCAGATTAAATGGTCAATCGTTAATCGTACTTGGAATTAGACATGATCTCGGTTCTGGTTCTCGATTAGGAACCAGCGGTTCCAATTTTCAATTGGGAACCAGTGGTTTTGGTTTTCGATTTAGAAATAGCGGATTCGGTTTTCGATTCAGAACCAGCGGTTTCAATTTTCGCTTCGAAATCAACGGTTTCTGTTCCAGTTCCGACGATTCAGTTTTATTTATTTTTATTTATTTATTTATTTTTATTTTTTTTTAATAATAGAAAACCTCTCAAGACTAATAGTTATTGATCCTTATGAAGAATTTATTGGAAAAAACAAAATTCATCTCGATAGAGAACCACTTTGGATGAACAAAATGATCCATATTGCATCATTTTCTAATTTATATGGTAATTTAATTATTAATCTACCTTTGGAAAAACTTAAAAAAAATCAAGAATTTTCAACAAAATTAATTAATTACTTCTTTGTTTTTTTTTTTTGTTTTTTTTTTTGGATTTTTGAATGGATAACATATTTTATATCATAAATTCCAGTATTTTGATTGTGTCAAAAAAATTCGAGTACTTTGAAGAATTTTTATCAACTATGTAATTATTTTATTTAAGCATTTCTATCAATAAATAAAAAAAGAATGCCACAAGTGAAAATATAAAAAGATATGAAATAAGAAATGTTATAAGATGAAAAAAAAATAATAGTAATAAGAGAGGAAAGAGAGAAATAAATGACTAGAGAGAAACAAATAAAATGTTTAGGAAAAGAGAAAAAAAAATATGAGAGAGAGAAACAATTAAAATAATTAATGATCATGAAATCTTAACCATTCAGACAAGTATGATCTAATGGATACATAAGTGTGACAAATCATGTGTAAAAAAAAATAAAAAATGGTTAAGATGCACTCATAACCATAAATACAATAACTATTATACACATCAAAATAATATATATTTTTTTACCTCTATTATTTACCTCATTTTCTCTCCTTTCATCTTAATGTAATATTTTCTTCATCTTCGTCTTCTAATACTTTTTTCACATTTCTTTCTTCACTCGCATTCATCTAAGCCTCATTCATCTAAGCCTTATTCATCTAAGCCTTTTGAGGATTAATTGAAAACACTACAAAAGGGCTATTGGGACGATATTTTTCATTCCAATAGCCCTAAAATCGTCCCTATAGACCTATTGAGATGAAAAAAATTTGTTTCAATAAGATGTCTATTGGGACGAATTATATATTTCGTCCCAATAGATATCCTATTGGGACGTAAAAAATTCGTCCCTAAAGATCATACCACATTGGACAAAATTTGTTCCAATAAACATTCTATTGGGACGAAAATCTATAGGGACAAAATTTTTTCGTCCCAACAGGCAGTCTATTGGGACGTTTTTGTTTTTTGTCCCAATAGGTTGTCTATTGGGATGAAATATATAATTCGTCCTAATAGACTGCCTATTGGGACGAAAAAAATTCGTCCCAATAGGTTGTCTATTGGGATGAAAAAAAAACGTCCTAATAGATTTTTTGTCCCAATAGGTCATTTTTCTTGTAGTGCTTGGACCAAACCTACCATTCGTGTCTTTGGTCGATATCACGTTCAGGTTAGATATGTCATCAATTTCTTTGTTTTTTTATTTATTAATGATTTTTAATATGTAAGTTGATCATTGATTTCGGATTCCAAAATGAGGTTCTAGCAATGGTGATTTCTGGATTGGTTGGATACTTGGACGTGAAGTTGTTTGCAAATTAAAATGCATACTTTATATTTTGATCTCTCTCCATGCTCCTTTCAAATTTGCTATCTACCAGTATAATATTATTCTGTTCATGGTGCTATACTTCCTTGGAGATCCTATTGTCTAATGGTATACTTTTCTATGCAGCCTAGAGACACATGTTATGTTGCAAGTAAAGGATTACCAGAATTAATTTATAATGGATACCAGCCTCACGCCTATTCTTGGGATGATTTTAAAAGGATTTTGATAATTGAATTTTTACTGAAATCAATCAGACCTCACGTTTTATTATTGAGCCATATATATACAGCGATATTGAGTAGCCGTTTGGTTACAAGTAAAACAAGAAATCCTACTTAGAAGAGGATTGCTAAATCTAACTTCTATCTGTACAAGGAATACTAATTTAACTAAACTAATTCTTAGCTGTACAGAGCTAACGAGATTGACGAAAACACATTAACTATCATTATCTTTAACAGATTTTCCTCCTCTTAAGGACATTCCTTTGAAAATTCTTGTTCCATTACTTTGTTATATGATAATGAGAGATTTTGGTTCCGTTGGGTTTATATTCTTCTCATTCTTTTAAAAAAAAAATAGAATTAAGGTTGAATTAAAGTTTTTTTTTTTTTTTTTTTTAATGATATAATTAAAGATATGGGTGTAATTAATAGTTGTAAATAGTATTTTGTTTATTTTTAATTAAACTAATTTGTCCTTATTGGTAAATTCCTATTGGGACATTTTTGTAATTAAAATTTTTATTAAAATATGGGTGTATTTATCATATTTATGGGTGTCAATATCGGCTCCATCCCTAGTTTGAGACTATCAATCACTAACAATTTTATACAGAACTTTTATTTATATTAATCAAATTAATGAAATTTTGATATTGTAAAAAGAATAATTGACATTTAAAATTATAATTATCAAGGCCAATATATATATATATATATATATATATATAATTTCAAATGAGGATGTTTGCATATAACTTTATAAGGATATTGAATGTGAGCCACTAATTTTACATGCTTTGACTTAAGTGTGTATGCACTTGTCAAAACTAGTGGCTCACAATCAATATCTCTATGAAGTTATATGCGGACGTCTGTATGAGAACTGGACTATATATACAGTGAGTCTCTCATAAGGGATCTCTTATTTTAATTTCATTAGGGACCTTGATGAAATAACATTCATTTTTATGAATTTTGATCTGAATTTTTTTTGTAGATAATAAGTTCATTGAAATCTATCTATGAATAAAATTTGAGAACTTTTCAAACACTAGAACTATTTTTCTTGAATTTTTCTTTATTTCGTCTATTTTTCCAATGCTTTCATATTTAACAAAATCAGGATAAATAATTTTAGTGCTTGAAAATTTTCAAATTTTATTCATAGGTACATTTCATTGAACTTATCATCCACAAAATATATATATATATATATATATATATATATATATCATATCAAAATTCATAAAAATGAATATGATTTTAGTAAGGTCCTTACTGAAAGTAAAATAAGGGATCATTTATGACTTATGAGATTAATATATAGGGGTTAAGGCCGACAGGGGCCACAGCCCCACCAAAGAAAATTGTTTCAACAAGAGTTGCTTTTACATACTTCTTAAGTTTTATTATTTTAATGGTGAAATATATTATATCCAATGAACACCTCATGCTATTTTTATTTTTTTTTTTTGGAACATTTTTTTTTAATTAAAAACACTATTATTACAATAAATAAAGAAAAAGTCTACCATCACCAATTATATCTATTTTTTTTTTTCCTATTTACGAGCGTTTACTAATAAAAAAAAATATTTTAAAAATCAAGTTTCATGGGAAAAGAAATTAAAAAAGGGCACTTGATTCCTCAAATAGGAACTTAATTCCATATTTCTATGTGAAACCCATATAATCTAATTTCTAACCAATTTTAGTAAACATAGCAATCACAAAATAAGGAATTAAGGGCGTGTTTGTTAACGTTTTCAGAAACTGTTTTTTGTTTTCTAAGTCACAAAAATAGGAAAAACCCGTTTGGTAGATGATTTCAAAAAACTGTTTTATAAAACATTGAGAACAGTTTTCAGTTTTAATGAACAAAAAATTGAGAACTCTGAGAACAACAATTTGTTGTTTTCAGTATTCTTGAAAACTTTTTTTTAGCAATAAAATTTACTCAAACCAAATCCATCTTTTGGATCTTCATGGATCTATATCAAAAAGATGATGATGATTTCGATAGGTTTGATGATGAAAATTAAATTTATTTATTATTTAATTTTAAATTTTTTTAGTTTTAATGTTTAATTATTTTAATATCACTTTTTCGTTATTTATAATATTAATCTTTTAAAAATGATTTTAAAAATATTATACTAAACACGTTTTTTATGTTTTGATTCTCTGAATATCGTTTTCAACCATTGCCACCAAACGCGTTTTCGAATTCAAAAAATCTAAAAATCAGTTTTTCAAAAACTTCAGATTACAAGAAAACAAAAACTGAAAAACGAAAACGTTACCAAACGGCCCCTAAGTTTCCTTTCCCTCATTAGGATTCCTAATTAATAGGAGCAAAATTCTATTTTATTTAGGATTTGGTTTCTTATACATCATGAACTATATAAATATAAATAAATAAATAAATATATATATATATATATATATAATTTTTCTATTGTCAGTTCGTCCTGATATAAAATATATCAGGACAAAGAATGTGGACCATTAAATTTACATACTTTGACTCAAAGTGTATGAACTTGTCAAAACTTCTCCATAATCTATGGTCCACATTCTTCGTCCTGGTATATTTTATATCAGGATGAACTGACAATAGAAAGACTATATATATATATATATATATATATATACAGAAATTCTATTATCAGTTCAAACTGACAAAAGTTATATCAGTCCCTTGCATGTGGGCCATTGGATTTAAATACTTTGACTTGGTTGTATGCACTTGTCAGTCAAAGTATTTAAATCCAGTGGCCCACATACAAAGAACTGATATAACTTTTGTCAGTTCGAACTGATAATAGAAAGACTATATATATATATATATATATATATATATATATATATTTATAGATTTTCTATTATCAGTTCGCTCTGACAATAAATATATCAGGACGAAGAATGTGGACCACTAAATTTACATACTTTGACTCAAAGTGTATGCACTTGTCAAAACTTCTTCATAATCTATGGTCCACATTCTTCGTCCTGATATATTTATTGTCAGGATGAATTGACAATAGAAAGACTGTATATATTTATATATATGGGGCAAGATCCATAACCCCATTTTTTTACACAATTTTTGACACAACTTCTTGGCCATTGGATCTTACTTCTTTTAATAGATATGATTTAATCTCTTTTATCTTTCCTTATTTAATACAGACATTGTCTCTCATCTATTTAATATTTTTATCTCTCCAAATATATTATTATTTTATTAAATTCTCTTACCTTATTTAATTGTATTTTATTTATTTTTCTTTTATTTTCATTTTTCCTTTACACGTTTTTTGTTCTTTCTTTTTTTGTACTTTACCTGAAACCAGAAAATCATGGTGTGGCTTTCACTCTCACTTTTTAGTCTTTAAAATCATTTTATTCTTTTTTCTTTCTTTCTCTTGTTTTTTACTATTCTTATCTCTCAATTTACTTCATCTAAAACCATAAATTTTATACATGTAATCACTTGCTCCTTTCTACTCCCCTCTTTTGTTTTATTGATGTTTTATTAATTTTATAGATCAGGTCATGTATTCATTGGTAGTTTTTCATTGAATTACTTATTACACCTAGTTTTTATTTTACAAATATCAGTATAAATGAAGTCATGTATGATGTTGTTCAATTTTACAAATATATTAACAAGGCCAATATAAGTGAAAATAATTTTGATGTACAACTTTACATAATTATACTGTATAAGCTAATGAAATAAGAAATGATAAAAGAGGTAAAGATGAATAAAAAAAAATTAAAAAGAAAAAAAATAAAAGAGGAGAGTGGAAAGGAGCAATGATTACATGTATAAAATTTATGGTTTTAGATGAAGTAAATTGAAAAATAAAATAGTAAAAAAAAAAAAATAGAATAAAATGATTTTAATGACCGAAAAGTGAGAGAGGAAGTCACAATGATGATGTTCTGGATTCAGGTAAAGTATAAAAAAAAAAAAAAAAAAAAAAAAAAAAACCATGTAAAAGAAAAAAGAAAAGAAAAGAAAAATAAATAAAAGACAAAATTAAATAAGGTAAGAGAATTTAATAAAATAATAATAATTTGAAGAGATAAAAGAGATTAAATTTTATCCATTAAAAGAAGCAAGTTCTAATGGCTAAGAAGTTATGTCAAAAATTGTGTAAAAAAAATGGGGTCATAGATTATGAGGATATTGAATGTGAGCCACTAATTTTACTTTTTTTGACTCAAATATGTATGCACTAGTCAAAACTAATGGCTCACATTCAATATTCTCATGGAGTTATATAAGGACGTCCCATAAGAACAGGACTATTTATATATATTTTTTGAAATATTACATAAATTCAGGTTTTTTAGGGAGGGGAGAACTCGAACCCACAACCTTGTGGCATGTATGTAAGGGGTTTTACCACTTGACCAACCTCATAAAACATAATTTAATCAAAATAAGAATTTTTTTTGTTTTTTTTTTTTTTTGTTGGACTCATCTGCTTAATCTATTCAAATTCAGTGACTAATTTATAATAAATGGAATTTATACATTATTTTGAAAAGGATGTGTCCATTGTATAAAATGTTTTTAAAACTCATTAAGAAAAACTTGATATTTGAAAATATATACATAAACATAATACGTTTTAATTAAAATAATGATTTATCAATTATGTACATCGGTTATCACTTGTGGTCCACTTCACGATAATAAGTATTTTGCATGAATATAAAGATTACTTCGGAAAAATAATATAAAATAAAATAGTAAATATATATATATATATATTTAAATAATATAATTTCTTCAAATAAACAATACCAAGCCCAAACAAGCCCAATATAATCAAATAATTACAGTTTTCCAAATATCAGCCATTAAATTCAACTACCTTTACTCAGTCAACATTCAATTATACTAAATCAATGATTCACATACATTACACTGACAAATTAATGCATATCGGGGAAGTTTAATGAACTTGGATATAAATGATGACCGGATTTAGTAATTAAAAAAGTCTGAGTTTTACACCTTTCGAATTTTGATGATCATGTGGGAACTCTTGAAAACCTGCATTCTATTATGCAACATGAGCAGTTGTTGCAATATTTTATTTTCTAAGTCTCTTTTATAAGACTTATTTGGCATATGCATTTTCCCTCACTCTAATGTTAGATAACAAAAAAATAAAATAGCTCAAAAATCAACACAAAAGATATGGCAAATAATTTATCATTATCATGTTATTCATCACATCATCATCCCATGCATGATTTGAATGACGATGACTACTCACTTAATATATCATTTGAGTTTAATTTTGAGTTAATTTTTGGGGTTGTATGTATTACTGTTTTCCCTTATGTTATTGTATGTAGTACTTGGTATTTTGATAATGTTTGTCTCCCCTTCTTTTATTCCTTGTATGTGCATGCATGATGAATGACTGACTACATCGAATCAATTTAACGCACCTAGAGTAATCTACTTTGTTGCACAACTCAAATGTTTAGTTAGTCGGATTGATTTGATGTGACTCCTATAGTAATTTTTAGAATCAATCGATGGGTTCGACAATCAATCTAAACCTATCAAAGTTCAAAGATGATCTTATTGCTTGATTAGATTTATTACCGTTTGATGGATCTTGGAGCCTTTTGTCAATCTTGAGGGTCGTGATTTCTTGCCATGTGTCATTGGTTGATTGGAGAAGATAATTCAATTCCTACAGGTATATAATACTTTTATATTATATAAAGCACAAAAAATGATATACATATTTATTAGGGAAAGTATCATTTTTTCCCCTGTAGTTTACCATATTCATAAAATTGCCCCCCCTAGTTTCAAAAATGGTTAGTCTTCCCCCTCTAGTTTGCCATATTCGAATATTTACCCCCTACCGTTAGGATTTCTGTTAAATAAGGGTTTGACCGTTAAATACAAAGGAGAAAATACATTTTCCCCCCTGTAGTTTGCCATATTCATAAAGTTGCCCCCCCTAGTTTCAGAATGGTTGGTCTCCCCCCTCTAGTTTGCCATATTTGAATATTTACCCCCTACCTTTAGGATTTCCGTTAAATAATGGTTTGATCGTTAAATGCAAAGGAGAAAGTACGTTTTTACCCATAATAATAACGTTGATTTAAAAAAAGAAGAAGAACAGAATTAGCTTAACAAGGTATATTTAATAATTATTAAAAGATATTAAAAATAATATTAAAAAATTAAAAACATCAATTTCAACTTTCAAGCCTTAATTATCTCTCTTTCCCTTGAAATTAAAAAACAATTATTAATTATCTCCAGATTCAATCTCTACCGTCCACCTCAAACATGGACGGTGGAGATAATTATATAAAAAATATTAATATCAAAAATTATAAAATAATATAATTGTAAAAAAAAAAAAAAAAAACTAATCAAATTATATAATAATAATAATAATAATAATAATAATAATAATAATATAATTGTAAAAATAAACAAAAACGATATTAAAAAAATCTCACTTTCTCTCTCTCAACATTATCTGTGATACTTTCCCTATTATTATTAGATTCATTAGCAAACACCACCTAACTTTTTATTTTGTTTTATTCTCGCCGGCGATAGGATGAAGAAAAGAGAGAGATTAATTATCACAGATAATGTTGAGAGAGAGAAAGTGAGATTTTTTTAATATCGTTTTTGTTTATTTTTACAATTATATTATTATTATTATTATTATTATTATATAATTTGATTAGTTTATTTTTTTACAATTATATTATTTTATTATTTTTGATATTAATATTTTTTTATATAATTATCTCCACCGTCCATGTTTGAGATGGATGGTGGAGATTGAATCAGGAGATAATTAATAATTGTTTTTTAATTTCGAGGGAGAGAGAGATAATTAAGGCTTGAAAGTTGAAATTGATGTTTTTAATTTTTTAATATTATTTTTAATATCTTTTAATAATTATTAAATATACCTTGTTAAGCTAATTCTGTTCTTTTTTTTTTTTTTTTAAATCAACGTTATTATTAGGGGTAAAAACGTACTTTCTCCTTTGTATTTAACGGTCAAACCATTATTTAACGGAAATCCTAAGGGTAGGGGGTAAATATTTGAATATGGCAAACTAGAGGGGGAAGACCAACCATTCTGAAACTAGGGGGGGCAACTTTATGAATATGGCAAACTACAGGGGGGAAAATATATTTTCTCCTTTGTATTTAACGGTCAAACCCTTATTTAACAGAAATCCTAACGATAGGGGGTAAATATTCGAATATGGCAAACTAGAGGGGGAAGACCAACCATTTCTGAAACTAGGGGGGGTAATTTTATGAATATGGTAAACTACAGGGGGGAAAATGATATACATATTTATTATAAAGAGAAAAAAAAAATCTAGAGGAAATAGCATCAAATAGCCATATAATTAATAGTTGTTCTATTTTTAGTCAAAATTATTGTTTTGATTGTTCTCATCAATCTTTTTCCTAAACTGACAAAATTACCCCAACTTTAATTTGCTTTTATTTTTCAAAACCAATTTTTTTTTATATAAAAAAAAACTTTATTATTATTATTATTTAAAAAAAAAAATTTAATATTGAGACCTCCATTGTAGAGGTCTGTGCAATCCTCCATTAGAGATATGTGCGACCTCCAATGGAGGTTTATTGGAGGTCTTGACCTCCATTGGATGTCCGCAAAGACCTCCATTGGAAGTCCGCACATACCTCAAATGGAGGTTTTGACCTCCAATGGTGATCATGTTGGGTCGCGAATTCATATTTGGGTCGCGTGGAGCACCCAAAACGCGAATGGGGTTAGATTTGCTATTATAATATGTTTTCAGAAAGACCCAGACAAGTCCTACAATTGTTACTAGATCTCGTCTTCTGTAATGGACTGTAGTAGGCCCAAATTTGGCCGTTTATTTGGTTGCTCGGGAACTTTAAGTTTCGTGTGCGACAAGGTGATTTCTTTCCTTTTCCGTTTAGGACTTTTGTTTTTAGTTTTTGTTTTGAGATTCTTTTTCCGATTTAGTTTAGAATTTTAAGAGCTCTTTCTTGTTTAATTTAGGAGATATCAAATCCTAGTGGGTTTGGGTTGCTTTCATTATTCAAGTAGCTTGTATTAGAGTTTTTGATTTAGTTTTTTGGATGGATATAATTTATTTTGAGTTTTTACTCAATTATCTCTCTTTTTTCCTAGCATTCTACGGAATCAATAGGGACTAAGAACGCTTGTTGTTTGTTCTCAAGTGATTCACATTTTCGTCTATATTAGTTTGGTATTAGAGCATGGTCAAGTTCCATTGTCATGCCACCAAGCAGACATTCGAATGTATCAAACCATCGCGAGAACCCATTAGATGAAGTTTACAAACTTGATGAGATTGCATAGCTACGACAATAGGTAGAGGTGTTGACACAGCAATTGGCTTCGATGACGCCACAACAGAGGGCTTCGAATCCATCGAACACGGATGAGGAATCCGATGGTGACGAGAATTCGTTCACTCCTCTTCAACCTAGGCAGAGGAGGTCGACGGGTGATAAATTGATACGCTGAGAATCGAGCCTCAAGATTGACATTCTTGAGTTTCGTAAGGGCTTACAACCGGATGAGTACCTCGAGTGGATCAATACGGTGGAAGAGGTTCTAGAGTTCAAACATGTTGAAATGCATGTGTTACTTATCACCACAAGGCTCAGAGGATGAGCAAAAGCTTGGTGGTAACAATCAAAACAAACCAGGGACATGTAAGGGAAAGTCAAAATTACTTCTTGGGAAAAGATGAAGAACCATATGGGAGCAGCCTAGATACTCATGAATGATGTTCCAGCGGCTACAGAACTTGAATCGTAGAAACCGCTCAATTGATGATTTCATAACGGAGTTATATCAATTAATTTCGCGGAATGCAATTGTGAAGGCAAATGATCTATGGGTTTCGCGGTATATCGAAGGAATGTAGACTCAGTTCCATGATGTTCTTAATATGTTCGACGTGGTGAGTATGTTTGAGGCCTATCAATGTGTAATACAATTAGAAAAACAACTTGTATGCAAAAGTATAGGAGGAGTGAGTTTCGAGAGTTCTAGGCAGAGTAGAGGTAGTGGACATGCAACCATTCCACCACCCATTGCCTCAAAGCTTGCCGTACATCCACCAACTGCGGCACCAACTTCAGGTTTTTGTTATTTCAATTTAGAGGAACTAGGACACTGATTTGCGAACTACAAGAAAGGACTGCAAAAGGGGCTATTCGTGGAGTCTGATGAGATCATGCGGGAACAAGTTAATAACTTCGAGACCGAACCAGTGTATAATGAGACCGATGTAATCGAGGAGGAATACCTAGAGAGGGACTCCGGCCAATTGTTTGGCATAGCTATCTTGCACCCCGCGAAACAAATGATGACTAGTTACACACCAACATTTTTCAATCCACTTGTACAATCAACAGAAAAGTCTGTCAGTTTATTATTGAGTTAGAGAGCTATCAGAATGTGACTTCAGATGAACGGGGCCAAAAATTGCAACTGTTAACGGAAGTTTATCCATGACCGTATAAGTTGACATGGCTTGATAAGAAAAACGATGTGACGGTGACTCGATGAAGCCATATTTTCTTTTCAATCGATGCGACCTACAATGATCAAATTATGTTGTCGCTATGGATGCCTACCACATGTTGTTAGGTAGACCGTGATTATAGCACCTAAGGGTAATGTATGAAGGCTTCTTGAACACATGTACCTTTTCAATCAATTTAACAAGGATCGTGTTATTGCTAAAGAAAGAAGCTGCATGAACCGCTCCACCTAGGGAAAACATCAATTTATTATTGATGGTAAAGTTTGAGTTGGAGGTAAATGTTGGGGTTTTTGCCCTAAAGTTTGTAATTTGTAAATATGATTTGAACATAAATAAAAGAAGTAGTACATTCATTCATTTTGTGTCATACTTTATATATATAACATGTGCACTTAACATCCAAGATTGCCAGATGTAATTTCAAACTGAGTATATGAGTGTCATATACAGATGGATGCAGTTTGAAACGAGCAATCTAAAGAATCCGTAGATAGCAAATAAAACTGGGTACTTTATTTTTGGTTAATCTACAGCTGCGATCTATTTCGTAGTGTACGGTGATCCTATCCTGGATCATTCATATGGAGATATGAGAATAGAGGCACCTTGTATGATGTGATCATATAGGATTTGGCCATGATTTATATGAATCTCTCACTAAGATCCGTTTAATGATGAGATTCATATATATCAACTAATGATGGCTATATGTGGGTGATCTTAATCCTGAGTGTCTTATCGACTCCTTCAGGTTAGATCGTGGTCTTTGATATACCATGGGTGAGGTCGGAGTTGCATTCCTGATCAATATGCTCCGTATGTTGGGATCGCGGTTTGGCTTGTGGCTGGGAAGGTTTGTACACAATAGTGGAATCCACTCCTTCTTGCGAAAAGTAGATGGTAGTTCCCTTAAGGGTTGATTCGGGGCTTGAACAATATGAGCGCTCCTAATTCCGTAAGGAATATAGGATTTATTGTTTATTAGAGAATCAATGGTACTTAAAGGAAAGATATAATTAGAGGGGTATAACGGACATTATGACCTAGCTCTAATTATGAACTACTTGTGGAGGATTATACCATTTGTAATAGCTATATCGATGGACACCGAAAGTTATTGGTTTGTGTAAAAACGTCTACAGTTGAGAGAGTGCAACTTCGGGTTTTTAGTGGAATAACACCGAAGTTAATAATCATGAAATATTAATTAAAGAGTTTAATTATTTATTTCTAAGGATTATTGGAGCTCAAAATACTGTGGGTCCATTAGGTCCCCTTGCTAGCCCGATCGATTTAGGTAACAAGGGTCACGGTTAATTAATTGGATTGTCCAATTAATTGTGTTACGAAAGTGACACATATCTATTTGGGAACTAATTGAATAATTAGATTATTTAATTGTGTAATTAATCATTATATGAAGGGTGTTGATTGATATTTAATTTTGAGTGAAGAAAAGATAATTTGATTATTTTATTTTCATTAAATTAAATATTTAAATTTGAGTTTAAAAGAGTTTTGAATTCAAATCAAATCAAATTAAATTAATTAATTAATATCTTTAAAGATATTAGATATCTTAAAAAGATTTAATTGATTATTTTATTTTAAAAATATATGTGATATATGCTTTATATATAAAACACTGATAAGGACCAGTGCTTTTAGGTTTTGGTTAACAACACAAAAAACAAAAGCAAGAAGAGAAAAAGAAAATGGAGTGCGGCGGCCAAGAAGGAAAAAATATATATATATATATATATATATATATATATATATATATATTTTTAAGCTTTCTTTTTGTGTGGCCTAACCTAAGACATACAAACAACAAGAGTTGTTTTTGTGTGTTCTTCTCTTCTTCTTCTTCCATACAGGTTCCTGAATACCGTGACGTGCCCACACGCTGTTACCAGTTCCGGGAGATAGCGAGGAAGATCAAGTGGTACAAATCAGGAGCAAATCGTATTAAAGTGAAGAAGCCTCCTACGTAGGTATGAAGAAAATTGTTTCTTCCCTTTTATTTATATGTTTTGATTTCGATTCTTTTATTTTACTGTTCCGAAAAATAGATCCTAGGTTTTATTAATCACAGTATTTCTTTATGAAATAAAAATTTTAAAACCTTCCGCTGCGTGATTGGTAAACCGGGGTCCTAACAGTAAATGAGTCGAGAGATGTGTACGTTCTGATCTTAAAGGTTAGGATTGGATCCAACAATATCCCTATAGCCGTGGAGCCTCTATTGCACGAGTTTAAATATGTGTTCCCGAGTGAACTCCTTGACAATTTACCACAATTGCGGGACATTCAGCACCAAATCGATTTGGTTCCAGATGCAACCCTACCAAATAGACCTCATTACCGAATGAGTTCTAAAAAGCATGAGGAATTGCGGTGCCAAGTAGAAGAGTTACTGGTGACAAGACATATCCGAGAGAATCTTACTCCTTGTGTGGTGCCAACCCTCTTGACCCCAAAAAAATATAGGTCTTGGAGAATGTGTGTCTACAATAGAGCCATAAACAAGATCACCGTCTGATACAAGTTCACAATCCTACAATTGGACGATCTGCTAGATCAATTAAGTGGGGCTGCAATATTTACAAAGCCAGAGTTGAAGAGTGGCTACCACCAAATCCAAATTTGAATCCAACCAGGAGACGAGTGGAAAATGGCCTACGGGTGATGAATCAGGTATTGCAGCCATATATCAATAAATGTGTGGTGGTTTATTTTGATGATATTCTGGTTTACAACGCTAATCTTGAAATGCACCTAAATCATCTTAGAGAAATTCTGGTTATTTTACGTAAGAAAAAGTTTTTCATAGCAATTAACAAGTGTGTTTTCTTGACTGACTAAGTCCTTTTCTTGGATATATTGTGTCGTCATAGGGGTTATCGATGGACGAGTCAAATATTGAAGTGATTAAATAGTGGCTGCAACCGTAAACAATGACTGATGTGCACAACTTCTATGGTTTAGCCTCGTTTTATCGTCGTTTCACTCCCCACTTCAGCATCATCATGGCTCTCGTGACTAGCTGTATGAAATCCAACCATAAATTTGTGTGGACGATAGAGGCTGAGCAGGCATCCCAAGAGATCAAGAAGTGGTTAACAACAACCCTAATTCTTGTCATGCTTAACTTTTCAAGCCCATTTGAGCTAAACTACGATGCCTCTAAATTGAGAATTGGAGCTATTTTGAGTCAAAATGGTAGATCGGTTATCTATTTCAGCGAAAAATTATTTAGAGTGAAATTGTGATACAACACATATGACGTTGAATTCTATATAGTTGTGCAAGCAGTTAGATATTGGCGACACTGCCTTTTTTTTACAAGAATTTATCCTTTACACGGACCATGACGCACTTAAGCATATGGGCAATCAAGATAAGGTGTATTCCCGACATGCTTCTTAGGTTGCGTATCTACATCAGTTCATTTGTCATCAAGCGTAAAGCAGGTGCGCTGAATAGAATTGTTGATGCACTTAGCTGCCACCGATATTTGCTCATCAATACGCATTTAAAGGTACTGGACTTCAAATCTTTTCATAACTTGTATTCGACTAATCTTTATTTTGTTGATGTGTTGGAAGTTGGAACAATCTGAGTTTATTCTATAAGATGGGTTTCTTTTTAAAGGAAATCAGTTGTGTATACCTGAGTACAACCTCTGAGCCAAGATCATGCAAGAATTGCACGGGGAGGGACATATGGAGCGTGATTGGACTTTTCAATTAGTGGTTGTGTCTTACTTCTGGCCACCTATGCGAAAAGAGGATGGCAGATTTGTGGAACGATGCCGGACCTATTAGGTGTCTAAAGGAAAAGCCACGAATGTTGGACTATACATGCCACTTCTTGTCCCGATGCAACCTTGGTCCGATATTAGCATGGATTTTGTTCTAGGTCTTTCGCGAACACAACATGGGTTTGACTTTATTTTTGTGGTCGTTGACTGATTTTTCAAGATGGTGCATTTCATTCTCTGCAAGAAGACTACGGATGTTGTCAATGTTACCCAACTATTCTTTCGAGAGGTCTACTAACTTCATGGGTTGCCTGTGTCTATTGCTCAAGGACACACATTTTCTCAACCACTTTTTGTGCAACCTGTGGAAAATGGTGAATACTCAATTAAACTTCAGTAGTGCTTACCATTCTTGGATCGATGGGCAAACTAAGGTGGTGAACCGATCTTTGAGCACTCATTTACACAGTTTGGTCAGTGACCAATTAAAGTCATGGTATTAAAAGTTTGGCCAAGTACAGTTTGCTCACAACCATGTTGTCAATCGTAGCACCAAATTCAGGCCGTTTGAAGTCGTGTATGGTTTTCTCCCTCGTTGCCCACTCGACTTAGCTTCTCTGCCAAGAACGCAAAGATCCATCACAAGAAGGAGGAATTCATCACCTAGCTACAGGATATCCATGAACAGACTTGCCAGAACTTGTAAAAGGTCACCGCTAAATATAAGCGAGCTATGGAAGAGAAGCGATGTTTGGTCAACTTCAATGTTAGCGAATTTTTTTAGGCCATGCTAACCAAGGATTGCTTCTCCATGGGTGAATACAACAAATTGTGTGCACATAGGATTGGGCCCATCGAGATCATTGAGAATATCAACTCTAATGCCTACCGACTAAAGTTGCCTAGCCATATTCGCGCTGCTGACATGTTTAATGTGAAGCACCTCATTCCTTATCATAGGGATCTATCGTCTAAGGATGACGAGCTGATGAATTCGAGGTCAAATTTGCTATCATAATATGTTTTCGGAAAGCCCCATACAAGCCCTACATTTGTTAACGAGACTTCATCTTCCATAATAGGCTACAGCAGGCCCAAATTTGGGCATTTAATTAGTTGTTTAGGAACTTTAAGTTTCGTGCGCGATAAGACGGTTTCTTTCCTTTTCCATTTAGAACTTTTTTTGTTTTTTTTTGTTTTTGTTTTGGGATTCTTTTCTTGATTTGGTTTAGAAGTTTTAGAGTTCTTGATTTGGTTTAGAAGTTTTAGAGCTCTTTCTTGTTTAGGAATTTAGGAGATATCGAATCCTAGTGATTTGAGTTGCTTTCATTATTTAAGTAGCTTGTATTAAGGTTTCTGATTTAGTTTTTTGGATGAATAAAATTTATTTTGAGTTCTTACTCAATTATCTCTCTTTTTTCCTAGCATTCCGCAGAATCAACAGGGACTAAGCATGCTTGTTGTTTGTTCGCGTGTGATTCACATTTCCACCAATATCAAATGGAGGTCTATAATAGAGGTCTATGACCTCCAATCTTTTATTTATTTTTTTTTAAATGAAATTAAAAATATTTTTTGTTAAATATTTCATTGAGGGTAATGTTGTCCAAAAAGTAAATTGTTTGCTAAAAATAATCAAAACACTAATTCAAACTAAATATAATAACTCTCCTAATTTTATGGTTATTTATGGATTGAGCAAAATTCATAATTAGCCCAAAAAATATGGGCCTATGCAAAACTGTCACATCTCAATAAGTTTTCTTTTTTTATCAAAGAGAAATGATTTTGGACAAGACTGCCCTTATCTACCTTTTCACTTTATTCTCTAACACAACTTTTTCTTTCTCTTTCATAAGTTCTTTTTTTAATCATCTTCATCGCCTTCATCAATGGAGGATAACACTTTTCTCTCTCTAAATTTTGTTTTCCTATCTTTTCTCTTTAAAATATTGTTCTCCTCATCGAAACAATTCCAACGATATATTACGGGCGAAAATTGGATATCATTTGCCCCCTCAAAAGTCCTTTGAAAGTATTTCGTTTTACGCTGAAATATTTACACACTGAAATATCAACATGTTTACATGATGGAAATCTTTACACGCTAAAATGTTAACATGATTACACGTTGAAAATATTTACACGCTGAAATATCAACATCTTTACGCACTGAAATGCATTTTTACACACTGAAATTATAAAAGGATTACACGCTAAAATTACATTTCAACGTGTAATGTTTCTGGAAACTTCAAATTTTCTATTTTTCAATCTCTCTTCCAATTTTCAATTTTCTAAAAAAAAAAATAAATTCAAACCTCCACTGATGGAGATCGAACAGACCTCCATCAATGGAGGTCGAACAAATCTTCATATATGGAGGTCTAGAATGAAGATGATTAAAAAAAGTGTTATCCTTATGTGTGATGGAGATCAAACAGACCTCCATCAATGGAGGTCGAACAAACCTCCATATAGAGGTCTGGAATAGATCTCCATTGATGAAGGCGATGAAGATGATTAAAAAAAGAACTTATGAAAGAGAAAGAAAAAGTTGTGTCAGAGAATAAAGTGAAAAGGTAGATAAGGGCAGTCTTGTCCAAAAAAACATTTCTCTTGAAAAAAAAAAAAAACACTTATTGGGATGGGACAGTTTCGAAAACCGCCTAAATTTTCAGGCCAAATCATGTAATTTTGCCTTATGGATTTGACCCAAAAATCTATCGATCACTATGGTATTGTTGCCATAATTAAGAAATGTAGTATTTTTAATTATAAATTTAAAAGTGATATACCTATTTTAATCTAATGAACCTGCAAATGGAATGGTATGCGAAATCTGCTTAATATGTTTCCATATATATATATAAAAGGTATATTGCTTTGGCTTTAGAGCATCTCCAATGTAAAAGTGGTTTGCATACCAATAATCGTTGACATGGCAACAATGTCAAGAGACTTACTTTCAATGTGGTATAAAAATAGACTTGATAGACAATCAACTCAAAATTTGGTCTCCAATGCTTTTGTCTAAAACACAATTTTTTTAATGACGTATCCATTTTTTTTTTCCTATTTTTTTTTTTTATTTTATTTCCTTACCAAAAATAAATGAAAAATTAATGTCAGTTTTAAATATTTACTGAGTCAACCTAAAAAATAGTTATGCAACAGACCGTCTGAAAGTAGACGGTCATATTGACAATGTCTAATAATTTTTTTGTCACGCTTGAGGTTGAATATGCATGGTTACATTGGAGACACAATTATTAACAGAACGCCTATTTATCCTATATAACATCTTTTTTTTTCATAAGTCACGCTTGCATTGAAGATGCTCTTATCTTACTATGCGGGATCAAACTGGCCTTTATATACTTTGAAAATGGATACTTAAGGAATGATGTATATATATATATATATATATATATATTGCTTCCATTATATATACATAGTTGCTGAATTTCAATATAAAGCTCTGAACAGTTGATGAACTACAACCGATCGACATAAAAAAAATTAAAATTAAAAAAAAGGACCAAAACTGAAGATGGAAAATCAAACCCCGATGAAACTTTAATATTGGAGACCACTATGAACTGTAATAATCCGCCTCTTAATTCTCTAGGGAAATTAAAGAAAATAAGAAATGATAAATGGATCACTTGCATATATAAGCTAATCTTATCAAGGTCTTTGGTTTTGATTCCGCTCTGCATAGGTTGAAGAAGAAGGAGGAGGATTCATGTAATCGAGGCCTGGTATATTGATAAAGTCTCTTTGATCTGGAAACGCTTTAAGACCCAAGAAATCTCTTGTCAAACCATCACTGCCTCCTAATTTGTTACTGGTTCTATATTCATGATCATTTGTGCTGATTTGGGATCCTCTTGTTCTTGTCTGAAAAACACTGTCCTTTTTTGGATTCAAATTAGCCCCATAATTCAAAGATGAGGACGACTTATCAAACCCAGTAGTCCCAGTAGAAAAACAAGTAGTCATCATATCATGGAGACCAGAACCTGAAGTAAACTGTTGATCCATGAAACCAGAGGTGACAGTTGTAGTAGCTTTAATATTATTCCCAAAAGATGCCAAAGCATGGCCAAACCCACTTGCCAACTCTTGATCACGTGAGGCCAAAACCACACCAGCTGAACCAGCTGTCGATGTGGCTTCTGTGGAACAGATCAAGCCTGCAGCAGTTGTATTGTTGTTCTCAGACATGTGAGCCGCTTGGTGGGGTAATGTAGAGGGTTTGCTCATAGTCACGCCCATTTGTGCAGCTTTTTGCAGGAGTGCAGTTGCAGACATGTGTGAGGAATTTATGGAGGGCAGCAGCAAGCTAGTAGAAGAATTAGGGTTAGGGCTAGGGTTTACACTGCTTCCAGAAAATAATAATGGTGAGGATAGACCAGAAGCTAGCCATGGTGGAATGTTGTTGTTAATATGTGGTCTTGGATTGAAAAGGTGATGTGGATTTTGTTCCATTTTCACTGATGATAGAGCTTGGAGGCCGCCGTGACTAATTTGTAGTTGGGAAGGCAATCTGCTCATGTGGGTTGCCGAAGAAACAAATTGTTGTTGTGTGGAGAGAAGTGGATTTGATTTGCCTGTGATAGCTCTGGCACCCTCTTCTGCTAAAACATCACAGAAGGCTCTGTGGGTGATGAAACTGTCCCTTCTGTAACACACAAAAGAACAAAAGGAGAACCCATTAAACGTACACCATAAACAGTCTCCAAATACTCTCTCTCTCTCTCACTCTCTCTCTCTCTCTCTTTCTGATACCAACTTTTTGTATTTTCATACCTTTTCTTCTCCGAGGACAAAAGGCATGGTAAATGTAAATATCCTCCTGATCAAAACGCTTTACAGTACCCATTTTTGAAATTTTAAAGCTCCAAGAGAGTTTTAATGAAGATTTAATTTAAAAAGAAATCTGGACTTCGTTCCTCGATCGATATATTGTAAGCTTATAAAGAGTTGATTATATATATATGTATATTATATGGTTTTTCTTACCTAGAAAAAACTTTTGCGCAGTCACATCTATACTCTCTTGTGCCACAAATTTTGGAGTGTGCTTTACAATCTGATTGAACTGCATATTTCTTGGAGCACTTTTCACACTTCCACTTCTTCTCGCAGTGCTTTCTGCTGAAGTGCTTCTTGATCCCAGTGAGGTCCCCAAGAGCCCTTGAAGGATCATGGTGCACACATGTAGACTCTGGGCATACATACACCTTCTTTCTCTCTTCTTTGCTTGTTCTTTGCTTTAACTTCCATGGCAGGTTATGTCCTCTTCTGTGAAGCTGAAGATTCTGGTCTCTCTGAAACCCTTTGTTGCAGATCTCACATAGGAATCTGTTGGTGGCCAAAAGTGATTTTGGAGACAAAGCTATTACTTCTGCATTCGGATCTATTTCAACACCAAATTTACAAATTAGAAAGATAGAGATATATAGATATATTATATATACTAATTACTGTTAATTGCAACTGATGAACGATGATCACCTGGGTTGCCTGGAAGATTTCTCCTTTTCTTTGTTGGTGGTGGTGGAGACTGATTTGTTGAAGAAAGAGAGCGTTGATGTGTGTACATGTTTCCTGCAACTTCAATTCTGGAACCTGAAGAAACACTTATTACTTCACCAGAAGCACAAGTAGTCAAATTGGACATACTCTCTTCTACTACCAAACCTTTCATCATCTTATATATATATATATATATATATATATATATATTGAATTACTAGCTAAGCTATAGATGACTTCAATTAATAGATGATTATGACACCAACTTTAACTTAAGATCATCCATTGATGTTAAGATATATAGATAGATTATCAGAATATCCTGATAGATCTGATGAGAGAGGAAAGTAACCCTAATTTAGAAAGGCAAGAAAAATGATAACAATCAAAGCAAAGTTTGATTTCAGGTAGAGAGAGAGAGAGAGAGAGAGAGATGTGGATGAGAGAAAGAGAGAATTGATCAGATTCCTATGAAATCCTCCACCATTCAAAACCATAAAACCAAAGGCCAACAGGGTTTGTTGTGACGTTACACTTTCTGTCTTTTCTTTTGTTCTCTTCTTAGTATAAGAAAATTATCATTTTAGCTTTATCAAATTATTATTTCTCTTTACACACTGCACTGGTTAATTACAATGTAAATAATTTACACCAACCTGCCTTTCCTTTTCCAATATATATAAAGAAAAGTATATATAAAGCAAGCATGTAAAAAGATTGCAAGATTTTTTACACAGTAAACACACATGCATTGTACCCAATAGAGTACAGAGAGTGATGACAAGTGATCCGAGGTTGATTAGAGAGCTTTTGCCCCAGGAGTGTGGCTCAGTCGGTAGATAAATGAGTTTGAGACTCAGGTAAATGATTTCTAAGTCAGCAGATCGAATTCTACTTATATCAAAAAGCTTCAAAAAAAAAATACATGATCTAGATAATAGATACCGTCAAAAAAAAAAAATAATAATAATTAGAGAGCTTTTAAAAGGGTGGGTAACACAGAGCTTAAAAAAGCATGTCCTCTTTATTCCTCTGTGCACTTGCACGATCCGATCATCATTGGTTCACTCATTGAATTCCACCAGACATGTTCATCGATAAACACTTCTTTAATTATTTATTTCCTTTTTCATGTTTTTAATTAACTTCTTCTTTTTCTTTTTCTTTTTTATTTCATTATTTTAAACAATTAATTACATTTAAAAAAAAATTAAAAAAAAAAAAAGAAAGAACCAAAGAAAACTTCTGACATATTTATGATTTTCAAAAAAATTCTAAAAAAAAAAGTGTGAAAAGAAGTATGTCGGTCCCCCCATAATCACTTGTTTTATTGTCAATTATATTGTTTGATTGAGAGAGAGAGATTAATTAATTTTAAACGTTTTGTTTCTTACCATTAAATCCCTTGATTCATGACTACTGAATTTTCTCACAAATCAATCCCAAACAAAGTTCTCTTACAAATTGATTTGAAAATCTTGTCCCGTCAAATATCACAAACTTGATTTTGGGCAAAAAATCAACTTTTTTTTTTTTTTACATACCATAATACTATGAATGAATAGCCTTTATCAATAAGTCATATTGGGCAGTGGTAGAAATCAACCCTTTTTCATTTTTCGTGGATTTGTGAATTATTTGTCCAAACCCTAAGCTCGTCTATCTATCAGCTAAGAGCATCTCCAATGCTATTATGCATTTGGAGAAAATAGAGTGCCACATAGGATAGATATTTAAAAAGTTAGAAAAACTCTTTTCAATGCTATTATCTAAGTTGAATATGGAGGGGATGTGGCAAAAAAAAAATTGAATATGGAGTTGAGTTTTTAATTCTAGAAACTCTCCTATAAATGCTGACTAGGATTTCTAACTTTTTCCACCAATAAGATTAAAGGTTTCAACTCTTTCCACTAATAATATTAAACCTCATTTAATTGTAAAATAAAAGAGGAGAGAGAGTGTAATAATTGTTTTATTATGATTGAACATAAAATGGATGCATTTTTTACTTTAGATAATTGCATTGAAGATGTGAATATGTATTTCTCTAAAAAAATTTCAAAAGTGGGCCCATAATAAATAGAAATGCTGATGTGTCACTATTTAGAAACTCAAAAATGCATATTTGCATTGGAGATGCTCTTAGCTACGTGCGGAGTGGTAACTAATAATACTTGTAACTGCATATAATTCAAAATAATATTGATTCAAAACATGAATACAATGCTTTATTTCTAAGAATGAAAAAGAAAAATCATGAAAATAAAGATATAAAAAACAAAACACAGTCATAAAAGGAAACATTTCAAAAATTAAATTGTACCAAAAAGTTGGAATTTCTGTTTCAAGGGTTGTATTATGTATATTGATCGATGTGGCATCCCATGAATTATGATTTGGCTAGCCTAGTTGATCAAGATGGGCACCTGAGATAAGGTGGTTAGACCAAAATGGAAAACCAAGTTGACCCCACTATTCCAATAAGCTACCAATAATGACACTTGTTTTGGATATCCAATGTCGATATGTTTTTCTTTTCTTGGTGTTTTCATAATTAGGTATTTTTGTCTTCGCCTTACTCAGGACCACGTACCACCGGCCAAATGGGGTCCAGTAAGTTAGCGATAAGAGCGTTCATTCAGTCCAGTAATATTTTAGATTTAAGTAATAGTCTTTACGATTGATATACAAAAAAAAAAAAAAAAAAAAAAAAAAAAAAAAAAAAAAAAAAAAAGATTTATGAAAATAAAACTTTTGTTTAATTAGCTTTACCTTTCATTTGTGAAGTAATTATTACTTGATTATTATTTGCTTAATTAATTAATGGACTTTTACATGCTCCCAGCTCATCATTCCCTTATTTTAATTATTTTATTGTTTTAAAACCGACATTATTCCATGATTTTGTAACTTTTTGAACAAATTTTAGTGATCCATGAAAAGGCTAGACTTTTATTTTGTGGTTGGCATTTGGCAAACATAGATCTCATGATTTTATTCTGTACGGCCCTTTATAGGTTACTATTATTAATAGAGCAAATTGCACTAATACCCTTGAGCTTTGTACTTATGCCATTATATTTAATCTTTTTGTTTTAATTACATACACTCTCCCTACTGCTAATTGATTGCCATTGGACTTTAATGGTTAACTGGAGTTAATCAAGGAAAGTATAAAATTGTTCATGATTGTATTAGAATTAGTACATAACTACCCAGATCGTGTGTAGCCACCAATGGCCTTTATTATTATTATTTATTTTTTTTGCTTATGGATTGACTTTTAATACTTTAATCAATTTTAAATAAATTTGATAAAGCAAATAATGATTTACCCGCAACAGTCTAATTAACCATTAAGTTCGTCAACTAACAACAAAAGATGTCGGTGTAATTAAGGATAAAATTGTTAAATTAATACAGTATTATGCTATAAATGAAAACTTAATTTATGGTAATGCAATTTGCCTCTACGAATCCACGTACAAGTCTTCTTTTATGTATCTTGAACTCCTCCCATACACAAACTCGTAGGCTTTGAATTCTAAATATAATTTAAAAAAGAATATTAGTTTTAAACCAAACGTTCAAACCTTGTAGGAATGAGAGTTTGAATTCAAGTTTACTAATTTGTTTTCTACTTTTCTTAACATGAAAATGATAAATTAAAGCAAAAGATAAATAATCTTCAAATTCTACTATTATAAGTTTATAACACAATAAAATACAAATAAACCTTCAAATTCCAACATAGTAATAAAATAAAGGACTAATTGCACAAACCTCCCCTGAGTTTATATCTAATTACAGCTAGATGGACCTTTTACTTAAAATTACACAAACCTCCCCTACCATAAGTTGACTTCCGTTAAACTTAACCATTGACCAAACTTTTAGGGTTAAATAACTTGAATGCCCTCCATTTGTATTATTTTATTACCTAAAATAAATAATTAAACAAATATTATCTAATATATAATAAAAGTTTAAAATTTCAATAAAAAAAAATGAGGATAATGTTGTTATTTTTTTGATATTTATCACTCATTTTTCCTAATAATCTTTTATGGACTTTTTTTTTTTTTTTTTTGAATGGGTGATGAATCTCGAAAAAAAAAAAAAAAAAAAAACCTCAACTATAAATGATTTTTTTTTTTCTTTTGTTGAAAATGGGTGTTGAACCTAGAAAGAAAGAGAAAAAAAAAAGGCTCAAATGATGATGATTGTCTCTTTAATTGAAAATGGGTGGTGATAGATGTCGACAAAAGAGAAAAGTTTACCATTTTTTTTTTTCTCCTCTAAAAAATGGGTGATAAATATCAGAAAAAAAAAATTATCCTCATTTTTTTTTATTAAATTTTAAATTTTTATTATATATTAGATAATATTTGTTTAATTATTTATTTTAGGTAATAAAATAATACAAATTGGGGCATTCAAGTTATTTAACCCTGAAAGTTTGGTTAACGGTTAAGTTTAATAGAAGTCAACTTATGGTAGGGGAGGTTTGTGTAATTTCGAGTAAAAGATCCATCTAGCTGTAATTAGACCTAAACTCAGGGGAGGTTTGTGCATTTAGTCCTAAAATAAAATTTAAATTCTTCCACACTTCATAAAGTAAAAATCCAAAACAAACAAAATTAAATCCAATAAACTTCCAAAATTATAATATAATACATATGCACAACCACAACAAATGTTTCGTTACCACCGAATTTTCATCTCCTCCCCGCTTTCATCACTCAAGTCATTCACAACATAATTGTTGATTCCTACGATATCAAATTTAAAATCAATTTAATATATACATATATTAATTTAAGTGGGTTTATGTCAAATTCACACCGTACCCAATTTCGCAACGGAATTGGATTCTGGTGTAGCGGAAGCTTATACGAGGAAAACCTGCAACAAACGATTAGAAAACAACCTACTGAAAACAATCGACTTCGCGCACGAAGGATTAATTAACAGGCTTCAAATACTACAACCTTCACAAAGATTGTTATACATGGATATTTAAGAAACAATTCTCTATTTTTTATTTATCAAAAACTGTCCAACAAATAGAATGCAAAATACTTAAATAGGAAAAGCAAAGCAAATCGTTGAATTCCACAAGGAATCAACTCCTAAGAACTCTGAAACAAATAACGAAAGGAAATTCTAACTAGGAAAAGAAACTAATCCTAAATAACAAAGACTACTAAAAAAGATTGACTCCTGAAAGACTTAGGACACATTCGGCCAGCTCAAGGATTCAGTCCCAGCGCCAGCTGCCAACATCTCCTCTCCACCACGTCACTCTTCCTTATCAGCTCACATCTACTTCCAACCCACCTTGATGCGGTCCTTGTGTTCCAAGTTGTCCAATGCACACGTTGCTGCTGCATCAGATTCTCTAATGAGTTAATCTTTACGTTGACCTATACAGATTTTGTGACGTGTAATCAATGGTTGAGATTTATTTATTTTATTTTATTAATTCCAATGTCTTTAAATACAGAATATTATCTTCAAGTGTTTTTGGTCAACAAAAAGTTTAGCACAGTAGAGAATCCAAATCCATCTGCAACAGACTTAAACTTTTACAATCACACCAGCGCGTCCAAAATCAAGTTTAGCAAAATATATAATTTCTCCTAGAATCGAGAAAGATTAAACTGTAGTTACACTTTTCTTTGGAAGTATCAAACTATCAAAGGGAATGCTACTAATATGTATACGTAGGAATATTGATACCTATTCTTTATTTTTCTTGTCCTTCATTATCATTAAGTAAAAGAAAAAAAAAAACAATTATCCATCCAATCTAATTCAAAACCCAACCAATAGACACAACATTTTAATGGAAAAAAAAAAAAAAAAAAAAATCGGTAACTGAATTGTCATCCTTAATGGGGCCTAAAAATACACCATCTAATGCCCAGGTGGCAAACACTCTCTGTTCAACTCCAATGGAGAAAAACTTCAATATGTTTGGTTTGGAAGCATACATTAAAACCACTTAAATCAATATGTTTGGTTTGGAAGTATACGTTTAGACCACTTAAATCATGTTACGTGATTTGTATTTTATTTTTCTTATAATTAATTATTATGTCAGGATCGCATGCTTTAAATGGTTTAAGGAGCATCTCCAACCCAAACACCAATCTCCAATTCGTTGCAAAATTCCTCTCCAACCGGTACGCTATTGTCTGCGTGACTGCACCACTTTGCTGCTCACAAGCTTCCTGCGCTAGATCAAGCGCACCTCACTCCTCTGCGCTACTTTGCTGCTTCTTCTATTTTTTTTTTTTTTACTCCTTCACTAAAAAATGGGTTACCGTTTGCTGCCATTAAAGCTGTGACAGTTAAATGGGTTGCTGTGTTGATGTTGTTTGTGAGGCATAGTCTTGGGATCAAGAGGTTGATTTCGTAGATTTCCTGCTGTTAGTACATTTTTTGTTGAGATTGAAATGGGGGTTTCGAGAACGATTGGAAATTTTGGTTTTTGAGTAAAAATTTGAGATTTTTCGTGTTCATTGTGATGAGTTACAGAGAGATTTCGCTGTTTCTCTTATTATTTCGGAATTGCAAAGACGGGTCTTTATACAATCAAACACGGGCCAGTTTTGTACCCGAAACCCGGTAATGAAAATGAACCAGGCCATTTGTGTTCTTAGTTTGGGACTTTGGGCCATGTTAATGAACCAGGCCATTTTTGAATATTTAAGGATTTTATTTATTGATATTTTGTCTTTTTTTAACCCTGATATTTTATCTTTTGAATTTATTTATTTTTGGTTAATCATGTTCCATGACAATAATAACTCTGAACCCATTAAATTAAAATGAAAAATACAACACAAAATTACAACAACAATTTAGTGGTCCGGAAGATCATTTGTAGATCCTCTAAGATCATTGAAATATTGGCCAAAATAATATCTCAAAAAAAAAAATGTTAATTTCTTAACTTATCGTAATATATGTTAATTTCGGAATGAAATGTTAATTGTTGAAAAATAATAAAAAATAGAATATTTATAGAATATTCTTTTTAGAGTAACATTTGGTGCAATGGGTTGGAGATGGTCTAATGGTAATGTGGCTTGCATTTGAAAAAATGATGATATGTCAACATTGTCAAACCAATTGCTTCATATGTGGCATGTAACTAAACTTGATAGACATCCAAATAAAAAAATGGTCTCCAATGCTTCACTTGTAAAATATATGTTTTTTTAGTGACGTGTCAATTTATTATTAATCTCCTTAAATATACTTTAGAATTGTTGATTAAAATAAGGTAAAAGACAAAAGTGGTTGCTGACTGGACCAACAAGACGGCCGTCCAACAGACTGTCTGAAATCAGAGAGTCATATTGATAGCCTCTCAAAAAAAAAGTTGCCACCTCAGCTTGAAGTTGTACTAGAGAGGTTGCATTGGAGATGGATTTTTTAACAAAATGAATGTCCATCATATGTGGCATCTAATTTTTTCACAACCTGTTAACATCGGAGATGCTCTAAGAATATACGCATCCGCAACAGAAGCCATTCTGAATTCTCCAACTAATAAATTAAATATTTATCCAGCAAGTTAACTTTTTTTTTTTTTTTGAAAGGCAAAACAGAAAAACAACCACGGAGAAAAGCGAAGCCAACGCTAGCAGCCTCAACCACCTGCGACAGAGGCACAAACCAAAACCACTGTCGCTGGAGGTTGACTTTAAAGACGAGGATTTATGAAGCAGTTGGTGACTTGCTAGTTCGTCAGATTGGTCAGGACATTTGATGATTCCTTTGAGATTATGGATGCTATCAATCAATGACTAGGCCACTTACAGACAACATGGAGATATTTGCAGGTCTGATTGTTTTAATAGCATGTTGTTGTTCTCTGCTAATAAGCAACGGAAATGAAATCGGAGGCTGTTCCCAGACAAACAACTTCTTCCAATACACTAATTACAGAACCTCTTATCACTTCCAACCTTCCCGGAACTGGATCAACGGTAACTTCTCAATTAATTTGCTTTATTAATTCATTTTAGCATCCCGTTATCTATTCCTTGCTGTTACTAATTTAAGTTTTCAATTCTTTTTTCTGGGTTTTCGATCTGTATCATCAAATTTGTGATTGTTCACACGGCTGCCTTGCTTCTTTCAGATCCTAATGGTAAGTTTGTGGATTATTCACCTTTTTCCCTTGTTTGCATGCTTTATTCTGTTTCGTCTAATTTTAAGGTTACAAATTACTCTGGATATACTGAGTCAAGAAAATCTAGCAAGCCAGATCATCTAATTGCATATTTATACTTAAATATAGAAGGAAATTCTTGCATAAAACCAAGCACTGAAGTGGGTATATTTCATTTTGTATGCATTGATCAGCAGAATTTATGATAAATGATTCTAGTCATTGATTAAGAATTTGCTCCTAATAAATTCAATCCGAGTCTTAAAGAGAATCGAACCAACAGAGCAATATCTGAACTAGTGAAGTCTTGAGCTTTTCTATAACCTGGTAAGAGTGAGACAAGCTCCAAGTTATGTTTTTGTTTGGACTATTTCAGGGCCAATGTACTATAAGGGATTTTATCATTTGTTCTACCAGTACAATCCACTTGGAGCAGTGTTTGGTGATATTATGATATGGGGTCATTCTGCATCATATGATCTTATCAACTGGTTCCATTTGAATCATGCCCTTTGCCCGTCCGAGCCATATGACATCAACAGTTGTTGGTCTGGTTCCACTACAATCCTTCCGGGGAGTAAACCTTTTATATTATACACCGGAATTGATGCCAATGGTCGTCAGGTTCAGAACTTAGCAATGCCTAAGAATCTATCTGACCCGTTACTTAAAGAATGGGTTAAATTTTCTGGAAATCCTGTCATGACTCCACCAAATGGAGTTAAGAAGGATGATTTTAGAGATCCAACAACTGCATGGCAGGGTTCAGATGGAGAATGGAGAGTGATCGTTGGAAGCCGGAGTAATAACCAAGGAATTGCGATTCTCTATCGAAGCAAGGATTTTATGCACTGGACCAAGTTTCAGAATCCTCTTTATTCATCAGAAAGGACTGGAATGTGGGAGTGTCCAGACTTCTATCCTGTGTCTATTAATGGCACAAAGGGGGTTGACACTTCGGTACTAAATCCGAGTGTAAAGCATGTTATGAAGGCAAGTTTCAATTCTCATGACTACTATATGCTAGGGACTTATAATCCTCAGATGGAAAAGTTTTTTCCTCTCACTGACTTTGAGGGAACCAGTTCGGACTTGAGGTACGATTACGGGAAATTTTATGCTTCAAAAACATTCTTTGACAATGTCAAGAACAGGAGGATATTGTGGGGTTGGGTAAATGAGTCTGACAGCAGACAAGATGATATCGAAAAAGGATGGTCTGGAGTCCAGGTGATTTGAGTTAATTGGAGACGTTTGCTACAGATGTAGTATCAAATTACTGTTAACAGGTTATGTGCTGGAGAAGATTACACTTGATCAACTTTTAACTCTTCTTTGCAGTCAATTCCTAGGCAAATTTGGCTTGACATAAATGGAAAACAGCTACTGCAGTGGCCAGTTGAAGAAATTGAAACACTGCGAGGCAAGCAAGCTAGCATCGATGATAAGAAACTAGAGAGTGGGTCAGTATTTGAAGTTTCAGGCATCACCGCTTCACAGGTAGGTGAGCGGTCAAATTCATGTTTTAAATTCTTCTGTTAACGTGCTGATCCTAACTTACACACAATTTCTGATTTTATTTCTGCAATTATATTAAGAAATGGAAGTCTTTTTGCAATTGCATGATTACTTATTGTATCTTTGAAGGTCGATGTAGAAGTTGTGTTTGAATTGCCTGAACTAGAAGAGGCTGATGAGTTCATTAATCCTGGTTTGGTGGATCCCCAACTTCTCTGCAATGATAAAAATGCATTGATCCCCAGCAGATTAGGACCATTCGGTTTGTTAGCTTTGGCAACAGAGGAGTTGACAGAACAAACAGCTATTTTCTTTCAAATTTTCAGAGGCCATAATAGATTTGTAGTACTCATGTGCAGTGACCAGAGCAGGTCATGAGTCTCTTTCTGATCTTCCGATTATTCTTTTCCTAACCATAAGTCAGCAAAAAACCATTACATTTATGTAATTTAATCTCAACATTCAATGCTTCATATGTCTAACAGGTCTTCTTTGAGAAAAGATGTTGATAAAACAACATATGGAGCTTTTGTAGACATAGATCCTCGCCAAGAAAAAATTTCATTAAGAAGCTTGGTATGTTGACAACAAACATCTCTACTGAATTCTTCGTTTTCTCTTTATAAATATTATCACTTTTCTGATGTATTTGGCTTCAACTTTATGCAGATAGACCACTCCATGATCGAGAGTTTCGGAGGGGGAGGAAGAACTTGTATCACAAGTAGAGTTTATCCACAGTTGGCAACTGACAAAGCGGCCCGGCTTTATGTATTCAACAATGGAACACTTGGTGTAGTTATCTCAAGCTTGAATGCCTGGAGCATTAATGAAGCCCGCATTGGTGAGGAAGAAAGTTTTAAGGTATAGGCATCATTAGTAACTTTCCAGTGCGGAATCATGCATTTGATAATTCCGTCTATAGGCATCACAAGCACACATATTATAGATATAAGCTGATCATTGGCCTATTTTATATGGTATTGTTTGCAATGATTATCATTGGATATTGATGTTCCCGGGATCATTTTCGTTTGTTCTTGATGTCTCTGGTTTGCTTTCTCTATAGTAAACAGATGATTTTTGTACTCTGCAGTTAATATTGTTAGTGACTTGGTAGTTTTTGAACAATATTGTAATGAAGTATGGATGGTTGATTGTCTCATGAAAATGGGTTCATCGGTTGTACTTTAATGAACCTGTGAAGCAATCTCAGACCTTGTAAACTTGTTGAAATTTTAGTAAAAAAATTATCCAAAAATAGGATATAAAATCCGTGAAGATATGAAAGCTATGTTTATCTTTACCTCCTGACCATCGGAATTGTGCCTTCTTTTTCTTTTACTTTTTTTATGTTTTATTTTGTTCTCTGATTCAATGATTTTGTCTTTATTCTTTTGTATATAAACCATTCAAAATTAGCCCCAGGGGCGTAGCTCGTCCGCTCCATTAATGATGGAGCAACCCTTCGTAATGGGGCAGATTCCGCTCCATCAATGGAACAACGACGAAATCGAAACGTCTCTCAGTTTCTACACTCAATAGGCTTCCGTTCATCGTAATGGAATTGAATCTGTTTTGTTCTTCGGCAAAATCGCTCCCTCTGTATTTTAGAGAAACAGAGAGACTAAGTTACTAATATATTAAAGACGTTTAAATAGGTGACATTTTACTAAAAAAAAAATATGAACTTTAGTAAAATTACCCCTTTTGAATATAAAAAATCATATCTCTTATAAGTTTTAAAGACATGTCCTCTTCTATATTGTTGACGAAAAGCATAAATTGGTCCCACCATGAGGAGAGGAGTAGAAGCAGCCTTGCAAGTTGTTACTTGTTAGTTTGGAGGAGAAAACGTAAGCCAGGAAAGTATGACAAAGCTTTCATACAAGTGACTGTGATTCGAATCTAAGTTATTGTCCAACTAAATAAACGCTCTCATCACCAAACCATATCGGGGTTGTCTAACAATAAGAAGTAGATGCAAGGCGATTTGAACCGGAGGTAGTTAGCCGTTAGGCTGATTGAGCGACCCACCAAACCACATTTAGTTTGGTGGGTGCAAGTTTGCAACACAAAAGAAGAAAAGCGTTGAGATGAGTAAATACTCATAATTGTATCAACTGGCCACGTGGCAAAAGGTGAGTCGTATTTATCCCAAAGATTTACATAAATACACATCAGATTTCGAAACTTTGCTCTCATAGCCTTATCAATCATTCTTGATGCCAACCAAATCCCATTTGAGAGCAACTTGAGACGCAGAAAAACAAAGAAATTCACAAAATCAGAGAAAGCAGACAACGTGCGTAAGGGGTTTTTTTTTTTTTTTTTTTTTTTTTTTTTTTAAGTAAAAAACAAATAATAAAAATTTAATTATATTCTAATCAAAGCTTATTTGTTTAATTAATTATTAGGCTGAAACTGTAAACCAATTAAGATTTAGAAACAACGATATCTACACGCATTATGGAGAATTTGTAGAGAGAAAGAAACAGTTTTTTGGAAAGAATGAGCAAAGATGATGAGGACCCAGAAAAGAGCGGGTCCAAATCATCATTACCATCGTCGTGGTCGTCGTCATCTGAGCCGTACAGATGGCTGAACAACTTCCACCGTGATCTGATGGCTGGGGCGTTGATGGGTGGTGTTGTGCACACGATTGTGGCGCCAATCGAGAGGGCAAAGCTGTTGTTGCAGACCCAAGAGAGCAATATAGCCATTGTTGGCAGCGGACGGAGGAAATTCAAGGGCATGGTTGATTGTATTCTCCGTACTGTCAGAGAAGAAGGTGTTTTGTCTTTATGGAGAGGCAATGGCAGTAGTGTTCTTCGTTATTACCCTTCTGTCGCTCTTAATTTCTCTCTTAAGGTATTTTGTCTTCTTCTCTTATAACTACAATTACTCGTTCTGGGAATTTTGATGCCTTAGACAACTACAGATGATGTTTTTTTTTCTTATTTATTCACGACCCTATAAGAACAGATGCTAGGATATGCAGTTGTATAGTTTTTTGATTTTTAATGAAATTACTTCTCAAATGTTGTTAATCTTGAATTTTATCTTTGCATAGAATCATATTTATGTCTTATTTATGAACACTACATGATCAATTAGTTTGTTCAGATACCCTAGGGAGTTAGGGTGGTTGTCAATTGAGCCTATTCATGTGAGCTGGAGGAATTGAATAGATTTATTTGCCAGTCCAGTTGTTGAGAAATTGATAGGGTAAGTTTTGTTGTGGCACAAGACTACAATTAGTAATTCGATTTCCATATTTTGATAGAACCATTCTCTACTTGGAAGTTGGAATAGTAGATTGAATTTTTGACCTATGCTTTCTTAGATATATCCCAGTAGACTTTCTGTTGAATTTTGTTTGGAATTATGGGATGTCTCTAGTGTATTCAATTCTTTAATTTTCCTCTCAACTCCCACACTTTCATTGTGTTTGTTGGCAATTCTTCTATTAGGATAATAATAATGACGATGATCAGGACCAAGATCCAGATCTGGAACCGGATTGTTACAATGATAATAATTAATAATAATCCATCAAGTATATTGGTGAAGAATATGACCCATTCTTGCTAAGGGTACTCTGATATCAAGTGTTATATCTATTATTTATTAAGCAAGCAATTGTCTGCTGAGAAATAAGTTCAATTTTTGTTTTCTCTGCTTCCATATAAAATCCTTTGAGAACACTGTTTTGGGCTGAGATGGATGGACCAATCTAAGAGAGACTAGAGATCATAGATATTAAAGGTGTTAGGCACATCAAGGTGCAAGGGTCCCCTGGAGCTTGAGGTGCAAGGTGAGGCATAGCTTCTTTAAAAAAAGGTGTATAATAGCTTTTTATGAATTTCCCAATGGGAATAATTCACAAAAATGATATTGACTTAATTTATCCTATAAATGCAAGGTATAGAACTTTACAAAATATCAATAGCACGTCATAATTCATAAAGCAATTAACATGCAATCATCATATTAACAACAAAGACTTAAAGTTGCAAACACATTAAAAGGGAGAAAAAAAAAACCCAAAGAATGTTCAAATTAGTTTCTAGACTCTAGCTATCTCCAACTCAAACAAAACCAACTTTATAACATCATCAATGCATCTTCATGTTGGGTTCTGAAGCCTAAAATATATATATATATATATATATATATATAGGCGCCTTATGAAAGGCATGCCTAGGAGGGGCCTTGCGCCTCATTGAATGCGTTGCGCTTTGCCATCCTTCAAGTGCTATCAATGTGCCTGGATGTGTCTGGCACCTAGGCGCGCTTTTTATAATTGTGCTAAAGATATATGAACCATGTTTGACAAAGAAGTGTAGCTATAGCCTGGCATTTTTGGTTGAGATAATGTAGCTTATTATTGAAGAACATTGGGAAAAGTAGGAGAGATTATGGAGAGGTACACTTTTTGCAATTTATTTTTGGATATCCACAACTTGACAATAAAGCTGAAGATAGATCTAGACAAAGAATCAACAATGATGTCAAGAAATATATTATTGATATGGTATTTATTTTACAGAAGAGATAATTTTTTAAGCAGAGATTACGTGGAGGCGAAAGGCCAAGGCTACATGGGCTAGAGATGGGGACAATAATATTAGGATGTTCCATAAAATAGTGAATGGGAGAAAGAGCATGAATTTAATCAATAAACTCGAAAATAAACAAGGGGATCATATTGAAGAAAGCAAACAAATAGAAGATGAGGTGATCAACGACTTTAAAGAATTGTATTCTTATGGGTGATCACCAGACCAAAGATTCAAGGTCTAAATTGACCCTCTGAACAAGGCTGCATGGCTGGAGAAAACTTTTTCAGTAGAGGAGAACAGAAGGGCTGTGTTGGAATGCTGTCCAGAAAAGTCTTTGGGTCCTGATGGCTTTTCTATGGCATTATTTCAAAATTGTTAGGATATTGTCAAGGAGGATTTGATGAAGGTTGTTGAGGAATTCTACCACAGATGTAGTCAACAAAATTACCAGTACTATATTCATCTGTTTAATAAAAAAATAAAAATAAAACTGAATCTTTGAAGATTGGTGACTATAGACTCATTAGTCTTGTGTCTAGTTTGTATAAAATCATAGCAAAGGTGTTATCCATTAGATTGAGGGAAGTTCTTGTTGGCACTATATGAACTGCACAAGCTGCATTTATTAGAGGAAGACAGATTTTTAATGCAGCTTCGGTGGCTAATGAAGTGGTAGAGAATTGCAGAAAAAAGGAGGGGATTGTAATTAAAATAGATTTTGAAAAGGCATATGATCATGTAGATTGGAAATTCCTAGATTTTGTTCTTCAACAAAAGAGCTTGGAATGGAGGCAGTGGATTAGAGGCAGTCTTAGGCTCTTAGCTCTCAATGAATTTCTCTATTCTCACCAACGGTTGTCCCAAGGGATGATTTTGAACTTCTAGGGGACTAAGGCAAGGTGATCCATTATCGCCATTCCTCTTCACTTTAGTGATGAAGTTTTCAGCAGATTGATGGATAAAGCTTTGGAAGCCAATCTTGTTGAAGGAATTGTGATTGGAAAGGAGAAAGTAGAAGTTTCACATTTGCAATTTGCTGACGAATCTCTTTTGATCTCATTCAGAGAAGAGAAGAAGATTGATGATCTTCTCTTGGTGGAGACTTTAAGCTAATTATCCGAGATTAATGTTAACAAAACTAAAGGTTCTATTTTAGGAGTGAATTCTCAAGAAGATAAAGTTAAATTTTTGGCTTCCAAATTTGGATTTCAACTGGGAGCTGGCCTCTAAAATATTTAGGGTTGCCTTTGGTAGCTAATCCAAGAACTTTACAGTTTTGGGACTCAGTAATTGAGAAGATAGAAAGAAGACTCAGAGGGTGGAGAAGATCTTTGCTATCATGTGGTGGTAGACTTACCTTGATTCGATCAGTCAGCCTTCCTATTTATTTTCTCTCTCTATTCAAGATCAGTCTTGGAGCATTTGTCATTAGGATTTTCTAAGAGCATGGTTTTTGTGTATTTCCCAAACCTAAAATCCCAAGAAAATTCTCTGTTTTAAAAGTTTTAAATTGTGAAATTCCTTTAAGGTAAATAATTGCTTGAATCTTGATGAATAATAATAAACCGGTGGACATCATACTACCTAAAAGGCTTTGAACTTGCAGTGTCAAAATACTACCTTGGAATTGGATGATGTGAATCTTAAGTAATGCTAGGCTTCCCAAAATTTGTTACCAAATTCATTCCCAAATGATGTGGTATGGGAGTTGTCAACATTATATCACTGATCACTCACCACATAATCTCATAATTTACAAGATGTTGACAACTCACATGCCACATTATTTGGGAATGAATTTGGGAACAAATTTTGGGAAGCCTAGCATTACTCATGAATCTTATATTTTCTGTTTTGTTCTGTTTGTTCTGTTTTTAGTTTGTATGCATTAGGTAATGGAAGCTAAATTTATTGTACTTTATAGTTGGCTGCAGAAAGAATTTTACTATTTAGAAGTTGCTATCAAGGTGTAGGTTGAATTTGTTAATCATATTAGAAGAACAAAGAGAATAACCGCTAGGGAAATCTAATGGAAATCTTTCTCACACATCGGTGTGATATTGGAATAATTGATTTGAAGTCTGTTCTTTAGTAAAGTGACAAGGAATCAGCCTATACGGAGCAGATAAAAATGGAATATTGTTGCTAATTAAACAGCTTGTTGAAATAATCTTTTACTCAACAATAATCTGAACTCAACAGTGGAGATTGGAGGAGAGCTTTAAAGATGGAAAAAATAATCTTTGGAAACGACTCCCCATGTTGGCGGTTATAATATCTCAGTGAAGCCTTTTTACTTAACTATTGGGTTTGCTTTTTGTATCACCATTCGATAATCACAAGAAATCAGGGTGCATTCAAGGTCTTTAGATATTTTGATTAAACAAGGAATACCTATATTTTTTCATTATGCATTATGTTTGATTAATGTGTGGTGGTAATTAATTGTGTTAATCTGCAGGATCTCTACAGAAACATCTTAAGAAATGGAAACTCTCAAGATGGTATTTTCGTGTCTGGTGCATCTGCCAACTTTATTGCCGGGGCTGCGGCTGGTTGTACAACATTGATCTTAATCTACCCACTTGATATTGCACACACCCGCCTTGCTGCAGACATTGGAAGAACAGAGGTTCGTCAATTCCGAGGCTTCTACCATTTCCTGAGTACCATATTCAAGAAAGATGGAATTGGAGGGGTTTACAGAGGACTTCCTGCCTCTCTACAGGGGATGGTTATTCACCGGGGCCTATACTTTGGAGGGTTTGATACAATGAAGGAGATTTTGGCTGAAGAATCTAAACCTGAATTGGCATTGTGGAAACGCTGGGCAGTGGCTCAGGCAGTCACAACATCTGCTGGATTGTTGTCATATCCAATGGATACAGTTCGTAGGCGAATGATGATGCAATCTGGCATGGAAAAACCGATGTATCACAACACACGGGATTGCTGGAGAACAATTTATAGGAGAGAAGGGGTGGCTTCATTTTATCGCGGAGCAGTTTCAAACATGTTTCGGAGTACTGGGGCAGCTGCTATCTTGGTTTTGTATGATGAGATCAAGAAGTTTATGGACTGGGGTAGATTGTAACAGATGATGATTTTTTTTTCAGTTTTTTGTTTTTGTCTTTCGCACACGAGTTCACGACACAGGAGAATTAGATAGAAGAGAGATCGAATTCAAGAGAAATAGAGGAGGAAAATGTTGTAAGAAGACAGACAAATGAGGTATGATAGAGTTAATGACTAACATGGACAACTAAGATGACATTTCATTTGCCAGGTTAGTTTCTTAGGTTTTGTTAATTCACAGTTTTTTGTTAACAAATAAATAGAGTGGAATGTCATTATACTTTGGTGACCCAGAAAAAGGGACTGATTGCCTGTTTTTCAGGATACATATAAATCATGTTCTAATTACAATCGGGTACCTGGTCCCAGATTAATAGATATTGTCAAAATGTTCCAATTACAATCCTCTGTTCTTTGGAAATAAGAAAAAGAATATTATTACTTGGTTGCTATTGAAAATACAATCCCTATTGATGCTAACACATGATTTGGTCATATTTTTAAAATTAATTAATTAATCTCTTTCTTTTTTGTTGTTGTTGTTGTTGTTCTCATTGATGTGGTATTGTGTAATGAGCAATGTGATACTGTGTAAACTGTAAATGGTAAGCAAATTAAATGAACTGGGGGAGGCCTTAACTGGAGATTAAAGTGGAGTGCTTTAATTTGAAGCCAATAAGTGAACAATTATGGGGGTTCAACTTTCAACCAAAATGGTCATCAATTATTTATTAGGTATATGTTTTTTCAGCAATAAAATTATACAAACAAAGTGGGATCCCCCTACTAAATTATAAAAGTATCATGAGTGATGACTTCACCACCTCCCCCCTCCTACTTAAATAAATAAAGTAGCTGAAGATGCTTTTAGAACTTTAGGCCGATGAGTCTTTGAGAAAACCCCAACCATTAGTCACCCTTCTTGTCGTGTGTTTTCCCCTTTAAATGAAATTAATATCTTAAAAGAATAAATATAAATAAGAGAGAATCACCTGATTGTATTAAGTATTATGAAAAAAAGAAAGAATCAAAGGTAGATTCTAATTAGGTTAGTTAAAAGAGTGTAAAAAGATTCTAATGGTGGAATGATGAGGGGTCCATTTGATATTATGAAAAAGTCCATATGCATGGCTGCCATGTGTGAATCACCATTAAAGAAACTAAAAGGTAACAACGCACTCTTGAATGTTGTTGTGGTTGTGGTTTCTTCTTCTTCTTCTTCTTCTTTGTTTTTGTTGTTGTTGTTGTCATCACCATCATCATCATCACCAAAGCAAACAAATCCTTTATTTTTTTAATTTGTTTTCTTTCTTTTCCAAACCCAAAGGAAATGGGTCCCAATCCTAGTGGCCTAACATCCCATCTTCTCTTTTTCCTGAAATGGTCATGACTACTCCATTGGAACATACCTCTAAACAGAGTTTAAACTTTAAATCCCCTACTCTACTCTCTATTCTCCTTAATAATTTCATGCTCAATCACATTCCCAACATGTGTTTATGTAATTTTACGATAATGGTAAAAGGGTGTTCATTCAATCTGATAATATTATATTTAAATGTAGATTTTTAAAATAATATATGTTTGTGGTGTGTGGGACATAGGCCAATTAATATGGGTAGTGAAATGAGGGTGCAGGTGATACCCAACAAGCCATGCTATGACGTACTCATCTGTCCTTTCCTCCTCTATATTGTCTTTATTGTGGCATGCTGCCAAATGCCAATCTCACTCTTCTTTTTCTACTTCATCTTCTTTGTCAACTTCCCATTTTCAAATTTGAAACTATATAATCTATTTATTAATTAACATATTAATATATTTATTAATATTTATAATTTTTTTTTTGAAGATATTGAAGGTAACATTGATCGCATCACTGATAATCTTTCTAATAACGAAGTTGATCATAGTCAATACTTTTTAACAAATTACTAATCCAATAAAATGGCTGGCACACATATTCTTACATGGGATTTCATAAATGTATTATTTTATTATAATTTAATTGAAATTATTAATATATCTCGTTGTCCTTTTCAAAAAATATATATATATATATCTCGTTGTCTCAAGTCGGAAAAAGCAAATTTTATTATGTAAAGAAAAAAATATTAATTTAGATAGGTAATATTGTATTATTTTTTTTATATAAAAATTTATACCTTTTCATTCTTATATACCTGAACAAGGGTTATAAAGGGTTATAGGCCACGGTCCAATACTTTACAATATTCTTTCTAACATTTTCTTTTTTTTTTTTATAAATAAAATGTATATATAATGTAATTATTAATTCAAGACACGGAATATGTATTGAAAGAATACATATTTATATATGTATCTTTAAACTATACACAAAATCCTTTGACTAACTTTATACTTTTGCATCCTTTCAGGTTAATTTACAGATTTATAAGCACGTCTGTACGTCTACACGATGGTTGTTAATACAGCTGCCATACATGATTAATGAATATTTAAATATAAAATATGTAGTAATTAAAATAAACCCTTGTCGAAGGGGTTATACTCGTAGAAACACGTTCATCCTGGGATAGCCCAGTCTGCTTCAATACTTTGAAGAGCGAATACAAAGTACATGTATGTTGGCTCATTCAACATATAAAAATATTGAATAAACTGAATTTAAACACAACATGGAAATTGGAATGGTATGAAATGAGATGAAACCAGGTTCAAAAACAAAGATAGATAAGTATTTTAGATATTTGAATGCAGACTATAAAAAGAAAAGCGAAAAGACTTTGTTCAATAATTGGAAGAATTTTGTCAGAATATGTATCTGAAATCTGAATCCGACAGTGCCACTTTGCCTCGTCATTGTCATTGTCACCAATCTCCTCCTTAAACCCAGATCACGTTATAAACCATTCTTTATCTGGAACAAATTCAACGGCTCTGATTGCTCAATAATTGCTTATGGGTCCCACACTCCCACTTCACTGATTGAACTAACTTATTAGATCAACCCTAGAGAACCTCAATACCCAAAATTACTTACTAGCTACCCTAATAATATTCTCATTTCTCAAACAATTCAATTCATTTAAATTTATAAGTTAAAACCATAGAAGAAAAACAAAGCATAAAATATTGATATTTAATATTATATATTTCTGGTTTTCCTAAATTTATGTTCACTTACAATCATAGGAAAATAAGTAATTAACAACCCCAATTAGACAATTCAAGACATGAAAATGGGAATTGGTTACATGATGATAATATATATATATATATATATATATATATTTATAATTATCATACCCAGAGAGCGCCGACTTCTACGAGTTTCGGCACCAGGTGGCCGCTCAGGTGGAGTGCGAAGAGAGACTCGAGACCACCAACGCATGCGCCGCCAATGAACACGGCCGGTGCCGACGGATTGCAAGGCGGGTCGGCGTCGTGGGCGGTGGGAGGAGGGAGGGCGGAGATCTCGTCGTCGTCGAGTTCGATGACGGTGGGGTGGACACCGATGGTGGCTAGGAGTTTCCTCATGACGTGGCACATGCAGCAGGAGGATCGGCTGAAGATGATGACCGGGTGTTCGGATATGAGACGTTGGATTTTGGTCTCGGCGGATTCCTCGGCATCGATAGAGAGGTTAGTGGGGATGACGGCGACGGCAGAGGCGGAGGCGGAGGATGTTGCGGTAGCAGATGGTGGGGAAAGGTCTAGACGAACGAGGTCGTTTGAGTATTGCCTTAGACCTTGCATCGCCGGAGGACTTAATTTTGAGAGAGAGAGAGAGAGAGAGAGAGAGAGAGAGAGAGATTTGGAGATGTCAACGCCTCAACGGGAGCAAATTAACAAGTGGAGACAAGTGTGGTTTTTATAAAGGAGAAGGCCTAAGCCTCTGTGGTTGCTTACATCACAAACTACTGTTTTAACATATACCTATTTCAACTATCTTAATCGCTCTTCACTGCCGTGTTCTCTACGCGCCGAATATTCTTCTTCTCATTCAGACCCTCTATTTTGCGATTATTAATTTATAAGACTATCTTAATTTCTTTTAATTGTAAAGCACCCTCACTAGGACCGCAATGATTTGATCCTACTCTTACCTATAGAATACACCAAGAAATAGTCACTAGCTAGCTTGTATCTAGTGTTGATGATTGGTCAATAGAAACTCTTTAACACTCGAGTTCTCCCTATGTGATCATTTCATTATTGAGAAATAATTCATGTACAAAAAGTGGAACAAGGTATAAATATAATGATTATTCTAATATATATATTTTTTGAGTGCCAACAAGAGATGATGCCATCCCTTTTGTTTAGAAGAATGGGATTTGGAAACTCATGCCAATGAAAAAAGGTTTTTCATACGCTTTACAAGTATTCTTTATTGTAGCTATATATATATCATAGAATGCTTGATGGTCCTCCGATATCCGGACTTCACCTAAGGTAGCCATGGCCCAAGTGCCATCAGGAAAATTGGCTTATGATTTTTTTGTATAATACAAATATGTGATTTTTTTTAAAAAAAAAACATTAATGCTAGACAATAACAAAAAAAAAAATTGCTTAAAAACTAACTCAAATTATGTGTTAAATGAGTTGTCGATACCATATAGGTCAGACAATGATACGGTGAATGTCATCCTACAATAATAATAACTTGCTCGTCATATCATTTAAATTAATTTTTTAGGTTGTATAATATTATTTTTAAAAAAATAACAAGTCAAAAAAATCTTTTATAGAGGTCCATCTCGTTGTATACTCTTAATATGACAATTGACAAGGTTAAAAGTTTAATTTAATTTTTCATTTGGTTTAAATAATCGATAAGCCAAAAAAAAAAAAAAAAAAAAAACGGAGGAGAGTGAATGATTGGAGAGTGGATTACACGGGTAGAAGAGGTAGGTGCGTGAAGTTAAGTTGTCACGTAATAGGATAGTTCCGAAATACTGGATATTTGCCGGAGAAGTGGCGTGGAGCAGTCACATGGGGGTGGTGATACTAGTAAATGACGGTGACGTCACATTGACTTCGACGTGGAACCGTGGGATTGAACCGTGACGTAACAAAATGATAAAGCAAAGTGTAGTTAATACAAATAATTTAAAGGAAGTCAGCTGACGTGGATGGTATGCTATTGGTATCCGGACCCCAGTTCCAAGACATGATCATCGGAATTGAATTACACTTTCCTCGTCACCATGACGTTCCCTGAAAGACACGTGGCGGTTCCTTTTACTTTCCTTCAGGCATGGAGATTGTGGGCTTGTGGGAGATTAAATGAGTGGGTCCCGGAAAGCTTTTGGAATTTGATGGGTCGACCAATGAGAGTTAACCCGTGGGTCATCAGCATGGCCTGATGGTGATAGGGGTGGGGAATGTGGCCCCCACCATCATAAATTGGAATTGGGGAAGTCCTTAAAGATGGACCGTTGATGGTGGTAAATATAGTGTCTGCCATATGTTAGTGAAATAAGTAGGGACTGCATCACCCTTGCCTTCTTGAGGTCCCACTACACTACAAAAGTTCTCACTACAGCATCTCCGATACGAACTCTATCTCTATCTGGTTTCATTGCAATATGGTGTGATTGTGAGATCGTCTGATTCAAGTATACCATTTACATTGGAATTATAAATTTATAATTTAATATTATCACATGGCACACTTGCATTGGACGGTCTCACTAATTATCAATGAGACTGTCCTATGTAAGTTTTTCTCTTAAAATAGAGTCCTAGAGATGCATAGTGTGAAAAACGCAGCAGAAGAGAGGGAAAATGTTGGGAAGAAAATGAAGACGAGAGATAAGATGGTGGGAGTATTTTTGACTTTTTAATGTCTATTGGATACAAATGTAAAATTCAATTTTATTACGATTATCTTTTAATATCGTCTACTTTTAATTTTTTTTTTGGCAATTCCAAAAATAAATAATTATTCCTATATATTAATGCCTTCCCAAGTTCCCCTTCTTCAAGTTTTAATCTTATTTTAATATCCAAGTAGGATTTTAAATTAACGATGTTTTTTGGTTTTGATATCAAAACTTTTAAAATGAATTATTAGGGTTAATAATTGTTCTAAATATATGTCTGTGCGATCAAAGATACATTGGCTTGGACGCTTGATGGCAGAAGGCTTGCACTCTTCCTCCACCCACCAAGTTTCAAACCACATCCATTGGTTTGGTGATCATAGATTTTTACCTCCATCAATCAATCAAGTTTCAAACATTGATATCTTAGATATATTATTCCAAAATTGCCTACAAAACGATAATGAGAGTGTGGGAAGATCACCCATTTCAGTATTGGGAGTCGATTTCTTCTGATTATGGAGTAGACATTTAAATCATACTTGTAGTGTTACCTCTCTTAATGTTGGGAGCCAATTGATTATGTAAGTAGATATTGTCACATTGTGGTTTAAGACACGTTGGTTTGGTGACCAGAGACTTGCTCTTTTCACCAAGTTTCAAACCACATCCGTTGGCTTGGTGGCCGAAGATTTACGGTACTCTCCATCAATTCACCAAGTTTCAAACCTTGAGTCCTTGACACATTGTATATATTGTTTCACCATATGTTATAATGCCAATAAAACCATAATGAGAGTGTGAGAAGACCTCTCCCAGTATTGGGAATCGACTTCTTTTGATTATGAAAGTAAACATTCAAACTGTACTTGTAGTGTCACATATATCTTCCGGTGTTGGGAGCCAACTTCTTTCGATTATAAAAGTAGATATTTAAACTGTGCTTGCATAGTTTGACATGAGGAGTTTGACCTGAGATTGAATTTTAATGGTGGGTAACCGTAAGCTAAGAATTGATTGGATGTGAAGATCATTAATGTTGATAAATGATGATATATGCACAACACAAGTAATGGGAGTGGAATAGCGTGGACCAGCAATCTTTGTTGATGAAGATGGCCTTAGCTTGTGGAAGTGGTACTCATGCTCACACACACACAGCAGAAGTTGTCGTCATGATCAACATCATCACCCATTCACAGTACCGGCAACATCATATCACCAGCAGTTTCAGACAAAACCTTTCTGATAGTTATTGCCAAATTAAAAGCAACAAAAAATGAAATATTAAAACAAACTGTTCATGTTTCCATATTAACTTTGGATCCATGAATTCAATTATTTTCTGCTCCAGCTGTTTCAACGGTACTCGATCTGATCGATCATGAACTCTGACCAAGGGCCAACCTCGGGTAAATTCTTTCACTTTTATTAACCTAATGAATACAAGTTTCACTCAAAGTAACTAATGAGAATTATCGTATCGACATAACACTACTAGACATCGTGTTTATAATAAATTGAAAAAGCAAATAAAAAGATATTAATTGTAGTAAATAACTAAATACAAAAAAGATAACTCTTTGAATTGATGCGCATATAGCCATAAGAAATTGACTATACATTAATAAAAGCAATGTAGTAGCATATTTCTAGATTCTTTCCTCGATACCAAATTAAAGTGGACTTGAATAGGATATACCACAATCACGAGCATGGTGACATATAATGATCGATGTTTGGATTGTTGTTTAAAGTCCGAGGTAATGGATTTTTATTTTTCAAAAAATCTAATGCCGAAAATGTTGACTGAATCTGTTAAAATTAAATGCTACATCTGCAGTTCAGATATCTATTTCTAAAGTAGAAAAATATATACCGCAGTGGCGAATCGAAAACTGTGATATTACCCGGCTCTTATCATTGAACCGTATTGTGATGTAGGACACCTCTGGAAAGATATTGGAGGGCCAAACAACATCCTGTTTTGAGCCCATAATATGTCGTTAGAACCATATCGACGAGCCCTACATTTTTCATGTTTGTCGTTTTTTCAGAACCCGTTTTTTTCTTTCTTTTAGTTTGAATAGGAATCAAGTTTAGGTTTTGTAAATAAATCAAAGTTACTTTCCTTGTAAGATTTGTTTTATTTTCTGTTTAAGCAGGAATGAGTAGGAAGGCAATAAAAATCGTCGTTCGAACAAAAACTCTATCGTGGATTCGACTATCGGTGAAAAGTTAATGAATATTAAATAATGGGAAATCTAAATTTATAAAATGAAAAGATATATATGAAATTCAGGTTGTTATTATCTACACAACTTCCTAGGCACACTCGGGGCTTCCATTTCTTGCTGCATAATTAATTACTAAAGTTTGTTTAATCTAAACCGTCATTTCATTTGTTTGATTCAATCCAAGTCTTGATAATAGTAATTGTAATTCCTATTCAATACACGCGCCGCCCACGAGCGTGGCGTGAGATAGTTTAGCTTGCCCAGTTGCCCTTCTTACACGATTCGTTAAGGAGCAAACCCCACGTGAGCAACAATATCTCCGTACCTTCCAGAAGGCATTGGTGTAGCAATTGAGCGTACAACTTAAGTCAGAAAAAACCGTACCCGCACCCGTATACCCGGATACACATAATTTCACCAAACGGATCCTCCTATCCTTTTACTCTTTTAGTGGGTTTGGTTCTATGTGCGCACGTTAGTTTTTAACCCCTTGTATTTGTTGCTTCTCCTCTCTCTTCAACCCGTCGGCGCCGCTGGCTTTTGTTTGTAAATTGTTTATTTATTTAATCGCGTTGACCATATTGTCATCACACGTGGGTGACGGGATCTGGTATTGCTTAAGTACGTCACAGTGGGACCCAGTTATGTCATGTTCTGAATCTTTGTCGGCTCATAAGTAGTGTTCAGACTTTAGTATTACTACTCCCTAGCTCTTCATCGTTTGAGAGATTGGGATTCTCTAAACGCATGTGTACGTCGTCCTTCGTCATCATCACCACCGTACACGTGGCATTATGGGTATTGTATGGCTCTGTCTTTTGTGTCGTGGGACATTAATGTGAGCCCTATACGGGTGATAATTGATGTTATGATGAGACAATCAAATATTGTGTCGGGTGTAATTGTGAAATTTCTATATAAGTCTCCATTATTTTTATAATTTCAACTAGTTTCTAATTTTTAAAATTGCATGAAATTAATCCTTAATGTTTTTTATAAGCACCAAATTAATTTTGCTTATCGAAAATCAACTTTATTTGTTGTAGGTGTATTAAAATTGTATTTTAATTCAAATACAATACTAAATTGGCACTTATATAATGTTTGACATGCTAAAAGATAAAGTAAGCAGAAGATATGATCAAGTGGAAATAGACCTAAATAACACTAAGGGGCTGTTTGTTTTTTTCACTATAAGACTTATTGCCTCTTATATCTTAAATTAAGATAAATCAGTTTGTTTGTTTTTCCAACTTATATCTTATTTTAAGATATATATGTCTTTTAGAAAAACTGAAATTTTTTTACTTTTATCTTATTCAAAAAGTGATACAATAAAGTTTTTTAGTAAATTTTCACAAATATCCTATAACAATTCATACATTTATAATTTTATTCCGCACATAATGAAATCCTAAAAATCAATTTTCCAAAAATTCCTAAATTTGAAGAAACCCTAATACAACATAGTCAATTTTGTATTTGTAATAAGTCATCCAAAATGAAAAAAACAAACATATCATAGGATCTTAATTTATAAGACTTATCCATATGTCTAATAAATTAAGGTCTTATAAGACTTTAGATAAAAAAAAAACAAACAGCCCCTAAATCTATACACATGGTCTCTTGCCATAGTGGTGGGTTTTCCTTTGGGAACCCTCCACCACCATAGTTCAAGACCTAGTGTGTGCATAGAATTATGCAAATTGTCCTTGGCCCATTTAAAACATGGGTGGTTATCCCTCCTTCGTGTGGGTTCTCTCTCCCCGTCCGTGGGAGCTTCAGTCTGGGCTGTATTCTTGTTGTTGTATTCCAATAAAAAAATAAATAAATAAATAAAACACTAAATCTATAGTAATTTTTAAGAATAGCATTAGATTAATAATTTAAGTTTAAATAGTACCAATAGATAAAAATACCCTCATTTTCTTCATTTATTGCTATTCTACCATTAGGTTGAATTTTTTATATAAAAAAAAAACCTACATTGATGAAGGATCTTAATAAAAGTATAACAGACCTCCAACTGAGGTCGATCCGACCTCCATGGAGGTCTGTTAGACCTCTAATGGAGGTTAAAGTCCAATTAAGGTCAAACTCGTTTGTATTATTTTAAAAAAAGAAGTTAATTGTACCAATGGTATTACAAATGCTACACGACTTTACAATTTATTATAGGTATAAAAGACATAGCTTTATTATTTAGATTTGTAGTTTTATCATACATATCAATAATAATATCATTAAAAGAAATGTAAATCTTTTTTCAAAAAAGAAGAAAAGAAATGTAATTCTATATTTCTAGTATTGTACAACAATGTCTCACAAAATAGTTACATCGTACAAAATCTTACGCTCATACATTAAAATTTACAACTTCAAGGTATTTGTATTAATATTATTGTAATATATAATTTTTTTTCTTTTCAAATGAAAATACATTTGCAAGTTTGTAACTCAATTTAACCAGCTTTGATTTTTTACAAACATATGTGGGGAGTTTTCTTTCCAGGTTGTGGGAGTAGTTATCTCATGTTATGAGAGTAGATATTCGGGCCGTACTTGTAATGTTTGATCTCGGTATGTCCCGGGAGTCCTATTATAATGGTTCTTGTAACACTTCAAAAAAAAAAAATTAAATATGCATACATGAATACATGATACATATGTTATATACTAGATTCATTGAAATGGAAATAAAAAAAATAATAATAATAATAAAAAAATAAAAAAAACCTTATAAAATAATTGAAATTTATTTTTAGCCACATACACTAGCGTTCGTATTTTTTTACCTTATGGAAGATGCAATTACTAAACTGCCCCCATTGCCAAAATAGTATGGTACAACATGAAATATTCGATTTAGTATTGAAAAATGAAAACTAGCTTTTCAATGGAGAGAGTAGGAAAAATACTACTGGGCCAATGAAGACATGGCGGGGACCCAAAAATATTCGATTTAGATTAGTTAATGGACATGAGAGAAAAAAGTCCACAACCACTGGGACTGGGGTCTCGGGGGATCCAATAATTCTTTTGATTTGATATTTGTTTTTGTTTTCAAATATCTTAATGATGATTCAAACACTCTCAGCGGCATCGAATTCATTGGACTATATTTTATATTAGTTTCATCTAAGCTCCAACTTCAATGGTTCATTTTTGTAGATTATATTATAATTATTAATTAGAAAGAATTGCTTTTACCAAATCAAGAAATTAATGAAATTAATTCATTATTTAATCATGACTGAATTCTCTTCAACTGCAAGTTTCATATGTCAGCCACCTGAGCTGGGGTTTGTGTATGGTACATCTGTGCATGTAATGTGTGTGCACTTTAGTCATCTATCGTTAATTTAATTAGTTTTCAGTATTTGGGGGTATGATTAGCTAATGACAACTCTTCTAAGAATCTATGATTCCTTTTTGTGATTGAATCTCATTTGCTTCATGATTTCAAGAGTTTATTTTACTTTTGAATTCTAATTTTTTTTTTTAAGAGTGTCGATATTTAAACCTTTGCACCCTTAAAAACCGTATATACATCCTAAACTAATATGTTTTAAAAAATTCAATAATGCCCTTAATTAAGTAAAATTAACAAAAAAAACTAAATAGTTTGTAAGTAGACCCACTAATGATTATTAATTAGTTTCCTAAATACAAATTAATTGTTAAGTATATATAGATAATGAATCAAAATCATCTTAAGTTGGTTGTGAAAAAGTAAGTTTTAAATTAATTTGTATTATTTTTATTAGAAGAACATGAAGTAAATTTTGTGGAAGGAAAACATAGAAGAGAGAAGAAGTTTTGGGAGAGAAAGAACAATGATAGAATTAAATAATAATAAAGTTGATTAAATAAAATAAAATAATAATAGATGTATGTGGTGGGTGCTTTTTATTTTATTTTTTTTTTTGAAAAAAAAAATATGTGATGTGTGCTTACAAAAATATAATACAATACAATTAAATAAGAGATGTGGATATTACCACCCATAAAACTAATTAGTACACCCATGTCTAAAATTTAAAAATAAAAAAATATTACTATAAGCACCCATCTTAATACCAATAGTATCCTTATTGAAATAAATATATTCATTTTAATATATCTATTTTATTTATAAACCCTCCTAAATTATTAACACACCCAATTTATATATATATATATCATATTATTTTTGGAATCAAATCCTCTTCTAATGTTGGTCCAATTTATTTTTTTGGAAATATCTCGAATGTAAGAGCCTTATGAAAAGGGAAGATGTAGAACTAGATTGTATGAAGTAAAGAGATTTTCCCTTTGTCAGCTGTGTGGTTTGTTTTGTGTTTTGTTGTTTGAGGCGTTTTGCTCTGCTTGCTGTTTGTGTGTTTGTCTTCTGCAACCTTTGTGGCTTTTCTAATAAAATTCACAGCCGTTTCAAAAAAAACGAAGTCAATAGATTTTCAATATGGAATTCTCTTATATATATATACATCTATCTTAAATAAATAAATAAATAAAAACTCATTGATATCTACAACTATCTTTACAAAAAAAAAAAAAATAAATAAATAAATAAATTTATTGATAGAGTTCATAACTAAATATAAAGAGAAAGACAAGCAAACGTAAGGAAATACATCCAGAGTTCTCTAAAAATTATTTTTCCATTACTTTGTCATATAATACTCATGTGATGATGAAAAAATTGATACTTGAAATAAAATTAGAGTTTAATTAGGGTTTATCATAAAAATTAGTGTTTATCAAAAGTTAGGATTTATCGTAAGTTTTTTTTTTGTTTTTTTTTTTTTTGTTTTTTTTTTTTTTTTTTAATAAAGAGATATTATTGAAGATATGTGTGTAATTAATGAGTGTATGTAGTGTTTGGTTTATTTTTAATTAAAATAATTTGTAATTATTGGTAAATTTCTATCATAATTTTTTTGTAATTAAATTTTTCTAATAAAATATTGGTGTACTAATTAGTTTTATGAGTGGCAATATTGACACCCGTAAAGAAGAGATATTTTTGGCATTAAATGGGGCTTATTTACAAGTTATAAAATTTTTAAAACTTTGATGGGTATTGTTACGAAAGGAGTTGTACATATAATTTTTAAAGGGTGCCATTATCATCGTTCAATTTTTAACTTTTTGAGTCTTCAAAAATCTTGTAAGGAGATGTTTTTCGGTGCTATATGCAGGGATGTCCAGGATCCAATGGATTAGGTTGAATTGTATTGAATTGGATTTTAGGGTGTAATTAGATTAAACTGGATCCAACTTTTAAAAACTCATTGGATTGGATTGGATTACGGATTTCAACATGAAAATCTGCTGAATCCGCCATATTTAAGGCTCATATATTATTTTTATGTAACGCCCACTATCTCCAATTATTGGTTTAAGCCCAACATATTAATTATTATTATTATTATTATTTTTTCCTTCAGATTTTCTTTCACGCAGTCACGCCTTCCTCTTCTGGCCTCCGACCCAATTATAGTACTTTCTTTTTATATACCAATATACCATATACGGTGGCCGGTAACTCGAATCTAAGATATTGTCAGACTGAACGAGCACCTTATCCATCAAGCCACATTAGACGATGATTCAATTATTGTACTAAAATTATCAAATAGTGATACCATATGTCATATGGTATCAGGATTTGATAATTTTAAGTATAGTAAAACCCCTATAAAATAATATTGTTGAGATCAGGGAAAATTATTATTTTAGAGGGATTATTTATTTATCGATAAATGAATAATTTATTAATTTATCGATAAATAAATATTTATTAATTTAAAAAGAGTTTTATGTGTTTACTACCTTTTTTTAAATAAAATAAAAAAGTTTTATGTTTTTACATGTACATGTATTATACATATTTTCGACCAAAATGCATATGTATAAAGAAGTTAATAAGTATTTACATAATAAAGGTTATCAAAGGTTTGACAAATGTTGAACTATTTTTCTTGACTCCTAATACAACAACAAAGATTCAACCATGCGATGTAGGGATTATTCGAGCACTAAAAATTCATTATCGACGTCATTTCTACTCTAGCATCTTGGAGAGCTTCGAGATAGGAGCAATAAATCTTGAAAAAAATTAACATATTGAATGCTATAAAATTTATTAATGTGGCTTGGAACATTGATATGAAGACAACAACCATTGCAAATTGTTTTCGACATTGCAAGATCCGTTCAGATGAAGATATGGCTTCTAAACCACAAGTTGATGAAGATGAAGGCATCGATGGATCACGTGAAGTCATTTATGGTCTACACTATAGTAATTTGATGGATGTTGATCACCTTTTGAATTTTCCCAGTAAAATGATATAGTGGTGGAATCGCCTACTGATGACGAAATTATCCAAAGTGTAATGAATACACCTACCGATGATCATGATTCATATGACAACAGTGTTTTACCAAGTGTCTCTCTAAAAGAGGTCTTTCAAACAGTAGTAACATTAAATAACTTATTGTTATAAAATGAATGGAAAAAAAAAAAAAAAAAAAAAAAAACCAAATATGGTGTATGATTTACAAAAAATTATGGATCAAATTGAATTCGGTTTCAGTACAAAGAAAAGGCAGACGACTTTAGATACATATTTTAAAAAATTTGAATTGAAAAAATAGGCGTTGTTAAGTTTTTTTTTATTTTTTATTTTTTATTTTTTTATTTTTTAAAGGAAGTTGTTAAGTTAAAAGTTTATTGATATGAATTATAAATTTTTATGTGTTACATTTTTTATGTATTTAATCAATTATTAATTTATTTATTCGTTAGAAGTCAACACCAATATAGTTTATTTAACACTATTAACTCCTTAACTTTAAGCTTAAGTCGGTGTTTATGGTGGAGGTGGTTTATTTTGCTCATTGATTCACTTATTGTTTTCTGGGAATGGATAATTAGTTCTTAAATTGTAGTTAACAGTTAATTGTACAACATAGGAGAGTGATTTTTTAGAATTATTATCATTATTATTTTTATTTTTATCCAAAATTCTAGTTTTATAATTTTTGTTCTCATAAGTCATATCAACTATCAAAATGTTTTCACCAAGTTCTAGCGAGAGAGATATAAGAGTCCCAGTTGCATCAACGGAATCATGATTCTCTCCTGTCCTTTTTTTTTCTTTATCTTTTAAGTAGATGTTAACACTTTAAGCATAAAAAAATATACATGGTCAAGATTTATTGATTTCTTTTTTTCTTATATGCAAGTAAATGTTTCATTTATACTTGTTAAAAAAATATGGAAAAGAAAAGGTAAAGAGAGGATCCTAACTCCAACCAACAACACCAGAGACTTGCAATTAGACTTGAAACATTGCCAGTTGGTTGATTGATCAAGTTCCTCCTCCCCATTTAAGCTTCTCACTTTTCAATGAAACTACAATCTTCTTAACATCTAGCATGAAACAAGAGGACTGAAAAGATGAAAACAAAGTAAAAACCCCAAAATAGAACCATGAGTAAGTACTGTGATTGATAAAACAAAAGCCTTCAATAATGACTGAGATTAGTGAACAAGAGTCTATTACACAAGCTATTTGCTAAATACATATACCAACAAATATGATGCAGTAAATAACTACAGAGGCTCATCATATTTATATCTTAGGCAGTACAAACTGGCACAGCTTCTCTCAAAAAAGAACTATAGGTTGAAGCCTCTTTTAATAAATCTCTGTTGACAAATTTGCCTGCAAAACAAACCAAAGCAAAAGAGAAATTATCAAATTGGTCGAAAAGAAATTAGAAACTCAATAAAAATTATAGGATACAGAAGAACAACAAACAATTTATGGCCTCTGCTCAACTTTCACCACACTCTCTTCTGCTGTATGAGAAACCATGCGCACACACCCTATCAGTAGTATATAACACTTACTTCATGCAAACGATCACAACCAAAAAAAAATGTATTAAACATACCACTACAAAGGAATGGAGTTGCAGAGACCGACTTAGACTAGCACAACAAGATAACATAACCAATTCTTTGCAGCAACGTTTTTCATCATGGTTTTGACCTCAGATAACCCATCTGATCAACAAGGTCTTGCAAGTCCTCATTCCAATCAATTGGATTTGCAACTAGATCCTCCACTTCCACATCAACTTCTGATTCAACAAGGTCTTGCAAGTCTTCACTCCAATCAATAGGATTTGCAACTAGATCCTCCACTTCCACATCAACTTCTGATTCATTGCCTATCAAAACTTCTTCTGGATTGTCACAAATCAGGTCTTCGTTTAATAAATCCTCCCAGATGGTCTCAGTAGCAATACCCAAATTCCCACCTCTTGTTCTCCGTATTGAACTGGCACTCGGGTCACTAATGTCACTGCTTGATTCTTTGTCCAAGACAGAACATAATAAAGTCTCCATCTCAGTCTCCACAGTTGCCGATTCATCTTGATCTTTGATTGTGTAATCCGCAGCTTGACCACTTTCGAGTCCAATAGGAACCACAGGAATCACTTGTTCTTGTAAATTCTCCAAGCTAGGACTGGCAGTCAGTCTTCGCTTTTTCCCAATTTTAATACCTCCCATTTCTCTTCTTTTAGCATTCCTTAGTGCAAATTGCTGAACAAGAGATGGGTTATTGAGTAATTTTGCAAGGAATGTCATTAGTTGCTGTTGTTTCCTTTCTGTGCTACCTAACCTTTCTTCCATTGCACTAATCTGGTCTCTTGATAGCTGCTGCTGTTGCCTTAGCTTAACAATTTCTGTCATTAACACAGTACGGTCTCTCGATAATCTCTCAAGCTCACCTTCCAATCCATATTGTCCCAATTCAACACAAGCTCCTCCTTCTTGCTGCGTAGCATGTGATTGTGATACATGTCTTCTCCTCTTGATTGTTTTCAGTAGATGCTTCTTACCCCCCAAGAATCCTTCATTTGCAAATTCCCATCTATCAGGATCAACCTTTCTAAAACCCTGCATCAAGTTGCAAATTTTGAAAATTATTATAACCAACAAGATTCTCAGTAAAATGAGTATTTTATACTACATAGTAATCCATAATTCAATATATTAGCTACTAAAATAAGGTAAGAAAAATATCAAATCCACACAGAAATTCGATTGACCACATACTAGTACAACAGAGACAAATTGATTAACTATACCGTAAATGATTTCAAATAAGAGAAAATCAACATAACATCAAAGCCATAGATTGCTGTTACTCGTAAGTCATAAGAATCATAGCAAGTTAAGTACCCACATATAATAGTGAAATTTTCTAAATCCATGAACCCAGAAAACAAAAGATAAATATAAGAAAACATGATTGTCACTCCAAGCTCCAATTAAACATTACAAATCGTCATAACAAGAATGATTAGTTTAAGATAAACCAGTTAAGTTTCCAAGAGCATTGATCACGACCGGATTTGACTAAATGAAAAAGAAATCAAATACCAAATTCAGTAATTTACTGTGTACTTACATAAGTGTTGAGCTGTCGAATGAAGCTAGAAAAGTTTCCATGCTTGAAGTACCTAGGAAGCAGTGTGGTGGATAAGCGGTGAGAATCCCAGACAACGAAGCTGTTGCGAGCTCTGCTCCATGAAACAATCGAATCCGTTGATGGGTCCTCCACCATTTCGAACGTCTTCGTCAGAAATGGAGGCGGACCCACTTCGTGAAGTCCCTCTATGGGCTGTGGTGAAAGGTTTGAAGATGATGATGATGATGGAGAAGCACCAGCATTTGTCACCGTACATGTCACAGTCTCTTCTTCTTTCACTATCACTTCCTCCATAGCTAACTTTACAACAATAACGACTTAATCAGGAATGAGGAATCTATAACTTGGCTTTGGGTTGTGAATATGTGATGTTTGATTTTCTTTAGTGAGCCAAAAGAAAAGTGATAGTGCTGTTGTCAGAGCTTGTAGACTGGAAGAGAGAGAATGTGAGATTATATAGGGGAATGGAGAAGAAAGTTCTAGAGTTCAAAGAAGCTTCTGCCATTTGGCACCCAGCTAGGGGTCCGAGTTCTAGAATGTTCCTAATACTTGCTTTTTTGGGTTGAGAGGAAGGAAGGTTTATTATGGGCTGTTGATAGCGGATTGGATCACTTGCTCATAAAGTTGATTTGACGGTCGATAATGCAACTTTATCTTCAGCTGGGGTATGGGCTGGTCTGGACTTGTCTGGACTAGGACTAAATATTGGGTGCAGCGGGATGCACCATGTATCCCCACCTAGATGTTGCCACATCAGTAGCTACTGACATGGCAACATTTAAGTGGGACTGACGTGGCAATATCTAGGTGGGGATACATGGTGCATCGGATGCATCCAAGTTCTTCTCCTAGACTAGAACTCTGATCTCTGGATAACATTTTTTTTTTATATAAAAAAAAAAAATCTTGCTATGCCATCATTAATTCATTACAAATTAAAAATTAATATTTGACTCTTATATATATATAAATGGTACATCATCTTAATTAATTTAATGAATAGAAATTATGTTATTTTATCTAACACTTGTTTGGTTTAATGAAATATGTGGATTTTACCAATCATGTGTTGGTGTGAGTGGTTCGGCGCTCTCATCCCTTAAGCAAGGTCATGATTTGAACTCCCATTGTGAACGGAGCTACACATAGTGGGAGCATTTTACCCCTTAGTGGGCCAACCCGGTGCGAGTTCGGATTAGTCGGGGTGTGGTCTGGGCTGATTGCACCGTATGGTGGATCCGTCCCACCCGGAAACCGGATGGTGTAAACCAAAAAAAAAATATGTGAATTTTTTTTTTTACAAAAAAATAACATTTTATTTATAAAAAAAATAAATTGTTAAAAATAACAATATAAAGTAGGGAAAATTGCACAAACTTACCATAACGTTTCCCATTATAGCATAATATTCAACTAATGCCTTTAATTGCACAAACAACCCCTCTTGTTAGTTAACTTTGGTTAAAAATAACCATTGACCATGATTTTTTTTTTTAAAGCCCAAAATTGCCCCTGCACTTTATTACAAAAAAAAAAATCTTAATTGCCCTTTATTTAAAACATTATTTACTTTAAATTATTAGAATATAAAAAATAAATACTAAATATAATCCTCTTTAAATTAAAAAAATTCAAAAATAATATATTAAAAACAAAACAATTTAAGAAAACGTTATTTTGAGAAAATACAATTTAATAATATATTAAAAAAAAAGCAAAAAAAAAAAAAAGTTATTTTGAGAAAATATAATTTAAAATTATGCAAGTCCAATATGAATAGTGGTAATGTGTTACATATTTTTGAAATTTAAAACATATTTTTTATTTATTTAAAAATGATTATGTTTAGTATTTTTTTTTTTGAATCAAAATATAATGCGTAATTTATATTGAGTCAAATTATTTTGTCTTATAGAGATGAACATTGAACAAATTGTCGGTGCTACTGTATTTTATTATGACAAATGATTATATTTTTACTTCAAACTCTTGATGATTTTATTTATATTTGTGTTTAGAATACTAAACATAAGCCTTTTTAAATAAAAAAAATTCAAAAATAATATAATAAAAACAAAAAAAATTCAAAAATATGTAACACATTACCACTATTCATATTGGACTTGCATAATTTTAAATTATATTTTCTCAAAATAACGTTTTCTTAAATTGTTTTGTTTTTAATATATTATTTTTGAATTTTTTTTATTTAAAAAGGATTATGTTTAGTGTTTAATTTTTATATTCTAATAATTTAAAGTAGATAATGTTTTAAACAAAGGGCAATTAAGATTTTTTTTTTTAAATAAAGTGCATGGGCAATTTTGGGCTTTCAAAAAAAAATCATGGTCAATGGTTATTTTTAACCAAAGTTGACTAACAGAAGGGGTTATTTTTGCAATTAAAGGCATTAGTTGAATATTATGCCATAATGGGAAACGTTATGGTAAGTTTGTGCAATTTTCCCTATAAAGTATTGGGCCGTGGCTCATAACCTTTATCCAAGTAAGTATCATGTGGATATATTTATCTCTTGTTTGGATGTTCAAATGAAAAGAAAATAAAAGGATAAGGAGGGAAAGAGAGAGAATGTCTTCTTCTTGTCTCACCCAATTTAGTTTCTCTCCAAAATTTGACGAAAAATGAGAGAAATGAATTAAAAGTTAATGTTTTTTTTCAATATTTCAAAACTAACTCTATTAATATTGCATTTTTTTCATTTCCTTTCATTTATTTTCCTTTCTATTAATAATCATCCAAACAACAATCACTAAAAACATTATCTTTTCCTCTCCTTTTCCACTCATTTCCTTTTTACTTATCATTTCCTTTAATTTCTATTCCATAAATCCAAACATAGTGTAATTTTAATATATTATTATTAATTAGTATTATGATTTTCCACATGTTTTTTTTCATGAAAATATACCAAATTAAAAGAAAGAAAAAAAATATAAATTGACCTTAATATCGTGTGTTAGACAAATCTTTGGTATTTTCTTTTTTTAGCAATGTTAAACCATGCACATTTTTGAATCCTCAATTGAAAATTGAAGACGTTACTGAACGCATCCTAAGTTTTTCCAATTACACATTGATTTTTTTCTTTTCCAATTTTAATTGCAATTTTCCTTTTTTCAAATAAATAAATAAATTTTTTTTTTTTGACAGACCTCCATCCGAGGCTCCAATTTTTTTAAATTCTAAAAAATAATTTAAAATAAAATAGAGGAGCATTTTTTGTCATTTGCCAATCATAGAATATATATTCTATGATTGGCAAATGACAAAAAATCATATTTATTTTTATTTTTTTTATAAATTCTATAAAAATAGAAAATCATATTTATTTTTTTTATAACATATTATTATTATTATTATACTATTTTAGCCATTTCCCTCTATATATTTTTTTCTAGGGAAAATTATTAGTGTTCTAGTAAACGCTAGACGCTAGTCAAGCGGCAGACCAGCGCCTAGCGCTATGGCGGTCTAGACGATGCCTAGGCAGATTCCTAGACAGTCAATTTTTTTTAATTTTTTTTTTCCTACCTATAAAATCAATAATAATAACATAATATTTCATAATTTCATAATTATTTATTTTCAAATTTCATGAAATATTATTAAAAACTTTTTTTTATAAAAAACATTTAAATATATACATATTCGGTGCACTAAACTCCTCCCTAAGAGCATCCACAATGGTGCCACCACTATTCAAGACCCATTTATTGCCACATCACCAAAAATGGCTCTTGAATAGTTAAAAATGGGTCTTCTCATTTGGGTCCTATTTATTTGGGTTTCATTTTCCCACAATGGTGTTCAATTGAAAAAGTAAAAGTGGATCCACTTTTTTAACTTTTTTCCAAACAATCATTACTCTTCTTTAAAATATTATATATATATATATATATATTCAATAATTATTTAACAAATTATGATTAATTTAAAATAATTTTTTCACAACCGAATTTCATCAACAATAAAAATAAATATTTAAAACAAAATATTGTACAAGATTAGACATGGCACCGGTTTCAGTTCGGTTGGGTTCCGGTCCGGTTTCGGTTCCGATGGTTCTGTTTCTGTTTCTGTTTCTGTTTCTATTTCGGTTTCGGTTTCGGTTTCGGTTTCGGTTTCGGTTTCAATTCCGGTTCCGGTTCTGATTACCATTTGGATTTTGATTCTGGTTCTGGTTCCGGTTCCGATTTTGATTTCGGCTTCGGCTTCAGCTTCGGTTTCAAATTTCTGTTTCGGTTTCGGTTTCGGTTTCGGCTTCGGCTTCGATGGTTCGGTTTCAATTTCGGCTTCGATGGTTCGGTTTCGGTTTCGGTTTCGATTTCTATTTCGATTTCGGTTTCGATGGTGGTTTTGGTTTTGGTTTCGGTTTCGGTTTTGGTTTCGGTTTCGGTTTCGGATTCGATTTCGGATTCGGTTTCGGTTTCGATTTCGATTTCGATTTCAGTTTTGGTTTCGGACAAGGAATAAAATTCGGTATCGGTATCGGTATCGATATCGGACTTTTAAATTTATGGATATATCAGGGATATTATCGATATCGGTGGATATTCGGTAAAAAATTTAAAAAAGGATTTGCTACTGTAGCTCCACGATCTACACCAATTTCTTCTCTATCGGTGGATATATCGGTTCTTGTTTCGATATCGGTCCCTCCAAAATATGGATATATCGGTGGATATATCGGTGGATATGTCGATTTTAAGTTCCTTGGTTTCGGATTCGATTTCGATTTCGGTTTCGGTTCTAGACCTTCAAAAAATTAATGTTTTCATTTAAATAATTTTAATTTCATTGAACTAAAATTTTATAATTGAAATTAAATTTATTTATAATTTTTTCATTATATATATAATTATTGAAGTTAATAATAATATATTTAAATTTAATTAATTGAAATATATATATATTAAATTTATTTATATTTTTTCATTAACAATAAAAATAAATAATTAAAACAAAATATTGTCTACGATTAGACATGGCGTCGGTTCCGGTTCCGGTTCCTGCTCCGGTTCGAAAGTGGTGGTTTCGAAACCGAAACCGAAACCGAAACCGAAACTGAAACCGAAACCGAAACCGAAACCGAAACCGAAACCGAAACCGAAATCAGAACCTCCCTCGGAGAGATTCCGGTTCCTCGGTTCCGGTTCGGTTCGGTTCTGTTCAGTTCGGTTCTGGATGTTTTGACTGTTCGGTTTCGGTTTCAGTTCCAGACTGGTTTTGAAACCGAACCTTCAAAACCGGTTTTGGTTCCGGTTTTGAAGGTTCGGTTTTGATTCCGGTTTTGAAGGTTTGGTTCCGATTCCAAACCTTAAAAAAATTAATGTTTTCATTTAAATTATTTTAATTTCATTGAACTAAAATTTTATAATTGAAATTAAATTTATTTATATTTTTTTCATTATATATATAATTATTGAAGTTAATAATAATATATTTAAATTTAAATAATTGAAATATATATATATATATATATTAAATTTATTTATATTTTTTCATTATATATAATTATTAAAATTAATGGTTATATATTTTAATTTAAATTATATAAATAAATAAATAAATATATATATATATATATATTTAGGGGTCCAACCTAATGATTGAGAAGTGTTGGGAACCCAACCCAATCATTGGGCAAGACCCAAATTGAGTTCCAAATGTGGAACCCAATTTAGGTCTACTTGGGTGGAGCCCACAAGTGGGTCTCCTTTTTTGGACCTCCATTTTCACCATTGTGGATACACTAGACCCAAATAAAAGTGGGTCTCTACAAATGGGTCTCTTTTTATCCACCATTGTGGATGCTCTAAAGGACCTTCTAGTTTTTAATATAATAAAATAAATATGTGGTGTGTACAAAGCCACAAAGGTTGGTGGGTTGGTCTAATTTCAGACCACATCTCTCATTTGAAAGACAGTTTGTCTTTTTCAGACCTCATCTCTCTCACTTTCTCCTTCCTCCTTCCTGATTCTTCTTGTTTCTTCTACTTTGCTTCACACCAGAAATCTAAAATCGCTAATCCATTTCCATCGCCATCACGTTTGACTCACTGATTCTTCTCCTTCTTGAGCAATTAAAAATCTAAAACTAAACAAAGTAATAATTAACAAACCCTAGACGGCGGCGAAGAACGGCGCGGTGACGACGAACGGGGACGGAGGCTGCTTCTGACAATTGGCGGCAACTTGTCGAACCTGGTTTGGTCGACGACTAAGACAGTGAGACTTGAGAGAAGAGAGAAGAGATTCGAAGTCGATTTGAGATGGTTTTGCGATTGAAAGGAGCCAAGGCAGAGTCAACGGCTTTGACTCCGCCCAGACCCGATTAATCGGCCTAAACTGAACAAGTCGCCCGGTTTTTTTTGTGTCTTCCAAAAAATGTTGACTAACCATTGACCGTTGACTTTTCCATTGACCGATTTTTTTGGCCGATTTTGGCAAATTTGGGACGATCAACCACCGCAAAACGTTTAGGCGGCCACCTATACCATATTTTCGAACAATGAAAATTACACAAACTTCCCATGAGGTTATGCAATATTGTATTCAGCGGCAACTTTTACCAAAATGACATAAATATCCTTTTGACCGTGTTAACCATCCTCTTTATTAACGTTACAAGGGTAAAATGGTATTTTAGGTGAGTATCAAGCAATAAAATGACTGAAATGACATCACTATAGTGACAGATTTAAAATATATTAATTTAAAAAGGACTAATTGCACAAACGTCCCCTGCATTTAAGCATAATTGCATGTATATGGAATTCTGACCCATAATTGCACAAACATCCCCTTTAATTAGTTGACTTCGCTAAATCTAACCATTGACCACAATTTTAACCAAAAAATGACTAAAGTGCCTCTAGTTACCTATTTTATAATTAATTATATATATACTCTTTTTTTTTGACAATTTATATATATACTTAAAAAAATAATTATATATATACTTAAAAAAATAATTATATATATATATTTTAAAAAATAATTATATATATACTTAAAAATAATAATTATTTATTTATTTAAAAAAATGGATTATAAAAATTGTTAAATAAATAAATTAAGTATTGTATAAAATTATTATTTTAAGTATATATATAAATTGTCAAAAAAAAATAAAGTATATATATAATTAATAATAAAATAGGTAACTAGGGGCATTTTAGTCATTTTTTGGTTAAAATTGTGGACAATGGTTAGATTTAACGAAGTCAACTAATTACAGGGGATGTTTGTACAATTATGGATAACAATTCCATATACATGCAATTATACCTAAACTCAGGGGACGTTTGTGCAATTAGTCCATTTAAAAAACATGTACATCAAGTGTGCATTGATTTGATTGAATAAAATATATCAATTAAAAATTAAAAAGCTACCTAGAAATCTTCCCATACATTAATTGCACCTTCCGAAAAACATACATGGGCACCAAATGCTACAGCCAGCAACAATACACTCATAATTCTCTCAATTTATTCCCAAAAAATAAGCCTAAACTCAATACCTTATATTTCTCTCAACCCATCAACTCTTCACTATTTTTACCCATACACCTTCCATTTTATGTTAAGCACCCATTTGTATCCTCTTTAGCACATTATTTTAATTTATTAATGCATTTCAGTTAATTATATATATATATATATATATAATTTCGATGGTTTTGATTTATTTATTTTTTTGAAACATCAATGGCTTTGATTTTGAATTCTAACATTCTTAACCTTTGGTATGAATTATCCATAACTACAAAATAATTGGATTATCCAAAAGGAAACAATTTTTCCTTCGTTGCAAAAGCAAAAACCAAATGATACCAACGGTGTAAATTGTATTGGATAGTGATAAAATTTTTAAGGACTAATTGCATAAACGTCCCTAAGTTTAGGCATAATTGTATGTATATGGAATTTTTACCCATAATTGTACAAACATCCCCTGTAATTAGTTGACTTCGTTAAATCTAACCATTGACCACAATTTTAACCAAAAAATGACTAAAGTGTCCCTAGTTACCTATTTTATAATTAATTATATATATACTCTTTTTTTTGACAATTTATATATACACTTAAAAAAACAATTATATATATACTTAAAAAAATAATTATATATATATTGTTTTAAAAATAATTATATATATACTTAAAAATAATAATTATATATAATAATTTATTTATTTATTTAAAAAAATGGATTATAAAAATGTAAAAAATGGATTATAAAAATTGTTAAATAAATAAATTAAGTATTGTATAAAATTATTATTTTAAGAGTATATATAAATTGTCAAAAAAATAAAGTATATATAATTAATAATAAAATAGGTAACCAGGGGCACTTTAGTCATTTTTTGGGTAAAATTGTGGACAATGGTTAAATTTAACAAAGTCAACTAATTACAGGGGATGTTTGTACAATTATGGGTAAAAATTCCATATATATGTAATTATACCTAAACTCAGGGGACGTTTGTGCAATTAGTCCAATTTTTAAAATTGTTAAGGATAATTTGGTCAAATCATCGACCTTAAGTACATGGAAGTTGGATATATATTTTATTTTATTTCTTCATGATTTACCTGTCACATCACCTTATTTTAATTTCTAATTTGTCACGTCAATAAACATCAGATTTTGTCTTTTATAAGGTTATTTTAGTCATTTCCCTTGTAACGTTAAAATGGACGTTAATAAAAATGACGGTCAACGCAGTTAAAGGGATGTTTGTATCATTTTAGTAAAAGTTGCCGCTTAGTGCAATATTACATAACCTCACGAGAATTTGTGCAATTTTCCTTTTTTTCCTATTGTGAGACTGAAATGGCATTAGAAAAGGGAAAACTTTAAAAGTAACCATAAAATTAGTGAGTTTATTGTTTTTACCTAAGATTAGTATTTTTATTGTTTCTATCAAAATATCCACTTTTTGGATAAAATTACCCCTCTTTATATATTTTTTTAATCTATTTTCTTTTTTATTTTCTTCTTCTTCTTCCCAGAAAAAAAGATACTTTTTTCTCTATTATTTTTCTTCTTCTTCTTCTTCTTCTTCCCATACCTCCTTCTTCTTCTTCTTCTTCCTGGATGTGTTTAATTTTGTTAGACTTGGTGTGTTTAATTTGGTATTGCCTTGGTATGTTTAATTGAGTTGTCTTGGTGTGTTTAATTGGTCTACAATGGTGTGTTTAATTGAGTTGCCCTGATGTGTTTAATTGATTTACACCTGGTGTGTTTAATTGATTTACACCTTGTGTGTTTAATTAGTCTGGTGTGTTTAATTGATTTACACCTAGTGTGTTTAATTAGTCTGGGGTGTTTAATTGATTTACACTTGGTATGTTTAATTAGTCGGCCTTAGTGTGTTTAATTGGGTTGTCATGGTGTGTTTAATTGATAGCCTGGTGTGTTTAATTGATAGCCTGATGTGTTTAAAGAAATCTGGAAAAATTTCTAGATTTCAATAGATTTGGAAATTTTCCAGATTTCCTCATACAAAAAAAAATTAAAAAATCTTTAAGACAATGGATGATGGATCTCTAGTAAATGTTATTTTTTTAGGAAGGAATTTTTGTTTCAATGGAAATTGAACAAAACGAAATCTGGAAATTTTGTTTGAAAAAAACCAAATATGAAATTTTTTGTTTAAAAAAATAAAATCTGAAAATTTTGTTTAACAAAACAAACAAAACACAACTCCCACCATTCATAAAAACAACAATCACCCTCAAATCTAGAAATTGAACAAAACGAAATTAGAATAAATTTTAAACAAAATGAAATATGGAAATTTTGTTTGAAAAAAACCAAATTTGAATTAAAAAAATATATATATGATTTTTTTTTTTTTTTACAAAACCCAAACCCAAACCCAAACACAACTCCCACCATTCATAAAACACAACAACCATCCTCAAATCCAACCACAACCACCAGTGGCCAAACAAAACCCAAACTTGAGAGAAAGAGAAGACGGAAAGAAGAGAGGAGAGAAAGAGAAGACGAAGGAGAGAAGACATGAGAGAGAAAGAGAGGAGAGAAAGAGAGAAGATAGAGGAGAGAGAGAGGAAGAGAAAAAGAATTTGATGAGAGGAGAGAGAGGAGAGGAAATATAATCAAAAATTAAGAGGGGTATTTAGGTCTTCACAGCCAAACATTAGCTAGAAACAATAAAAACACTAATGTTGGGTAAAAACAATAAGGGCGCGTTTGGTATCGTTTTTAAAATGGTGTTTTTGAAAACTTTTATTAAAAATGGAAATCATGTTTTTAAAATGATGTTTTTAAAATTGTAATGTGTTTGGTAGTATTTCTTAAAAGTAGTTTTTTGAAACGGAAAACGATATAAAAGTGTTTGGTTGCTGTTTTTAAAATGAGTGAAATAGTTGTTTGGAGGGAAAATTTAAGGTTTATTTTGAAAATTTGTTTTGAAAACAATAAAAAGTTGTTTTTAACTTTTTAGTTATAACATTTAAAAAGTTGTTTTTTGTTTTCAAAAACAGTTTTGTAAAATGTTCAACCAAACAACATTTAGTTGTTTTTTGTTTTTAAAACAAAAAACAGTTTATAAAAACATATCCAAACACAGCCTAAACCTTCTAATTTTTTAACTAAAAAAAGGTATTTCCTCCATTAGAAAAATACACACTAATGGCCAAATGGGTATCTTTTTGGCAAAGCAAATATCATAAACAAACAAAAAAGTCAAGTACCCTATAATATGCCTTCTGAGTGAACCACCAACAGCTTTAAAAAGACATGGAAACTATTTCCAACAACTGGAATTAAACCTTCTCTCACATTCATAGTTCATACAAACAAACATGGTCTTACTACTGGATGATATTTTTCACAATTTTTTGATGAAAATGGAGTGGCTTTTTACAGGTTATAGGACAGAATCGATGATCTTCACATTAATAGGTATAATAGCAGGAGTAGTGAGCTACCTATATGGGCCATACTGGGGTGTTAGAAAGGTTCCTGGCCCACCAATAGTCCCACTCCTAGGACACATACCCTTGATGGCAAAGTACGGCCCTGATGTCTTCTCAATTCTTGCCAATAGATATGGCCCTATTTTCAGGTCTCTTCTTCTCCCACTTGTTCTTTTTGTGATATTCAGATTCTATTGTCAATGATTTTGTTAGATATATAATTTGGGTGAACGTGAAGCAGGTTTCATATGGGTAGACAAGCAATGATAATTGTAGCCGATCCAGAACTTTGCAGAGAAGTTGGAATAAAGAAATTTAAAGACATTCCAAACAGAAGCATGCCTTCTCCCATTGCAGCTTCTCCTCTCCATCAGAAGGGTCTTTTCTTCACCAGGTATGCAACCAACTATGCATTTCAAATCTTATTTGAAAATTCTCATTTTAAATCGTTAGAAACTATCAAACCTAAAAGCTTAAGCCGATAGCATTAATCACTCTAAGAGTGTTGGTTTGGCTTCTCTACTGACCAAAAGAGTTTTTAAGATTTTTTTGGTTGTTTGACAAAACTTAAGAACTTTTTTTTTTTTTTTACATTAAAAATAACCCAATTGTCTTATAAATTTTATATATTCTATCATATACCTTTCTCATTACAAACACATTGTCGGGATATACTAAGTATATTACTAGACAATCTATTTACTTAAAACGCTTTTTAAATTGAATACCTAACAATATACAACTTTTTGTTAAAAGCTCACTCAATAAAACTTTTATTAATAAAAAATCTATTTCAAAAGTTTTATTTGAAAAGTCATACCAAACACACCCTAATACTTCCCTCACGTGCCAAGTCGACGGGCTTGACAATAGTATTTAAGCCCTTTGCCATATCGGCGGGCTTGACACGTGGACCAAGCCCAAATTGAGATGTAGATATAGAAAAAATACAGAAACATATACATGTGAAGGTACTCAAACCTGAACTTATAACATGTTAATAATTATCAAACCCAAAAACTTAAACCGACAAGAAATTGCCAAACAATTGTATTTAAGCACTTTGATACAACAAGCGAGATTGATAAATTCTCGTGTTAATAAAATACAGTATAACAGTAGCTACTAGCTAGTTACATTTTGATTGCTGATAGGATTATTCTCTAGCCCTTTGTAATATTTTGGAAGCAGTTGTTTGTTTGTGTGTCTAGTACAAGTTATAGCTAAAAGGGTTGGTGAATTTTTTGGTTTCAGGGATGCGAGATGGTCGACAATGCGGAACACAATATTGTCAATGTACCAACCATCTCACTTGGCAAGTCTAGTGCCCACTATGCAATCATTCATTGAGTCTGCAACTCACAATCTTGAATCCTCTAAACAAGACATTACTTTCTCCGACCTTTCTCTCAGAATGGCCACAGATGTTATTGGACAAGCTGCCTTTGGTGTCAACTTTGGCCTCTCTAAACCAAAATCAGTCACTGATACAATTGACAGTGATACTAATAACCAAGATAATGGAAATGAAGTTTCAGATTTTATCAAGCAACACATCTTTTCCACTACTCAACTTAAAATGGATTTATCAGGCTCTCTCTCCATCATACTAGGCCTACTTGTCCCTGTACTTCAAGAGCCATTTAGGCAGATTCTTAAGAGAATACCTGGAACTATGGATTGGAAAGTTGACAGAACTAACAAGAAATTGGGTCATCAGCTTGATGAAATTGTTTCGAAAAGAATGAAAGAGACGAAAACTGATTCCAAGGACTTCCTGTCACTTATATTGAAGGCAAGGGAATCAGAGACACAAGTGTCGAAGAATGTGTTTACTCCGGACTACATTAGTGCAACTGCTTATGAGCATCTACTTGCTGGATCAGCAACAACTGCTTTTACATTGTCTTCAGTTGTCTATTTAGTTTCTAAACATCCTGAAGTTGAGAAGGAGTTGCTTGCAGAGATTGATGGGTTCGGTCCACATGATCAGATGCCAACAGCTCATGATCTTCAACACAAATTCCCCTATCTTGATCAGGCATGTTTGATTTTCGACTTCTAAATATGGCTTAATTGTATCATTTCACAGGCATGACCAACAAACTAATGGAACTCCATATATGATAATTGTTTGATTGCAGGTGATCAAAGAAAGCATGAGATTTTATTTTGTATCCCCATTAATTGCTAGAGAAACATCAACAGAAGTGGAGATAGGAGGTTATCTTCTCCCAAAGGTACTATTATCATGTATACACAAATGTTGGAAGCACCAATAATGTATGTAAATGCTTACTATGTTAGATTTAACTTTTGGATAAGCAGGGCACATGGATCTGGTTAGCACCTGGAGTTCCAGCAAAAGATCCAAAGCATTTTCCGGAGCCAGACAAGTTCAAGCCAGAGAGGTTTGATCCAAACTGCGATGAAGAGAAGCAAAGGCATCCGTATGCTTTCATACCCTTTGGAATCGGGCCTCGAGCATGCATTGGCCAGAAGTTCTCCTTGCAAGAAATAAAGGTGTCACTGATACATTTGTACAGGAAATATGTATTTAGACACTCCCCCAACATGGAAAAACCTTTGGAACTTGAATTTGGCATAGTTCTCAGCTTCAAGAAGGGTGTAAAGCTTAATGTCATCAACCGAGGTTGACATTAGCTTGACTCAAGCTTTTAATGGATTCAATAAATGTTTAATACAATTTGGTCTGAGGAATTTCATTGAACCATCTTACTTTATCAAGCATTTCTACACCAGGGAAGATTCTCTGATGTGCTCTACAGTCAAAATTCACCGGGATACTGTCCTGGAGAGCCAGGAATTTTCAGCATTAACATGATTTCTGGAAAATTTGACAAAACCTGAGTATGAACTGATGACCTTTTCGATGGATTAATACGTAACAGGTAACAGCCAAGTTTATAGCAAAAGTAAAGAAGAATTTAATTCCAACACAAAATGAAATATTTTACAAAATAAATTACCCTCTAATCTTATCCCAAGGACTTGTTGGGATGCTTCAACAAAGCTTAGTTACAGAAAAAACTTAATACACAAGTCTCAATAACAGAGAACAACAACAAGCTGTTGAACTACTACTCAGAAAAACATAAAATTAAGACATTTAATCATACAAACAATCCCCTCTCTCAATTTGTTTGATTGAGCTCTTATCCAATCGGGTTGGCTGGTAAAATGGCTTAGACAAATTGATCGAAGAGGGATCAGAACCAGCACTGCTTTTTGAATCCCCATTAGAGAATGCTGCTGATCTTTTCAGGAACTGGAATTCATCCATGGATTGCCTCTGGATTCTGAGAGATAAATTATTGGTTGTTCTCTGCTTTGCCTTAGTTGACTCGGTCAGATTCATATAGTTAGGCCTGCAATTACCACTCTCCTCAGTTCTATCCGAAGCCAAAAGAGTATTTCCAGACACAGGAGTTGTAGAAGTGCATATTGAAGATGAAGCTGAACTCTCATCATAGCGAAAGTCAGAACTTGGGCTCGAAGACACGCGTGTAACTTGCCCCATATGGGGAGGTTTTGCAGAAATCCTCGTGGTGATGTTGTTCTTTTTAATCTTTACCGAATATGGTTCCGAAGATTTTGAACGCGCACCACCTACAAGAGTATCTGTACAACTCTTCAAGGGTGTAATATTCTCGGAGGGATCATCAGCATTTGATTGTTCCATCAATCTAGTCTCCCATGGCTTGGCTGCCATCCAACGTTCTAGCCAACTCCATCCCCAGCTGTTCTTGTCAAAATCATTGTTCTTGAGTGAGCCATTTGTAAGGCTATTTGAGTTGGGGTTTGATCTCCATTGCTGGAAAACAAGAAATCAATCTCTTTGTTAATAATCTTTGTCGAGGTGAAAGAGAATTGCACTTAAATTCAGCAATTTTAATTTATGTTAATACCTTTTGAGCAAGAGAGTATGCAATAGCTCTTTCTCTCTTGAAGGCACCTTCTTGCCTCATTTGAATTTTTGTCTTAATATCTTGAAGTGTTCCCTTACTATCACACCACCCTTCCTGAAAATTTAAAACATTCCCAATTTACTTCTACAAAAAACAAAGTAAATTTGATAAACAAAAGATCTCAATTGTGAGGGGTACCTCAGCTTCTTTTAAGATATCAGCTTCAGTACGACGTGCATCAAGCATATCCTGCACAGCCAGCCCCTCTGCTGACATTCGTACACGACGTGCCCTCACTCGTGCCTGAACTCGAACAAGAGCCTGCATGCACCTTAGTGTCACAGCTGCCTGCTTTCTCACTTGTCGACCGCGAACCAGAGCCTGAAGCCTCACAATTCCTTTCAGAGCTCTTAAAGCTCTTCTTGCCTACAATTATGAACCAAACCTCACAAATGTTAAACCTATATACTAACAAGCACACTTAAGGACTCAATTAATAGGAGCTAATATCTCTTTGAAGGATTGATTTGTTGACTGTGAAGTATGGATAGAGTAGTTACACTACTAAATATCCTACTAATAGAGCACAATATAAATTGCGAACTGAAATCCATACATCAAAATGTAGTGGGTAATTGTTTTTGCAGATCTATCTATAACCTTATAGAATATTCAAGACAAAAGAAAATAGCAGTTACCAGGAAGGCACGAAAAGCAGTTTGGATACGGATAGCAGCCCATTCTTGTCTGACAACTTTGAAATCTTTAGGAGGAGCTCGAACCACTTTGGCCATTGCAGCTGTAAATGCATCAGACCCCTCTGATGCTGCTTTGTTGTTTCCTTTGAAGCCCTTCCATGACGACCCCAAATCCCCAGAAGAGCTTCTCCACAGCTTCCATTTCTTGCTCTTATTGTTGTTACTCACTCTTTCCTATAACAGAGGAAAAAAAAATTTGAGTGTTAAATAAGTAAAATCAAGAACTTGTTGAAGGAACTTCAAGACCATGTAGCTTACTGGGTCCTCCTTTTCTGGCTTTTTGAGACTTATAAGAGATTTTATCCATTTTCCTCCTGAAGCACCCATTTTTATCTTCTTAGAGTAAACAAATAAGATATAGTTTTGATTGATTCTCTTCAATGTAAACAAGATCAAAGAACAAACTTTCTCATAAAAGAGAACCTGAGGTCCCCCCCTGTAATGGTAAAAACAGAACAATGTGAAGAAACAGAACTTGTAAGAGCTCAAAGACCGTGAAACAAGCAACAGATATCTGAGAGAGAGAAAAAGAGATTCAAAGAACAAAGCTTGAAAAACCAGAAAGAGATTCAAAGATGTATAAACGAAGAAAGAAAGAAAGAGTAAAACTTTGAAACCAATTAAATGATAAAAAAATGATGAAACCGAGAGAGAGAGAGAGAGAGAGAAGTGGGGGGTTATTTTTAGTTGGTTAGTGGGTTACATCATAGATGGTCCAATAAACCGTTCGATGGAAGATGATATTTGAAATTCAAACACAAACAACAAAGAAGACGAGGGCTCGTCCCTCCCGCTCGATTCCTTAGAATGACTCTGTGATTCTTTTGTCCCTATAATTTGCACAAAATTACAGAAGTAGGCCCACCACCTTTTGCAAGAAACCAACCATGAAAAGGCACGAACCCTTTGGCTCACAGTCACTAAATGAACATGCAAACCGACAAAGTATCCACCATGTCACTGCTCTGAAGATCTGTTGATTTTGCAGTTAAAAATTATTATTTAACCAGTGTCTTTTAAATGCTTGATTGGAATTGGAACGCGTGTACTCTAGGTGGGTTCCAGTGTGAACTTGTATTTTTTTTTTTTTTTTTTTTTTTCCATTTATTAGAAATTCAAACCTGTTTCTGACATCTTTATAAAATAAGACAAATGGTTTTGAATTGGAATGATAGAAGAAGCAGTGATGAGAATACAAATGCGGTAGTCCTCCTTAATTGGGCCTAACATGTGCAGAATGTATTAAATAAATTTGAATTTTGTTTTCTTAATTAAGGTGGTAATTATTTTTTTCTATATCAACCTTTTCTAAGTCATGATCTAATCTCCCGATTATAAGACCAGAGTAAATATTCAAATCCCATATATTATGTTTAATTTTGTCAAATCCGTCGAACCTTTGATTCGTTTGGTGTCAGATTTAAAAATAACAATAAAAATCTATGATAAGAATGATAGATTTTTTTACTTTTAAATATTCAAATCTCGTATATTGTTATTATTTTTTATCTCGTATGTATAATGTATCCATGAAAATGCATTTATCTTCACCTTCAAAAAGCTTATCTCACAACTTAATTTCATTAACCAATGGAAGAGTTTGAGACCTAGTGAATGAGTTATAGCTAGAACCTGACCAAAAATTGATCAAGCTATGAGTAAAGAATAAGGACTAATTGTACAAATGTCCCTTAAGTTTAGATATAATTGCATGCATATGGAATTTTTACCCATAATTATACAAACGTCCCCTTCCGTTAGTTGACTTCCGTTAACTATAACCGTTGACCATAATTTTAAACCACAATGACTAAAGTGCCTCTAGTTATCTATTTTATTATTTAAATTAATAATTAAAAAAAGAAATAGAAAAGACAAAAAAACAAAATCAATCATTTTTTTTTTCTCTTTCATTTTCTCAACCTCCGAACACAATCCAAAAAAAACTTAACAAACAAAAACTTAAACTCAATCCCACAAATCAAAACCAAAACTCAAATCCTCAAACAACAACCAAAAATCAAATCCACAAATAAAAACACAAATCCATCAATTTCACAACCAATTAACCACATCCATTTAAAAAAAAAAATTAAAAAATTTAGAACTTCAACGGTAGATTTTTAACTTTCTAGGTTGAAGTTCTAATTTATTTATTTATTTTAAATGGATGTGGTTAACTGGTTGTGGTATTAATGGATTTGGGTTTTTATTTGTGGATTTGATTTTTGGTTGTTGTTTGAGGATTTGAGTTTTGGTTTTAATTTGTGGGATTGAGTTTAAGTTTTTGTTTGTTAAGTTTTTTTGGATTGTGTTTGGGGGTTGAGAAAATGAAAGAGAAAAAAAAATGATTTTGTTTTTTTTGTTTTTTGTTTTTTGTCTTTTTTGTTTCATTTTTTAATTATTAATTTAAATAATAAAATAGGTAACTAGGGTCACTTTAGTCATTTTGGGTTAAAATTGTGGTTAACGGTTATAGTTAACGGAAGTCAACTAACGGTAGGGGACGTTTGTATAATTATGGGTAAAAGTTCCATATGTATACAAGTATACCTAAACTTAGGGGACATTTGTGCAATTAGTCCAAAGAATAAAGATACCAATTTCTCGAAAAACGAAAGAAAATTCGGTGAAAATGAACAAATCAGGTGAACGGAGTGCAGACAAAGCATTTCAAATAAATGAATAATTAATGAAGCTTTTAACAAGACTGAAGACTTGCTGCTGTTTTTTTATTAATCCAAGTAATTACCAACAAAGCCTTGTTTCTTGTCAGGCGTTGACTACGAGGTTCAATTTTTTTACACTCCACCATTCTCACTTTCTCAGAATCCAGTTGATATCTATTGTTTTTGAATCAATCAATTAACAATAGAGTAATAAGCTTCTAGACTCTTCTCTCTCTCTCTAGAATTTTCTCTCTGCCCTCTCTCTTCCTATTCTTATCCCTAAACACCTTCCAATCGTCTTCATCCCGTCCGCCACCGACACCCTACTGTGCTTGGGGGTGTCAGCGGCGATGTCAATCTTTTGGGAGGTCCATCGGCGACGCTCTCCGGCAAGATCCGCGGAGGTTTTCTCTTTCTTCTCAGTGGCTTGCCGGTGGTTTTTCTTCTCTTTTCGATGGCTACTTTCCCGATCCAGCTAGGGTCCGCCTTCGGTTGCAGCGCCGGGGACGAAGCTCGTCCGGAAGTCCTCTCCGGCGTCATTCGGTCTTTTTCCAGCTGACTCCGGCAGCCCTCCGGTTTGAGACGTTCCAATCGAGCTGACCAGTTGGTTCCTGTTCCAGTCGGAACTTTGGCACCGTTCGATCTGGTCTTGGACATTTTCAGGCAGCCAAGGATTCCCTTCCTCCGATCGGTTTTATTTTAGCTTCGGTTTAGGTTTCTTTGGTTTCTGTAACTGTAGTTGTTTCCCTTTTTGTGAGGGTGCTTGTCCCCCTTGTGTGGGGTGTCCCACCTTTGTGTGTGGGTTTCTCTCCCCTTCGTGGGAGATCATGTCTGGGTCGTGCTTGGATGTCAATGGTTGATGGGTCCCAATTATTGATGTTTACATGTTTTCATGTATTCCTGTCCTGGATTTGTATTCCAGGTGATGTATTCCGGTTGTTGTTTGCAATCAAAAAAAAAAAAAACAATAGAGTAATTACCAATTAGGTCCAATATTAAAAAAAAAAAAATTCAAGTTGTTTACGATTTTTACAAAAGTGATCAAATTAGTCCTTATATTTTTTTCAAGTGCCAAATTAGTCTCTCTAACTAAGTTCCATCAGTCAACTTTAACTGTGTAAGGGTAAAATTTTACTTCACTCCTAAACAATATAATAATGACACGTGTACAATTTTTTATAATACATGTATATTTTTGTTTATTTTATTTGTGGGTTTTGATTTTTGAATAATTTTAACAACAGTATTTGTATGATATTAACAAAACAAAAAAAAAACAATTATATAAAAATGGTTAAAGACTAAACTGAAAATGAATAGTAACTTTATTTATAAATTAAGGGTGTATAATTGACATTGTCTTATTAAAATATTTTTAGATTTTTTTAGAAAATTTTAATTACAAAAGGTACAAATGGAGTTTCATTAATAATATTTTTAGATTTTGTTGTAATTATAATAGTGAATTTGATGCACAAAAGACAAAACAAATTTGCTCTAATATGACAAATAAAGGGTATTTAAGCTTTAACTAAAATTGTTAAAGTCAACTGTTATATTTAATACCGTTAAATTGTTAGAGAGACCAATTTGGTCACTTCTAAAAAGAGAGGGATTAATTTCATACTGTACTTGGAAAAAATGTGAGGACCAATTTGATCGCTTTTGTAAAAATCGTAAACAACTTGAAATTTAAAAAAGAGTCCAAGACCTATTTGGTAATTGCCCTTAATAATATTTTAAAGAGTGACGATATTGACACCCCTCTAAACCTGTATGTGCACCCCTAAATTAGTATATTTTTGAAATTACAATGTTACCCTTATTTAAAATGATTAATATAATTATATCTTGTACCATATAAACACAATATTTAATATTTTGATAATTTTAACAATTTTTGTAATTAATTTAAACAGAAAAATGATAGTGATTATTTATCTAATCATTATTATTGTTAAAAAAATTAAGAAGAGAAAACCATTGATTTAATTAGAAAAAAAAAAAAACTAAACTAAACTAAAATTAATAAGTTAAAAGAAAAAAAAATGAAAAATGGAGGCTGTAACCTCTTCCGTCTCATTATCCCAAACAGTCAAAAATAGAAAAAAGAAAGGAAAAAAGGAAGGAAAATAAAGGATGTGGTAGGTTGTAGCCTCTTTTATCCGAATTTTTAATTTTTATTTTATTTAAAAAAAAAATGAAGAACTTCATTCAGCTAGAAAAATATATATCATCATCCGTGAGCTTATAAAGCCAACCAGTAAAATTAACAATCCACACAACAATACATCCCGAATCTGATGGACCTGTGCTCTTCCATTGTTGTAGTATTTTTTATTTATTTTTTGTTGCATGTTAATTATATTATAAGTGATTTATTTATCATATTTTTCAATAGAAATTAAAATAAAGGGCATATTTGGTAATATGAGGGTGTGCTTACAAATTATAATATTTTGAAAACTTTTAATGGGGTGTAAATACAAACAGGAGTGCATATACAGTTTTTTAGGGGTGTAAATATCCTTACTCTATTTTAAATCAATGTCAAACAAGTGCAATTTGGAATTGGGTTTGGTCTGGTTTGGAATTGGGCCTGGACCAGGTTCGAGTTTGACCTAGTCTTTGAGGCATGAAGAAACCCAAAAGGATTTTATTGGCTATTGGTCAACATTCATAGTCAATGGTCAAGCACACGTTTCAAAGAAAGTCCATATTATCTATGTTTTTTTTTCCTAGAAAAAATATATGTATTATCAATGTTTTTTGTTTCTTTGTTTGGCTATTGGCCGAACAATACTTTGATTTTAAAAATATCGTTCATCCTCAACAGGTCTAACTGGTATCCTTCCATTTAGAGGGAATTGCTCTCCAATAGCACATGTGGTTAACCAAATTCAAAGGCACTCTCAGTTGGGGTGAATCCAACAGGTTGGATTTGAAACTTCCTACCGACCTATCCGGATTTTATCTTTGCGGACAAGGATAATTTAAGGAGAAGGGGATGATATGTGCATCAACCGATCCATGACCATGACCGTACATGAGAATATGACTTGGTTGCTTAGTTGTAGGCTGTTGTAATAAATTGATGCTTTACTTACGGTGCACCAATGTATGTGCAATACTGCCTCCACATTTCAAGTATTATTGTTGTTAGTTGTTTAGTGGATTAATTCAGTTGTTGTTAATGGATATTTACTTCCTTGTTATCAGGTTTAGTTTCTGTTGTAAGCCTATAAAATGCTCACTTTGAATTCAATAAAATCATTGAATATATAGCAACCAAATATCCTCCTCTTTTAGTTCTCTTCTCACTCTCTTTCTTATTTCTACAAATTGTACATAACAAATGCAAACAGCAGCATATTTACAACATAAAGAAAGAATCAAAGCAATAACAACTTTAATCAAAGAACAAAGAATGTGATGAAAATACAAAACTCATCAGCACAAGAAGTGCTGCACCCTAACTTGGCCCAAGTTGTTCCAACTTTTTAAGCCACAAGAACCATTCTCTAATTAATTAGCATTGATAAGTGATGTCCTTGGGCTAGGGAGTCCCATGTATGCAAGCCTAGGTGACATCCGAATTTTCGGGCTAGGTCGCGGTGAAGGAATTGGGGCAGGGCACCTCGTGCTGCCAGGCGTGGCTCTGGGCGACAGATTGACTTGCTCAAGTGCCTGGGATTGTAGCTTCATTGGGTAGTCTCTCACACACCCAATGCGAGGACCAACTCCACTAGTCCATTTGCATGACAAACGCTTAGACAAGTCATATACTGGTGCTTCCACATTGCTTGTGTTGTTGTCCATACTATCATCTTGTTGGTTATCAGCTGTGATAGCATCACTGAAAGCCTCTTGCTCACTAACATTAAGAGATTCTGTATTTGTTGATTCTGCTGTTGAAGAGAGATCATCTTCTCCTTTTAGCTCAGACTCTTCACTACCTTTGAAAGAAGAACTGTCTTCGTCGTATGCACATCTCTGAAGAATAAATGATCAACATAAGCCTTTTGTTTCAAGTAATCAATAGGGCAAAATGACCATGAGAGTCAAAGAGGCAAGAAAAATATACCTTAACATTGGTCAAGTCCACATTATGCTCCTCAAGGAAACTAATAAATTCTTTAAAATTGTCTTCAGTGGGGAGATAGTGACCACTATATGGCCATATAGCCTGAAGAACCCCATCATGTGCTACCATTCTACCAGCAGCAGTTGTAGCTCCTCCAGATAGGAAACTTGAGTGCTGAAAAACACCTTTCTTTTTCTGCCCCACGTACAAGGCTCTTGACGTGCTAAGTACAAAAATCCACTTAGAAACTTCATCGGTATCAAGTAGCATCCCGGATTGCCTGTAAACAAGCTTTCCGCTTTCAACCATCACTTCAAATGCTTCCCTCTCTTTCTGCAAGTGTTCAATACAGAGATCGTATTATTAACTTATGTCGAATTTTACACACAAATGCATCAACGTGCACAAACAATGTAAGAAATGTGAAACTTACTGGTCCAAGATACTTAATGCATTGACGTTGTAGAGTTTTCCTTGGGCACATCTCAAGAAGATTCACTTCTTTACCGTCACCAACATCCAACCTTCAGGTCAGAAAGGAAATTTATAAGTTCAGACTGTAGTAGTAAAACAATGAATCGCGTAAATAAGTTGGTTCTGAATGAGCATATTTACCAGTAGAAGAAAGGTTGGGTGCTCTTGCTAGCTGACCAGACATCATAGTAGAAATGTAAATTGTGTCCATAACGATGGCGTGGATCAATCTGCAACATGAAAAGAAACAATTTAGCATCCTATTTTCCATTGATTCATAGTCCTAAGACCTCCTGACAGTCTCTGGGGTTTCAAAATACAAATTATCCCAATCATTTGACTCCGTAAAATGCTAATGGATTCAACTGCAAAACTAATTGATACATTAAAGATCAAGTTTGATGACGAACATATCTATATTCTATAAAAGCACTCTATTTTGTATCGATAACATTATTAACGGAGCCAGCACGCCAAATTCACTGGTTATATAGACTGAATTGGTAAACTCCAATCAATTTTAAAGCCAAAGTGCAATATGTAACAGAACATAAACTTTCAAACACAGGAGACGGTGAAGTACTTACAGCTTCGAGCCAGTGTTGCAAGGCTAGTTTCTGAGCCTTCTCATCCTTAGATAAACCTTTACCAAGCTACATACATAAAAAGGATTACAGTGTTAATCTCATAAATCAGCAAAAAAATTACAAATTTTATGGACTTGTTAGCCTTTAGAGCTTAATAAATTACCTTAGCTGCTCTTGTTCTAGCCCTTGCCCAACGCGAAACAGCAGTTTCTGTTTTTTCAACCTTGAAGAATGATACCGAGCTTCGATTCAGAGCTGCAAAATCCAAAGCTTTCCACCTGTAACAAGTGAATGAACATAAGAACAAACAAACACCCCACAAGTTAAATTAAATTAAAACCAAAATTGGGATTATTATCAAGAGACAAACCAAAGCTCCTCAACCACAACTGCACAATCTGCAAGGTTCCTTCTTGTCCTGTAACTCTTGTAGACTTTTTGCAGCTTAACAGCAGCAGCGTCAAGCTCAAAAACTGGCCTTGGAGAAAAAAATATCACTGGTTCAGGGACCAATATCTTTGGTTTTGTAACTTTAAAAGTTTCATCATGATGAGGTTTTTGATTCAAAGAGACTGAACATAAAGTCTCTTCTAATTCTGCTTTACTGGAATTTTCCCAGTTGTTGAAACTCATTGACTTCTCTATCATCATATCGTTCAACCCATCACACTTGTTAATGGAGTTTTTTGTTCTTGAGGCCATCTTCTCTCCACCTTTTGATCCAAAGCTTGTGGACCGTATAAAAGCTTTTTCAATGGTGTTTGTGAAACCAAAATAGTTATGCAGGATTTCGCTCCATGAGGATAAGAGTACGGAAAAAGAAACTCCCATTGACTTTTAGAAAAATCAACCCACCAGACTTCAACAACGTTTTAATAGCAGATTCAATAAACCCACCTACCAAAATCAAAGATATTGAACCTTATTAATTATGGAGTTTTTATGTGGCTGGAAAAAAAAAATACAGTTTAAAAGTAATGCAAGTATGCAACACACCATTAATAGAAAACAATAATTTGTAGTAAGCAATCACCCGTTATTATAAATGCAATAGAGAAATGAAAATTGAGAGAGACTGAAAGTAATCAAACCAAGACACCTCACCTAAAAAACTACACAACAGTGGTCTCTCTCTCCCTGTCAAGTCCAAAGAAGAATAAGAATGCAAGACCACTCAGTAGATGATATGAGAGCAGGGTAGCAGCTCATGTACATATATATAATGGTGGCAGTTTGATTAGTCAAAGTGAGATTTTTGTATGTGAAGTTGGACGTGTGTTGAAGACCATAAAAAATCAAAGTTGGTGCCTGAAAACAGTAACTATATTAGTAATCTTGTAACTTCATGGAAGTTTGTGAGAAGGGTTGAGGAAGCATCAATAAATGAGCACGCTTTGTGTTGGCAAAATAAGACATGGAAGAGTGGGGATCTCTTTATATATTTGATTATTTTCTTGTGGAAAATGTTGTTGAGTTTGTACTGTTGCTTTTGGAAAAACTTGTTTGTGGAATTTGACACGATCATATTCTATAATCGTTTTTGACTTTGCTTTCTAGCGTCTACTTAAAATTGGAACAAAATTAAATTGCAAATAATATCACAATCTTAGTCATATGTCAATTTGTCAAAAACCATTGTCTTGGCCGGAGACTTATGCTCTCAGTCAAGTATCAACTATCAATCCTCCAATCGGTTTAAACCTTGACACATTATATATATTATCGTATGATTGTATATAAAATCACAATAAGTGTGGAAGATTTCTCCCGATGTTGAGAGCCGATTTTTTCCGATTATAGAAATAAATATCCAAACTTTGTTTTTGATGTTTAATCTAGATGAGTCCTTAAAAACAATTATTAAAATAAAATAAAAAGTCAAGTGACAATTTTATTCGACATGCGTTGTCACATCAAATAGTATCTACATCACAAAATTAATTATTTGTGATATAATTGTTAGGATAAGAGCTAAATACCAATTTGGTATTACTTTTAAAAAAGTTAAAATCAACTTATTTTATAATTTTGATATAAAATGGTATTTGATAAAACCTTCAAAAGTGATTAATTGATAATCTGGTAAGTTTTGACAGTGATTTTAAGAGGTGGGTAGGGGTTACTTTTTGAAAGTGATTATAAAATAATTTATTTCAACATTTAATGAATTTTTAAAATATCATTATTATCCTTATAAAATCAAGTTGAAATCATTTTTACATTTTTATATACCTTATTTCAACTTAAAATTAAATATCCTACTTAAATATTAATTTGATTTATAAAATCTTTTAAAAATAGTTTTATTAATATATATATATATATATATATATATATATAATTAATGAAAAATTTGAAGTATGGTTTTAAAATCATGTCTATTTTAGTCATTATAACTAATATTAACACTTTTACAATAAAATTACCAAATATATGTATACTGCTTTTAAGCTATACAGTAATTTTAAAAGTATAATTACCAAAACATCTGCTGAGATATATAATATATTAGTTACAATACTGAGAGAATTTGCTGAGAAATTTTTTTGAGAGATAGTCTTGAGAGTCAAAATTTTATTAACATTAATCACATCTTTTGTAAATGATAAATATTTTATTAAAAAAATAATGTTAGGGGTTTTTTTTTTTTTTTTTTTTTTTTTTTTTTTTTTTTTTTTTATAAGGGAAAAATAATGTTAGGTTGTCTAAATTTATATTCAAATAAATATGTCACTTGGATTTTAACCACAATAATGTGACATTATTGAGATGGATGAAATATTAGTTAACATTTACGTACCACATATATGAAATTAGATAATCTAACATTATCCTTTAAATTTTATTTTTAATTAGTTAGGTATGCAAAGTCTATCAAGTGGGCTCATCATCAACTTTAGGAACAATGATATTAATTTAATTAGTCAAGATATATGTCGATTTCCTACACTTTTAGTACAGGACTTAAAACAAAACAAGTTGGAATTCAACCATATCTATTATAAATCGTACTATATTAATAATAATTTGCGCATTATATTTATATATATATATATATATATATTTGATAATATCTATTAAGTCGGAACCATATATTTTTTTTTAAAGCTTTCGCTATTGATAGGATTTGAACCGTTGATCCGTGAGTCATTTACGTAAACCCCATTTTTGTTCATCTATTAGCTAATTTACGCCCCTATCGGCTGAAGTCATATATATCTTACTCAATAAAAATATTTTAAAAATCATACACTAGTTTATGTAAGTTTAGGTACCGAGATGATCTATTGTACCTTTGTTTATAATTTGTTTGTTAGTTTTATTTATTTTTTTTTTTAAAAAAATGTCGAAAAAGTAGGTGGTGTAGAATTAAATAGGTATAAAAGCCCATTTGCAAGAAAGCTCTGCTGTAAATCTGTAATAGGTACAATCCACATCAGAGAAAATTTTTCCATTGATCTGTCTCACATGTGATGTTGGTGAAATGAAACCAATGAGAGAGTGACATTTGTCACAGCTCCTACAAACAAACTTCGCTACTGTATATTTAATATAGACAAGGATCCTCTCCTCTCTTCACCTCACCTCATCCTCACCTTACTTGATCTTATGACAAATAAGCATTGTAATGAATGAATTGTTAAGATGTGATTCACAATTTATTAACAACCAATCACATGCTTTAAAAAGGTAAGAAAAAGGTGAGGTGAGGAGAGAATCCTGGTCCATTTAATATTGGAAATTGTTTGGGTATTGACTACCCAAGGTACTGACCCTGCCAATGAGGTATTGTCACGTGACTTTTTTCTTTTAATCTTTTATATTTATCTTCTTACATTTATCACAAATTGGCTATGTGGTTAGTCAATACCCCAATCAATACTCAAGCATTGTCCTTTAATATTCACTGTCGGCATGAAGAAAAAGTTATTTCCTCTTTCCTAAAATATCTACCACAGCAGAGGCACATGCAACAATTTTCCAATTGACGTGTTTTGTGGTTTTTTTTTTGATCGCCAAGACCAATTGATGTGTGTTGAAACAATCAAACTTGAAAGAAAGGCGTTTTTTACTTTGACGAGTCTTGGGAGTTAGGACCCCCACGGCCCCACCTACTGCTAACCCATAATAACAGTTGAGACCCATCCGTGACTCAGAAGATAGAAACATAGAGTGCGGACCCATAAATTTATTTTAAAAGATAAATTATAATAAGAAGAGTGTTAGATATACTCTCTTAACTCACTCTCTTAACCCGCTCTCTATTATCCTTTTGATATTTGTCCTATATTTACTTTTAGAAATAAATTTTAAAGTTATCATTAATGAATTATTTTTTACATGTTATTTAAAATTCAAATCATCCATTTCTTCCCAAATTACCCTTTTTTTTTACACCAAATTGTCATTTTCAAATATGTGAGCAAAAATCTTCATAGGTAAAATGGGTTGAATAATATTTATTAAATTTATTTTTTATTTTTTAAAAAAATAGCAAATATATTATTAACAATATTTAAGTTATTAAAGTACAATAAACATTGGCATCTTGCGTTTTTTTAGTATATTTGAGTTTCGATATTATTAACGAAATTTTAATTTTTATTAACTCTATTTTTCAAATTGCGTAAAAATAATCACTTTATAAAATATAATGAACTTATGATAATATAAACAAAAACGATAATTTTTCAAATATAAATTGTATTTGTTATGATATTTTAGAAAATAAAAAAGAGGTATATAAAATAATAATAATAATAATATTTAAGAAAAGGACTATGACAATTAGATGTAAAGAAAAACGGCAATTGGGGAAAATATGACGGTTTGGATTGTAAATAACATGTAAAAACAATTCATTAATAATGACTCTAAAATTTATTTCAAAAAAGTAAATAATGGATATGTGTCAAAAGGAGAAAAGAGAGTGGGTTGGGAGAGTGAGTTGAGAGAGTGATTCTAGTACTCCTCTTATAATAAATATGAAGATAGTTTTCTTGTACTATAGATACATTTTGGTAAATATTTTTGTTCTTTTTTCTTTTTGTGAATTTATATAATGTTTATAGTAGACATAAAAATAAAACATTTTAATTTGTATTTTTGTTTTTGACTCATTTTAATTTGTATTTGCTGTTCAAATAAATATTTGAAGTATATAAGTAATTTTTAAATTATGTTTAATAAAAAAAAATTAAGGTATCTATTTTTTATATATAATTCTCTTAAAAATATAAAGATTTGATCTTTACAAATATCAATATTACCAAAAAAAATAAAAAATTATAATAATATAGAATTCTATGTAATTCAAGTGGAATATATGTGACTTTGTATTAAAAATAATGAGGACGATATATATATATATATATAAGAGTGCTAGATATACTTTCTTAACCTGCTCTTTATTATCCTTTTGACATTTGTCATATATTTACTTTTAGATATAAATTTTAGAGTCATCATTAATGAATTATTTTTTACATGTTATTTAAAATTCAAATCATTCATATCTTCTCAAATTACCCTTTTTTTTACACCAAATTGTTATTTCCAAATATGTGAGCAAAAATCTTCATAGGTAAAATGGGTTGAATAATATTTATTAAATTTATTTTTTATTTTTTAAAAAATAGTAAATATATTATTAACAATATTTAAGTTATTAAAATACAATAAACATTGGCATCTTGCGTTTTTTTAGTATATTTGAGTTTCGATATTATTAACGAAATTTTATTTTTATTAACTCTATTTTTCAAATTGTGTAAAAATAATCACTTTATAAAATATAATGAACTTATGATAATATAAACAAAAACGATAATTTTTCAAATATAAATTGTATTTGTTATGATATTTTAGAAAATAAAAAAAGAGGTATATAAAATAATAATAATAATAATAATATTTAAAAAAAGGACTATGACAATTAGATGTAAAGAAAAACGGCAATTGGGGAAGATATGACGGTTTGGATTGTAAATAACATGTAAAAACAATTCATTAATAATGACTCTAAAATTTATTTCAAAAAAGTAAATAATAGACAAGTGTCAAAAGGAGAAAAGAGAGTGGGTTGGGAGAGTGAGTTGAGAGAGTGATTCTAGCACTCATCTATAAGAATAAATATGAAGATAGTTTTCTTGTACTATAGATACATTTTGGTAAATATTTTTGTTCTTTTTTCTTTTTGTGAATTTATATAATGTTTATAGTAGACATAAAAATAAAACATTTTAATTTGTATTTTTGTTTTTAACTCATTTTAATTTGTATTTGCTGTTCAAATAAATATTTGAAGTATATAAGTAATTTTTAAATTATGTTTAATAAAAAAAAAATTAAGGTATCTATTTTTTATATATAATTCTCTTAAAAATATAAAGATTTGATCTTTACAAATATCAATAGGACTAATTGCACCAACGTCCCTTGAGTTTAGACATAATTGCATGTATATGGAATTTTTATCCATAATTGCACAAACATCCCCTGTAATTAGTTGACTTCGTTAAATCTAACCATTGACCACAATTTTAACCAAAAAATGACCAAAGTGCCCCTAGTTACCTATTTTATTATTAATTATATATATACTTTTTTTTTTTTTGACAATTTATATATATACTTAAAATAATAATTATATACAATACTTAATTTATTTATTTAACAATTTTTATAATCCATTTTTAATCCATTTTTTACATTTTTATAATCCATTTTTTTAAATAAATAAATTAAGTATTATATATAATTATTTTTTTAAGTATATATATAAATTGTCAAAAAAAAGTATATATATAATTAATTATAAAATAGGTAACTAGGGGCACTTTAGTCATTTTTGGTTAAAATTATGGTCAATGGTTAGATTTAACAAAGTCAACTAATTACAAGGGATGTTTGTGCAATTATGGGTAACAATTCCATATACATGCAATTATGCCTAAACTCAGGGGACGTTTGTGCAATTAGTCCATATCAATATTACCAAAAAAAAAAAAAAATTATAATAATATAGAATTCTATGTAATTCAAGAGGAATATATGTGACTTTGTATTAAAAATAATGAGGACGATATATATATACAAATTTTCTATTATTAGTTCGAACTGACAAAAATATATCAGTTCCTTGCATGTGGGTCATTGGATTTAAATACTTTGACTTAGCTGCATGAACTTATCAAAGTATCTTTTAAATCTAATGACCCACATGTAAGGAACTGATATATTTTATATCAATTCGAACTGATAATAGAAAGATTATATATATATATATTAAGTTATAAGATTAATTAAATCTCACAATAGATTAATCGATCTACATAATTATACCTTCTTAAAATTGTTGTCAAATCAAACTAGATTATCAAACAATCACTTTTTGTAATTTTTATCCAACATATTTTTATATCAAAATTATTAAAAAAATTAATTTTAACTTCTGAAAAGCAAATACCAAAATCTCCATGACATTATTGAAATCTGATGTGCTCTATTATAAGAGCATCTCCAACCATGCTCTCTATATTTTAGTTAAATTTTAACTATTTTAACTAGTAATTCACTCTAACCATCTTCTCTATTATAATTAGTCATTAATATTTTAATATTTTTTGAATTTAAAATATAAATAAATTTATTTTGTTTTAAATTGTAAAAATAAAAGAGAGAAGATCGATCAACTTAAAAATATTAAAAAAAATAAAAGAGAGAAGATAGGAAGCTTGAAATGGCTCCCTACATTTGGAGAGCCTCTTATGGTTCTCTAAAATAAAGAGCTATTTAGGGAACCCCTTGGAGTGCTCTAAAACCATCCCCACTAGCTATTTTAGCTAAGGAGAGGGTTCAGGGAACCCCCTTGGAGAGGCTACAAAACACAAAATACAAAAATTTCAGAATTGATAGGCGACATCAAGTGTGTTAATTCTAATTTCTTGATGACAAGTCAAGAAAAACGAGTGAGGAGAACAATTTCAGAAACAAAATAAAAATTAATGAATTAAATACCACAAATATGCTACCTTGCAAGCCACCAATTAAATGAACAACGGAGACACACCATCCAAAACAAAAAAGAAAATTACACTAAAGATGAATCATAGACTTCTTTTCTCAATCTTTAATGTATCAATATCAATATGAATACCATTTATTTTTTTTCAAGATATAGAGAAGGCCATCTTTAATCTGTTAGAATGCTGTGCTTGCCCCCTTGTCTAATAGTGAATTTTAGCTACTGAGAAAGAATTTATGAGGCGGATATTGATTGTGATTTTTGTCGAGGAGGTATCCGAAGCCAAACCTTCATCATGTCATAGGCGGTGAAACCAATCGCAACAGAAGGAACAATCTAACAACAAACCAAGAAATCTTTTTAGTGAGAATACAGTTGAAAACAGAAAATAGTCCTAGTAGTAAAGGAAAAGAAAAGAAAAGAAAGAAAGATAGAAAGAAAAGTTGTTTTTTTTTTTTGTTTAATTCTTTCCTAGTTGTATTTCTCCTATAAATTACCTCCTATACGGAGAAGAATAATAACAAAATATGAATTTGTTCAAATACTACGGCAAATTGAAGTTAAAGGGCAATGGCATACTGTAAATGATATCGGGTGACTACCTTGATATAATTAATGCTCAACCCTGAAAACAACTGTTTATATCCTTGATTTCTTACAATACTGGTTAGTCCTTCCAATGTGTTTCTGTATTTGGCATCACCTTGAATTGGAGATTTCATATTTTCAACCTGTAAAACAACATTGCACAAAATAATTTAGAACTCAAAAACCAAGTAAAACACCCACACCCAAAATTCTTACTCGAGTCCATCATTTTCTTGGCAGGAACCTCAATTTTCTCATTGAAAGTGGCTGCTTCTGGAAACTGATCATTTATGTCCACCAAAATATTTGCTGTTACAAATGATGTACAAATTAATCCATCATACCTACTAACAAATTTATATTACCTGCATCTGTCTCCGAACAACATCTAAAGGGTATGTAAATGTCTGTCCAAGTAACCCAGCTAATGCTCCACAAGAAAGACGCATCACAATAGACTTCTGGTGTTCTTCAGGAACATGCCTTTTAAGTTCCTCATATACATAAAACTTCAAACCAGCATAAGGGAGGATTCCAATTAAAGTTGGACCTGCTCAGACAAGCAAAACTTCATTTGATTGTAGCTACCTCAATAATCTTTGTAAAGTATCTTACTTTATTTTTATTTTTTACGGAGCAACTAAGATAAAATGAAGAGTAATTCAAAATGGTAAAAAATACTCCAGTTGGACAATCAATAGGTATCATATCCAGAGCATAACCACAGTTTAAAGCAGATCACACGTTCAACTGAACCCATCATCAAAAGCAGTCACAAGCAAAACTAGAGGTTTCAAGAAAACTACCAGTCTTCATCAAATATTAAATTTGAATACTATGTCCATTGGATGCAAAAGCCAAACATTATTAGTAGTAACAAGTGGCAATATATGAATGTTCACCACCAGAAAATAAATGCATACTAAAAGAAGTTATACAAACCTATGCCTCTATATAGAGCACGCACTCCCCCTTCCTTGTAAACACTTGTAAGTACATCTCTTATGCCACTATACGCAGGCTGGGCACATAGACTTCTCATACCACTCTGGAAATTTCCTCTCGTGTCGACAACCTATAAATCCATTGGAAAGCAAATATAAAAGAATAGCAGAATCAAATAACAAACGAATAAGATTCTCAGATGATCAATTAAAAAAGATTTTGAACTTCAAAACTAAGTAAATCTTACAAAATAGGTTTTACCACCTGAAGCGGACACTGAACTATCAGGACCAACAAGCCCAGAAATATACCATAAATGTTGCTTTATAAAAAATTCAAGATTACATCTGGTTTTTTTTTTCCCAGTTTTCACATTTTAGACCTCAATTATTTTCTTCAAAAAAGACCCAGACCAAAAAAAAGAAAAAATATTCAAACAAAAGCTGATTGGTCCACACCATTTTTCCTCCGTAGGGTCTATTGCACCAGAGTTTTCAAATAACTTTAAACATGATGGTTTTTTTTTTCCTTCTCTTTTGGGAATTCAGAAAGCATTAAACTTTTTTTTCTTCAATTTGTACAAGGTAAACATGATGAATTTAGGTAATAACAACCAGTTTCTTCTGCCCCAGGCTTAGCTTAGATTGGCTATTAAACTTAAGAACCTTTGATTACAATTTGGAGAAATAAGGATAAAGAGAATTCAAGAAAACATGACATGCTGTGTCCAATGCTTTGATCCATAGACAGTCTGATGGTCTGCATGCAATGTCCTTGTTCTCGCTTCCAAACAAAGACAGTTACAAGATTATTATAGTATCTACTTTTTTTTTTTGGTTGAAAATTTTCTTCTATTTTTATTCAAAAATTGAAGAATAAAACCAGCTCTCACACAAGCTTTTGTATTTGTTCCCATTCAAAAACGAAAACAGAAAGTAGAAAGTGATAATGTGGAAACAAATTAAGCAGGATACACTATTAGTCCCAACATCGAATCACTTTCTGGTGTGTGATTAAATTTTCAGTCAAAGTTTTAATAAATAAATTGGATTAATGTAAGACCTTGCCTCAATGTCCTGTAATTTGAATGACCAAGTATTTCAGGTTTAGATTGTCCGGGGAAAATTATAAATAATCTATCTAAATAGAGGAAGAGAAATAAATAAAGGAGAAAGAAAAGGAAAATATTGCATATAGAAGAAATAATGTTTACTTTAAAATTATCTAAGAATTGTGAAAGGAAGGGGAAACATTCCTTGTGTTTATCCAGTGGCTAGAAAGGAAAGAATACCACCGTGTAATTTATTACCATAATACTGTTATAAATTGATGCATACAATCTGTGGTAAAATCAAAGGAAACAAAGCAAATAACCCCATTACCCCACTAATCCACTATTTTTTACTATCTTTCCAAACTTTACATCAAAATTCTGGAGAAAGCAATTGATGGGCCTAAATTGTTTGGAATTAGGCTGGACCTTCGATTTATTCAATTGAAAATAAATTCAGATACTCACAAAGGAAAACATATGATTAACCAAGGAGATATTATTGAAGACAGCAAACAGATAGAAGATGAGGTAGTACACCATTTCAAAGAACTGTATTCTGATGGGGGGTCATCAGGCCAAAGATTCAAGGTCTAAACTCTAAACTGAGCTCCCATCCCTCAAAGCAAAGCTGCATGGCTAGAGAGACCTTTTTCAGATGAGCTGTGATTGAATGCAGTCCACAAAAGTCTCCAGGTCCTGATGGATTCTCTATGGCTTTATTTCAAAATTGCTGGGATATTATTAAGGAGGATTTGATGAAGGTTGTTGAAGAATTCTACCACTCAGATATAGTCAACAAAATTACCAATGCTACATTCATTTGTTTAATTCCAAAAAAAGCTGATTCTTTGAAGACCGGTGACTATAGACCCATTAGGCTAGTGTCCAGTTCGTATAAAATCATATCAAAGGTGTTATCCTTTAGATTAAGAGAAGTTCTTGAAGACATTCTATCAACTGCACAAGCTGCTTTTGTTAGAGGAAGACAGATTTTTGATGCAGTTTTGGTGGCTAATGAAGTGGTAGAGTAATTGCTGAAAAAAGAAGAATGAGGGGATTGTAATCAAATTAGATTTTGAAAAGGCATATGATCATGCAGATTGGAAATTCCTAGATTTTGTTCTTCATCAAAAGGGCTTTGGTATTAAATGGAGGCAGAGGATTAAGGGATGTCTTAGCTCAATGAATTTCTCAATTCTCATCAACTGTCATTCGAAGGGCCGATTTGGAGCTTCTAGGGGACTAAGGCAAGGTGATCCTTTATCACTGTTCCTTTTCACTTTAGTGGTGGATGTTTTTAGCAGATTGATGGATAAAGCTTTGGAAGCCAAACTTGTTGAAGGAATTATGGTAGGAAAGGAGAAAATAAAAGTTTCTCATCAGCAATTTGTTGACGACACCCTTTTTTTTCTCTTCCGGAGAAGAGAAGAAGATTGATGATCTTCTCTTGGTGGTGGAGACTTTTAGCTTAATATCAAGGATTAATGTTAATAAAGCTAAAAGCTCTATTTTGGGAGTTAATTCTCAAGAAGAGAATTAAATTCTTGGCTTCTAAATTTGGATTCTCAGCGGGGAGTTGACCTCTAAAATATTTGGGGTTGCCTTTGGGAGCCAACCCAAGAACTATTCAATTTTGGGAACCTATGATTGAGAAGATAGAAAGAAGACTTGGAGGAGGGAAAAGAGCTTTCCTATCGCGTGGTAGACTTACCTTGATTCAATCGGTTATATCTAGTCTTCCTATTTATTTTCTCTCCTTGTTTAAGATCCCAAGCTTGGTTGCTAATATAATTGAAAAGTTGATGAGAGACTTTTTATGGAAAGGTTACAAAGAAGGAAGCGGTTCCCACCTTGTAAGGTGGAATCTTGTTACTAGATCAAAGGAGAAAGGCAGATTCGGTATTGGCAATTTGGAGAAGAAGAATAGGGCTCTCTTGGGAAAATGGCTTTGGAGATTTCCATTGGAGAAGCATTCCTTATGGCATGCTGTTATCAAGAGTATCTATGGTCTTCAAAGTAATAATAGAGATTTGAATATAGCTCGGTGTGGCTCCTTGCGAAGCCCTTGGAAGGCCATCTCTAATGAGTATCCTAAGTTTCTTCCTAATACTTCTTTGGTGGTGAAAAATGGAGAAAATATTTGTTTTTAGGAAGATATGTGGCTGGGAAATTCTTCTTTATGTGATTTATTTCCATGACTTATAGATTGTCTTCCTCTCACAATGTTTCTATCAAGTCTAGAAGAATAATTTCTTCTCAATCTCGGGATTGGCATTGGGATTTAAATTTTAGGAGTTTATTTGAAAGGGAAAGACAAGATTATGCAACCCTTTTGACAAAACTCAATTCCATTTCATTTACGCTGTGTTTGGTTGGATGGAGAAATGGAGGGAGGGAGAGGGTTGGAGGGAGAGATCAAATCCTTTGTTTGGTTGAAGGGATGAGAGGGAGGAGAGGAGAAGAGGAGGGAGAGAAGAGCCATCCGGGCCCACCATATTGAATCCTTCCAATTATGGCGGATGAGAGGAGGGAGAGAAGATTGGAGAGGAATTACTAGAATGCCCTCCAATTTTTCATTGCCCTCCAATTTTTTTAATGGTAATATAGTAATTTTACAAATTAAATACCAATCCATCCATTCAACCCTCTTTTCAATACCAAACAACATGAAGGATAGATGTTATCCTCTCCATCCCTCCTACTCTCTCTCCCTCTTAATTCATCCATCCCTCATACTCTCCCTCCCTCCCACCAAACATAGTGTTAATGATACATGAGAGGATAGAAGAGTTTGGAATCTTGAGCCTAGTGGAAACTTTTCAAGCAAATCTTATTTCTTATGGCTAAGTGATGATTGATCCTTCTATGTTTTCAAGCCTTTTGCAATGATTTGGAAAACCAAAGTTCCAACGAAGATTCAAACTTTTGCTTGGGCATTAGTTCAAGGCAAAATTAATACCGGGGATGTCATTCAAAGGCGGAATCCTAATATTTGCCCTTCTCCTTCTTGTTGTGTTATGTGTAGAAGAAGTGAGGACTCCATTAATCACTTGTTTCTTCATTGCGACATTGCCGCTAGACCTTTTGTTAGATTGATCAAGGAAGCTAAGATTATGTGGGTGGCTCCGGCTTCATGTGGCTCATTTCTAAAGGAGAATATCCACGCTTTTGGAAAAGGAGACAAAGCTAAAGTCTTATGGAAATGTTCAATTCTTGCTTTGTTGTGGGTAATTTGGCAAGAGAGAAATAGTAGAATCTTTGAAGATAGACAAGAGGACAACATCAATTGCTTGTGGGATAGAATCAAATTCTTGGCTTCTCTTTGGGATTCCGTCTCCAAAGAATTCCAAGATACTTCATTTTTTTTCATCCTTTTAAATTGGGAAACATTTTTTGGGGTAGCTTTGTTTTTGTTTCTAGTGGGACTATGTTCATAAAAGTCTCTATACTTGTTTTGTAGTCCACAAAAGGTTTTTGAGTTGTGGACATCTTGTTCATCTTTGTTTCCTATTTCCATAATGAAATCGTTCTAGTTTCTTATCAGAAAAAAAAAAAAAAATCCAAAATGTAAAACATAAGGTATATTTAACTACCAACTAAAACGAAGTTCCATGGGATCATACACATAGGGAGTAAAAGCCTCAATAATAATTATGCAAACCACTCACCTGATAAGCAAGTTTTGTACGTGCCAGATCTAAAGGATATGTGCATAATACCGCTGTTCCTCCAGCTACTGAACCAGCCAGTAGATCTATAACAGGCCCTGATCCTAGCCCGGGATAGTTATTTAAGATCCAAACGCGATACTGTTCATATGTCATGAAATGCAAGGCAGCATAAGGAACAATCCGAAGAACACTGGCTCCATTTCCTCTATAGAAAAAAATAAGCATAATTATAAAATGTTCTCATGGAAGCAAATGTAAGAGTAAAATTTTTTTATTAAAAGTTGTAATCTTACTTGTAAAATCCAATTACACCCTCTTGCTTCATTAACTTCTTCAAGGATTGATGCACCCCAAGAGATTGGAAGCCTTCAGTTCTTGTCTACAGTTTGAGAGTGAGCAAGCGAGAGGATAGAGAGACAGAGTCAGAATTATTTGGGTATGATAAATCTATTATGAGATTTTACAAAATATAATTTATGAAGGAACAAATTAAGCAATATGAGAACCAAACAACAAAAGATATGGCCAATGAACAGCAGAGTTGAATAATCAAGCCCCTATTGTAAAGTCTCAAAGCAGCATTCTAATAAGCTAAATACAACTATTTTAGACAGCTCAAGTGAAAATTGTAGAAACACGTATTCTTTCAAAATCATTAGTACTATTTAGAGCATGATTAGAGCTATGGAATTGGAACTGGAATTTAGTGACATTGGTGATGTAGAACTGAACTACAACTCTGTCCAATTCCACTTCTATAATTAATCAGCCAAACACAGCCTTAAAAATTGACAAGCTTCACCTGCAAGAGTATTTTAATCCGTTCCAGAGGCGCAACAGCAGTCTTTGCAAATGCTCCTGCAGCACCTCCAGCAAGTAGCTCCCTGACATAAACAGGTAAACCATCGATATAAGAAACCTCTTGGTGCACAGACGAACCACCATCAACAAATCCCGCCATATTTGAGGACAATGTAGACCCTTGTGAAGAACCCATCTATATAAATTCCAACTCAGCAATATTAAGTACCCAAAATGCTTGTGAATTCGACGAATTACGAGATTAATTAGCCGCTCTGTAGCTTGAAAAACTCCTTATCCCATCTATCTCTTTGAACACAAAATGAATAGGCCGCCGTCTGTTCGAAGGATAGATCCAATTCCAATGGCCTGAGAACACCCAGAAATAACTCTGGCACGCTCACAAGCCGATACTTATTTCGAATAACAACAAGATACATCCACAGATGGTGATAAAAACTGAAGCCAAGACTGGATACTCAAAAACGCTTGCAATTATAACAATTTCCTCATTGATCTATCCTTAAATTATTTATGCAATAATCCAAACAGCCTATATATCAAATTCTTCCAAAAACCTTTATGAGACAAATCCAAATCAAAGGTTTCAATCAATCCATTAAAGTCGGAGAATGCCCAGATAAATCAAAAAAAGACCAAAATAACGCATAAGAAGTCGATATCAATCCAAATAATGAAGGTTTGATGAGATCGAAATCGAAACGAGAGCTCCAAAGTGACGTTAGAAAACCTACCGGAAAAACTGATTACCGATTTGAAGGGTTAAAGGAGAACGGAGTGCGTAACCTTGACCGTTCTCCTTGGAAGACAACTCTGAAGCTCTCTAGAAATCGTCTTTGTTGTGTTTGTTTGTTTGCAGGCGCTTTGTGTTGTCCAAGTTTAAAAATAGGAGACTTCTAAGAGAGGTGCGATTCCTACGTCTCTCGTTCATTTGACTAGACTCTAGGCTTCCCTCTATTACCTTCAACACGTTACACGTGACACTTTTTCGTCTTCTAGAAATTGATTTCTTTTTCAGCAAGTAGTTTCAATTTGATTCAAATACAAATTTGTTATTTGGGCGACTTCAACGGTACAACCCACTACAAATCTAGGTTTAGAATGGTTAAACAAAAAAAATCAATTACAGTTCAATTCCAGAAATAATCAACTTAAAAAAAAGAAAAAAAAAAACTTTAAAAAAAAATAGATATATGTTTGGTAAATTAGTTTTAGTATTAATTAAGTTAACAAAAAAAAAATGGATTATGTAAAATGATTAAAATGGACATTATTGATAAATGTAATATACTTTTCTTTTTTTCTTTTTAATATTTTTCACATAGATTTTAGAAATATTTTTTTTTTCAGCTTATATTTTTCTTTTTTCCAGCCTATCACAACTTCTTTTTTTTTTCATTTTTCCAAATTTGTTTTTAAATCAAACTTAATAATAATTTTAAAAGATAATTAAATAAAAATTTAAAATTTATTAAAAAAATATTTTAAAAATTACAAATTAGGTGGTAATGAAATAAATATATATAGGACAGCTCGAAAATGATTTGAGAGTTTACATAATACTTAAGTGTTTGTCCAATTGTTATATGTTTTTTATTACTAGGTTCGGTGGCACATGCAACTGTGTAAGGCATGTGCTTGAAGCTTGATTTATGTTCACATTTTATTTATTTTGTATTATTATTATTATTAATATTTATAATTATGATATTTTTATTAGATATAAATTTGGATACATGTTGTTATAAAATAATTACAATAAACAAGAAAATAAAACATAAACTTAAAATAGAAGAAGAGAGAAAAGTAGTCCAAGAGAAAAGAGATTCTTTTATTCCCCAAGTACAGATACAACATGTAATAGCTCTTTTTATAGTCTTACGATCTAATGGTTACACAAATGAAAAAGGTAACATCATAACACCTCGTAATGATCATAAATTGGATCATAAAATTTGGGTGTTAAGGAGATGGTGGGGAGATGAAGAGTTTGCAATTTACTTGTATAAAATACATAAATGTGGACATTCACTTAAATGATATTTTCATAACACTCCACATTGGATGTCCATCGTATAGAGAATATGCCTCATTAAAACCTTTGCTAGTAAAAACCCAGTGGGAAAAAAAACTAGCAGAGGAAAAAAAGTACAATATTCATATACATATCAAATTAACCTCTGAAGGAATTTGGGGTACAAAACTGTCTCGTTAAAACCTTACTAGGAAAACCCTATGGGATAAAAACCTAGTGAAGGAAAAAGAGTACAATATGTAATATTTTCTCCAAAATCAGTAACTCCCCTTGATAAAGTGATAAATACGCTCCCCCTCATTTTGGTGTTGATGTTTCAATATTTTGCAAAGATATTGCTTCTCAATATTATGTACCAAAATTTTGTTTGTTGCAATTGGTACTATATTTATAAATAAATCTTTAGGATTGAAACTTGTGCGTATTTTTTATCATCACCTTTTGGAGATTATATGTAAATAACTTTAATAAAATCGATTTTTGAATTGATCCAACTTGTTATATACGACATCATGTTGTTTTTATTATAAAAACACAAGTTGAACTTATATTTGGTACTTCAAGACCTAAAGTTCTTTAATAACAAGAGAAGATCATACACCACATTTTAAGTTATGGAATAAACATCGAGGAATCCATTCGATATGTTTTATTCACGGAAAAGTACTTCAGGACATTTTCCTTGTATATGTTGATTCATGTTAATACCAAATGTATTAGCCAGGACTAAATTATTTTTTACGATTTTCCATCTTAAAAATTATTTCTCTGATATATATAATTTATAAACTTAGTATAATTTTTACTAAGCTTTACACAATCAACATATAATTATTTTAATAAATATTCACCATGACAAATACACTACATGCATTTTGATTGTTTAATTTTCACTATACAAAACTTCATGTAGTTTTGAATAACTTGCTTCAGGCATTTAAATCCTTCGAGGATTTTTATTCATTGCCAAACTAGGTTTCTGCAATAAACCTTTTATCTTAATTCGTACGAAAAATATTCAATTAGTTTGATGTTATCAAACATGTGGACCACAGGTCCAAAACTTTCAAGTTTTACATGAATATAGCTTTGCCTTTTATTTGCTAGTAATTTCTAAGTTGACATTTCTATAATTTATAGTACAAGTTTCTCATCATTTTTCATAATGTGCAAAGCAAATAATATATGATCTCAATTTCCAAACCAATATATTTCATTATGATTATGTAATTCATGTGCCTCTTCAAGGGCTTATTCTAATAATTTTAATGTTAAATGTATACTATACATGTCTTTCTATACAAATATCTCTCCAGGAGAAGTATAATCATATTAAATTTAGTACAAGTGCCTCTACTGGGACAATTGAGATTCTTTTATTTTCTTCAACGGTCTCATAGGGGAGATTAACATTTCTATATGATTCTTCAGAATTTTGTTTTCACTTATGAAACTAGCTCTTCAAGAGCCTTATATGATGAGGATATAGCCTTATATGATGAGGATTTTTCTATCACTCGAGTATTATTTTAAATATGATCATGATCTTTTAATTCCAGTTCAATGAACCATATCTTTTGAACCAGAATCGTCTTTTACGACTTTACTGTCTAACAGATGATTTTTGCTGTCATTTCATAAATTGTTCTACAGGAACAAACACAGGGGTTTATATATTGGCAGAATGTAATTTTATTATTTTATTTGAATCATCTGAAAATTTATTTGCATATCATGCAATTCACAAGATGATGCATACCTTGTAATTTTACGTCGTTTATCAACTTATGATAATTCTCCCCCTAACGACGATAAAATTTACTTCAAGGAATTATATGCATTATAATAATTTTCAACATAAACTCATTTATTTTGTCATATTGTCCTTTAAGGACTAATTTACATGGTCTTATTGTCCTTCATGGACATTTACTAGCAAAAAATAATTAGTTATTAAATGGATATCCATATAAAATATTTCAATATTTCGATGTATCGTTTACTTTTAATAAAGCCTATTGTCCTTCAGGGACATTCACTAACATATAATCATATAATATAATAAATATGATAAATTCTTTTGGCACGAGACAAAATAAATAAGATATAATATTCTTAAATAAAAGAATATAATAAGAACTTCAATTCCTCAAATTTCATATTCTTATGTCAAGTTCTAAAAAAAACTCACATATTATTTGGAACTTCTGGTTCGTGTAAGAACCGCTGGTTCATAAATGAAAAATCACATGTTTAAAGCTTCGGGTTCTTAAAATAAAATCACAATTTAACTTTTCAAATGAAAATAACTATTATTATATCAAATTTAGAACTTCTAGTTCTAATTAAATTTGATATCAAAAACTAAATACAAGTCTAATTAGTTTGGAATTTATAACATCAAATTCTAATAAGATAAATATTCAGAACTTCAGATTTTGATTTGTATTAATATTAAGAGCTTTAAGCCTTTATATTTTCCTTTTCAAATATTTGAGTAGCCAAATATTCAATGGAAATTTAGATCCTCTTTTGATTCAAACTTCAGGTTCAAATTTCGGAACTTCGAGTTCATACTGAACAATTCATATTCAAATTTAAAACTGCAGGTTCTCAATTGGATTTGATTTTGAAACTTCTGGTTATATATATATATATATATCAATCAACTTCAATAACATTAAGAACTACGGAAAAATAAAACTAAATTTATTTTTTGATGTGGAAGATCCAACGTAGTGGCAACCACAAAGCATACTCATAAAATTAGTTGTGTGGAATAAATTAAATCATAATAACAATGAGTAAATTATATTGAAATACTTACTTGGATTTAATGTTCTTAATTGTCTAGGGACAATTTCTTATATAGTAGATCTTCCGGATCTAACCAAATACAAAGTGTTAATTTTCATGTAATTTGTTTTCACTTTGTGTCATATATTAGCTATTCTTGAGCGTTCATTGTTCTTGTTAAAAATCAATAAAATATTTTAGAAATACAACATATAGCAAGCAAACTTTTATAATTATTAGAAGGTGTATTTTATATCCTTTCAATTTTCTTACTTTGTTTTGGTGTTATTCCACTTCTGGTGGAACAATTTAAATTTCTTTATAGTGATAATCTTGACATCAATAATTATTTGATTATAACAATACCCATAATCATCGCCATGACTATACGTAACATTTACTTCAAGGAATGATATTGATCAATTTGGGTGATGTCAATAATTTTATAATCAAAACTAATCATTTTGTTCAACCATGAAAAACATGATATAAACTAATATTATGCTCAAATATATACGTTATTAATATTGACACTTCTGGGGCAAATTCAAAGCATAAAATATTGAAATATATATTGCTACTTCTGGAACAATATTTGAAACAATATAAACTCAATATGTTTCATGTCTTCATCTACTTGGTAATCAAAACTTTTCTTTTTTAAGCAAATATATATAAGGATAAATAATTCATTGATCATAAGATATTTCTATTAGAAATGAACAACCAGACTTTTTTTTTAAAATAAAATATAATTCATAATAAATCATACAATTTACTGAAAACAACAACAAATTTCTAGCATGATATGAAGTTGTTTTCATGATTTGTTGCAACCTACAAATACAAGTTTAATGCTAATATAAATAAAAGCAATATGGGAAATCTTGTCTTTGCAAGAATAATGAGAAAGAAATATTATATTACTAAGAAGACATGAATGTAAATCAACTCAAAATAAAACTAACAATTTTAAATGTCACAAAATTAAAAAATTCAAATTTCATTGAAGAAACAATAGAGACATTTTGTGGTTAATAAATATGTGAAATATAAAATTTTATATTTTTATAATATATGGAAATATAAGATTTCACGCCTTACATACCTTAATAAGGAGGAATAAATAAAGAAGAAATAATATTTCATTCATAGGGTTTGAGTCTCTTCATGTGAAATATAAATAACTAATTAGAGATAGTAGATCAAAAATGTCACATTCATGTGAAATATAAACAACCAATTATAGGTAGATAGATAAAAAATGTCTGAAAACAAAAGGCAAATTACTTTTGCACCTTTTGTAACAATTTATAGTTTTATCCAGTAACTTAATTTTCTATTAATATCATAACTTTATATTTATGATTTGTAATTCTAGAACTTCAGGTTCCAAATAAAATTCATATTTGATGAGAATGTTGGATTTCATTGGAACTTCAAGTTCATATATAAACTTCTTGTTTATAATTGAAAACCATGAATTGAGAACTTCGGGCTCCAAAATTAATCACATCTATTAAAATTCAGAATTTCGGGTTCTGATTCGATAATTCAAAATTTCATATTTTGATTTGATTGCAATCCATAATTTCTAATGAGATTATGTTAAAATTCAGGATTTTTGATTTTGCAATCTCAAAACACTAAATTGAGCTTCAAACTGTTTTATTTTATTTAATCTTCAGACATCAGATCAAGCTTCAGGCTTTTTGATTTAATAGTTATCAAATATATAGCAAATCGAGTTTCAGGCTCTTTGATTTTGCGATCTTTGGGTTGCAATATAATTAATTTCATTTTTACAATCTTCTGGTTGCAATACAATCATTTAATCTTCATTTTCTTTTATTTGCAACCCAATGAATATTAAGAACAGAATTAAGAAGAGAAATGATATAAACCAATTCTTTTTTTTTTCTAGCCCAAAATTAGAGAAAGAAATACTTTACAATTGTCTGGATCTCCCGGTCTCATCAAGAACTCTCGGCCTCATCAAGAAAGTGTTATCTCTTATCACTTATCGAATTTGGATCATATGACTCTTATCTTCAAACAAGAAACTTTCAAATATGAAACCTGAAATATATAATGGTTAGAGATTCATGTTGATACCGTGTTATAAAATAATTACAATAAACAAGAAAATAAAACATAAACTTAATATAGAAGAAGAGAGAAAAGTAGTCAAAGAAAAAAGAGATTATTTTATTCCTCAATAGTTCTCAAAGTACAAATACAATATGTAATGACTCCTTTTATAGCCTTGCAATCTAATGGTTACACAAATGAAAAGGTAACATCATAACACCTCATAATGATCATAAATTGGATCATAAAATTTAGGTGTTAAAGAGATGGTGGGAAGATGAAGAGTTTGCAATTTACTTGTATAAAATATATAAATGTGGACATCCACTTAAATGATACTTTCATAACAACATGATAATTATTCCTTTTATATATATAAAGATATCACCACCCGATGTAGTTTAATAGTAATCGTAACAATGTCTCATGTTCGAGTTACCACCATTACAAATGGTATATAAGGAAAAAAAAAAAAAAACATATAAAAAAATATATTATTAATATCAAATTTTCATATACAAAAACATAATCAATGTTTGTATTTAAGATTTTTTGACAGCTATATTCATAAATAAGATGAAATCTTTATAATAACATCACTCGAATAATTATCGGAGCAATTCAAAATATGACAATTTAATATCAACATAGAAGATGTATAATAAAATCACTAAAAATACATTTGATTTGCTACTCAAAAAGTAAAAATACAATACAAAACTTGCATTTCAATACTAGGGTTTAAAAAAAAAAAAATGCTAAAATCAATTGTAATGAACTTATTGAATTGAAAATCATCTTTTTTATCATCATTCAGTGTCTGTTTTTCATTTAGGTTATTGATAAATAATTTGTCACTTTGATCCAACACCTAAGCTTCACAAAGTTAAAGACTCTTATATAGATCTCATATCTACCGATATGAATGGATAATAAAGAAATGATTAATCATACATTGGCAAATTAAAATAAATTAAATTTAACAACTCAATATTATCATTTTCTCTTCAACGGATCGAAACTTCTGTTCATTAACGTGATGATTACAACAAACATATTTATTTTTTGTTCGTTATAAATATATCAAAGATACCTGCCAAAACAAACTGTCTAACACATAGAGAATCATTAATGCATACATACACCATTTAAATTTTACTTTTGTTGACATAGTCATATGGTGTTAAGTCATTGCATATAAATGTCAAAATAAGGTAAAATTTGAATAGTGCATGAATGCACTAATTGTAAACTAAATAAAAGTTATTCAAGATATATTTATGGAGTAATTGCATAAACGTCCCCCGAATTTAGGTCTAATTACACGCATATGGATTTTTTACCAAATATTATGCAAACATTCCCTACTGTCAGTTGATTTCCATCCAAACAATAAATTGACCATATTTTTAGTATTAAAAGTCCAAAATGCCCTTAGTTACTTATTTATACTTTATTTTATTCTTTTTAAAATAAAAATAAAATAAAATATATAAAAATACAAATAAAAAACTTTTAATTATATATTTTTAAAACAAATTTTAAAAGATAAAAATATATTTGTTTGGAAAATATATAAAAAAAAAAAAAAAATGAGAATAAAAGAAAACTAAATTTTAAGTTTTTGACATTAAAATACAATTATTATTGATAACTGAAAATTGAATATAATTGTGGAATCTCATTTATTGTTAAAAATCTTGTGGCTTGAATGAAATCCTATTGATGATTGAAAATTAAATATAATTGTGGTTTGTTGATTTATGAAGAGTAATGCTACTTTGCCCAAATTTGGTGTCCAAATCCGGTGCCCAAATGATGTGACATCACTTTGATCTATTCATTTAAGTCAAACAAATCTAATACAATTTAAATGAATGGATCAGAGTGATGCCATACACTATAAGAAATTTAGTATACGACAACATTCAATTAACAACATACATAAGGTATATATTGCGAAAAGTCACCTGACTTTTCGCAACACACAGAAAATGTGTGTTGTGGAAGTGACTTATGACAACACGCAAACGTATGTTGTCAATAATAAGACACATATGACAACACACAATCGATGTATGTTGTGAAAAGTCACTTATTGCAACATACATTGCACGTTGTTAAAAAAACATAATATATAACAACGCACAAACTTCGTGTGTTGTTAAATTACTGGGATTCGGCAACATACATCTTTGCGAGTTGTTAAAAAGCTAGTATTTAGCAACATACATCTTCGCGTGTTGTTAAAAAGTTAGAATTTAGCAACGCACGGCTTCAAAAGTTGTTAAAACTTTAGGATTTAACAACACATATCTTCGTATGTTGTTAAAAGTCATGTATTCTACAACATGCTATTATTGTATGTTGTTGTAGAGATATCTTTAGCAACATACATTTTTGTATGTTGGCGTAGATATATCATTAACATCATACGTTTTTGTATGTTGTTGTAGATATATCTTTAGCAACATGTATTTTTGTGTATGTTGTCGTAGAGTGACAATTAACAATATACATTTTTTGTATGTTATAGTAGAGATAACATTAGCAACATGCAATTGTATGTTGTCAAAAGTCTAATTTTTTATTTTTTTATTTTTTTAACTAAGTCTACTGTTTTTTTAACAATATTTTATCCACATTAACAAATGTCTATTAAATTATTAAATATATTTAAACGTTAATTTCAAAAAAAAAAATTGCGTTGTTATCACTTATAAAATTATTTTCTATGATAATTTAATCTGACTACTTTAATTTAAAAATTAAAAATTCATTTATAAATAGTAAACCATGTGTATATTAACAATATATAGAAAGATATATAACAATAACTAAATTATTATATTCTAATTTATTATTTTGATTTTTTAGATCTTTAAATCTATTTAATCTCATGTATTCTTGTTCATTGCAAAATATATATAAACATTTAGGGAGTCATGAAATTATAAGTTGAACATTATATTTTAATGTTGTTGTACGTGTCTTATTATTGCTAACAAATGTTTGCGCATTGATGTAAGTCACTTTAATAATACACATTTTTTACGCGTTGCGGTAGGTAACTTTTGACAACATGCATTTTTATTAAGTTGTCAAAAGTCTTATTTTTTTTTAATTATTATTATTAATATTCTTTTCTTATTGACAAATGTTTTCTAAATTATTAAATTTATTTAAATATTAATTTTTAAAAATAATTGTGTTGCTCTCTCTCATAAAATTATTTTTTTACACAAATTTAAGCTGGCCACTTTTTAAAATTAGAAAAATATTTATCCAAAAATATTATCAGAAAAATAATGCTAGAATGCAAAAAAAAAAAAAAAAAAAAAAAAAAAAAAAAAAAAAAAAAAAAAAAGTACAAATGATGAGGTATGTGAGATGCTAAGATTCTGAAAATCATGAAATTATAGTGTGAGTGATATGATCTTTCTATTTTTTGAAATATTACAAAAATTTGGAATTTTTTTTAAGAAGTGGAAGAACTCGAACTCGCAACCTCGTGATACAAGTGTGAGAGGCATATTATTAGACTATCTTCATCTCATCGAGTGTATGATATGATCTCGACAACTCATATGTCATATATTTTGGATAAATATTTTCAACAGTCTAGCATCACTCATTACCAGAATGAGTTTAAATTATCAAGTAATAAAAATATTAAGTTGTTAAATAAAATATTAATTAAAAAAATTAATAAATAATTAATAACATATATAGGTTATATATAAATAAGTTTATAACAATAACAAAGTCAAGCTTGCAGCAAAATGGTAAGGCATCCACTCTCATTTATCAATACCATAGTTTAATACTTCTCCCATGCAAAGTTAAATGTGTCATTATCAATTGGGTCATAGGTCCAATAGTAGTTGGTGGGTGCATGAGGCGAGTCAAGTAGTTGAGCCCAGTAGTTGGTGGGGTGTATGAGGCGAGCTAGTTTTTTATTTTTTTATTTTTTTATATTTTTTTTCATAGGCTACGACAATGCACAATGTGTGTTGCTGTAACTGTCTAAGGCAACATATAGTGCGTGTTGCTGTAAATGTTTAAGACAACATCTACGAACAAAGCCAACGCATGTTGTATTTTATTTACCACAACTCATTCAGTGAGTTGTCTTAAATGTTTAAGACAATGTCTAATGTGTGTTGTCTTTTATCTATCGCAACGCACATAGTATGTTGTCGTTGTGCTAGAACAACTCACGCTGCACGTTGCAAAAAACTTTTGGACTTTTGGTAACAGACGCATTAGCAACATACAGTTGCGCGTTGCGAAAGGTTTTAACAACATATTTTGCGTGTTGTCGTAGACCAAATTTCTTGTAGTGATATCATTTGGGCATCAGATTTGGGCATTAAATTTTGGCAAAGTAGAATTACTCGATTTATGAATCATCAATAATGATTGTATTTTAATGTTAAACTTAAAATCTAGTTTTGTTTTTCATGATTGTGGATCCAAGTCCCAGCAATGGCTTATTTGAGATCTATTCTCCATTTCTTTTATTAAAAAATTTCTTTTATTCTTTTTTCTAATTTTGTTAAAGTCTAAATTTTTTGTTTTATATATATTTGTCTTTTAAAATTTGTTTGAAAAAAATATAATTAAAAGTTTTTTATTTGCATTTTTATATAATTTATTTTATTTTAAGGGGAAAAAGTATAAATAAGTAACTAAGGGTATTTTGGACTTTTAATACTAAAAATCGGGTCAACAGATAGTTTGGATGGAAGTCAAGTGACGGTAGGTGATGTTTGTATAATATTTGGTAAAAAGTCCATATGTATGTAATTAGGCCTAAACTCAGGGAACGTTTGTGCAATTACTCCTATATTTATCATTCCTTTGAAATGACTTAACACTATTTTTAGAAGGGTAAAATAGTATTTTTGTTAAAAAGTTGATAGAAAGTGTAGTAAAACAGTCATTTATGAAACCAGAGGGATAAAATGGATATTATCTCAAACTAAAGGGTCATTTCTAATAATAACCTCTTATATTATAATCGGAGAGAAAACCGAAAATAGCCATCCAAAATATCATACTTTTGTTTTTAACCACTTTTGAAATTATAATTGTTAATAACCACTTTTTAAAAAAAAATTCAGTGTAGTACCATAAGTTACCAGAGTACCCCTGAAAATAGTGTTTGTTAAATCTCGAAGCAAACTTGAAATCACGACTAAATTGAAATACACAAACTTGAAATCATGCCTAAATGAAAATATCCAAACTTGAAATCATGCCTAAAATAGAAATATTCAAACTTGAAATCTGGACTAAAATAAAATTTTCCCCTTCTTCTTCCTTAGGTCTAGGTTTTTTTTTTTTTTTTTTTTCCTTTTCTTTTTTGTTGCAGATCCATGGAGGCCGATCAATCGTCGGTGAACTAGCGAACGATCGCCGACACTTGCCATCGTCATCCCGTCGTCGACGAAGGAGCAACGAACTGACGAAGCTGCAGCGAACCGTTGAAGCAACGAATCGGCGATCCAGCTGCGCGTGAGGGACTGCCGCGACGCCCAGAAGCTCGCCGAAGCTCAACGACGCCAGCGAGAGGCAGATCGGGGAGAGAGAGAGAGAGGCAGATCGGGGAGAGAGAGAGAGAGGCAAATCGAGGAGAGAGAGAGGCTGATCGTGAGAGAGAGCAGAGGAGAGAGAAAGAAAAAAAAGAGAAAAAGAGAGAGAGAGAGTTGATTGGGATGCTTTTATATGAGGGCTTTTGAGTAATTTCTCAAAAATATGGTTAAAAACAATTAAAAGTATGCATGTGGTTAAAAAAGAAATTCCCATAATTAGAGCGGTCAGTTTTGGCAATTTCCACTTATAATAGGCGGCTGTCTCAACGGCGCATTCAGGTCAGCGTAACAATATACATAGAGCAGCGGTGTAAGTGTGTAGCAGGATAAATTCAAAATCTCTAGAATATACTACAGATTTTGAATCACAGTTAGAAAGAGAGCGAATCAAAATGGCACCATTGAAATCACTGGAGAGACAGTATCCAATCATAGACTCCGATTTTCAGAATTTCTGCGCCTCTCACTCCATTTTCTCAGGTTCCTCCCTCTTATTTATTATTATTTGTTTTTTTTTTTTTTTTTTAAAGATATATTTGTTGTTGATCAAAATCTAGCAATCTACTACCGTGTTGATTGTATTCAGTGGAAGATTTCTTGATTCACGACCTCTACGAATTAACTGCATTGGCAGAGCAACATCCTACTTCAGAGAGATTGAAGGAGGTTGGGTTTTTAGACGAAACCTTTTTTTTTCTTTTTCTATTCTTTTTTATTCACTGTTTCATTGTGTCATTTAATTTTTCTGAGTTCGACGATTAGGGTATCACTCAAGTCCTGGGCATAATAGATAATCAGCACCAACCGTGGTTGAATGGTATAGAGCTGCTGGAAGATGCTCTGCGGAATAAACACTTCTTGTCAACTGGGTTTGAAGGGTATTGTTTTCTATAATAGTCACTTATTCAATTTTGTTAAAGTTATACCCATTGTTGAATGTTTGTGTGAATAAGGTTTGATTTGATTCTTCGAGGGGGATTTCGCGAGGGACAGTTAACAGAATTAGTTGGGCCATCCTCTTCCGGTAAAACACAAGTAAGGACTAAGCTGTTCATGATAGCAGTCATTTCTACTAATTTGGGGTTAATATCCCATTTGTGAAGGTCTGAGCCTTGTGAATGAACACTTAATTAAAAATGCTTTAGCTTAGACTGAAGAAAATGATTGCCAAATGCTTTTGGAACATGTTTGTTAGGAAGTTATTTAAACTTTGTTGTCTATTTATTCCTGTGCAATCTGCATAAGCCTTAGATATGAGCTCGATGTTCTTGGTTTCAATCACAACATGTCTCCTAGTACCAATGTACCATGATCCCATTTGTTCGATTACTGGCTCTTTGTTTATTTTCTTATTACTACTGTCTACTAGTGGACTGATTAAGTTTTCATTGATATTCAGTGTTGCCTTCAAGCTGCCGCTAATGTTGCAGTGAAGCATATGGGTAGGGTTGTCTACTTAGATACAGGCAACGCTTTTTCACCTCAACGCATTGCACACTCCATGGAGCAAATTTCTGACTTGCACTTTAAGCAGGTCAAACATTTTTATCTCTAATAATTGTTAAATTGTTGTTTTCTTGTGCACTCCTTTATTTTTGCTTATTACCATTGCTGTAGGCTAAAGACAAAATTCTTCAAAAAGCTATGAGCAGCATTGTATGTCATTCAGTGTTTGATATCTTTGCAATGTTTGATCTGCTATTTCAGCTGGAATGTGATTTGAGATCTCAGGTTTTCATTAAATTGAAGCACTCTCATCTACTGTATTTGATAGAATTCATCATAGCATGTTCTTGACTATATGACTATGGGTTCAGATTGACAACAGAGATTATCTGGTGCGGTTGCTTATAGTTGATTCAATCTCATCCTTAATTACCCCAGTACTTGGAGGCATTGGTTCACAGGGTATAAATCCTTGTATATATGTCACTGTTTCTAGGTTTTTGTATAATGGAATGCATAGGCTTTTCACTATGTTGAAGCAAAAGGGGTTCTTTAAAAAGAAAATATTATCATGGGTTGGTATTTTAGGTTTCTTAACAAGTTTTCTTATTGGTTCATTAGTGATTCTGAGCTATCCTGTTGGGTGATGATGTTGAATGTCAATGTTTCTGCTTGCATAGCTGCATAATTTCTGACTTCTTTAAATGTTCATGGTTAAATAGACACATCTATAATTTCATCATTTATGACATTATGATATTTTTATTACTGGAATAAATTTGTGATACGGGTGACATCCATGCTATTAGAACAACACTTATTTAAAGTGTACCACAAGTCACAATTTTACATATAATTTTTTAATTGTCCAGGAAGTTGTTTTATACCACCATTGCTTTTAAAACTTTAATGAAATAGGCTTGAAAGAATCTAGTAGAAATGATTGTTCATTCAACTTTGTTTATATTTATTGTGCACTTGTGCTTTTAGTAAGCACCATCCATTTCCTGTAAATGCCTTGGTTTATCAGCTTGCTGATCTTACCCACATAGTTCTATGATTAAGCAATCAGCCTATCACCTTGTAGTTTGCATTAGTTATTCAGAATAAAGTTGAGAATCCCTGTCAATTTTTATGTTGCATCTCTATTTAGGAGCTGGTTAGATCAATTGAGCGGCTTTTTAGGCCTCTACTGAGTGATGGTTCCAGGCTGACATGATTGCTTTTCAGATGGATAATTCTTAGGGTGATGATGAACACTTAGCCTTATTATTGGTCTTGTTTAATGTTCCATTCAATTCCTTCTTTCCATTCCCCTTTGGTCTTTGGAGGAATTCAGATTTTTTCTCACTGGTTTTATTGATTACGAAGGAAGCTGGTTTCTGCGACTGGAATCTGTCATATTACAAATACTAATAAAATTCATTGGTACAGGACGCGCTTTGATGATATCAGCTGGATATCTTCTAAAGAAGTTAGCACATGAGCATAATATAGCTGTACTGGTAAGATTCGCCTGCCCTAGAAATATCAAAAGTATGTTTCTTGACTGCTGAAATTCCGTTGCTTCACAATTGTTTATGTTGAAGCATTAATATGATTCAATTTCTTGCCCCACTCTTTTCTTTTCTGTTCTGTTTTATTTTCATTTTTATCTTTTCTGTTACATGAACAATTTTTTTTAGCTAAAGCTGGAAGCCAATGTTCAAAATAATTGGCTATATTGCCCAAAAGAAAATCATTTTCAATGGAAGAAAAGATTTTGTTCAATTGAAAGATTTTGTTCAATTGCATGTTGCAACCCTTGTCCTTTCCTTCAGTTAGACAGTATAAATCCACTTTGTTTCCTTGTAATCTTTGGATCTGGACATCTAGTTTTAACAGTAACAGTATGGGATATGATAACCGCTCATACACATGCTTCCTCCTAAATTTAAATTGGACCTATTTGGATTTGAAATAGGGTTCTGCGAGTAGAAACCACAAGGTTAATATGATTATTGATGCTTTTAACCAACAATGACTTAGTTGCGAGTTGCGACATTGTCCCGTTTCTAATCAAAATACTTGTTGAAGGTGACAAATCATACAGTAGGAGGTGATGGAGGTTTTTGTAAACCAGCTCTTGGAGAGAGTTGGAAAAGCATCCCACATGTGAGATTATTGCTCTCTCGCAATCATGGGAGCAGTATCTGCAGCGTTTCCATTCTAAAACACCCAGCCATGGTATGTTTCTTTATTCTATGCTAAATTCATTGATTGTACAGCATAGATGGATCAAGGCTTCTATGAATTGGTTCACCATTAGCTCTTCATTTATCTTTAATAGTTCGCTCTCTTTTAGACTGTCTTATTTTGAATTTAATTACTTCTGTCACAGGCTTCTGGTAAGGCAACCGAGTTTGTGATTTCAGAGTTTTGACTAATTAAATGAATTGTATCCTAGTCTTAATGGTAAGTCAGAGGAAAAAAAATATTGTTGTCTTATGTAAGCGGTTTTGTAATTTCATTGAAAAGAAACACTAAGGGTGTGTTTATTACTCGGAAATCCTATTGTGATTACTAAAAGTTTTTGAAAATCAAGTTACACGGACTCCATACACAAATCAAAAATTAAGTTTATGTTACTTTTTTTTTTTACCATTCATTTTTATTCTCGATCAGTAAATGCGTCCTAGTATCTATGCAAATAAAAAAAGTCTAAAATTGAGTTATTTTGACCTTATTGTAGCATATGGAAATCTCTATTATTAGGGTTTTTATTTTTGTTTTTTTTATTTTTTTATTTTTAGTTGGGAAAACACCCAGAAATTATATTAAGATGTCAGCAGAAACATTATTGTGGACAAAGAGTGTACACTCACTGAGCCAAGTACATATATTTTTTAAAAACACTGGGCCAAGTATTATTAGTTAATACTTTCGTTTTTTTATTTATTTTTTTATTTATTTATTTTTTTTTGAAGAACTGGAATACATAAACCAAAGAACGTTACAAGGCCTTATCAGCCAACACAGCAATCTTCACATGAGGAGGATAATCCTCAAGGTAGAAACGGTCATCCGCTACAGGCGGGACCTTAGTCAGAATATGAGCTACCATATTTGCACTTCTAGGGGTAAACAAGACCCGAATATTATAGTGCTTACAAAGTTGGATTATATCAGAAATAACAACTCCGACATCTGCAAGAAGGGGGGCGTCCTCACTGATAAGATAGACAATAGTTTTGGCATCAGACTCTGACAATATGGTGTATCTATGCTTGACATTGATATCAAATAAATCTTTCGGACATTCATCAAGACTTGAAAGTCAGTTGGTAACATTTGGTTATCAACATAAATAACATCAATGCATAGTTAATCTTTTTTTCTTTTCTTTTCTTTGAAATATTACATAAATTTGAGGGTTTTAGGGGACGGATAAAACTTGAACCCACACCCCCATGGTATAGGTGAAGGGTATACACTGGACTAATCTCATCTTGTAATGCATATATATATATATATTAATACTTGCTTCTTAATAAAATTTCATTTCACTAATTACCATCAACACTTGATATTTAACCAAATAAGGTATCACAAAAGTAAAACGATTATTGATCATATGATTACATTCTATCAAATAATATCAATTTTTATTCAAATTTTTTTTCAAGTATTACACTATTACATAAAGTCAGGGTTTTTTGGGGAGGGGGAAGGATTTGAACTTGTAATCTTATGGTGTTAAGTGTAGGTGTAATTTAGACCCGAATAAGTAAAAAAGCAAACCTAAGTCAAAAGGTGATATTGTGAAATTATTTAGGGACCAAAATTGTAAATACCCATATTATCCAAAAAGAAATTAACTAATCACGAAACTGCCTGTTACTAGCGGGACCCAACACGGCTTTCGCTCTCTAGTCTCTACTTCTCCCTTCCATCTCTTTCTCTCTTCCATTACTTCGTTACGAAGAAATTAAAATCTGTCCTCTCTCTCTCTCTTATCTCATCAATTGAATTCATATCTCTACCAATCCCAAGTCATCATGCAAGAAACAGAGCTACACGATTTATCAGACGACGCCGATTACGCAGCGTCTCAACAACAAGTAAGCAATTGATTACATACTCGTGCTCGTTAAACAATTGTGTTTTTCATTTCTTGCCACTTCGGATCCAATTGCATTTAATCGTGAAACTAATTAGGGTTTTGTTTTTGTACATCTGTAATTTTAGGGATCATCAAGCATGATGAGGACCGATAGCATAAAGAGAAGCTCGTCAAACGAACCTGATGGTGCCGAAATTGTTTATTTGAAAGATAATGTCGCAATTCATCCTACTCAGTTTGTGTCTGAAAGAATTAGTGGAAGATTAAAGCTAATTAAACAAGGCTCCTCTCTCTTTATGGTATCGATTAACTTTAATTATCTATTTTGTGTATCATAATTGTTTTCTTTTTCTTTTTGCTTTTGTTTGTGCCTGCGATTTTGTGATTCTAATTTCCTTTCTATTGTGTGTGATCATAGACCTGGCTTCCTTACAAAGAGCAAAACTCGAATGCTAAGCAGATAGAGAAAGGTTGTTAGCTTTTGTCTTATTCATTGTCAAATGATTTACTTTTATGTCATTGATAGCTATACAGTTTTAGAAGTTGATAAATGCTATTATGTTATTAGCTTATGTAGATAGGAACTTGTATACTATAAAGGCAGTGCCTTTTACGGAAGTGCGGTCCATCCGGAAACACGCCCCACCTCTTGGGTGGCAGTACGTAATCATTGTTTTATCAACAGGTAATCAATTTATGTTTAGTTTTAGCACGAAGTGATTATCTTGACTGCTTTGTGCTTGTGATTTTTATATGTACCTATATTTGGAGTTGATTTTTTTTCTTATACCCTAATGTGTTGTTATGCATAGATACATTGTATAACTCAGGTATTTTTCTGCAGGACTTGCATTTCCCCCATTTTACTTCTACAATGGAGGCGTCAGACAGTTCCTTGCTACCATAAAGCAGCATGTTTTTCTTGTGAGGTTGGTTATTGTTATTTTTCAACTTTCTTTTCTCTGTTGATTTTCCTTACACACATATATATTCACACATATACTGATATACACACGTATATATATATACACTTAAATTTTATCACCTGGGGACACAAATGTACGGTGTTTTTGCAGTAGCGAATTTATACAGATACAAATTTGCTAAAAGACTAAAACAATTATCTTTTAGAGAATTTTTACAGGTATAAATTCGCTACCCCAAAAACACCACAAGCTATAAAATTTATGCGCAGGTGTGTGTAAAGTATGCGGGTACATTTCAAGTCTACTTAAATTAAAAATGAATCAGTCCTCTTAAGATTGTGCAAGATGCAAGGGCACGCAAGAGCATGTGTGATTGACAGCTAAAAGATCAAGTGTCATTCAATTTATGTGTGTGACTTGAGCTGTTGAGCATGATGTTATAATAACGTTCATTGCATGCTTAACATTATATTAACTGTACGTTGCATGCCAAACTATGTTTAATTTTGGAGTATTATACTGGGAAGATCAGTACTTTAGGGTGTTAAAATATTTGAATATTACATTCATCCTAGGCCCATAACGTCATTTCTTGCAAGTTTCTTATTTCACATCATATTTCAGGTCAGCTGAAGATGCAAGTGTATTTCTTGTTAATGATTTTGAAAATCCACTGCAGGTATATATTGCACTTTTTGTTCAAGCACATGTTCTGTTAATTGGTGTACTGTACTTCTCTATGGTAATTTTATTTCTGAGTGGGTTGAATATTTTTTATATGAGGAACTGAGGGTTTACTTTAATAGCTAAAATTTTCCTTTTATTGGATTTTTGTTTTACTAAATGAAGTTGTATAAGAACTTGCCACCTACCTGACTGCACACCTCTTCTATCTATTTTATGCAGTCTTCCGGCAAAATAAATAAATAAAACATAGAAAATGAAATGAGGTGTAAATACTAATTACGTTTGTCTTGCTTTATTACCTTAGTCTGGATCATCAAGATTTGACATGCTTTATTTGGTCATTGTTGGACTGAATATTCAGAACTCGACATCATTTATCTGGTCAATTTTGACTTAAAAATTCAAAACCTATACAATCTATTTGATCGATTTACTTTTTCGTATTGTTTTTTCAGTATGATCAAAGCTTAATTTTTAATCTCTTGCAACAGAGAACTTTTTCTTCTTTGGAGCTGCCTAGGGTGGTTTCTGTTGCAAGTGGGCAATCAACACCCATTTCAGTTGACGAATCTCCTTTGAAAGAAAACCAGGAGAGGATCAATGGGTATGAGAGCTCTAGTATTTCTCAATACAATGGGAGACAAAGGCAAAAAGTTCATGATCCTGCTCGAGACATCTCAATTCAAGTATTGGAAAAATTCTCTCTTGTGACCAAATTTGCCCGGGAAACAACTTCTCAACTATTTCGTGATGGTCATAGTAATGGCTTTGGTACTTTTGAGAAGATGTTTGATAACCAACCAGCCCAAGATGATCTTCATAAGGCATCCAACGATGCAGAAAGAGTTACTGATGAAATTGCTGTAGCCTCAGATCCTTTGGAGGTAATCTTTTGTGTTTTGGCAATTTGACCTACTATTATTTTGTGTTAGATTGTGGCCTACCTGTATTTTGTGTTAGGTTGTGATTTTGTTGTGGTATATCTGATCCATGCAATGGTATTTTCTGTTGGTATATTCTAGGGTTTGAAGGTTTTATAAAAATGAATCCTGGGTTACAGTTCAGTCTTATATATTTCATCAAATTTCATTCTAGTTGCATCATCGTGATTTATTCTGCCATTGCTGACTATTGACTATACTAAGTTACTATGCCTATAATTTATGTTAACTGATGTGTCACTGCAATGATCTTGTCACTGCAATGATCTTAGGTTGTGATTTTGTTGTGGTATATCTGATCCATGCAATGGTATTTTCTGTTGGTATATTCTAGGGTTTGAAGGTTTTATAAAAATGAATCCTGGGTTACAGTTCAGTCTTATATACTTCATCAAATTTCATTCTAGTTGCATCATTGTGATTTATTCTGCCATTGCTGACTATTGACTATACTAAGTTACTATGCCTACAATTTATGTTAACTGATGTGTCACTGCAATGATCTTGGGTCATACCTTTTTTTTTTTTCTTTCTATATTGGATGTTGTTAGTGTCATTTAGAGTAGGCTGAGCTGGTTTTTAGGGAAAGTGCACTCTTACCATATTGAGAAATTGTTTATCACTAACTATTATATTTGGGTTCACTACAATTCGATATTAAGCTATCTGTCTGGCATTTTGGACTAGTGGAATACGTAACATCTCCCTATGTGCAATAACCATGAGCATCAAAACAGCCATCGGACAATAGGAAACAAGAAACAGGTTGCAGCACCAAAGATGTACTTATTGTGATACGGCGATACCAGATAATTTTGGAAACTTAGGTTTGGTGGGGACTACATGCCTATAAATTTTGCTTTACTTTACTACAATGTTATCATTATTATTAGTTAATAGGTTGGTTCAAAAGTTTATCCTCTTGGTTCAACACAGGGTACTTGCGTTTCTGTAGTTGGAAAGAAAATAAATAAATGAACTACTCCAAGGCCATCTGATGCAGACCTGAGACCTCTATTCTTTTTAAACAGAAAATTCAGTATAGGATACACAATCATGATGAAGAAGCTGCCACCAATGTCTGATCAATTGTAAGGAGGTTTAGACAGGAGCCTTCTGTTTTTCTTTAGTATCTGATTTGCTTCTGTTTCTTTTTGTATTTCTATCCATCTGGGATTACGATCATCGATCCATAGTGCATATGCAGTGGCAGACCCTTCGATAATATTTTAGAAAGTAATTTGCCATGGATATTGTGGGTGTAAATTGTTTCTATACAAATATTTTATAAACTGTACTACAAAGTGATCATCCAAAGATTAGTATGTTCCATAACAAATACAAATGACTGCTCTACTATACCCGAGAAAGTGTAGGATACCTTTTTTCTTGATAGTACATGCATGAAGCTGGAATAACAAGGTTATGACCTCGGATAACGGTGAACATGAATTCTTCCTTGTCTCAAGTTAGGCAGCAGAAACTCCTCTTACAACAACCTTAATTCAGCAAAGCTAATTTCTATTGTACGTTAGGTATATAAATTAAGCCTGCATAATTTTCTAATTTTGACCTGTGAGCATATGAATAATGGTGGTAATTGGCTTTTGGTTAGTTGGAATTATACAATTGCATCTTTTGCCGTGATGTTGTTTTTCTGGGCTCCTTCATTACATGTATAAGCCACAACAAAGGTCAATTGGTTGTGGTCAATTATCTTATTGATTTTTCTAGAAGATTGTGATCCGTAGGTTTTGATTCTTTTCTTGACCATTTCAAGCTTGGGTTTGTCATTGTTGTGAGACCTTGGAATATTGTGCTTACTTTTACATCTCTCAGTGAATTAAAATTGACTTGGTATGCATGTATTGTTTTTTTGTGTTGGCAGTTTGATAAACTATCACTAGTGTGGGGAAAACCGCGACAGCCACCCTTGGGGTCTGAAGAGGTAAGGGCTGCCTTTCCTAAAGATAACTTTTCTGTCAAATATTTTAATGCTATATAATTTGAAATGTTAGATCACATACTCTGATCTCTTGAAAAGGTTTGGGAGTGCAGGGAAGGTCAACGGAAATGTTATATTGGTGTAGTATTTTATTGGGTCTGTCATGTGTGTTTTTACCATATTAACTTAACGTTCTTTATTTTAGAACTTTGTAAAATTTCTAAGTGGCATGAACCTAAAACTTGAAGGAAAAGGAGGTGAGGAGCCTTGTCGATTACATTAATAAGCTTGTCCGGTTGTCTCTTATTTTGTTTTCCGCCTGACGCATAATCCAAGTCCCTGACTCCCTTCACACTTTTGTCATTCCAAAATAGAGCTTACTATTTATCAACTCTTGATGGTTCCACATTCAGAATAACATTGTATTTATAAAATATTCATTCTCAAACAATGTTACAAAACAATATCAGGAGTGCATCAGGACATGGTGTCTTATATTCCAGCGCAATCCAATCCAAATAAGGTTATTATTGCCAGACTTGCCTTATCCACTGTCATACCACTCATCCTAATAGGTTTGCTTGAGACAGTGGAGGAGCCAGATCTCCTTCACACAAAAGTGGAGCCTCCTCCACTGTCTCAGGGAGGAGGTTGGATCTTTGGACAAAACAAAATTATGTTGTCATTTTATTTGTCCTATTAATATGCTGAGAGCTACCCATTGAAGATATTGTTTTTAGTAGCTGTTGCACACATTTTTCCCTTCAAGAGTTGATTCATCTCTATGTACATGATTGTCGTTATGTTGATGTTTTCAAATTTCCCTTTAAATTTTATGTGCAGTGGGCAACTTTCTTGGACAATGAAGGGCGAGTTATGGATTCAGAAGCATTGAGAAAGCGAATATTCTACGGGGGAGTTGAACACAAATTAAGGAGAGAGGTCTGTATTTGTAATATGTAAGAGTTAAGTCTGTGCTAAGTTGTCTGTATTTGGTTAAATATGCATCTTCTTCATGAAATTCTTGATTGCTTTTGTAGGTCTGGGGACTTTTATTGGGATATTATGCATATGATTCAACATATGCTGAGCGGGAGTATCTTAGGACCATTAAAAAGTCAGAGTATGAGACTATAAAACACCAGTGGCAGGTTTGCTGTAAAGATTTATGATTTTCTTTTTGTGGATCACTCCATCCTTCGTTAACATTGGTACTTGATTTTTTATGTGTTGTCATGTGTTTGAGGAACTCTTGTTGCATCAGCATGGACATTTTCTTTCTTTGTTGTCATATTTTGTTAAATATCTGAAATTGCATTTATAACATACCATTGTTCGGGCTTTAGGGACTTGTTGTGTTAGACACTTTTCCTAGTGTCAAAAATTATACTTTCATGGCCAAAAAATATGAATTTGTATGAAATTAGAATTTGTAACTAGTCTGAAAATTGAAGTGTTGAAGAAACGCATAGAAGGAAAAAATCTTATATATCCTTGGTCATGAGTCATAATTACCACTATAAATAAGAATCGGAAGTTCAATTATAGTGATTACATAATAAAAATAAGTGGATCGATGAAAAATCATTATTGATGGTCCAAGACCATACATATCGATTGATAGAACTTCTATGTTTTTGCTGAATAGATTGATGAACCTAGAAAATCAAAATTATACTTAACCACAACATATTAGGAGAATCCCACACACTGCAAAGATTTTTTATTGTTGGAAAAAGTAGAAGTCCGACTCTTGCATCCTGCTAACATAGAAACCGGAAGTGGAACAAATTGTATAATTCAGGAATATTGATAATGTATGTTTCAAAATTTATAATAATTACTTTTTTTATTCCTAATTAAGTAATTGTCAGCTCTTATCTCATTTGAAAGGGAGTAATAAAATAAGGTATTAAAAATCATTTTAAAAAACTTAAAATGTAATTTTCTTTTCGTTGTTGTTTTGAATCTTTCTTTAACACTTCAAAATATTAAAAGTTCAAAGTGAATTATGATATAACCAAGTTACTAGTGAAAAGTCAGTAATTATTTTATACTAAGTTTTAGGATGATGTTAGCAAATTTCAATTTCAGTTATCGTTCCTGATTTCAATAATTTATGTACATGTATCAAGATTAAAGAATTAGACCAAAAAAAGTACTTAATATTGATATAAATCATAGGATAGCCCATACCTTTATCTAATAAAGTAAGAACGAAGTATTTTAGTTTGTTTATTTAGAATCATCAACTAGTTTACTGCAGAGCTGATTAATTGCGTTCCTTTACAACAAATGACATTTAATAACCAATTTCTAGGATTATTTATTTATTAGGTAGATAAGGATTCTTAAACTTGTTCCTTGAATTTTTAATGTATAAATGTAGCAATTTTCAAATTCAACAAATTCAAATATATTATATGGCATAATCCACCCTATAGGTGTCAATTTGAATAAGGTGAAAAGGTACCACCAATAGTTCTTCCCCGAATATTATTATGAAAAACGAATTGATATGTTTTATATCCCAATATTTTCTCGTACAATAATGCTAGGGATCTCAACTCTATTTCCCAATTTGTATCTCAACGTGTTAGTTGATCATTTGATATACATTAATGGTGATTTATCTCACTTGCCACATTGTCATGTGAATCAAATTGCTACATTAGAAGTTGGGATACAAGTTAGATATGATTTGGGATGTTAAGCAATATTGTTTCTCATATTTCTATTTATATTTTTTATTCTCATAAAGGTAGTATTTATAAAGATAGTATATTTTAGAAAACAAAAGATAAAATTATTGACTAAAAAATCTTTAAAATGATCTGTTTTAAACCATCGATGTCTTTCACATCCAATTTTTGTGAATGGCGGTTCCAAAAAAAATGTAGTTCTATATTGAAAAATGGTTTTCATAAATTATTCGGAAAAAAGAGAGGATATTGGGCAGCATTGAAAGCTTTTTCCATTAGCAAATCCCTTTCTATCGAGATGTATTTATTTATTTTTACAAGAAATAAATAATAGAATGTTTGAATAATCTGAATCCACCTAACTCGATATTATACAATTCATGGATTATCTCATGAGAGAAAGGAATAATCCATATTTCCTTTTAACAAAGGGTTTATGCATAATTGCATGAGCATTATATTTTGCTTGCTAGCACAGATTGTTTTCTATGAAAAGGGTACCATAGAATTTCTTCAAATTGGTTCTCTTATCTGCTTATTAAATTTGCTGCATTTTTGTCATTATCCTTGCTCTTGTTATGTTATAGGACGCGTTTGCTAGCAAGCAAGCTATTTGGTTGTAAGAATTTAAACTTTGTTGAGACAGTAAAGAACTCAATAGGATTTGAAGTTGGTGGTCTCATCTCTATTCGCTTGAGTGGTATGATGTGCACTTAACTTTTAAGTTACTTTGATAGGTCCAGCCAAAGAGTATACACAAATTTACTGGTGGATTTTTTTTAAATCTTTTTTTGAGAGAGAACTGGTGGAATTGTAGACAAAGATGGGAGAGAAAAATGTTATCATTTGATCAGTATCATGGATCATATATAAATCCTAAGCAAAGAATGCTGAAGCTTATAAAACATAAAGCAAATTTTGGTTGTTTTCAAAACGAAAACTCATTCATTATAGTTATTGAAAAAAAACAGGGTTATAAGATGTTTGTTGATGGGTGTAAGATCCCCTTTTTCCCTCGGTTTTAAGGCTAAATACATACAGTATTGTTCTTAATCTGATATGGCGCATATCAGATAGTTTAGTTGATTTGAAAGACCAAGCTGGATGCAGGAAAAGAGAAATAGGATAAAGGAGAGAAATTGATTCAGAAGAGACTGAAGTCTAAATAGAAGGAGGAGAAATAATGGGACATTGGGATATCCGGATATGTAAATATCAATTGTATTCATCAATTACATCTTCTGGATATTACATGAAGAGGTCTATTTATAGGCAAGTCAATATAATCTAACTTAAAGAAGGGAAAGAATAAACTTATATTAGTCGAATAAGAAATTCCTAAACCAAACAAATAAAATTCCCTATAATCTTATAATAAAAGGAAATTGTCGAATTAATCAAAATGTAATATGACAATAAAATTCCTAAAATGTCATATTCATTATTTCTTTTTCTCTATCACTTACTCTCTTGTGGAAATAAAGAAGTCATTATCAAATTCTCTCTAAGCTTTTTAGATGTATTCTCTATTGTCCAATGTTGTTTATGTGCTCTGCATGTTGTTCTGTATTCAGAATGCATCCTTTCTTTTTTGCTCAACCATGATTTTTTTTTTCAGTGTGTGTGTTTGTATTTGTTTTGGTGAATGCCTGGTTTACTGTTGCAAATATGTTTTCTATGAGGCTTACTTTTATAGACAAATTTTCCTTTGCAGAGTATCTCACCTGAACAGGCAAGAAGGTTTACGAAATTCAGGGAGAGGAAAGGACTTATAGATAAAGATGTGGTATGTGCAAAATTAGCACTGTTGTTTTGTAATTTCTGCATAATAATATTATGAAAGAATTTCATAAACGGAAGTTGTAAATTTTGTTTATTTTTCTTTTCTTTTTAGGTAAGGACTGATAGAGCATTCACTTTCTATGATGGGGATGATAATCCAAATGTGAATCTTCTACGTGATACTCTCTTAACGTACTCTTTCTACAATTTTGACCTTGGTTACTGTCAGGTAATTACTTCTCACGTGGTGTGGTTTTTCTCAACCTTATCGTTAGGTACTTAGGTGTGTTAGCAACTATTACACCCGAAAGTTTAAGTTGTTACCGAAAGTTTAAGCTGTAAGGAAAATGTACAACTAGTGTTTAAGTATTATAACACACCACCATATGTGTAAAACCAACGATCTTGCCACACAGCTAAAGCCAAACACAAACATAAATCAAATAAAGTTAACAATTAGCAATAACAATGTGGGGGGACTCAAACCTAGGCACTCTTGGTAAAACAAGGCTTTGATACCATGTTAATAACCGTTAGACCTTAAATCTTAAGCTGCTAGGAAATGAACTAACAATAGTGTTTAAGCACTCTAACAAGGTGTGCGCAAAATTTTGATTTTGCAATTATGCGGATGCACCAAGTTGGTGTTGGTTTTTGTTTCAATAAATCATAGAAGAATGGTTTAAAAATATCTTAAAATGCAACAGTAATGAAGTAATGTCTTCAAAATGCTCAGATGCCTGTGGACATAGAATTAGTCCTGCCCAGATGCTAATAATTTGCTTAATAAACTACTAATTAAATCTAATGGTAGCACACACAAAAATTATAGAAGACATGTGAGAAAATGTTTAAATATTTTGAGAAAACAGGTTGCGTGCAACTTCCTTATATTTAGATGTTGCATTGAAATCCATGTTAAGTTACTTGAAGAAGATGCTGAATTTTTCTCTTGCTATGGTAGCTGCATTAAGCTTTCAGTTTTCTACAATACCACTGTATATAGTTCTTTTTTGTGTTAATATATAGTTTTCCTTTGTTTCTCATAAAACAAAGAGTTTTCTACATTACTATTATATTTTTTTGAGAAGAAATATTATTGTCATAAAAATTCTTCTGTTTTTGGCATCATGTTGATCTCTTCTACTGTACAGTGTACCTAGTCTCTCTGAGATGTGATGTTGCAAATAAAATGATGCTATTGTATATATGGCGCATCTATGATAGGGTTCTGGCCTGTTTTGATTATATAACTTGATATGTTGTTCTCTTTATGATTGGTGTCTTATATATTAATATCTCTTGCAGGGAATGAGTGATTTGATGTCCCCAATATTGTTTGTGATGGAGGATGAGTCAGAATCATTTTGGTGTTTTGTGCAACTGATGGAACGCCTTGGGCCCAATTTTAATCGTGATCAAAGTGGAATGCACTCTCAACTTTTTGCATTATCTAAGGTTTTTCTGTTTCTCTCAGATTACTTTGCAATTTGCATATTCTTTTAATTAATGTTTCCCCTTAGATTTTACCTATGTTTTAGTTTGCTTGACATTCTGGTTGTCCTGGAATCTCTGATATAGCTAACATGTCACCCCCTGAGGTGCCTGGCATCATTCAGAAAGTTATATTTGATAAAACTCTATTTTATTATTGCAACAGAGGATATCACTTAGATTTGTCAGAGTATCAATCACAATACATGCTTATGGGATATATTTGCTCAGATCTATTTGTGGTTTTTTGATGTGTTCTTTCTTCTGCTTTTTTTTTTTCCTAATTTTTTGATGAGAATTGCCATCTTCTCATTTTAGTTTGTCTTAATAAACTGGACCTGCAAGAAACTTTCTACCAATTCAATGGACCTATTATTAGTTTCCTATAGAAAACATTATTTGTTTCAATGGACCAAGTACCAAATGTAACATAAAAGCATTAGCTGGGTAATAAGAAGTTCCTCGAGCTGTACAAATGCATGCATAATTGCATGCTTCTGCATATTAGGTGTAATTACTTTTCTTGGTGTGATTCTCTGTTACATTCTTGATGGTCTACCACTCTCCAAATTTCATGTTACTGTAATCAAAGCTATAACACTGAAATGACACATAATGGTATTTTTTTGTGGCATCAAGCCTTTTGTGCTGTTATTAATAGCCTGTTCCGTGTGTGATTTAGATTATGTGTGCACCCTTTTGATAAAATGTTTCCCTTTGAAAGTTAATAAAATAAAATAAAATTGTTCTGGCAGCTGGTGGAGTTGCTCGACAGTCCTTTGCACAACTATTTCAAGCAGAATGATTGCTTGAATTATTTCTTTTGCTTTCGCTGGCTTCTAATACAATTTAAAAGGTCAGATACCTGAATTTACTGGTTTAGTCCTGTGTGTGGTTTGTCTCTAAACATGTCATACACCTATATTTCTCATATTTTACTTTTTCAAAAAGTTTTTAGTTCATACTCCATGCAAAACAGAAACTCATTTGGTTTTTCGTATTGCCTTTATATGTGCGCGTGTGGAGAACATAGAGGGTAGGGTTTTGTGAGAGACAGTAGCATCCCTTGTTTGAAATTATCACACTGGTTTTTATGCATGCATTGCTTGATGAGAAGATGCCGATGGTAAATAGGATATGGATTTTGGAGCTTCTTGGTTCAATCATGGTCATTTCGACGATAATAGTTTGTGCCATAGGTTGCATGTTTAGTTAGTAATTTCTGTGCCAAAGAGTGCCACTTCTCTTAGCTATTCACTAATTAAGTTGTGGAATCGCTTTTAGTTTGTCATAACATCTGGATTCTAATTTTCATCTTCATTTTCAGTAAGGTTTTCCTGATACGATTTTAATTTGTATGTCAGAGAATTTGAATACGAGGAAACAATGCGCTTGTGGGAGGTATTATGGACACATTATTTGTCCGAGCACCTGCATCTGTATGTATGCGTTGCAGTTTTGAAGCGGTACCGCAGGAAGATAATGGGGGAACAAATGGACTTTGACACGCTCTTGAAATTTATTAACGAGCTGAGTGGTCGTATCAACCTCGATGCAATCCTTAGAGACGCAGAGGCTTTGTGCATATGTGCTGGTGAGAATGGTGCTGCTAACATTCCTCCTGGAACACCGCCGTCATTGCCAATTGATAGTGGTTTGTTCTATTCTCAACAAGAAGATGAAGTATTGTAAATATGACCCTTTCCTTTAAAGGATTTATCTACTACCTTTTTTTATGCTCAATTTTCTATCAAGACATTCACTAGTTTGTGTAATTAGCTGATTTTCTCCACTCTCTTAATGTAACCTAATATTTTTTTTATTTTATTTTTTTTCCAAATAAATCAACCGTATCTTCTCATTAATTTCCATTTCCAATTAGTTGAAGTTGCCCTATCAACTTATCTAATGTTAATAAGAGCTTCTCCAATGTAAAAGTAGCTAGTGAAAAAAAAAAAAAGATACCATAGAGGATTAATAGACATTCTGTTAATAAATCTTTCTTTAATGTAGCCGTGTATATTTAACCTCAAGCTAATGTGGTAAAAAAATATATATTAAACATTGTTAATATGGCCGTCTACTTTTTTTTTCGGTGGACTCATCAAATATTTAAAACAGATATAAAACTTTCATCTATTTTTGGTAAATAAATAAGATTAAAATTAAAACAAGAAAAAAATGGACATGTTATTAAAAAAAATTATATTTTAGACAGAAGCATTGGAGATCAAATTTTAAGTTAATTGTATATCAAGTCTATTTTTATGCCATATAGAATGTAAGGTCCTGTTTGATTTTTCCACTTAATACTGAATAACACTTAATATGTTCCATTCAGTTATTTTGTTTGATTTTTTAAGTAGTAAAATCACTTAATGAGCACCTAAAACTACTTGTTTTGAAAAGAGAAAGTTTTTCACTTTTCACTTAACACAAATCCAGGATAATTTAATACAATGTTTTACTTCCAAAACTATCATCACCAATTTAATCTATTTCCAATTTTGTCTTATATTAAAGCCCTAATTGTATTTATAATTTAATCTATTTCTTGCTCTTACCTTTTCCTTTCTCTATTTTTTTGGTCTTGCTGGCGTGGTTTGGTTGTTTGCTTTTGTCACTGTTTGTGCTTTGCTCTTGGGCTGTTGTTGCCCTTTTAATAAATGTTCAATGTTCAAAATAAAATAAAATGATATTCATGTTGTTATTCATTGATAATGATATTAAATTTAGAACCAAGAAAAAAAAAACCAATCTATTCACAAACCAACCAATCCAGAATAATATAAATTTGAATAATTATTAATAACTAAATAAATTTATTTTATAATTAATTTACATGTTAGAGTTGTCCTTAATATATTAAAATGTAAATATATAACAAATAATAGTTAAAAGGGTATAGAGGTAAAAGTATTTATTTTCAGATATTTATAACTTAAAAAAACAAACAACTTATTACTTATGTTCAGTTTTCAGTCACTATTTAGTCTTCAGTAACATTCGGCACTGTCCAGAAAAAATCAAACGGGGCCTAAGTCTCTTGACATTATTGTCATGTCAACGATTATTGGTATACAAACCACTTTTGCATCAGAGATGTTCTAAGCATTCTAATTTATATCCCATTATGACATGTCAATTTAATGCACAATGTGATATTGTGATGTAAGTTGGGATTTCTAGTATTATTTTTAATTTTGAGTAATTGGCACAAAACCCCCCTGGAGTATACATGGTTTTGCAGGTTGCCCCCTGAATTAATTTTTTAGGCATTAAACCCCCTGAACTATTGAAAATTGGCATTAACCCTAGTTCCTTCATCACATGCGCGTCACATGTCATGGCAAATTGCACTAAGTTCCCCTTCTTATATACATAATTGCATTAAACCGGAAAAAATATAATAATATAACCTAAATACCCCTCTGAGCAAATTTAAAATACAAATCAATTTTTAAAAATAACCTTTTTACAGAAAATACTAAATGACCTTTTTACCCTTCACTCTAAAATAAAAAAGAAAACTTTTATTTTCTTTAAAAAACGAAAACTGAAAAATTAAAAAAAAAACATTTTTTTTTTAAAAAGAGGTGGGGATCCAATCTTCACCGTCCATCATGACTGATGAACGGTGGAGATCCAATCTGGGATTCTAAAATAAAAAAGAAAACTTTTATTTTCTTTAAAAAACAAAAACTGAAAAATTAAAAAAAAAAACATTAAAAAAAAAAAAAAAAAGAGGTGGAGATCCAATCTGGGATTGGTCTCCACCAACATCCCAAGCCTTTTCTCCAGCTCCTCCTCTTCAATCTCTGTTCTTCCTCTTCAATCGATTATATCTTCTTCTTCTTCTTCTTGCCTATTTTTTTCTTATATATTAATTTTGAAATTTAACAAAATCTTTTAATCTTATTAGCTTAATGCCTAATTTTCAAATTAGAACAACTTCTGTGAACTAAATCAAAATCAACCACCACACCAAACCTAAATTCGAACCCAGCTGGCAGCCACCACCCAAATTCGAAATCAATTCGAACCCAGCCACCACCCCACCACCCAAATTCAAAATCAACCACCACACCAAACCTAAATTCGAACCCAGCCGGCAGCCACCACCCAAATTTGAAATCAATTCGAACCCAGCCACCACCCCACCACCCAAATTCGAAATCAATCCAAACCACCATCATCAACCCAGAAAACCCAAAAAACCCAAACAACCCTTCAAACCACCACCACCACCACCACCACCACAATCACTGAAACCAAACCCGCCACCTCTCAACACCAAAACCAATCCGCTCCACCTGGAGTGCAGATGGACACAGATCCAGATCGTCAAGGCAAGGTGTAAATCACTCCGCGCGAGGTCGAGATGATTCAAATCATCAAGGTCGAGCGACGAGAGGAGTAGATCGTCGGATCCAGAGGTGATGCTGTGAAGAAAGAGAGATTTGGAAATGATGGTGGTTGAAGAAAGAGAGATATCTGGGTTTGGATTTGTGGGATGATGAGGAAGATGATGGTTGATGATGGTGATGGTCGATGATGAGGAAGATGATGATGATGGTGATGGTCGATGATGGGACGATGAAGAAGAAGAAGATGTACAGTATATAAAGTGTAAAAGGATGAAATTACCTGGAAATATTTGAGATTGAAGGATGGTGATGATGGTGGAGAGATGAGGTTGATGATGGGTTGGAGAGATGATGAAGGGATTGAGAGATGGGGATCATCGATAGATGATGGGGGGAGAGATGGGAATCAATGGATCCAACCCATCAAATTCTAATTTCTGTTATTAATTTTAATTTTTTTTTTTTGGTGATAAATCTGGAGATCCAAATTTTTAAAGATTTTTGAATTTACCTTTTTGTATTTGTTTTTTGGAGACATTTTGAATTTGTATTGTATTTGTAAAAGACAAAAATCTGGATTTGGATTTGGATGTTTGAGTTTCCAATTGAAGATGGAAGATGAACATGATGAAGTTTTATTATTATTATTATTAAATCTGAATTTTTTTAATGGAAAATAAAAAAAAAAACAATTACTTTTTTAAAAAAATTATTTGTCGATCATTCTGGAGACTTTTAAAAAAAAAAAACTAAGAGCAAATTTTTATTTAAATTTTAAATTTTAAAAATTGATTTGTATTTTAAATTTGCTCAGAGGGGTATTTAGGTTATATTATTATATTTTTCCAGTTTAATGCAATTATGTATATAAGAAGGGGTACTTAGTGCAATTTGCCATGACATGTGACGCGCATGTGACGAAGAAACTAGGGTTAATGCCAATTTTTAATAGTTCAGGGGGTTTAATGCCTAAAAAATTAATTTAGGGGGCAACATGCAAAACTATGTATACTCCAGGGGGGTTTTGTGCCAATTACTCTTTAATTTTTTTTAATGAAATAATGGTAGCTGTTTAACAGAATCATAATCATTATAAGAAGTGATGAAAATATAAATATACAAATTGAAAAGGGTCAAGCTTGTGTTCCGTTACCATATATCATAATTAATGAGCAAAATGGAATAAAATTACTGATTTGTAATTATGTGTTTACTAAAAGAGATTTTTTCCTTGCAATCTAATTTCATCTTTTTACACTCCTTTTCTAAGGATACTCCCATCTAAAAACTTAAATTTTAAAAAATTCTAAAGACAATCCATTTTATTCCAAAATTAGCCTTTTTATCTTTTGACACTCATTTTTTTTTTTTTTTTTTTTAAAAACAATTCATCCTAAAACCTTAAATTTTTAAAAAAATAATAATCTAGAAGTCAAAAAAATATGGACAAAGATATTTCTTATGGATGCAATTGATTTAGCAAGAAAAAACAAAATGCATAGAAAAAAAAAAAGAAAAGAAAGAAAATCCAGTTTATGTGCTTCAAGGGGATGAGGAATTCTTGAAGAAAACTCTTCCAAGAAACTCTTCTGTGGGGTGATCTATGCATATTTGGCAATTCAGAATTTTCGAATTCTGATGTCGATTTTAGGGTGTCAGTTAGTGATTCATCAAGCTCAACAACATCACGGGAATGTACAATTTTTTTTTTTTTGGGACAGAATTTTACTGCTAAATCTTTGTGATGATACACTGCTGCGTGCTGATATTATATTTTATTTATTACAATTTTGTATTTATGATGAAGAAGAAATATAGTTATATATATAAAAAAAATCGTATGGATTGTTTTTGCAAAACAATTTGTGAATATCAACGCTTTAAAAAACTTGGTTATTTTTTGTTGTAAATCTTTCCCATCATTTAGAAATCAAATAAAACTTTAAAGATATTAAAAAAAATGTTATAGGAATCGTGTTTAGAGTTTAGCAAAACTAGTGTGTAGTGTGTTTAGAATCTTTTGTCCTCTTTAGTAATTTTAATTAGGATAAAATTGTCATGTAATAAAAAAAATTAAAATGGAGTGTAAAAAGATATTTAGTGGATTGTTAATAGCATCTCTCTTACTAAAATCAATTAAGAATTAGAGAACTTGATTCCCCTTCCACAAGCAATCAAGTTTTCTTTCTAGTTATATTTGCTATGGAACTCGATTCCATTCCATTTTATTTCCTATTACTAAACGCATCCAAATTGGGAGAGAATACGGAATACCTTGTTGCACAAGTGTCATGATAGATTTATTTTATGTTATTTTAACTTCTACTATTTCATCGTGTAAGTGAAGTATTCTTTAGGGTATCGAGAGAGAGAGATATGGTGAGTGGATGGGTCCAATTGTTGGCAACTTTTTTTTTTGAGCATCTTATTGACCAGCACCTGAGGATTCAAAAGAATGTGCCGTTGAAATCATCATTATAAAGTGGACCTTTCTTAAGACGGAGTGTTGCTGAGAACTTGAATCTCCCTTTTTTTTTTTTGGTTTAATCTTCGGTAACGGAGGAAGAAACAATAGAGATGTGCACTTGAAATCGATGTTATTGAATATAAAAGTAATTTGATTATTAATTATTTAAGTATTAAACTATTTTAACAAAAAAGGATGTGGTAAGATATTTTATGCCACCCTATCTAGTCTCCATAATCTGCATAGTCCGCAAACTCTAGTTGATTAAGTGCAGAGAGTGGAGGGAGGATCAAGATACACCAAACTTCAATAGCCCAACAAAACAGTTTACATCACAAATTTAAAACTAATTTGCATGTATGGAGGCATAAACTTTAAGTTATCAGATTAAACACCTGTTTTGAAACCATACATTTTGATTTATTTGCACCGTTTAAATCTGCAGGTTGGGCTCCATACTTGTTTTTATTATTTTTTACCAATAAAAAAGTATCAAACACTTTCAAAAAAGGAAAAAAAGAAAAAAAGACATCAAGCACAACATGTTCATGCAATCATGCCGTACCCGATTAAGCAAACAAACAAGAAAACAGTAAATGAGATGCTTCTCTCTCTTAGGTGGTGGAGTGCCCATGCATGATTGATTGCATTTCGAGTGCTTCAAATAGCAGAAAGGAATCCAAATAGGTCACGAAAGGCTCATCATCAAACACAAATGTTGCATCATGATTATAATCACCAGGAATCACCATTCCTCCTCCACGTTCCATCTCATACTTCCAACTAGAATGATCACTAGTACTATATCTCAGTATCTTTTCTTTATTCTCTTCTACTTCATTAATATCCAATAATTGATCTTCAGTTGCATTGCAAATAGGTTGATGAGAATCACAGAATCGTCTCAGTTTCTTGTTGTATTCATCATCATCATCATTCTCACCCTGCTCCTGCTCCTGCTCCTGCTCTTGCCTGCCTGACTCATCATCAAATTCAATGCCTTTTCTTTTGCCTGAACGGCATAACTTCTTGTTCAAATGGGTATTCCAGTAGTTCTTCACTTCATTGTCAGTCCGACCGGGGAGTCGACCAGCGATCAGTGACCATCTAACATACAATGAAATATTGAAATGAATACCAAGTATATATATATATATATATGACACTCTAGTAAATGCAAAGTAACAGCGGTACAAGTGACCCAGTGGCGAAGCCACCTTATGTCGTCGCAGTGGCGGAACTAGAAATACAAAAACAAAAGATTTCTAGAGGGCCATAATTTTATAAAGATAATTTTAAAATATAAAGATAATTTCATAATTTTATAAAAAAAAAATTAAGACCTTTTTTGAGGGAAAGGGGATCATAGCATTTTTAAATCTTACTCTACATCTTTTGTTATTTACGTTTTTCTATTAAGACTTTATCAACTTTTTAAGTTGGATCCCCTAAACCGTCTAAATTTGATGAAACTGGCTTCGTATAAGAACTAACCTGTTACCGAGGAGTTTATGCATTCGGATGATAAGATCTTCTTCCTCTTGAGACATACAACCACGTTTAATGTTTGGTCTCAAGTAATTTTTCCATCTAAGCCTGCAACTCTTCCCTCCTCTCATCAACCCTGGAAAATAATTACACTCACTTAGATGCTTAATAATAATAATGATTAATGAGAGAGCAGATCATTCATGTCAGAGCTAGTCATGAAAACATAAACATATTACTACACTTATTACATACCTGAATTCTCAGAAACAGCTGCCCAGTTGCCTTCCCCATGAGTCTCTACATAATTTTTCAATATCAGATCCTCCTCTGGCTTCCACAAACCCCTCTTTGCCTGATTATTATTTTTCTCTCTCTTATTATCTTCCATCACTCCCAATAGTATTGATTATGTTTCACAAAGATTGATGAGGGTTTAAGTGAAATAGACTCATGTGAGTGTGCGCTATATATATAGATAGAGAGAATCTAAAAGCAGACTGGTTGTGTACGTGTGACTTTGTCTAAATCCACAATAGGAAAAATTGGTGGAACTCGTGCATGAATACTATATTATTACTATTTCAAAATAATGTAAAAAGAATTTGACACGAGGGCCCTGTTTGCTTCACTTTAAATAGCTTTTGCATTCTCACTGTTAAAAAAGCTATAAAACAAACCCCACGATCTTTATCTATTCATTCTGTAATCTTTAATTTCAATAAAGGTTGAAAATGTCACATATATCAGTATCGTAGTAACTTTCTGACACCCACGAGTGTATCCAATTGGATGCAATGGGTGGGTCGGTACTCCAAATCTCAAGCCTTTTGCATGCGTGCCACGTTTTATGCTGCATTCGCGGGCCAACTTGTAACTTTGGTCTCTTCGGTAAATGTTACTAATCATTATCACTTCACTGTATAACATATTAACATTACAGCTCAGTTGATTCGTAGAAGAAATTCGGTCGGGATGAAAATGTTAGTAATTAATTCATCAGAATAGTAATCAAGTAAATAACTAAATATAATATACATATAATACATGTGTGATCTTAGGGTGTCTTCATTAATCTCGAACCCTAACGAAGGAAATGAATCCTAATCAACTCGTGGGATCCTCTTTCGGTTTCCATTTCTCATGAAACTTGATTCATTTTCATTTTATTCCCGATCAGTAAACGCACCCTTAATACGGAAATTCATTATCCAATCTAATCCAATGGATTTTTACAACTATGATCCAATCCAAATTTTGCTGATAAATGGCACCACTACCACTATCTGATCAGAAATAATGCAGTTTTTATTTTATTTAATTAATTACTCCTAGCTAGCTCCCACCACATGAAATGTATAGAGGAGTATATATAAATTATAATATTGAGACTTTTCATGCTTATCGATATTGTAATTCTGACAGATGTTCTTTAATTATTTTTCCTAACATTGTTGTCGTTTCATAAGGCATTTTCCGGGTTGTGATTATTTTCTCTTTTTTCATGAAATCCCTTACAAAGTAGTAAACAGCAATCATAGCCATTGCCTTCAGGCTTCAGTCCTCATTGACTGGGATTCTGTAATAATTGCCTCCACTACTTCGTTTCAAAGATTCTTGGTTTTTGTTAAATCTGATTACGCGCGCACCTTCCAAAAAAATAATCTCATAAATAACCAATTATTTCTAAACTGAATACTAATATCATGTTGTCCGCGCAATAATATGTCAGAAATCATGTTCAAATAATGGTCATTAGAATTAGTTGATGATGATCTTCCAGATAAAAAAAAAATTAGTTGATGATGGGTTTCAAAATGCAAATCTCATAGGCAGTGGGGGCGCACCCAATAAAAAAAAAAAAAATCTATTATACATTAATATAAATCAACTTATAATTTTTGTTTTCATAGTTCCACTGACCATGAAAATAGGAGATAAAATCAGTCCATTTTAATATTTTAATTTCCTATTATTTCATACATTACTACCTAATCTAGTGTGTATTATAAATGAGTAATATTAGGTTTCTCAAAAAATTCCCAAATTCTTTCCTAAGGCCCCGTTTGGCAGCCTGGATTGGATAGGATAGGGACTATTTTTAATCCCATTCCTATGTTTGGTGCCAACTTGGGATTGGATAATTTTTATCCCACCAAGTCCATGAATCCCACCAACGTGGGATAAACGAATCCCACCAAAACAGATGGGATTCATTTGAATCTCATCTCTTCCTTCTTCAACCCATACTTCGCGGTCACTACTTCCTTCGCCGCCGCTGTTTCTTCGCCACCAATCGTTCATCGCCGCTGCTTCCTTCGTCGCCGTTGCTTCCTCGCCACAGATCCTACCTCGTCGCTGCTTCTTCGCCGCCGCCGCTGCTTACTCTTCACCGATTATTCCGTGCCGTTGCTTCTTCGTTCTTTCTTCATCTTCGTCTTCCAACATCTCTTCCAAAATCAATTCGAGTTCCATTGATTTTCGAATTGAAACTCAAATTGATTTTCTGGGTTGATTTAGGGTTTAATATAAGGTTTGATTTTGTGGGTTAAATTCAAATTGGAACTCCATCTCGGTTTTGGGTGTTGTGGTGGTGGTGGTGGTCGACTGTGCTTGTGGTGGTGGTGGTGATGGTGGTCGACTGTGCATGGGTAATTTTTGGGTTTGTGTTTTGTTGTGGTAGTGGTGGTTTTGTTTAATTTCTGTGTAATTTTGGGTTTGTAGTGGTGGTAGTCGACGGTGGGTGGTTTGGGCTTGGGTGTGGGTTTGTAATTAATAAAAAATACAATTTCCCTAATTTTAATCCTATCCTGTATTGCACCAAACATGAGATTACTCTATTTTTAATCCTATCCTATGTTGCACCAAACACAAAGTAGTACTAAATTTTGTCCAGTCCAATCCAATCCAATCCAATCCAATCCCATGAAAATAATCATATCATATCCCGTGCACCAAACGGGGCCTAAATGTATGTAGTACGTGGGGTGTCAACATCTTGTAAATCATGAGATTATGTGGTGAATGATGTGATGTTAACACCTCACGTTCTACAAACATTTGGGAAAGAATTTGGAAAAAAAAAAATTGGGAAGCCTAGCATTACTCATTATATATATAATATATATATTTTTAGATTTTACTAGAACAAACTAAGTAAATATTGAACTCTTATAGCGACTACCTTTATTATTTATTTTGTTAGGTTAAATTTTAATATGATTTTGATAAATTTACTTTATTAGTTATTATTTAAATTTTCTTCAAAATTATTATAAGTTAATTTGGTTTGACATGAATATTATAAAATTAAGTTACAAGTATGTAAATAATTGTGATTTAAATATATCAATGGTATAATGATATTTTAATTAAGCTACTGAAATTTATATTTTATAAGCTGGGAACTATTAAAATATTTTTTTTTCAGTTATGCATAAAGTTAAGAACAGGTATAAATTTTACAACAAAATAAAAGATGTTAATGTCTATTTTATTTATTTATTTGTATCATTACTTTTAATACCAAACAGTATCATATTTTGTTGAAAAGTATTAGGTGCGAGATTCCACATTTTTTCTTGTACATGATTTCTACTGACCTACAATATTAGTTTTTGTTTCGGCTCCCCCAAAGCCAAAATCATGGCTTCGCCCCTGCTCATAGGGAGAGGTTTCCCTAAACTTTGTGTTTAATGGGTAAAAGACTAATGGCCAGTTTGGTATTGCTGTAATTTTTATAATAATCACTGTTAGCTGTGCTGAAGGAATAATCAGCTGTGAAGTTAATCAGCAGATGTTTTGTTAATTATACTTTTAAAACTACTATATAGCTCAAAAGCAGTATACATATGTTTGGTAATTTTATTTCAAAAGTGTTGAAATTAGTTACAATGACTAAAATAGACATGATTTTAAAATCTTATTTTATTTTTTTCATTAATTATATATATTAAATCAATATTTAAGTAGAATATTTAAATTAGAAAAAAAAATCCATAAGAGTAATAAAAATATTTTTAAAAGGTTTTATAAATCAAATCTATATTTAATTAGAATCTTTAATTTTAAGATGAAATAAGATATATAAATGATTTTAATTTGATTTCATAAGGATAAGAATGATATTTTAAAAGATTCATTAAATGTTGAAATAAATTATTCCATAATCACTTTCAAAGAGTGGTGCTATTGGCACATCCTTACTGATCTATTTATACCCCACTTTTTAAATTATTTAGTATTTTTTTTTTCTTTATCAAAATTACTAAAAGAGACCTACAATTTAAGAAAAAAAAATTCTATAAAGTAAATCTAATAAAACCCTACATTCCTTTTCAAAAAAAAAAAAAAAAAAAAATGTTCTTTTAATCCTTTTCTTGATTTTTTTTTTCATAACTCTTAAACCCTAAAAATACTTCTACGGATCCTATTTAAACAATAAATCAAACACTTGGGGTGCATTAGACAAATGAGACATTGATTATTATTTAATCTCATTACTCTTTTAGAATCTGAAAGTGAAATGATGATAATCAAAACAAATACTTGCTTTTTGTTTCTTGTTTCGTTTTGTTTGTGGGATGTTTTGTTTTGTTCTCTTTGTGTGGTTTGTCTTGGGTTGCTCTGTTCTTTGCTCTTTTCTTAGGGCTGTTTACTTGTTCTTTGTCTTGTGACTTCCTAGCCTTTTCTATAAAGCTTGATGTTTAAAAAAAAAAAAAAAAAAAAAAAATCATTCATGGAAGGTGAGAGAAAGACGAGACTAGAGATAAAGAGATCTGAGAGAGATGGAGATATTAGAGATGAAGTTTATTAAGTTTGAAAAATAAGTAAAAGGGTAGTTTTGGAAATAAATAAAATAAATTAATAAAAGCATTTAACTTTATTTAATTAAATCAAAATTTAAATAAGTGGGGTATAAATAGATCAGTAGGGGGTGTGCCAATAGCACCACTCCTTTCAAAAAGTAACCCCTCACATACTTCTCAAAATCACTTTTGGAAGTTTTGCCAAACATTATTTTATGTCAAAATTATAAAATAAGTTGATTTTAACTTCTCAAAAGCAATATCAAACTGGCCTTAAAAGTTATATTATATTTCCTTATGGAATTGGAAGTCTCCAACCACCAAAGCAATAAACGTTTGGTAAATCTAATGTCCTTTTTTTTTTCTTTTTGAAATAGGAAAATTTAAATAGTTAAATTTTTTTTTTTAATTTCTAAAATAGGTAAATAAAAAGTTAATCTTTGTTTTAAGGGAAAATTGCACAAACTTACCCTAACGTTTCCCATTATGGTATAATATTCAACTAATGCCTTTAATTGCACAAACAACCCCTCCTGTTAGTTAACTTTGGTTAAAAATAACCATTGACCATGATTTTTTTTTTAAAGCCCAAAATTGCCCCTGCACTTTATTACAAAAAAAAAAAAAAAATCTTAATTGCCCTTTATTTAAAACATTATCTACTTTAAATTATTAGAATATAAAAATTAAACACTAAACATAATCCTTTTTAAATAAAAAAATTCAAAAATAATATATTAAAAACAAAACAATTTAAGAAAACGTTATTTTGAGAAAATACAATTTAATAATATATTAAAAAAAACAAAAAAAAACAAAAAAACATTATTTTGAGAAAATATGATTTAAAATTATGCAAGTCCAATATGAATAGTGGTAATGTGTTACATATTTTTGAATTTTTTTTTGTTTTTATTATATTATTTTTTTAATTTTTTTAATTTAAAAAGGATTATGTTTAGTATTCTAAACACAAATATAAATAAAATCATTAAAAGTTTGAAATAAAAATATAATTATTTGTCATAATAAAATACATTAGCACCGAAAATTTGTTCAATGTTCATCTCTATAAAACAAAATAATTTGACTCAATATAAATTACGCATTATATTTTGATTCAAAAAAAAAAAAATACTAAACATAATCCTTTTTAAATTAAAAAAAAAATGTTTTAAATTTCAAAAATATGTAGCACATTACCACTATTCATATTGGACTTGCATAATTTTAAATTATATTTTCTCAAAATAACATTTTTTTTTTTGGTTTTTTTAATATATTATTAAATTGTATTTTCTCAAAATAATGTTTTCTTAAATTGTTTTGTTTTTAATATATTATTTTTGAATTTTATTGATTTAAAGAGGATTATGTTTAGTATTTATTTTTTATATTCTAATAATTTAAAGTAGATAATGTTTTAAATAAGGGCAATTAAGATTTTTTTGTAATAAAGTGCAGGGGCAATTTTGGGCTTTAAAAAAAAAATCATGGTCAATGGCTATTTTTAACCAAAGTTGACTAACATGAGGGGTTGTTTATGCAATTAAAGGTATTAGTTGAATGTTATGCCATAATGGGAAACGTTAGGGTAAGTTTGTGCAATTTTTCCCTTGTTTTAAAACAGAAAAGACTGTTTGGCAGGACTTTTGAGTGCAATATTCTCTTATACGTCTGCTTGCTTTTCAGTCATTATCCCATGATCGTAAAGTTTGTCCTTTTGCTGCTTCAGTGCTAGAAATCAAAAACAACTTTAGTTGCCTTTGATCGAGAATCGAGAATCGAGAGATATATATAAATTAAAATATGGAGTTTATTTGGCGATTCACCCTTTAGAAAATGACAAGTAATAATTATTAATAACTTTGGTTAATTCCATAATTGAGTGGATTTCACTTTGACAGCAAAGAGAAAACTAAAGCTCCAACACCCAATAATATCTCTATAGTATCAGTCAGTATGCGGGGATCGGATGACTACCATCACCATGCATGCACTTAAAAAAAAAAAAAAAAAAAACACCTGATATCATGCAAACAAAAGCAACTCAAGCTTTAATGTTTGGATGCCACGTGATAGAAAAGGCAACTAAACATTAAAGCTTTAATCCCTAATTCCTAATAAAAACTAATTTTTAATTGAATCAAAATCCCTTGAGTTTTACCATTTTTCATCCAAAAACAACTTTATCAAAAATTGATACTCACCTTGCCTGAGGTCTCCCACCGCACCTCTCCCCTTCGTGACGAGGGAGGTGGGATCTCCATGGATCTCGATGGAGATCCAATCTCCACCTTATTGCTTGTTGTAAATTCCTCATTTTTTATTGGCTTATTTCGTTAACAAACCACAATTAGGGCTTAATTATGTAAGGGTAGATTAAGGCTACATTATTCGTGATCAAGCTTAAATGAAATTCAAGCCCTTCAAGCTCAAGTGCTCATTGAAGGTATATCGTTTGTGCTTAACCCTTTAAAGAGACTAGTTGCACACACACACTTTCATATTGCATTTCTATGATTGCATTTGTGTTTATCTTAATTGTGTGCATTTATGTTTTATCATCACACTCTTGCATTTTTACATGTTGTATATTATTGTGTGTGTTACTTGCTTGGTGCTTATTCATGTTTATATCTATTCTCATGCATGTTATTTACTCACTTTGCACTTGTACAAATTTCATATAGATTAGGTGTGTTTGAGAGCTTGGGAAAATAGATTTTGTCTCTTATCGTGGTACAGGTCGCTCCCCATACACCTGCCTATACTGCGGCTCCCACAGCGGCAAAAACCAGTGGGTTTCATGCGTAGGGTACCGCAATTGGTGACCTTGCCTCCACAACGATCCCAACCGTGAAGTTTCCCAGAGCCTCCACACTGTTTGTATCGCGGTGGGGACACTTTGTTTGTACCGTAGCACGCACCGCGATTTTGACGGGTTTTTGAGTTTCTTCTTCAAAATGACGTCTCTTTGGCTAGGGCTTCATATATATATATGCTATATTCTCTTCTTGGCCGAATTAGACCTTAAAAATTCACATCTTTGAAAGCTTAAGAGTGTTTTGCAAGAAAAGTAACAAAGATTCAATCTTTATTGATCAAAACCCAAATACCCATCATTCATTCATGAATCCAACATCATCTAGCATCATCTAGATTATGTTCTTGCATGGGTCATCATCAACACACACAACTTGGTAAGTAGAACACCATTCTCATTCTTCTTAGAGTTCTTGCTTAACAAGAAATATCTTTTATGACTTGATTACATCTAGATTAAGTTCTTCGCTTCAAGTTGAGATTTTTGTGTTGTTTGTGGGTTGTTGTATTGTGATAGCTATTGCATCTAAGTTTGCATTTATTTATATAGCTAAGTTTTATATATGACATGTAGGAACATGATATATATGATTACTTGACATGTTCATCCATGATTAGATAAGTATTAAATGTGTTGACATAGCATTTATGCATTTAATATTCACTTAGGTTGTGTTCTCTTCTTTGAGAGTTAAGCCTGTGACTAAGTGGTTTAATGAACAAGCAAGTTGGTCTAGGATCACTATTAAAGGCCCGTTAGGTATAGTGGAAGGGTTAGTGACCAAGTATGGTTTGACTTGAGGTCAACCTATGTTGTAAACTTTTATTCAAGTGGTAGATTTGAAGACCGTGTGCGGCTAACACAATAGCCTGTGAGTTTTGCTAAGTTGGAGGGTTTCTCACGTAAATCAATCAACGTGCAATTTATTGTTTTCCGTACTTAAATTTCGTTGATTGTATTTGTTTAATTTGGGTATTTTTTGAATATTGACTAATCAAGAAAAATTAGTAATTAACTTGATTAAAACATATTCACCCCCCTCTAGGCATTTTAGATACATATTATATAGTTTCACTTGTTTTTTCAATTCTTTTTATTTTTTTAATCTCCATTGTCCATAGTTTTTTTCCACTATTTTTTTTAAAGTTTTTTTATTTATTTATTTTTTTTAAATTAAGGGTAAAACAACGATATTACCTTGAAGATTTTACAAGTCAAATTTTCAAGAAACCGTGAAAAGGTTACCAAAGCCGTAAAAAATAGTTACCAAAGCCGTAAAAAAAATAATTAGATATAATTTTGTGAAATAATTTTAATTAGGATAAATTAAATAATTATATAATTTTTACAAAATTGAATAATTTATGTTTTCCACAAAATTAAATTATTATTACTTTTTCACAAAATTAATAATAAATTTGACTTGCAACAACATTTATATTTTTGGTAACTACTTTTTCGCTTTAGTAACCAATTTTATGGCTTTGGTAATAGTTTCATTATTTCTTGAAAATTTGACTTGTAACCACTTTTGTTGTTCTGGTAACCACTTTCATGGTTTCTTAAAAATTTAACTAGCAACCACTTTCACGACTACTTTTATGAGTTGTTAACCACTTTTACGGTTTTGATAACAATTTCATGGTTTCTTGAAAATTTGACTCGTAACCACTTTTACCGCTTTGGTAACCACTTTCACCATTTTGGTATCTACTTTTACGGCTCTGGTAACCACTTTTACTACTTTTATTACAATTTTTTGATTTCTTGAAAATTTGACTTGTAACCACTTTCACGACTTTAATAACTACGTTCACGATTCTAGTAATCACTTTTACGGCTTCGGTAACCATTTCATGTTTCTAAAAAAATTGACTTGTAACCACTTTCACGGCTTCGGTAATCACTTTTACAGCTGTTGAAACCACTTTTACGGGCAATAATTCTTGAAATTAAATTTAACTTGTAACCACTTTCACGGCTTTGATAACTACTTTTAGGACTCTAGTAACCTTTTTTTACAGCTTCGGTAACTATCAACGGTTTCTTGAAAATTTGAGTTGTAACCACTTTCACGATTTTGGTAACCACTTTTATAGCTCTAATAACCAATTTTATGGTTTTGGTAACTATTATAGTTATGTACATAATGTACATATTTAGTAGAGTTTCATGATTAGTTAAAGAGCAATATTGAATTTTCTAAGGTAATTATTGTTCGATAATGCTAGTCAATCCAAAAATTTAGCCAAAAAACCAATCCAAATAATATGACAAGTGATTTGTTATTACCGTATCATTCAATGTTAATACAATAATCGGAAATATATCGGAACAATGGTTTTGAGGCGTATAGTCACTTTCCTTAAGGTCTTATTTGCACTTACTCAAAGAGTTTGCTAATGGGTATGCTGTGCAAATTACCTCCAAGATACAACAAAACCTGAATACTACACTTAGCAATAGTGAAGTTTTCTCAACACACTCAAATTTGGAAACTTTATGATTGTAAGAAAATAAGAGAAGAATTGGGTAATGTAGGAGAATAAATGATAAAGAATTAACATTGATCAAATCTCTTATTTATAGTGAACCATGTAACTATTCATTCAGGTTACAATTCTTCTAAGAGACATATCCTTTTGTAATTAAAAACACAATTTTTTTTTTTAATGAATAATACTAGACGTCCCAATTTTTTTTTTTCCCAAATGATGTGGCACTTAAGGTGTCAACATCATATCAGTTACCATATAATCTCATGATTTATAAGATGTTAAAGAGCACTATTGAATTTTCTAAAGTTCATGATTTCCTCCCTAAATAAATCAGTCCAATGTTAAATAAGCATGCACTAATAAAAAATAAAAGATGAATATAATTAATCTTTTGATTGGGTTAAGTTTTTTTTTTTTTATAGATTAAAATAAGATGGCACGAATTCCAAATCAATAAAAAATGAGTGACTTTAAGCTGGCAATGTTGGGGATACTTTTGATTTGATAGGATTCCTTTATTTGCTTTTCACATTAATATTTTGAAAATGAAATGAATAAAAAGAAGTCCCTCTTTTTTTTCTTTTTTTCTTTTTTTTTTTTTTTTCTTTTTTGGGTTGAAGATAAAAAGAAATTCTCTTTTGATCTACCAAATCATATGAAGTTACACATTGCATCCGCGTGCAAATATGCAATCTCTCAGTCTCCACGCGACTCGAATCATCCTAACAATTCACAAACTTCCTCTTTGCAATAAGTCAATAACTTATATTATTCATTTTTATTTTTATTTTTTTCCACCTTCTTTTCTTGCGCATTTCACGCTAAAGATTTTCTTTTATTTCTTGATTCAATATTTTGAATAATATTACTCATTTTCCACATTTTTAAATTTTCTATTATTCAAGTTATGTGACGTATGCCTTATTTATAACTCTAATATGTTTTTTTTTTTTCTTGCAAAATGAATGATATTATCACTTAACCATAATAGAAGCGATAAATCTAATATGTATTATTCTCAAATAAGTTGTTAAATTATTTGGGATAAAAACCTTTTTGAAGAATATTGAATTAAATATAATTAGGTTGAGGGATTGAGCTACATATGCTAACAATAAATTTCATAATCCGTAATTTTTGAGATGGGTGGAACCCTATAAATATTGTATATTGCCTTCCAACCGATGAAAGAAACATTATCAATTTTAATTAATAATACGTTGATGTGACTTAAAATTTTATTTTGTAGTGTCATTTTCTCTTATCCATATTATTGTTACACATAATGCCACTTAAGCAATATTTTAATTTGATTGTTTAATTAATTATTTTATTAACTCGTAACAAAATTGAGAGTTTAATTTTGATTGGAAATTGGTTTTCAGCATCTTAACTTGTTGCTGAATCGCGTGTTACAAAAGAGTATACTAAAAATAAGGAAACATCCGATTGTTAAATTGTTAAATCATTGTATCAATTTAAAAATCGGTAAGTAATCATAATTAATTTTCAAGCTTCTTGTTATTTTATCATATTTATTAATTACTAAGTTAGTTAATTACATTTTTATTGTCTTGATTTAAAGTTTGAATGTGGATCAACAAGTGTAACGACAACGATTGAGGAGAAGTGAAGATAAGCATTTAATTACTAAGTTAGCTAATTACATCAACATATGTTGGACAATGTTTGATCATATATTATTTTGGACATGAATCTGGATTCTAGAACATTATCTAGCTGAATGAGCGATATTTACAACCAAACCACATTAGATGGTGGTTGAGCGTTTAAAAGTTTATCGTTAAGAATAGGCAGACGAAAATGTTTTGTAAACATGATAAAAAATAAAAAATAAATTCAATTAAACTAACAGACCAAAAGCCCACAATAAGCAGCCCAAAGTCCCAAAAGCCGAAATAGCAATTAAAACAAAAGTTCCAAAAGCCAAAAACAGCAGATCAAAGGCCAGAAAAATTATATATATATATATAACACCCTCAAAGCCCAAAAAACCTAAATGAACTGAGCCGAACCAAACAAAAGGTGTTCGGTTCAATTTGGTTTTAGAATGACCTATTTAGAGAATTATTAATCAGAACCTGCTGGTTTGAGCCCACGTGTCCAAGTAGGATTGTAGTTCTAGTTGTTTTCTTTTCACTAAGGTGCTGACCCCCGCATTCTTCTTAAGTAAGGGTATTTATAGAGTGTCCCTTGTGAGGGTAGGTGAGAGAGCCTCCTTTTAGGCGGGAGACCTCTTATCAAATCCTCACTGTCCCTTATGTGGGCTTGTGGGCAGCTCACACCCTGGAGGGTTATCCAGTGGTTTACCTCTCACATATACACTATGACTCTATGAGGCTGTGGGTTCGAATCTACCCCCTCCTTAAAATCTCGAATTATTGTAATATTCTAAAAAAATAAAAGAAAACTAATATTTTTAGTAATTTTTTTTTATTGATGCAACAATAGAATTTATGTTATTAATTCATTTTTTATTATTCTTTTTAACTAAAACTAAATTAAAATCAGATGATAAATAATGTGATAATGCATTATTAATAATCACATCAATTTTTTTTTAAAACTATAAATGAGAATGTTAGAACTATAATTGAGTTTAATTTTATTGAATTAAGTTGAAATTCAAAAATAATGCTAGACATCTTAATTTATATTTCAAACTTGTATATTAATTTGTGAGATGTCATTCCATTTTATTTTATATATTTGAAAGGAGCAAAAACACCCAAAGAACTATTATGGATGTAAATCAACACTAACAAGGCTGACAACAAAAGAAGCGCAACATCTATCCTCAAGCAAAGAGATAGCAAACTTTGGTAATTCATGAGTTAACATATTCTCATCTCTAGGAAGTAGGAACAAACAAAATCTCCAATGGCAAAAGTTTCTCCAATATCACGAGAAAGGCAACCCTTCCGCGGAAGGGTAAACACATCTAGAATGATCACGGATAACAATCCCAACACCAACATTGTTCAAATCACCCGTGTAGCATTAATTATAACTGTTGGACCCGATTGTGATCCTTATAGGATTCCGATAATGACTCCCGATCCCCAATAGCGGAACTCCGGAAAGATGTATCGGAGTTCATATCTGAATAGTGTTTTGGCTCAGACCTCACATCCACCGATAACGGAATACCGATGTATCTTTCTGAGGATGATAATCAATACCGAATCGTACCTGACCATGCAGAGACAGCTGTCGGATCCAGCCGCTGAGCTCCTGACACGTGCCCCGAGACGTCAGAAACTTGGCTATATAAAGCCTCATTTCTACCATGAAGGGCAAGTTTTTTTACCTTTTTTACCAGCCATTTGCTTAGAATCAATAGTCTCTGTACTCCCTTTGGAAGTGGGAATTTACTTCCTTTTCATTCAATAAAAAAGGTTATAATTTATTTCGCATCCGATCTCACTTATTTTGGTTCAGTAATCGTTGTATCTCGGATACTCATTTTTAACCCTAACATTTGGCGCTAGAAGGAGGGGGTGAGTTCAGCACCTTCGCGGAAATAATGAACCCACTACCGGAAGATCAGTATCCGGATGTAAACCTCGAGCTGAGGCTGCCTGGAACCCAGAATTATGCACAAGCTCCGTAGCAACAGTAACCATTCCCCCGACATGCCTCACCCTATCCGGGTTCTGCAGGGGAACAGCAGCCTCCGCAGCCGAATTATGGGTACTATCCTTACCAGACGCAATTTCCATTTCATGGTCAATTTTACGGATATCATGGAGCGCTACAGTAGTACCCCCAAGTTCCGATAAACCCATATTACCTGCAAATGCCGCACCAAGCCTACCACTCTCAAGGTTATCCACCAATGTACGTGCACCAGCAACCACTGTAACTTCTCCCACAGGCTGAAGACCCGATCATACGAGGAATCACCAGTAGACTAGACACTTTGGCCCAGAATGTTACTCGGGTAATAAACGTTGTGGACGGTGGTGGACAACAAGGAGATTCAGAGGAAGCCAACTCTCGAGCCGAAGGTGTCCCGACGGGGAATCAACCAAGAGAGAGAAGAAGATGACAACACCATACGGCTCAGTTTGTTGAGCCTGAACCTGGAGAAAATATGAATTAGTAGGTTCCGTAGAGAGTCGCGGGGGTAACCCGTAGTAGGGAAGAGCGCGATGGCGTAGTCCAAGAGCACGTACCTCGGAGGACACGCCACCGACAAGATAATGTAGGGGCATCATATCCTCATCATGGAGATACCGAAAGAAACACTCTTGCAGATCCAGAGGCTTTCCGTGAACTACAAGACCAACTTACGGATATTCAAGACCAGATACACTATGGCCACCGAAGGTCAGTCACTCATAGGAAGAGTCCCTTTGTTGAAGAAATCACCACCGCACAAATCCCAAGCAACTTTAAGATGCCACGAAAAGATATGTGTGGATTCGGAGGTACAGGAGACCCGGATGACCACCTGGATTCCTACCTTTACTGGATGAACATGTAAGGGGCATCCGACACTGTGAAATGTAAGGTCTTTTCACTAACCCTCTCCGAAGATGCGCAGACATGGTACAGGAGCCTAAAAAGGCAGAGTATATCCTCGTTCAACGAACTTTCAAAAGAGTTCCGTAGCGAATTCACCGCAAACAGAAGAAGACAAAGGCAAATGGTGCATCTCACTTCCGTAAAACAACTAGAGACCGAGACAATCAGAGATTACATGAAGCGATTCACCGATGCGGCCAGACAGGTCCAGGATTTCAGCGAAGCCGGGGCAGTCATGGCTTTTATACAGGGACTTCAGAAAGGAAATCTGAGCTGGTCTCTCTCAAAGAAAGGTCCAACCACCTATCGGGAATTGATAGAAAGGGCAGAAAAGTACGCCACAGCCGAAGACATCAGTGAGTCGAAGAGTCATGCAACCTCCGCAGAATCCTATAAAGCACCAAAGAGATGGGGAAGGCAAACTAGCGATAAGAGGAAAGAGCACCAAGTATCCAGACAGGTAAATACTGGGAATACAGCTCGAAGTTTCAGATTCCCCCCGAGAGATAAGTTCGAAGAATACACCCCTTTGAGATTCCCTCTGGATAAAGTACTCGAAGTTGCGAAAAAAGAGAAGTTACTACGGAGGCTAGAACCGCTCTATTCACCACCCGAGAGAAGAGATCGGAGGGTGCATTGTAAGTTCCACAATTATCATGGTCATGAGACGAGAAAGTGCCGTGATTTGAGGGACCAAGTAGAGGAGTTAGTCCGAAGCGGTAAACTTATAGACTGCGTGAAATCACAGGAATTAAATGATAAGAATACAAAAGCTCAGCAGCACCAGGGCCACCAAACTTCAGGCAATGCGCAAGACTCAGATGATGAAGAACCTATCAACTTCATTGATGCTGTTCCTGTAGCAGCAGATCCCAAATCGACCTCTTCCGGGAAGGCTGTTGCATCCGTTTGTTTAACAACCACTCCGGAGGATGCACCAAGACATTGGGTTCCGCTATCATTTTCTACCGAGGACTCCTACGGAATCAGATATCCCCATTGTGATGCCTTGGTCATCTCCGTAAAGGTTGGGAATCGGACAGTCAAGTGAACTCTTATTGACCATGGAAGCTCGTTAGACATCATCCACTGGGATCCACTCCAGAAACTCGGATATACCCTCTCGTAGCTTTAAGCCTCCAGATATTGCATTAGAGGTATTGGCGGACACCGTACTAGACCAGTTGGACAGATCGACCTACCTGTTCGATTCGGAACTAGACCTCGAATACGCACTGTATGAGTTAGTTTCCAGGTGATAGACATCCCCTTTCCTTTCAACATCCTTATCGGAAGACCAACACTTTATACCTTAAGAGCAACCACCAGCATCTATTCCATTAATGTTATTCGCTTTCTATATAACCCTGACTCAGTTATTCATATATAATAATAATTAACAACCCAATTATTCTTTTTTTTTTTTTTTAATATTATTAAACCCAGATATAAATAGAGAAAATCCTGGAAGCTGAAATAGGGGGTCCTGCAAAATTGTATAAATTGATGGTTGTGGTGATCAAGTGCCCGGAACTATTTATATCCAGGATTGAATAGGATAGTTGCGATTGAATGAGTTCACTCCACTGATGTGTGCAAAGATATCTGAGGAATCAAGCATGTCATCTTCTTTTTTAACAATCACCTGTTGATCATGACAAATAAATCGATTGATTTAACTATAAATAAATTGGAAATGATCGCATGTAAGTGACATGGAATTTATTCGCTTACTTCGTCGTCATAATCTTCTTCATGATTGCTGCAAGTTGTTCGAGGGTTCTCTCCGACCACCGAGCTGCAAGTCTTTGCCCCAGTCACCTCTAGCGACGAACCAAGTCTTCTTCCATTCTTTATTTGAGGACGGAAGCCCAGTGATCAGAGGTTCACCGTCTTGCTTATCACAACAAGCAAGAGCCCACCAGCCGTTACCCTCGGATTTATGGGAGTACGGCTGGTAGCAATGTCCAATCTTCGCAAATGTTGGCTCCGGATACTTCATGCTCCGCCATAAGGAGTACATCCCGATCACTATCCTTCAAGCATTCAGATTTAACTGAGCCGGAGCAATCCCTATTTCCCTCAGTACCCTCTGAATATATGGTTGTAATGGCAACCTAGCACCGATCTCCAGAAACGCAGGATGAAAAGCCATCGAATTTCCTTCGGGATTACTCGCTCTTTCCCCTTCTCTGAGAATTCTCATACGCACAGATCGGGGGATCGAAAACTCCATTACCAGCCGGTTAAGCTTCCTCACATCCACCTTATTTTCCCCCGTAAGGTTTATCGCAAACCTCGTATGGTCTATCTCCTCCCGAGCAAAATCTTCGGAGTTATATCCCTCCCGAAGTTCCTTAGTGCCAGGACCTACCGTGGGTTCCTGAGCACCTTCCTACATTTGTTGAACTTCAGGACTCCCGACGTCCTGCATATCTACATCACCGAAAGCACTCCTGGTGCTGCTCCCTACAGAGATTCTACCCGACGTAGACTCCGATGAACTAGATTCTGAGCTCGAAGAGATTATGGGACTCGACGCCCCGGCCTTTCGAACCATCGGAAGATGACGACATACGTATCTAGAAAAAGAAAAAAAAAACAAACAAAAAGAAAACTGAACTCGGAGACTAACATGTTCTTTCTTTCTTTTTTGTGCACTTCCTCAGATACCGAAGACGCTCTGATCAACTGAAAAATCGCAAATGGGGAGTTATGTGCGACCCTACACCACTATTTATAAGGGCCCTCAGCACAGTACACGAAGCGACGCAGATCGCCGTCCCTCAACTCGACACTTGTACGCTGCCTCATCTTCACAGCCACGTGGCACCCACTTACTGACCACGAAGTAGGCCAGCCTCAACTCGGGCAGGCCCAAGTCAATATCCGATGTTAACCACAAACTCTTCTTTCGAGCCCACAACCGATCTTACACACTGACTTATGCGCTCGAGGGGGAATTGTTGGATCCGATTGTGATCTTTACAGGATTCCGATAATGACTCCCGATCCCCAATAGCAGAACTCTGGAAAGATGTATCGGAGTTCATATCTGAACAGTATTTTGGCTCAGACCTCACATCCACCGATAACGGAATACCGATGTATCTTTCTGAGGATGATAATCAATACCGAATCGTACCTGACCATGCAGAGACAGCTGTCGGATCCAGCCGCTGAGCTCCTGACACGTGCCCCGAGACGTCAGAAACTTGGCTATATAAAGCCTCATTTCTACCATGAAGGGCAAGATTTTTTACCTTTTTTACTAGCCATTTGCTTAGAATCAACAGTCTATGTACTCCCTTTGGAAGTGGGAATTTACTTCCTTTTCATTCAATAAAAAAGGTTATAATTTATTTCGCATCCGATCTCACTTATTTTGGTTCAGTAATCGTTGGATCTCGGATACTCATTGTTAACCCTAACAATAACATTATATCAAGCATGTCGTATGTTATAAATTAAAATATTTATGTATTTGAATTTAGGAAGCGCCCTCATTTCCCACCAAAATATAGGGGCCATCTTTAAATGTTGTTCTAGCTGGAATCCATTTCAGAAACACATTAATTGACAAAATTACTGGCTTGTTGGGTTAAGACTTAAGATGTAAGACTGTTTAAATGGATTAGACCAACCGGTTATTACTTATCAGTTAGAAAATGACCACATTAGTAAAATAGGTGATGAGAGAAGCAAAGAATTGAATTAAATGAATGAGACAGCATGAGCATGGAAGGCAAGTACTCAGTATCTTAATTGCAAAACTTATTAATCACCGAAGCAAACCCAAATCCGACAATGCGATTGAAAACTGAAAAGTCATCACCATCACCATCTCACATGTTTTCTATTGGAATTCAACCTATTCTACCCTAGTTTTTCTTGTTCAATTAATACTAATTTTTTCAATGTCAACTTTTAAAAATTTATATATATATATATATATATATATATATATAATCTTTCTACTATCAATTCGTCATGATATAAAATATATTAGGACAAAGAATGTGGACCATTAGATTTCTACACTTTAACTCAAAGTGTATGCACTTATCAAAACTTCTTCATAATCTATTGTCCACATTCTTTGTCTTGATATATTTTATATCAGGACGAACTGATAGTAGAAAGACTATATATATAGTTTTTTTTCGAACTGATATAAAATATATCAGTTCCTTGCATGTGGGGCATTAGATTTAAATGCTTTGACTTGGCTACATGCACTTATCAAAGTATTTTTTAAATCCAATGGCTCACGTGTAAGGAACTGATATATTTTATATCAATTCGAACTAACAATAGAAAGACTATATATATATTCATTTTCTTTTCCCAACGATTAGATTTGGATGTCCTAAGATTTCTTTCCATCAATACGCACCGAGGAGAAAAGAACTATATATATTTAAAATATTATAATAATTTTGGATTTTGGGGAAGGGGATAAACTCGAACCCATAACCTTATAGTGTTAGTGTGAGCGGTAAACTACTAGACCAACCTCATCTTGTCCTTCCTTACCTTATTAATTTAAGAAAATATACATGTTATTTAATACTTATACGTTACATTATAATTTTTATTTTTTTTTAACAATTGGATGTAAGAATTTAAGGTGACCCACATGACACATATGATATATAAAGTATTAGATATATTAATTTACTTGTCTGATAATTTAACATCATAGTTTAATAATGATTTAAATGTAAATTCTATCGGTTATTGAAGAGATACGACTCATTTGAATTGAAGAGATGTGACTCTTCTGAGTTGTTATGTCTTGATGGAAGACATTGTTTACATTTTATATATACAGAAGTCTAGTCCTCTCTCAACCTAACATAATTATCAGTACTCTATTTCCATCAGTAAAAGAGGTAAAGAGAGAGAAACATAAATTACTTATTTTACAGATTGTCTTCATCCAACTTGATCTTTTTCAGATAAAGTGCAATAGACCAAGGTTTTGAGATTCTTTAATTATACTGTGAAAATCTGAAGTTCTACAGATCCTGTGAATATATTTTATGTATAATTGTTATCTACATAATTATTTTAGTTTTACATTGGAAGCACAGCCTTATGGCCAATTTGATATTGTTTTTGAAAAGTTAAAATCAGCTTATTTTATAATTTTGACAAAAAATGATTTTTGGTAAAACTTCCAAAAGTGATTATTTGATAACCTGACAAATTTTGACAATGATTTGGATAAGTATGTGGGGGATTACTTTTTGAAAGTGATCATTAAATAATCTATTTCAGCATTTAATGAATCTTTTAAAATATCATTATTATCTTTATAAAATTAAGTTAAAATCATTTATATACATTATTTCATCTTAAAATTAAATATTCTATTTAAATATTGATTTGATTTATAAAACCTTTTAAAAATATTTTTATGAGAAAATTGACAAATGTAGCGAAATAGTGATGGGAAAATTGTTTTTAGCCTTGTTTCATATTTTAATTGTTTATAACCATTTTGTAATAAATTTTTTCAATCTCTAGCCAAAATTACAAAATACCCCAGCCAATTAATTTTAAAAAATTTTAAATTTTTTTCCTTTACTCTTCTTCTCTTCCACGACACCTCTTCTTATCTTCTTTCCTGCTTTCTCTTCTTCTCTTCCATGACATCACCACAACATCTTTGCATTATTTTTCTTATCATTATAGTTTATATTACATGGATTTTCAACATTTGAAGAAAAATGGTTCCCACAAACTCCCAATAGAAGATTAACGAAGAAAATGAAAAATTTTTTAAAAATTATTTATAGAAGATCTGGGTTCCAATTCTTCTTTATCAAGAGAAAAAATTTAAAGCAAAAAATTGAATAATAATTTCTCTTCAATAATCATGACCAACAATTATTCTTCCAAAGATCAACAACCCCATATCTGAAACCAGTTCTTCTCACTCTCGTTTTAGGAGATCTGGGTTTCAACTTCCAGATCTTCATCTTTTTTTTTTTTTTCTCAGTCTTCATCATCAATTAAAGAAAGAAAAAATTAAAATTAACAAAGAATTTTTTTTTTTTTTGGGAGATCTGGATCTCAATTTCCAGAACAAAATATTTTGTAAAAGTCGAAATCAAAGGTTTGTTGAAGTTGAAAATGGAAGAAGAAGAGAAAGAAGGAAAGAGGAGAAGGAGAGATGTTGTGGAAGAGAAGAAGAATAAAGGTTTTTTTATTTTTTTTTGTTTTGATGGCTGCTTTTATATAGGGCCATTACGGTAATAGCGCAAAAATTAGGTTATAAACAATAAAAATTTGAAAGTAAGTTATAAACGATTACTCAATATTTCAAATGGTTATAAATGAACTTTTCCTTATTTTTATTATTCTTATGGAATTTTTTTTTCTAATTAAAATATTTTACTTAAATATTGATTTAATATATATAATTAATGAAAAAAAAATGAATTAGGGTTCTAAAATCATATATATTTAAGTTATTATATCTAACCTCAACAATTTTACAATAAAAGTATCAAACATATGTATACTGCTTTTGAGTTATACAGTAGTTTTAAAAGTACAATTAACCAAACATCTGCTAATTCACTTCACAGCTGGTTATTCCTTCAGCATAGCTACAGTGATTATAATTAAAGTTACAGCAATTCTAAACTGACCCTTAATTTATATTTCCATAATCGGAAAAAATCGGTCCCCGATAGAGGGAGATGTCTCCCCACACTTATTACGGTTTTATAAACAATGGTAAAACAATATTTACGATGTGTCAAGGTTTTATCCTTGGTGGATTAGTAAAGAGTATTGTAAATCTCCGGTCTTCAAAACAATAGGCATTTGATACGGTACAGTACATTACATTATTTGATGAACTAAAGAGTAATATTGATATTGGGGCACGGACTGCATTCAAAACCATTTGGTATATAAGTCGTGACAATAATGTAATCATAAATTAGAACAACGACATGGACTCAACAAAAAAGTAGTCCAAACTTGTATATATATATTAACAACAAAAAGGCCGCTAGACAGAAGGGTGACCACTCTATCAAGATAAGGAGGATCTGGCCTGGACCGTTGGACACGTGGGCTCAAAACCAGCAGCTTTCATGATTATTGAATTTAATTTATTGCTCGATCGTAATTCGAGTGTGGGACTGGGAGGCAGGCACACCGCACCACGTGCGTGTAAGCTGGTCCAAACCATCTCGTGTTCACGTGACATCCGAGTGGGTTCTCACTTCTCTGTTGGGTTTATTATTTATATTTGTTACATTGTATCTTGTTATTATTAATTATTAAGCACCCAGCATAACCCAAACAAGCCGATGTAGGAACTAGTGTTTTGTTTTTATTTATATCTTTTTGGATAACACATTTGCGACATTTTTTGTTTTTTGGTTCCAATGTTTTGGAGCCTCTTTCTCCCTCATCTAAAACAAGACAAGAACAAAAAAAAAAAAAAAAAAAAAACCCTCATTATTTAAATAAAACAATTGCTCTCTTCTCTCCCTTTAATCAATTTTTTTTTTAATAATTGAAGGGCAGTTTTTGGCCATAATGTTTTACTTAATTTTGAAATTATTGAGTTTTTTGTTTTTAATTTTAGTGAAACTTTAAAGACACGTTTATTAATCGGGAATGAAAAGAATCGGAAATAAATTCCACTTGAAGGGAATTGAAGAGAATTAGAATTATGTTATTAAATTTCATTACTGTGTTAACTAACTTTCTTAAAATTAGAGATGGAATCAAATTTATACAAAATTGAGTATAAAAATACATTTATGTACAATATATATATATATATATATATATATATATGAGAGATAAGAGATGTATGACTGAAGCTAATAAATAAATAAATAAAGTTTATATTAAAAAAAAAAGTGAAAGCAAAAGCAACATGTAATTCATGTCAATTCACAATTTTTTTTTTTTTGTTGTTGTTGTAGTATAGTGTTTTGATCGGCGGCCATGTAGTTCGTCCGGCCCCGTCCTCTCCGCCGGACACCGCCGGCAGCCGAGGGTTCCTTCCTCCTTTGTTTGGTGCTGGGCTTGGTCGGCTTTTCTGCTTTTCGACGACGGGAGTCGTTTCCGGTGTGGCTTGGCTCGGGGCGTGGGGTTTTGATCGGCATCTCCGGCGTCGTCGCTCTTGACGGCGGCGTCCTGGTGGGTCTGCTCCGGCGGCCTAGAAGTCGCTCCTCCAGCTCGGCTTTCGTACGGATGTTGGGTCTTGTTTTGTTCTGGTTGTTTTACCACCTTTGTGTGTGGGTTTTCTCTAGGTTTTTTTAGTTGTTTTATGGCGGAGGACTTCGGTTCTTGGTGGAGGTTTGCTAGGCAGGTGGCGAGGAATTTTGATCGGCATCGGCGGAGTTCTGGTGGGTCTTTTTCGGCGGCTTGGGTGGTCCTTCTCCAGATTATTGTAGTCCTGTTGGTTGGTTTTTGTGGTTTTTCTGTGTGGTTTGTTTGTTGTGATCCCTTCTTGTGTTTGGGATTTTTTTCTCCCGGTTGTGGGACTCTGTTCTGGGCTTGTGCTCGAGTAGTTTTATTTGTTGAGTCCCAGTTATGGTTGTAACCTTGCCCTGGATCTGGTTGCCAGATTTTCAGGTGCCCTTTCAAAAAAAAAAAAAAAAAAAAAAAAAGTGTTTTGATTTTCATCAAACTTTTTTTTTTTTTTAATTCACAATTCACACACACACACACACACATATATATATATATATATAAAGTAAAATAAGTAGGGATATTTTAGTAAAAAAATTTGAGAAAGGGCAAGTTCCCTTTCAATCAGGAACTTAATTCTTGATATGTGTGTGGGGTCTACGGAACTTAATTCCTCAAAAATTTAGTAAACATATGAATTCAAAATCAGGAATTTAATTCCCTTTCCCACATAGGATTACTGATTAGTAAACACGTCAATGGAGAAATTTTTGAATTCTCTCTATTTTTTTAGAGTAATTGGCACGAATCCCCCCCGGAGTATATGTGAATTTGCATGTTGTCCCCTAAATTCGTGAATTGGCACGAATCCCCCATGAACTATCGTTTATTGGCAATCCTTTGGAATTTTTCCCCCCTGAGAGGGGGCATCTTTAGTCTTGTTCTGCCAATAAGCGATAGTTCAAGGGGGATTCGTGCCAATTCACGAATTTAGGGGGCAACATGCAAATTCGCATACACTCCAGGGGGGATTCGTGCCAATTACTCATTTTTTTAATAAAGCATAATTCTAAATTAAATTTTAATATAAACTAGCTGAATTTTAAATAGATCGAGTTAGATTAAATAAACAATGTTATTATAAATGAAGAAAAGATAATATCTAGAAGAATTGACCAATTCAATCTTTTTAAAAAAAAAAAAATAATAACTGTAATCCAATTTCATAAAAGATTATATGAAGATTGTATTTTAATCCATTTGGTAGTGGAGATAAAAGATTTGTGTGGTTTAGGTGGTGACAAGAAGGAAGCGTAATGGGAGATCGGTAGATGAAATGCTATAAAAGACCCAAACCAAGACATGTCTGGACTATAAATGCATGGGTGGTCCCCACTTGATTGACTATCAAATCCGCATCTCAATCTCGAGTAAATTTTCAGTGTGCGGTGGGTCACTAAAATAATCTCATGTGATAAGGGAAATTCTTCTCATTGGTTTTCAATTCCACGTGGCATTATTTTGTTTGTTGGGTGCAAGTGCATCGAAGTTCATTTCCACGTCTGCGTTTAAATCATGCTTTCGATCTTCAGGGCCCCACCAGATGGGTCCAACATGACCTTATAACATTCACGCTCTTCTTGGGAGCGTGCACTCCCAAAAATAAACATAGTTGAGTTTGTTTTAAAATCTCAAAAATAAACATTGTTGGATCCTAATTGGTAGTCTAAAGCTATGTTAAATCATTTATCAAAAAATATTAAAAATCACATCTTATGTTAAAAATTTGGAGATTAGATATAGATACTAGATAGTTTATTCTTTAAAAAAACAATTGGGTTAATAACACCAGTACCCCCTGAACTTATAGCACAGTTGCATAATGCCCCCTATACTTTTTTTCCTGACATTAAACCCCTCGAATTTCCTTAAATTTGCAAAAACTGACGGATTACTAACTTCCATCCATGTTTTTCTCACGTGCAACTACAGTCAGGGGTAAAGTTGGATTTTTGAAAAACAAAAATGAAAAAACAAATTATTATTATAATAATTATTATTAAATTTAAAAGTTTATCAAACCCAACACCAAACCCTAGATCAAACTCACCGTCCACCGTCCACCAGCACCATCTCCATCAGTTCTCTCTCTCTCTCTCTCTCTCTCTCCTCTCTCTCTCTCCTCTCTCTCTCTCTCTCTCTCTCTCTCATTTGCCAACAAGATCGAGCGCCAATCTCCTATGTTGGAAGTCGATCGACCCCAGTGATGGTGATTTTTGGTGAGTCACTCTTCTCTCTCTCATTCGCCAACGAGATCGAGCGCCGACCTCCTTCGATGGAAGTCGATCGACGCTAGTAATGGTGATTTCTGGTGAGATGACGATGGTCGTGTGAGTGGGTGGGTTTGGGTTTGGAGTTTGGCTTTTGAAGATTCGTATTTTGGATTGTATTTCGATTTTTTTTAATTTCAGTTTGTATTTCGATTTATTTTCTTGTTTTTTTAGTAATGGTGGTGTTCGAAATTTGGATTTTTTGGTTTGATTGGGATGGGTTTGGTTTGATTTTCTGGGTTTTAATGGGTGTTTGAATGATTTTTCTTGGTTTAAATGTGGTGGTGTGGTGTTTTGGTTCTAGGTCTAAGTTTGATTTGGGAAATTTTTTCCAGATTTCTTGAAAAGATTTGGAAAAAACGTTTTGTTTTTGAAGAGCTTTGATCTCTTTAATTTTTATTTTTTTTAAAAAAAAAAAATCAGGAAATCATTCTAGATCTCTTCGAAAACTTTTTAATTTTTTTTTTTTTTTTTTTTTTGAATAAACTTCAAATCTGGAAAATCTGGAATTTTTTCCAGATTTCTTGAAGTGATCTGGAAAAAAAAAATTGTTGGGGAGAGAGAAAACAGAGACAATGAGATAGTTAAATTTTTTTTATTTATTATTTTAATTTTTGTTATTTTTGTTAGGGTTGTTATTATTTTAATTTTTTATTATTTTATTTAATTTGATTGATTGAAGTTAAAATAATAATAATAATTTTTTAATTATTTTTTTATATATTTTAATTTTAAATTTAATTTGTTTTTGTTTTTTCATTTTTGTTTTTCAAAAATCCAACTTTACTCTTGACTGTAGTTGCACGTGAAGAGCACATGACAAAAAAATGGATGGAAGTTAGCAATCAGTCAATTTTTGTAAATTTATGAAAGTTTGAGGGGTTTAAAACCAGGAAAAAAAAGTATATTGGACACTATGCAATTGCGCTATAAGTTCAGGGGATACAATTTGACTGGTAATTCATGTAGATGACTTTTATAAAAACAAAAAAGTCTTTATAAATGGAAAGAAAATGACAAGAAGAAAGTGAATGAAAATGAAGATGAGAGAAGCTGAGAAGAAGAGACGAAAGGTGATGGGTGCAGGGTGCGCGTGGAGAAGAGAGAGAAGGGTGTTGTTGGGAACAGAAAACAATGAGCAATGGAGAAGGAAACAGGGAGGACAACTGGGTCGGCTAAAAGTGGAGCATTTCAACGGACCACTTTTACAATCTGTCCCCTTCAAAAACCCTGTCTGCTTCCCCGCCCACCACGCTCCACTCCTCACGTCTCTCACACCTTGAATTGTTTACTCTTCTATTTATACATGAAACCCAGATCACTTCAACTCCAATCTCTCTCTCTCTCTCTCTCTCTCTCTCTTTGCCTCTTTTGGTTTAATTTGTTTGTTTATTTATTGGGAAATCTTTGTTTTTGTTTGTTGTTGTTGGATGACATACATGGAGCTTCAACTAGGTCTCGCTCTTCCAAACCATGCTATTTCTGTCAAGGGATTCGACCTAAACACCTATCTTTACGAGCCTAAGGACATTATCGCCTCAAATAACCCATCTTGGAACACTCTTGGTTTTGTTTTTTTGCCTACTACTACAAATAATGACGAAAAAAAACGTAGCTTTGATGAGGCTTTTCATCAGGTCAGATCGGTGCCACAAACACTGCCTCTGTTGCACTGGACCAATCAGCCTAACGATGAAGATGATGACCCCAAAGACCTCGACAGCAACTCTTCTTTTTCCACTAACAAGTACTTTCTTCATCGATCTCTCCCCTTTGGTTTTTTGTGTTTCTAGAAATTGAAAATTTTGAATTGTTGGCATTTTTCAGGATCAGTGAAGAAGATGGTTTAGTGGGATGGCCACCAATTAAGAACTTGAGGAAAATACATAGACAACAACATCATGAAGGTCGTCGAGCTAAAGCAGCCAAGAACAATCAGACTGTGGAAAATGGATTTTCCATGTTAGTGAAGGTGAAGATGGAAGGAGTGGCTATAACCAGGAAAATTGACCTAACCCTCCACGATTCTTTTCAATCTCTCAACACCACCTTGACCACCATGTTTGGATTATGTAAGCTCCTCTGCTGTTTCCAAACTGTAAATCAATAAATAACTTAACATTTTCTGATGCTCTGTTTTAGTTTCTATTGCAGGGAATCAAGATTCAAACAGTTATAAACTCACTTATCAAGATAAAGAAGGAGATTGGTTAATTGCTGATGAAGATGTGCCCTGGAGGTATATAACTAATGTGTTGTCGTATTGTAGGAAGTCGTCAAATTATGTGTTTTCTGAATTCTTACAGAGTTTTTGGTTTTACAGAACTTTTATTCGCACAGTGCAACGCCTCAAGTTGTTGAAAAGCAGCGACTGATTGAAGTCAGGATCGTTAATTAGATCGACCAAGAACTAGCTGGTGGTGGCTATCTACTTTATTTGATTAAACAGATCCCATGTTTGTCCTTTTGTTTTAAGTTTTAAATGACTGTACGTAATGTTTCGTTTGTGCAGAACCTAATTATTAGCTGCGTTACACTTTGGATTATATGTCTCCTTTTAATGGAGACGGTCACCGTGACTTGCAATGTTAGAATTTACTTTGATACTGCCCTAAACTACCTTCTGTTTCCTTTTTGAGTTCATATGATTGACTGGGTATGTGGGTTCAATATTTTTGTATGGTTATTGTTTGAATTTGACAAGCTTGGGACTTGAATAAATGACTCCTAAGTCAAATAGATGGATACATGGTTTAGAAAGGTGGATAGAAATATACTGTAAAAAAAAAAAAAAAAAAAAAAAAAAAAATTGGGATAAAGTTGAGAATTCTAGTCCCAATTCATTTGTTTGATATTAAAATGACTTTTACACCCTTTAACATATCTAAAAATTACTTAAATTTGGTACCCATTGTTAATAGATGAGGGGCCGAGTTTTTGATATAAACTAGGTTGCAAGGTATTGTAAAATAAAATGTAATAATAATTTCAATGGTCATTAGTTAATTTATAAGTCCAATATATTGAATGCATTGTAGATGAAGAACAGTCTTGTGGTATTTATATTTAGATTTACTTCTTTACCATTTTATGTTAATTTCAATTCATTAGTTTGTTTCATATTCTAAAGGATCTTATATTTATATATATCATTACCTACACTAATTTTTAAAATATAATAAGTGACATTTAATACAACATTAACATTTTTAGCAACCATACCATTTGCCAAGATTATTATTGCTTCCGTATCAAAATGATTAGAGGGTACAATTTTTGAAAAATCCAAGAACACTCAGTTATTTTGAGAATCGATCTATGCTTGTTACATTGCATGAATGTTAATTGATGTTCATTCTCTTCTCCAAGTGTACGTTGTCCCTTAGTCTTCCTTGACATCTAGATTCATAATATTGTTTTTTAATTATTAATTAGGCCATTTTATTATGTGCACTTGATGTTGATGAATTCACAAATCTGGAGAAAATAGCATATACACTTGATGTGTTAATTCTTATAAATCTTTCAAGCTAGAATGTGAAAAATTGAAAAATCAGAAAAAGGCCTAAAAAATGAATGTGCAAAAATCAGAAAAATGTTGGTTGACATTCATGGAACAAACAATGAATGTTTCTTTTTTCCACTTTCCATAAGAGAAAACACTAACGTTAAGTGAACAAAACATTTTTTTTTTTAAGTCTTTCTTTGATTCAAGCAGATGAATATAAATGATGTTCAAGTTGTTAGTTTACAAACACCATTGCCAAATTAATTCGATGTTCATTCCTCATTTGCAAACCCACTGGCCACCGCTCTGGTCGTAATGCTTTCTTTCATACCTATGGTTCCTCACTAACTTGGGATCCATCTGCATCATAAAAAATAAAAAAAAAATCAAAAAAATCAAAAAAATCAACAAAAAAAAAATCAAAAATCTGAACCAACATCTAATAATAAGATATATTCAAAAAATTAAAAAAATATTAATTAAAAAAAATCAAAAGAATGTACCTTTCCATTTGTAGGAGAGACTGCAAACAATATTATAAATTACGGTATTTATTCAAAAAATTAAACAACAATGAATATATTAAAAATTGACAACAACAACAACATCAAAATAATAATAATAATAATAATAATAATAATAATACCAAAAGAATATACCTTTTGATGGAAGGTTTGAGAGAGTTATAGGATATACATCAACCGATTGAATAGAATATATATATATATAAGTTGAAAGGTGGGAATACAAAAAGGATTTTAAAAGGAAAATGGAAAATTTTAATATTTATTAATAATATCAATATTAATTGTTGGATAGGAAAGGTTTTATTTATTTATTTATTTATTTTCAAATTACCATTATTACTTAACCCATTATAAGGAATACTAAAAGGTCCATAGTACATAATGTGTGTCATTATTTGGACGGTTGGGCATCAATTGATTTCTTTAAATGCTACATAAGCTTCACAACAATTAATAACTTTAAAGACTTGGAATTTCAATCATATTCATTCTTTACTAAGTAGTTTCAATGCACATTTATTCAATACCATGCCAACTGACATAGTAACAAACTAACGGCCTCTCTAGTTCTCACTGTTTACAACTAATAGTCTTAAGGGTAATGCCACATGTCCCAAAAAATTGTCCCAAACTCATGTGGCACACCCAAAACAAATGCAATCCATGTGGAGCACACCCCAATAGTGCATTTTTAAGTGTGCCACATGGGATTGGGACAAATTTTTGGGACATGTAGCATTTTCTTATTCTTAATGAAACTTTAATTTTGTCCATTCATTTTCACTGTTATTAAAAATTATTACAATTAATAGCTTATCAAATATTATAATATATATTATATAGATAAATAATTAATAATACATTTTTAAAAAATATATATTACATCCAATTAACAATACTAAAAAAAATAATTAATAAGAATTTATGGCTTGTTGGCAAAAAAAATAATTATTATTATGACTTGTCTTTTAAATTTACCAAATAATATAATACTTTAAAAAAATTAAAAATTAAAAATCAATCATGAGATTGGTTTAAATAATTTATTAACTATCCTATCGATTACGTGATTGCCTCTTGATTATCTATAATTATAAAAAATTATTACAATTAATAACTATTTAGTAGCTTTGGCAAAAAAAAAAAAAAAAAAAAAAAAAAAAAAAATTTCTTGTCTTTTAAAATTCCCAAATAATGTAATACTTCATATATATATATATATATATATATATATATATATATATATATATATATATATATTCACTATCCCATTGATTATGGGATTGCCTTTTGATTACCTACTGATCTGATATTTACGAAAAAAAATTGGCAAAAAATAATAATTATGGCATTAATTACAGGATTACCTCTTGATTACCTATAGATATAGATTAGTGTATTTCATTAACTATTAATGGAGTGACTTTTTCATTTTGAAATAAAATAAAATTAATGTAGTGTCTTTTGAATTTACCAAATTATTAATTAATTAATTCAATTTTTTTTTTTTTAAAGAAAAAACTAATTAATGGACAAGACTTTTCACACTTCTGCCTCCATTATAGAAATATTATATAGAGGGCAAGGGAGAGAGCGATTTTTTTTTTTTTTTTTTAACCTGTTCAAACAAATAAAAAATCATCTAAAAGAAAATAAAAATGAGATAAACAGTGGGATAGGGATTGGTTAAGAGAATTTAATCATTATCCCAATAAATATGGGGTTGCCTCTTGATTTGTGATTTAACGGATCACCTCTTGATTGCCTCTTGGTTTGTGATTTATGACAAAATCTTTCCCACCTAATACAATTTTTCAATGAATTATGAAACCTATCCCGATTAGTGATCTTAATATATGTAGAATTTGATTTTGAATTTATCAACTTATTAATTAATTAGTTAAATAATAATGAGTAGTGTTAACCTCTGAACTTAGGAAAGGAAACACTATATCTATCGTTTGATGAATATAATAATAAAATAAATATACCAAATATTTGATAGAATTTTGGGGTTGACTTTCGACATTATGGAATAATCCGTCAAGTTACCAAGTATGGATTATAAGAAGTCAAAAACACCTTTGCATTATATTAAATAACAACACAAAAATAAAATAAAAATGATGGAGGATGCATCAAAATACATTAAAAGGAGCATAGAAAAATCAATCTATTTTTTTTTTTTTTTTAGATATAAAATGGACTCCTTATCCTTTCACATTCACAAAAAGAGAGCTTCTCCTTACAATCCATAAATTATCTATTCACACTCCAATTTAATTTTTTTTATTGATGACAATTTTAACCTAAATTAAAATTACTAAACAAGACAAAAAAAATTAAAGACATTCCAAACTAATTAAATTATTAAAAAAAAAATCCCTCTACTAAATCTTTAGATTAAATATTATGTATTAAACTCTCCCTTCTAAATTTGTTATTATCATATTAAACACTCTCTCCTAATTAATCTCTCTCCATTTAAAAAAAAAAAAAAAAAATCATATCTCTAATTAATAGTTAAAGAAAAAAAAATTATAAATATTTTAGTTTATTACTGTTATAAATATTTTAGTTTTTTATTGACAATAATATATATATATATATATATATATATATATATATATATATATATATATGAAAGTTTGAATTGTTTTAACTAGATTCGATTAAACTTAGAATTTTTAAGACTAATGAAAGAATTAAAGTTCTCTAGACAATCACATATCTACAAAGGTAACAAAAAACATTTTCATGTTTCAAATTTAAAAAAAAAAAAAAAAGGTACTTGTTTTTTTTTTTTTTTTTTTTTTTCCCATTATATACGTACATATGGTTCCTAAAAAATTCAAGCTTATTAGTAAGTTTTTTTTTTTTTTTTTTTTCCTTAACTGTTAGTCTTGCTTAATAAAGAATGGAGATAAAAAAAATTAAAGATATGTATTAGAGGAAAGAGAGTTTAATATGGTAATTAAAAATTTAGGAGAGAGTATTTAATATGTAATAATTAATCAAATGATTTAGGAGAGATAATTTTTTTTTTTAATAATTTAATTCAAAAAAGATAAAAAGGATAATCTTGTAACAAAATGAAGTGTCTTTAGAATTTTTTAAAATTTTAATTTTGAGAATGGAGTGTTTTTAGAGAAGAAGTGTAAAAAGAAAAAATTGGATTGTCAAAAGAAGCTCTCCACAAAAAAACTCCAATGAACAAAACACCCATAACCAAGCCCTTATTTACAGTAAGCTGGACACTAGAATTGGTAAATACTGTAAATTCTTGCTCTTGTGAACCTTGTTTGGCTGTGTCAACTTGATGATAATTAATCCCCAAAGAGCCGACTCCTTTTAAAAACCATAATCTGTAAATTAACCCACAAAGACATAAGTTAATTTGCACAACATAATATAGCAAAATTAGAAATGCAAATTTTGTAGAGAAAAAAAAACATAAAGGGAGAAAATGGTATTTGATAAATAAAAGAAAACAGAAGAAAACATGGATTAAAACAATTTTCCTTGAACAGCTAGAGAGAGAAAGAAAAATAGGGACCTTAAGAGTTTGAGGCAGATATGTGGTGGTGGCCTATATATAGAGAGAAATATTAGAGTGAATGAGCCAAAGATTGTAATGAATTCTTTTAGAACTCTTCATATTATCGTATATATGTATATAACTAATTAACAATATATATTAAAAAGGACAATTCATATTATGCAAGGGAGATGAACCAATAACAGAGAATTTAATGTCAAAACTCCATTATTAGATAGATGTTATGAGTTTATACTGAGGAGTACATCCGAAAACCAAAGGTTTTTTTAGTTCAAAAAAAAATTGAAGGGTTGTTTAATTAATGGAGATTTAAAATGAATAAAAAAAAAAAACTATATATAATTTAAAGCAAATGCTTCTAAATAAATACATTAATGCATTTAAATCTAAAGTTATAAAAAAAAAAAAAAAGAATAGAGAAAAAGGAAGAGATATCAATTAGTTATTGTAATTAAGTAATAAATATCTTGAATTTAATGACAAAGCACTAAAAAAAGAAAGAAGAGTAGAGCAAGTGAGGGAGACGAAAAGGGGGGAGGTGGGAAGAATATTGAATCTATATAACTATTATTCTGGTTTTGTTAATATTGATAGAATTTAATGCATTTATTAAATAGGTGATGAATTGTGATTTAATGTCAAAGCTTTCTCACGATGCCACGTGGCGTCGTGAGGTTCCATTTTACTATATTATATTTAATGCATTCATTAAATAGTTAATGAATTGTGATTTAATGTCAAAGCTCTCTCACGACGCCACATGGCACCGTGATGTTTCATTTTACTATATTACTAGTTGACAAACCGCACGATGTGCGGGTATTGTAAATTAAAACGCATCGTCATCGGATTTACATGGCAAGTTGGAATTCCATTATTATATATTATATTTAGATTAAAAAAGAAAATGTATTTACAACTTATAGCTTCCTAATGATTTGGACCCGTAAAATTCATTAAGTTTAGTTGAAAATTTAGTAACTTCCCAAGAATAATAATAAGCAGCAGGCAGATTCATCATTTTTAAATTTTGCACCGTAAAATTACTTTTGATAATGAAACCTCCACAACAAATACATGTGTCATCTATAAGATACTCATTCCTAGGATAATAAAATATTTTCATATCAATTAATTTGGCGATACTCAATTTGGTCTTCAATGCATAATATTGTCTTACTTGCTCATATGCATCACCCATATAAAATAATATATAAAAAAATTGAAGTTTAATACTTTAAAAATAATAAATTTATAATCATGTCAATGAATTTGTCTTTAGGATGTAAGCATATAAAACACATAACATATTTGTCTCGAAGATAATTGTATGTGAAAAATTGACAACCATGTTCACCTCCCATCCAACATTAAGAGAATTGGTCTCCACAAAAGCCAAGTAAATGGAGATATGATCTTTTGCATTCTTGCTCTTGTATCTATTTAGGAGATTGCACAATTTACCTTGGGAAGATAAAAATAAATTATACAATTCTAATTTGATACAATCTCATTGGATGGTCTTATAGTCTCTCCACGTAGCAGTTTCATGCAAGATATTCGTATCCATTTAGGAGATTGCACAATTTACCTTGGGAAGATAAAAATAAATTATACAATTCTAATTTGATACAATCTCATTGGATGATCTTATAGTCTCACCACGTAGCAGTTCCATGAAAGATATTCTTATCCATTTAGATAGATAGATAATTTCCTGAGTTAATTGTAGGTTGAACTGCATAAGACAGAGAATACATTTACAAAATAAAATACTTTTAATTATATATGTAACACTTACTTCCAATAATACCAAAAGCTCTTTCGAACGCATTATTAAAATTAGATAAATAATGGAAAATGCAAACAATTAATTATTACAAATAAAACAATCTTGAGAGTATAGATATTTTGATAATATAGCTTTTTTAGGGTTTTTTTTTTCATTTTCATTTTCTTGCACCAAACTTTCTGATTACGCCTCCGGCACACATATTCTTAAAATATAGATTTAAATAATAATATATTTAATCATTTATTATATTGATTAATATTTATTAATTGGATAAATGCCAAAACGTAAATATTTATTAATAAGAATGTATTTAGTCAAATATTAAATTAGTTTAATAAGAAGAATGCTAAAAGATAAATAATTATCAATAATATTAGGCTCATTCTTGAGTGCAACATGACACCATACAATTTTAAAAAATAGTATGTGATCACATATGAATATTACATGTGATCATAAATATATATAATGTTATCGCATATGAGTTGCACGTGATCACACAATTAAATTATTGTGATCGCATGTTAGAACATACAATCACATATTAACTGATGTGGTTGTACCAAAAAAGACATGATCACAGTCAAAAAAATTTCGTTGCATCATATAACGTTGCATCCAAGGGCAGCCCATAATATTATATATATATATATATATATATATATATATATATATATGTGTGTGTGTGTGTGTGTGTGTGTGTGTGTGTGTGTGATAGGAATATAGGATCAACACCCCTAAAAAGTACACAAATATTGACTCTTGGATTCTGATTGTTTCAATGGTATATACCCAGACCCGGCCGAGTACCTGGGTTTTGACAGTCCAGGTATCCACTCGGGAAAAACCTAGATTTTACGATTCAGGTACTTGGCTTGGAAATACATGGCCGGATATCCGTGTATCCATACCTTGATTTTACCCGGGTTCTAACTTTTTTTTTTTTAATTTTTATAACTGAAATTTAAAATTGTTTATCCCCTTAATTTTTCTATGACCGGTCTTTTTTAGAGAATATACCTAGATTTTTTTTAAATAATTTTATTTCTTTATAAGTTTAACTTTTTTGTTTTTTTTTTTTTTTTTTTTTTTTTTTTTTATATATATAGTTTTTTTAGAATGTATTAAATATGCATTCAAAACACTATAATAATTTCCGGAAATAAATGTTTTTCAATTTTAATTATTATTATAAATGATAATAAATATTTTTTAAAATAAATTAAAATATCAAATTAATGGTAGTCTGTGTTTTTTAAGGAATTAATGGTAAATTTTACAAACATATATATAAATGTCAATATATTAATGATAACATACCAAAAAATTAAAATAATAGTCTTAATGAAATATCAATGGTAAAAAATTAAAAACATTAATTATTGCATTCAATTTAATAGATTATTTTTTTAAAATGAATGAAATTCACTCTTAATTTATTTATAAATGGTAAGAAATAAATAATTTTTAAAATACTACAAAAATAACTCCACTACTATTTGTATCATATGGTGATAATGTGATTTAAGAAAAACATTGATGACAAATGATTCAATATTTTACTTCTATTAGTGTTGACATGCTAGTAGAGATTTGAGATTTTTTTTGTGTAAATTTTTTGGAAGAATGGTAAAGAAAGGTTTGTCCATTTTATTTTGTTTCCTTTTTTTTTTTTTTTTTTTTTTTTTTTTTTTTTTGAAATAATCAAAAAAATGTAAAAAAATAAAATAAAAAAAAAAATTAGGGTAGGTAATGGAAGAGGGTTTACTGTAGGAGATTTGGCAAAAAGAGAGGATAGGGAAAAGGTATTTTGAAAAAAAAAATTAGGGTTTTTTTTTTTTAATTAAAAAAAAAGGGTTTCAACCGGGCATATCCTAACCCGGACTGGTACACAATCGTCCGGTACAACCCGGAATTTCCTGCTCGGGTAAGGAATATTAATACAACAGTAATTGTAAATGCATCACATTGGAGACCGAAGAGGATGCATCTCATTAAAAATATATATATAATGAACAAATGGATAGAGTCCATATGGACAATTAATCTCTGGCTTATTGGTTTCATTCTCATCTTTAGGGAAAAATATTTAATTTACTTTTAACTTGGTTTGAATGTGTAGTGTTTGACTATTTTAATACTGCATAAGTTTAGAAATTGATTGATTTTTTTTTTTTTTTTTTCAATTCATTCCGGAGGAGAGTTAAAAAGAAAAATTACACATAGAAGAGAGGAAAGAGAGAGAGGAGATAAATGCTATAATATAAATGGGAAAAGGAAAGACTGAAGATACAAAATTAAAAGAGGACCCAAAAAAAAAAAAAAATTTACTTTTACAATTACGTGCGGACAACATTCACAATGCGAATGTACGTAGTTCGTCAAACTTTCACTTTCCAATATCCTAATGGCTCATATCGATTAGTCTTGCAACCGCATCCTCCGATCCTCGTCCATGTGGCTTTACATCTCCTCATCAATCATCCACTACAAATCTCTAACCCTTTTTCGTAGTTTGTTAATATTCTCGTTGTTGTAAGTGTTAACATGGCCATTGCAAGCCATGGATGTTCCTGAAAAAAAAAAAATATGCAGATTTTGATAGAGTTAGGTATGGAAGAAGATCATATGTTGAATTTGAAAATATAAATATGTGTAGAAAATGTAAATGAATGAAGAAATATAACAGGTGTCCATCCTAATATATAGGGGTGGTGTAATATCATATTCAAGTGCATTGAAAACTAAACATGGGAATCAAAATTATAATTTATAACTTAGCATCCAATCGTTTTAATTTTTTCTTATTATCAACCGTTACATTTTTAATTAATGCAACAATAAAATTGGAATGTGTTGTTGTATTGATTTTTTAGGAATACCAAATTTTTTTTAAATATTTATTAATTTAATCATATATTAAATTAGTTTAATAAGATGAATGCCAAAAGATAAATAATTTTTAATCATATTAAAAAATTAAGACAATAAATGGAATAATAATATTTAAAAAAATATATATATACAATAAATGATATATTAATGCATTTAAATCTAAAACTCCCTCACGATGACATGTGTCATTGTGAGGGTCAACTTTTATATATTATTATATAGATATAGTATGGCCAAAGCTCCTCCTATTGACACTCTTAATAATTAATAAAAATTTAATGATAAATCTTCTACAAGACGACACGTGTCAATGTGAGGTTCCATTTTACTATATTATATAGATATAGATTTTGACACGATTTTGTAGCTTTTGGACCAATAATGTTTTAATGATTTAGATTAATTCATGTGTCTCTTATTTATTCTCTAGATTTTCTATCAATTATTTCCTTTTGAAAAAATAATAATATTTCCTTAATTTTTATTTATCCTCTATCTCCCACATTACATTTTACTGTGTGTTTATTTGCTCTTGGTGTTGAGGATAAAAATGAAGCTCAACTCTCTTCAGAAAGATAAGACCTTAAGAGGCCTAGCGTTCAATAGTTCGCACTACAGAGATCAAAACAGAAAGAAATCGTTATGGTGGCTAGTGAGGGGTTCACCGGTTGTTGTTTTTTTGTCTTAAATCTTAACAGGTCTTAACTGTACTGAAATTTGAATAAATCTGAAATTTGAAGTCTAGACAACATGTTTGTTTTTTTGTATTTGAAATCTAAATGAAAAGGTTGAGTTGTTTGTTTTTCCAGAACACAACATCTGAAAATCTGTAATTTAACATTCATGCCCTTACACTATTAATAGGCATTACACCATTAATAATCAACTTTAAATTAATAGTGTATTTTTTTTAAGGATATTCAAATGAAATATTTTTTATATTCACTAATTAAAAAATAATTTCAAAAATAATAAAAATGAGTGCTTAAAGAAATTAAATCATTTTATTTTAGATTAGTGTTGGGAAAAGTGATGTAGAAGCGTATTCCTATTATTAACCACATAACAAATAACATCTACCAGCAGAAAAAAAAAGATGAGAGAATCCAATCACACAACACAAGATTTTACATGGAAAGCCCAAAACAGGGAAAAAAAACCACAGTCATTAGGACGACAAAAGAAAAATATCATAGAAAATTATTACAACTACACAATTCTAATGTTCTTTCTCTAACCCCAAGCCACAATTACAACCGACCCCAAGCTCACAACCGAGCTTACATCCTAGCTCTCAACTCACAACGCTCTCTCCAAGTCCTCCCGAGTGCACCCTCAGATATTCTATTAATATCCTCCCGGGTCTCCTCCCAGATAACCCTTGGGTCTCCCACTCCCAGATATCTCTTTGGGTCTACTCCGGATCTCCCCGGGGTCTCACTCTTCGGATTCACTCACTCTATGATGTTATCAGGTGTCTCTCCAAGTGTATTCAACTAAAGAATAAGAATCACTATTTATAGGGTCACTATTCATAGTCTATAAGAAATCAGACTCCTATAAGAAATTGGAAACCACCTAACAAGTAATCCCGAAACAAAACCTTTTTCAATAGGAAACTTGACTCTCACATGTTTTTCCATGTCTTCTAGGAGTCCCACATGCCCAATCACACCCTGAATAACCTACCCACGCGCCCATATGCCCCCAAAAACTTCTAGCACGTACCAACACATGTGTGTGCTGTGCAGCAATCTTCCAGCGGAGCGTGATGGCGTGTCTGGTCCTGGATTCTGACACCGTTTTCACCATTGGCTTCATCTCAGACTCTTCTTTCAAATGCCACATGAATCGGAATCATCCAAATCCATTTTGATTACTTTCGCATCAATTGAATACGTTTGGTTCACATGGGAACACAAGCCAAAACATAACATATAGAAATAAAATTATTTGAATAAAAAAAGTAATATAATATAATATAAAATTAGGGAATTATAAAAAAAAAACTCACTATCTCTGTCTCCAACATCACCTCTTTCTTTGCAACCAAACCCTAATTCACGGTCCCTCTCTAACATATCTCATTCTCTCATGCTCTCCTAAAAAAAAAAAAAAAAGGTTCATCAGAAGATTTGGAGATTCCAAACTCGTCTTAAATGGAGGAGATTAACATATACGAGTTCTTCATGGGGGGATTGGGAAGTGGGGAGCACGACGGCAGTGTTGGAGGCGCATGAGGGATGGGATTAGAGACGTATGGGTGGTGCAAGTTCCAGTGGTGGTGATGAGTTTGATGTGGGAGGAGTTCCGTGGAGACTTTGAGATGTTGGTTGATTTTTATATTATCATTATTTTTTTTCCTAGAGTTTTGGCAGGGTAATCCATTATTTTTTTCCAATTATTATTGTTGGACCCAAATGTGTAACATTCGGTAGACATAATCATATAATATACACACACAAATAGCATAACACATAATAATGCGTATATCGTACATACACGCAAGACATGCATAAAATCTATAAATAGCCACCTCTATAACAAAGAGAGGGGGGCTTTTCAATTGATTCAGAAATGGCTGGGTGGGTGGGTGGCCATAAATCCAAAAGGCTCTGAAAGCCTCATTTGACTCATTTTTGGTCTCAACATTAGGCGCTAGAAGGAGGGGCTCCAGAACTAAACTTCGGGGTACCCTAAGTGAACAAGTCACAGCTCACCGACGAGCAACGGAAGAGCCACCCAGACCGCCACCAGCCGACCGCCGGAAAGACGTCAAACCGGCCGCCGGAAAGCTTGAAGAACAACCACCGTCCGGTGAACCGGAGAGTGGACCGACACCTCCACCACCACTGGGAGCGGAATCACCAGATCTACAACTTTCCCTTCTTGGCCGACGACCGTTGACCACCGGAAAGCAGTCAAAATCACCGGAGAAGACTGATGAATAGTCGCCATCCGGTCAACCGGAGAGTGGACCGACACCTCCACCACCTTCTGAACTGAAATATGCCGATCTACAATTTCGCCTTCTTGGCCGATGTCATCCGAACATCAGAAAAGGTATCATCGCCAACTTTCTTTGATTATTGAATATATATATGAATTTGTAGCATTTTATATATACAATCTCTCGAGGGACGAAGCCCCTAGAAGTTCTACGGAACTGGAAGTCAGAGGGACGTGATCCCCAGAAGTTCTACGGAACTGGAAATCAGAGGGAAGTTCTATGGAACTGAAAATCAGAGGGATGAAATCCCTAGAAGTTCTACGGAACCAAATTGCCTCCGAATGATGACCGAATGCTTTCCCGGTTTTATTATAACGTATCCCGTGTCTTGTTATTTTTTGCTATTTAGTAATATTTTGTAGGACTCCGAAAGTCGAGTAACAGTCTCCTACGGGAGCAAGAAAGTCTCTACCTCCAAGGGAGCAAATACATGCATTTACTTTATTGTTTAACACCTTTGTAATATTTCTCTTACTGTTTAGAATATATTTGTAATATTTGTGGTACACAATCGATCACAAGAGAAAGTTGCGCAATCAATCATGTCACAAATTCCACTCATCGGTTGAAATCTCACTTGAAAAATATCAAAAGCCTCAATGAGTTCATCGAACGGAATGGGTTCAAGTTGAAATTTCGAATGACGGATTCCGAAAGGTATGCTACTAACTTTGTAATTGTGTGTTCATTTTTAATCACAGCACCTTGAGTGCAAAAGTCTCTCCAAGCAGGGAGCGTAAAGACTCCGATACGGAGCACCGCACCTTGAGTGCAAAAGTCTCTCCAAGCAGGGAGCGTAAAGACTCCGATACGGAGCACCGCACCTTGAGTGCAAAAGTCTCTCCAAGCAGGGAGCACGAAAGTCTCCGAAAGAGGAGCAAGAAAGTCTCCGAAAGTGGAGCACAAAAGTCTCCGAAAGTGGAGCACAAAAGACTCCGAAAGAGGAGCACAAAAGACTCCGAAAGAGGAGCACGAAAGACTCCGAAAGAGGAGCACGAAAGACTCCGAAAGAGGAGCACGAAAGTCTCCGAAAGTGGAGCACGAAAGTCTCCGAAAGTGGAGCACGAAAGACTCCGAAAGAGGAGCACGAAAGACTCCGAAAGAGGAGCACGAAAGACTCCGAAAGAGGAGCACGAAAGACTCCGAAAGTGGAGCACAAAAGACTCCGAAAGAGGAGCACGAAAGACTCCGAAAGAGGAGCACGAAAGTCTCCGAAAGAGGAGCACGAAAGTCTCCGGAAGTGGAGCACGAAAGACTCCGATACGGAGCACCGCACCTTGAGTGCAAAAGTCTCTCCAAGCAGGGAGCGTAAAGACTCCGATACGGAGCACCGCACCTTGAGTGCAAAAGTCTCTCCAAGCAGGGAGCACGAAAGTCTCCGAAAGAGGAGCACGAAAGTCTCCGAAAGTGGAGCACAAAAGTCTCCGAAAGTGGAGCACGAAAGACTTCGAAAGAGGAGCACGAAAGACTTCGAAAGAGGAGCACGAAAGACTCCGAAAGAGGAGCACGAAAGACTCCGAAAGAGGAGCACGAAAGTCTCCGAAAGTGGAGCACGAAAGTCTCCGAAAGTGGAGCACGAAAGTCTCCGAAAGTGGAGCACGAAAGACTCCGAAAGAGGAGCACGAAAGACTCCGAAAGAGGAGCACGAAAGACTCCGAAAGAGGAGCACGAAAGTCTCCGAAAGAGGAGCACGAAAGACTCCGAAAGTGGAGCACAAAAGACTCCGAAAGAGGAGCACGAAAGACTCCGAAAGAGGAGCACGAAAGTCTCCGAAAGAGGAGCACGAAAGTCTCCGGAAGTGGAGCACGAAAGTCTCCGGAAGTGGAGCATAGCACCTTAAGTGCAAAAGTCTCTCCAAAGGGAGCATAAAGACTCTGAAATGGAGCACAAGACTCCGAAATACAAACAAATTGAAGCATACGAAGCCAGAAACTAAATGTATGGTTATTAACCAAATTCGGTAATCAAGACAGTTATTTAAAATATAACACGACAATTGAAGATTGTAACCTGACAGAATTTAACATGCAAAATAATAAAGCCTCCAAAATAGAGCATCGAATCGCGTCTAGAGCAAGATTGAAGCCTCCGATAAGAGACACTATAGCACACCTAGTGCAACTATTAATAATAAAATAAATAACGTAATAAAGACTCCAAGAAATGGAGCAACCACATATCAGAAGGTTATAACCCACGACGTCGCATTATTAGTGCAAAGATTAAACCTGATGGGTCATAGCATTGAAATTTGTCAAAATCCGAAAGTATTAACCATTGATGAAACCATTACACGACTCGGACTATAAATGGGCGACGCTCAATAACGAAAAGAAATGATATACAACAACCGAGCCACTAAACTTAGAATAAATTCAAATTAAATTGATATTAATTTCACTGTCGAAGGTGATTACAAGATATGGGGACAAACCCTGAATCGAAAGATTTAGCGAATAATAATAATATAATAATAAAATTAACGGTAGGATTCAATTAAGGTTTTTGTATTCCATAAGTTTTACGGAATCAAATTATCTCTGAAAAGAACATTCGAAGGGATAAAGCCCCAGAAGTTCCACAGAGTAAACTGAGATATCCGATAAGTTCCACGGAACCAACTGAGATATCAAGAAAGTTCTACTCTTTTATTATCAAGTACATATATTTGTAATACTTCTTTTACTATTTAGCACATTTTTAATGTTTCTTTTATTGTTTAATGTATGATTTGTAAACCTCCGAGATGGAGCACAGAAGAGTCTCCGCAGGGTTGAAATCCCGGAGATGTCATGAAAGTCTCCGATATGGAGCACGCAAGACTCCTTCGGGAGCATGCAAGACTCCTTCGGGAGCACGCAAGCCTCCTCCGAGAGTACGGAAGTCCCATCTGAGACTCCAATGAGGAGAAAGAGACTTCGAGGAAGTGCACGAAATACTTTAATGAGGAGCACGAAAGTCTCCAACCATATGAGCAACAACATCTCCATCTACGGAAGCAATCGAGTCTCCAGGGGCTAATCGCCCTGAGACAGCACTATCGTGCTAATCGTAAGACTTCCCGATGGAAGCAACTGGGCCTTCAGCAGCCTCCGAGACAGCACTATCGTGCTAATCGTAAGACTTCCCGATGGAAGCAATCGAGTCTCCAGGGGCTAATCGCCCTGAGACAGCACTATCGTGCTAATCGTAAGACTTCCCGATGGAAGCAACTGGGCCTCCAGCGGCCTCCAAGACAGCACTATCGTGCTAACCGTAAGACTTCCCGATGGAAGCAATCGAGTCTCCAGGGGCTAATCGCCCTGAGACAGCACTATTGTGCTAATTACGAGACCTCCTGATGAACGACACGCCATCGCAAGGAATAGAACCAAAGATTCAGTGGGGCTCGGTCCCTGAAAGTGTCACCGAAAACAAAACTCCTTAAGTGGAAGCAAAAGAATCTCAACCGAGCCAAGGCCCGAGGTAGCACCAGAAAGTCTCCCACGGGAGCAGAAAAGTCTCCAATATGGAGCACCGAAGCACAGCCAGTGCAAAATACGTAAAGCCTCCACATAACGGAGAACACGTAAGCCTCCGATACGGGGCGTCGAAGCACACTCAGTGCAACAAATAATAATAATAATAATATAAAACTATTCAAGTCCCCAGCTCTATTGCAAAAAACTTCCAGAGCTGAAAACTTGAGGGGCTATTGTTGGACCCAAATGTGTAACATTCGGTAGACATAATCATATAATATACACACACAAATAGCATAACACATAATAATGCGTATATCGTACATACACGCAAGACATGCATAAAATCTATAAATAGCCACCTCTATAACAAAGAGAGGGGGGCTTTTCAATTGATTCAGAAATGGCTGGGTGGGTGGGTGGCCATAAATCCAAAAGGCTCTGAAAGCCTCATTTGACTCATTTTTGGTCTCAACAATTATTATTTTATTTTATTTTTTGTATTAGCTGGGTAATCCATCGAGTGAAATGGTTTTAAGGCTGAACAATAGTTTTATAGAGGGGGTGGTTGATGTTGAAAATCTTATCTTACTAAACTCGCAAATGCATGAATCATAGTGATTCATATAAAAGCAAGTTGAGTTCGTTCCATGAGGAAAAGAGGTTATCGACTATAACTAATTCTAATTCTAATTAAACTATGTAATCATAAGATTGTTGATGATTGAAAATTAAACTAAATCTATTAATCTAAAAAAGCAATTAACAATAAGTTGTTTGAATGAATGTGATCAAGGGATGAGAAGCACTACGTAACCAATGAATCCCATATGTAAATACTCAATGTTCATTGTTCAACTCCATTAACATGATTCAATCCAAGAAAGGGTTCATTCTTTATCTTTATCATGACTAATCCTTAACCTAGGTATGAATCAAGTGTTCTCAATTGTTATTCACCCTTGACCTAGGTGCGAACAATAACCAAGAACCCTTTAAGCACAAAAATTCATAAACCAAAAACAACTTCGCATTGACCTATGTTGAAAATAGATTTTATCCGCTCAATTGAATATTAATCAAGACTACGTATTGACCTATATCATAATCTCAACTATTAAATTATCAAAACTCTAAACTTGCATCAATAAAGGACCATAAATTGACACAAATAAAGAATCACAATATAAGATGAATTGAACAAATCAAACTTGAATTAATAAATTAAGAACACGGATGTCAATCTAAACACATGAGCATTCACATAGGTTCATAACAATTCCCTAGTTATGGATTTAGTTACACATCATAGAGTAGAGATAAGATATTGAATAGAGAAACCCGAGAAGATCATCAAAGAGCTTCTCCAATTCTCCTTATTGCAAGACTCCACTTGATCTAGTGCAAATATTCTTCTTCTTCTCTCTCTACAATTGATGGAAGGATCTTGAAGTGGTGTGTAGTAAAAGAGTGGTGGCTTGATGGGGGATGGCTCCCTTTGTGGCTTAGGACCTCCCTTGACCGGTATCCTTTTGATCTTAGAAAACTATTGGTATTTATAGGTGCCTTTTCCTTGTGAGATTCAAATTCTTCCGAGTTAGAAAATCCTGCAAGTAGGAATTCTCTTGTATCAAGGAATAAGAATTCTTTCCTAACTTGGACTTCCTCTTTTTATATTTGAATTTTAATTGAGTCTAGGAAGTTTCCCAAACATCATTTGGTCTTCTAAAGTCATTAGGATTTGATTTGGAAAGTTTCGGGACAATTCTGGACCAATTCAGAGTGTCTCCTAGCCAAAAATATGCATTACCGCGGTCTAGGACTACTCCATAGGTCAACCACGGTCCAAATCATGGAAACCAGCTAGAATTGTCCGCTACGTAGGCCGCTATGCACAAACTGTGGTGTAGGTCGCGATTGACTTTTTCCAACTCTGACCTTCAACTACTAAAACGGTCATAACTTTCTCTAGAAAACTCTGATTCATGAACCGTATAGTTTGCCGGAAACTACACTTCAAAGGCTTTCCAAATATATAAATATATATATGGATCTCAACCTGGTTCAATCTGAGAAGGAGTATATGGTCTTCACAAGTTGGATGTTCTACACAGGCCTTTACAATTTCATCCATTTTGCCTCCAAACTCTCCAATTAAGTTCAAAACATCTATTTATGGATTATTACCTATAAAATGCTCACAAAATAACAAATTTTACTCGAGAACAAATCATAAATAATAAGAAATAGGGGCATAAAACAAGTAGAGAAATGGACTGATCAATGGTATACGAGGGCGGAGCCCTTCAAGGGCTTGGGTGGGCTACAACCACCCATGTTTTTTGAATTTTGTTTTTAAAGTTTGTGTTAATTAAAAAAAAAAAAAAAAAAAAAGTAGTTAAACCCAAATTCAATATTTGCTTAGCCCATAATAGTTTAATCTTTAACTTAAAACTAAACTCAATAAACTAAACTTTATAAAACATGTCCAACTAGCTCAAAAACTTTGTTAAAATAGATCAGCCTAAATGGAGGGAAAAAAAAAAAAAAAAAGAATTAGGATCCTCTGTTGAGCTCCTTCTCTACTATCTGTTCTCAGCTTTTGAGGATCTAATGTCATGTTAATATTAATGCATCCAACGGTCTAGATTATGTCCTTTATTTTTATTTTTCCTTTTTATACCCTAAACGACTACGCATTAACGTACCTCAAAACTTTTGCTAGACCTTTCTCCACCAAATTCTATCTTATTAGTTTTGACCCACATATCTCCTCTATTACAACTTCAACCATCTCTTCTCTGTCACGACCTCAAGCCAGAAGCCTCATACAATATAATATTTCCCTTGCATTGTATTTTTTAAAAATTGTTTAAGTAAATTAAAGTTAAAGGACATCGTTGTTCTGATCCACCTCCACTCTCCGGTTCCTTTCAATTCATCTCAAAAATTTGGCCCCCAAATTCGATTGATCGGAAACAAGAAAATCTGTAGAATAAATTTCACCCAAAGTAAAACCCACCAGTAACGGGTGTCAAATCTACTTTCCTATCTCAAAAAAACCACATGTATTCGGTGTCAATATCATGGCTTTTGCTAAAATTTCAAAACAATTCTCAATTTTTCCTTGGATTGTTTGCTTTGCCGGAGTTTTCTTCAAATTGTTGGGCAACAACTGTAATGACCTGTCAATTCAATCAAGTACCACCAACACAAGCTATATGTGGATATTACACAGCAAGGAAATATTATTTCCACTTGAAGGGTTGGAAAGTGTTAGGTTTATGGGTTGAAGACGATGGAGAAGAGATTGAGGGGCTGGAAAGTGTTAGGTTTCTGGGTTGAAGTAATGAAGTCAGTGGAGAACAGATGGGTGGGTCAAACAAAGAAGAGAAACTCTTCTTTTGGTCTTTAGAAAAATTGTTTTGGTTTTATTAAAATGTTGTCGTTTAAGTTGTAAAAAGGGGAAAATAAATGAAATAAATCTAAATCATTGAATACTTCAATTTACACGTGTCATTAGATCCTCAAAAGCTCAACATAGATCAACAGAGAAGAAGCTTATCAGAGGATCTTAATCCCAGAAAAAAAAAAAAAATCCTCTTCTTATTCCAACAATTATCATTCGACCGATTTCCAAACCCCTCACTTTTTTCTTTTTTCCGCTTTCCCAAATCTCAAACCCTAACTTCTCTTTTCTCTTAAATTTCCCAATTTGAAGGTAAATTCCCTTAACTTTAATATTTTTCATTTATTTACTTAGAATGATTTTAATTTTCGGTTTTACATTTTATGATTGATATTTAAGTATTATATTTTATGGATGAGATTTAGGTTTTGTATTTTAATGTGTCTCCTTATGGGATAACAAAGTTAGAAAAGAGAATAATTTTTTTAGAAAAACTAAGATTTATTTTACTTTTGGGCACCGTTTGGTGCGCAAGGTTGGATTTGACTATTTTATGGGATTGAATTGGATTAAGATTGGACTGGGATTAAATGGGATTGGATTGGATTGGACTGGACTAAATTAATACTATACTGTTTTTGGAGAAACATATGACTGGACTGAATTAATACCGTGTTTTGTTTGGTGAAACATCGGATTGGACTAAATATAATATTTTTTTAATTTGATAATATTTTGAAATTGGATAATTTATTTTACAGATATTAAAAATACAAATATCTAATTGGCCTCTCTCTCTCTCACCACGATCTCTCACTCACTCAATGATTCAATCTCTTTTTTTTTTTTTTTTTATTGAACAAAGATAACTGGACCTCGACCTAGCAAACATTCATATTTCTTACCCTTGATCTTCACAAATACAAAACTGCCCTAAACAAACACAAGTAAAACCTATTATGAAATATGAACCCCTGCAATAAGGATGAGTTAAAAAAAAAAAAGTGATGAGATCTAGGAAAGTCTTTTTGTTCCTAAAGTCTTTTAAATCCATGGCAACAAAAAGTAAATAGCATAATTGGAAAAATTGGAGATCTAGGAACTAGATATTGCTTCTTCTTCTTTTCTTCGTAAAAATTCTGGAAAGTTTTTTGTTTCATTTTTAAAAAAATTCTAACGATTTTTTTCTCTTCAATTTTTTTAATTTTTATTTTATATAAGTTTATAAAATATAAAATCTGGGAAAAACAACGAAAATCTGGGGAAAAAAGCACCTTCTAACCACCAATAACAAGTCAACAACAAAGAAAATCTATGAAAAAAGCACCAGTAAAGCAAACAAAACACCATAATCAACACCATAACCAATCTCCAGAATCCAAATCAAGACAACCGTCATTACTTGATCGGTTGATCTTTGTGCTGCTAGCTTCCTACTTGGTTGCTAAAACCATCTGTCATTTCTAGGATACTTTAATCAGTTGATTCACTAGTGGAGTCCGATCTCCTCTGCCAAGGACTTCAACCTCCTCCTTACTTCATTTTTTTTTAAATAATCCCTGTTTCAGTTGTTGTTTCCATGCTCTGCTTCTTCATTTTCAGAAGTATTTATTTTTGGGTAAATTGGTATGAGTTGTTGTTTCTTGCGAAGATCGATCGATCTCTATCAAGTTGGAGATACCCATCGATCTGCATCTCCATTGCAGATTTACAAAAATTAAAAAAAAAAATCTGGAGAAGATTGAAGGATGATGAAAGAGAGAGAAGAGAAGATTTTGATTGATGATGAAATGGAGGGCAAAAAATCTAATTTTTTTTTTTTTTTAAATCTGGAGAAGATCGAAGGATGATGAAAGATAGAGAAGATAAATATTTTGGTTGAAGAGAGAGGAGAAGATTTTGATTCGATGTTGAAAGAAAATGAAAAGAAATGATAGGAAAAAAAAATGAAAAATAAATGGTTTTAGTCCCAGGACTAGTAAACCCACCAGTATAGGTGGGTTTATTTAGTCCCATGTTGATGGGATTATTTGCTACTGTTGGGAGATAAAGTCCCAGTCCTATGCGGTTGCCAAACATGAGATTATGATTAAAATAATCAAATCCCAGTCCAATCCTAGGCGCCAAACATGCCCTTGGGGATTTGAAAAGAAAAATAGACATTGAAAAATTTTACTATGTGGTTGACACCACTATCTCTTACTAGGTATATCCATGATGCTTAAAGTAACTCCAAAAGGCTATTTTATTTTCACTTTTCAAATGTCTATTTGCTTACATATGTGGCAATTTGGAGAGTGAAAAAAGAAAAGTCATTCCAAAAGACTCTTTAATTAGAAATAGATTTATATTATTTTAATCTTGAAATTAGATAGAGTTGTTTGAAATCTTTCAAATAGAGGTGTTTGAAATCAAAAAGAGCTGATCAAATACAGTTGGTAATAATAATGATGTGATATAAAAAATTATAAAATATAAATTGAAGAGAGAGAAGTCACTCGATATTATTGAAGAAAGAGAAACAAAATCTCAATTGAAGAATCTTATTTAACGAGTCTATTGGAGCCACATATACTGATGCAGCTCATTTGACTTTCACACAAAACTTATTTAACGAGTCTGTTGGAGTTGCTCTTATTGATTTGATTAATTTTGCTTAGTAGTTCAAAATTTCTGTCGGTTATTTTGGGAAGTAAGTTTTTAAAAAATTTCAGACACATAACACTTCAGTCACAATTTCTGACTTAACGTTATATGTTTTTTTAATGTTTTTTTAGACTTCAGATGTCTGGAAAAAACTATCAAGAAGTCTTAAAGGCATTTTAGACCCTTCTAGACTTCAGATGGAGAACAAACACCATCTTAGTGTTTTTTTGGTTGAGCTTTATGCTACCTCAAAAGGCCTACAAACGTCTATGTTGTACCCGATTGTGAACCCCCTTTATATCCGAATATTCCCCTCGCCCGCGGAGTTACAACTCCGAGTACCATACCTCGGAGTTAATCCCCGAACACTGTTTTCATTCGGACATAAGTTCCACCGACATGAACATACCGAATATACTTTCTGATGTCATCATCCATGGCCGAATCGTACCTGACCGCGCAGAGACAGCTGTCGGACCTTACCACTGAGTCCTTGACACGTGCCTGAGATGTCAGAGGAGGGGCTATATAAGCCCTCATTTTTACCATTAGAGTAGGTTTTTTCCAATTTTCACTTTTTCTCTCTAAAGAGCATAGATCATTGTGTAATCCCTTAAGAAGTGAGAAGTTACTTCTACCATATTCAATAAAATTACTGTTCAATTTTACTGACTTTCTATTGGTAATTTTCGAATGTTTCAAACTCTGTTATAGTCATATCCCGGAGGTTCATTTTTAACCCCAACAGTCTATTTGAGTTTTTTTTGAGTTGTTTGGTTGAACTTTTGAAATTGTCTATTTTAAATTGAGTAGAAGCTAGTAGAGTTTAAACCTCTACTAGGCAAAAGCTCATTGGAAGGTGCTTCTCCAATTAAACATTTTTTTTTTAAAGGTCTACCAACCAAACATCTTTAATTTTTTTTTTCAAAAACTCTATTTCTAATAGATCTACTACATGTAGATTTTTTAAAACTCAACCAAACAAGCTAGTCAATATCATTCGCCTTATTAATTTTGAACTTGTTACTATATTTTACTGGATAATAAAAGTGAAAAAATAACTTATTTTGCTTTCTTTTCATTTTGGTTTATATAGAGTTTCCCTGGTTCGTTTGCGTTGCTATCAATGGATGTATGGTTATGATTGACACGTGGTGGATATGAGGTGACAAATGTCATCTTGCATGCAGGTGCCCCTGAATCGCTTCTGAGGGATTCATTCTTCGAAGGTTGTTTGTACATGTATTACCGTTGTGCTGTATTCGGTGTTTTCCACTTTTGGACTCTGAGTTCACCGTCGGAGGGTGTATCCTTCTGAGATTCATAAAAATGCTCAACATGAGGCATGATCCATTGTCCCAATTTTTTACACAAGATTTGCTACACATCTATGGCCCTTAGATTTAGAGTATTTGAATGGTTAGGATTCAAGGATTACATAATGATTTATTATCTTCTCTCTCAAATTAATTGCTTCCATTTTCTCTTTCCTCTCTCATATGTCTTTAATTTAATATATTTTATCTCTCCCTATCATTATCTGTATCTCTTCTCAGTATCATCTACTGCCACTGAAACTGGAAAAACAAATCAGAAAAAAAAAATCTCATTTTTCTAACTTAGCAATTAGCATTATCTACACGAATGATGATCATTTTTTCATAAAATCAACACAATTTGATCCATTGAAAAATAAAATAGGAAGAAGATCAAATATATTAAATTAAAGATATATGAGAGAGGAAAGAGGAAATGGAAGCAATTAATTAGGGTGAGAACATAATAAATCATTAAATCCTAACAATCCAAATCCTTCAAATCTAATGGTGATTTGTGTTAAATCTTGTGTAACAAATTAGGGTCATGGATGCTCTAAAAAGGAGCAACAATGTGCTGTGCCCGAAAATCGTTTGTTGGTGGTAGAAAATGGGATGTTAATCTGTTATTGCACCACTTGTTGACAATTTAAATGTCTATTTTAAAAGACGAAATAAGGTTGGTTTGGTGATAAAACCCCTTACACCTGTATCACGAGATTACGGGTTCTAGCCCTCCTCTTTTTCTAAAAAACCCCATAATTTATATAATAGTGTAATACTTATAAAAAAAAAATGTCTATTTTATATTTTAAAAAATCCATATAATAGGATCCGATTAACTATTTAGGAGTAAAGCATTGAGTCTTCCTGGAGACAAAATACGGTTAAAGGGCTTATGGGGCCTGTTGGGCTCTATCCTTCTAATTGGGGTGGATTTGACATTTATAGGATTTTATGGATGGGCCTTTTCTTCTGGGATTTAGGTTCAACAAATTACAGAAAATTCAGGTGCAGTTTCAGGTTTGGCCTTTTATACAATAAACACTTTTTGAGAGGGGTAAAGACACTCAAATCCTTTACACTAGTGGTGACCACGGTTCGGTTTCGGTTCGGTTTCGGATCGAAACCGGCGGTTTCGGTTTGGGTGGCACCCTAAACCGAAACCGAAACCGGAAAACCGGAATAGTGACCGGTTTCAAACAGCCGGTTTTCGGTTTCGGTTTCGGTTTCGATTTTCCACGGTTTCGGTTTCGGTTTCGGTTTGGCCGGTTTCGGTTTCGGTTTTTTTTTTTATTTTTTATTTTTTATTTTTTTTTTTAAACAAAACCGGCGGTTTACCGTTGACTAAACCGTCGGTTTAACCGCCGGTTACCTTCGGTTTCCGGCGGTTTCCGGACGGTTTCCGATCGGTTTCTGGACGGTTTCCGACCGGTTTCCTCTGTTTTCAATGACACTGCCACGTGGCAGCGTCTAATTGGGTTTTTTTTTTTTTTTTTTTTTTAATTAATACAAAACCGGCGGTTTAACCGAAACCGCCGGTTTTGGCCGGTTTCCTACCACCCAAAACCGAAACCGAAACCGGGATTTTCGGTTTCCAACCGGTTTCAAAACCGGCGGTTTCGGTTTTCGGTTTTCGGTTTTCGGTTCGGTTTTGACCGTACGGTTCCGGTTTAACCGCGGACAAAACCGACGGTTAACCGGAACCGTGGTCACCACTACTTTACACTATGTTTGGTAGGAGGAAGGGAGAGTATGAGAGATGGATGAATTAAGAGGGAGAGAGAGTAGGAGGGATGAAAAGGATAACATCTATCATTCATGTTGTTTGGTATTGAAAAGAGGGTTGAATGGATGGATTGGTATTTTATTTGTAAAATTACTATATTACCCTTAAAAAAATTAGAGGATATTATAAAATTGGAGGGCATTATAGTAATTCCCCTCCAATCTTCTCTCCCTCCTCTCATCCACCATATTTGGAAGGATCCAAAATGGTGGGCCCAGGAGGATTTGCTCTCCCTCCTCCCCTCCTCTCCCTCCCTCTCATCCCTCCAACCCTCTCCCTCCCTCCATTTCTCCATCCAACCAAACACAGCGTTAAAGTTTGTCATAAATGTAACTAAAGAGCGAATTGAAATTGCACCAATAAAAATGAATAAACTATCCATAGTTAATAAAATTTAAAAATGAAGATAATATTTTTAATAGAATATAATTTGAACATGGAAAAATAAAAATTTGTCTTAAAATTTAAAACTTTTCTTCGTTTTTAAATTATTATTATTATTTGACTACTTTTAAAGTAAATACAAATATGTTATTTAAAATTATCTTCATTTTGAATGTAATTATTTTTCATGTTTTTAAATTTTCAATTTTTAATATTAAAAAAAAAAAAAAAAACTTGTTTTTTCGTTTTAGAGATCAAACCTCAAATAGGTTTTATTTAATTTCCTCTTCTTCTTTTTTTCCTAAAACACACAATTCTTCATATATATATACGGTCCCGTTCCTATCAGTGCATCCTGATATAACTTTATCAGGATATTGAATGTGAGCCACTCATTTATAACAGTGATTTGACAAGTGCATACATACCAAGTCAAAGTATGTAAAATGAGTGGCTCACATTCAATATCCTTATATAATTCTATCAGGATGCACTGATAGGATAATTTCCGTATATATATATATATATATATATATATATATATATAGATATACACACTAGAATTTGATTGTTTTACACGTGTGAGTACTACGTAAAAACTTAAAGATTTTTTTTTTTTTTTTGATAACATACAACAACTGCCGGGACCGATGAGATGAGGCTCTACAAACGTAGCCCGGAAAGCAACTCCCACTAGAGGGGAGAGACTACCCACACCTAGGTGGGACAAGACCCACACAATGGAGGGAACAACTTTCCCTAAATACACACTGGGCCAAGGATCGAACCTTGGTGGGAGAGAGTCTCAGACAAACTCTGGCCACCAAGGCTAAGGGCCCGTGTGTAAAAAAGTTAGAGATTTATTAATAAGCAAATTGCACCAAACCTCTAAGAGGTTTGCTCTTTTACATGAAGAAACAATTTTAAGGTTAATTGACACTCATCTCCTATGACGTTAGTCAAACTTGGTCAAATTTAACCGTTGATCAAGTTCAGCCGTTAAATCTAAGGGTATTTTCATCATTTCAAACATTTAAATTTAAGAAAATGAATAAGAAATTAAAAATTAAAACATTTTAAAAATCACCACTGTTTATCTATGAGATGGACGGTGGAGATCAAATTAAAAACAAAACAACAATAAACCAATATTTAAAAAAATAAATTGAACAACTAGTTGAGATCCGAATTGAATCTATACATCCGATCTTCATAGAACTCATAGAAGGAGTCGCATCCTAACCACTCATTAATTATAAGAGTAATGCTAGACGTCCCAAATTATTTTCCCAAATTCTATCTCAAATGATGTTGCACTTGAGATGTCAACATCTTATAAATCATGAGATTATGTGATGACTGATGTGATGGTGACAATTCACGTGCCACATCATGTGGGACAGAATTTGGGAAAATAATTTGGGACGTCTAGCATTACTCTAATTATAATTAATATGAGCAATTTGCACTAAACCTCTCTAAGGTTTGCCTTCTTACACCCTAAAACAACTTTATCATAAATTGACACTTAGACCCCCTACGTTAATCAAACTTAACCGTTGCCCAAGTTTAACCGTCAAAAAACTAAGCTACCCCTAATTCCTAAATTAAATTAAAAACAAACAAAAAATATTTATAAAAAAATGGATCTCCACCATCCATCTCAAACATAGATGGCGGAGATCAAATAAAATTTTAAGGAATCGAAACCAATTGAATCATAAAAATAATAAAAAAATAAAAAAAATCTAAAATTTATAAAAGAAAAGAAATTTAAAAACAAAGCAATTTAGAAAAACAAAAAAAAAAAAAAATTGAAAAACTGAAAATAATAATAATAATAATATTTTTTAAATGGATCTCCACAATTCATCTTTGAGATGAATGGTGGAGATTAAATAGATTTTTTTATAAAATGAAAAAAAAAAAAAAAAAAAAAAAGGGCCACCGTCCATCAAGATAGATGGATGGTGGATCTCCATTACAATTGAACTTTACAAATTCATCTTCAAAAGATAAAAGTTCTTATTAAATAGCAAAACAGCTGACAATGACACATCCTCGTGTGAAGAAGATACCCACAAAATGACAAACACTAAAAAATTTAAAAACAGTAAATTGTGTGGTATGGAGAAAAGAGAGACAAGAACACAACTGTGAGCGAGAGAGAAGAGAGAGAGAGAAAGAGAGAGAGAGATGATGAATGACGACGAGATCCTCCGTTTAGTTTTTATACTCTTCCGTTGGAAAACGAAAATGTATGGAGATCCATGGAGATTTCCATGTATTGGATCTCAACCATCCATCTATCTTGATGGACAGTAGAGATCCCTCCTCTATTTTTTTTTTCCTAGGTTTGTCTTTTCTTTTCTTTTTTCTTTTTTTTTTCTTTTTTTTTTTTTTTTCTGGGTTTGGTTTTGGACAAAGAGTTCAATCCTTTTATTTTTCTGGATTTTTATTTGCTAAAATATGTTTTGTCTTGTTTAATTGATAAGAAAATTTAAGGGTTTGATTGAGAACTTGAGATGTTTATCTGTTAAATGTTTTTCTCTTCTTTGGTTGAGATGTTTATCTGTTAAATGATTGTTTGGTTGATGAGAAAATATAATAGAAAGTGGATGAATTTTTTTTTTTAATTTTTTAATAAGAAAAATGAAATCGACCTAGACTTTTTTTTTTTTTAATGTTTGAAAGGTCAAAAATACCCTTATTTTTTACAATCAAATTTGGTTAATAGTTAAATTTGACCAAATTTGACTAATGGCAAGGGATGTGAGTGTCAATTTGTGATAAAGTTGTTTCTGGATGCAAGAGGACAAACCTTAGGGAGGTTTAGTGCAATTTGCTCTTATAATATTAATGAAGGAGTTACATATTGAGTAAACATTCATTACAATATTTATGAATGAGTTACATTAATATATATTTTTTATTTTTTTATTTTTTTATTTTTTGGGTGGGGGTGGAATATTTATGAGTTATGAAATGATTGCAAGATTAGTAAGATATGAGCAGGGTTTGTAAAATCGACATATCCACCGATATATCCGTATTTTGGAGGGACCGATATCGAAATAGGGGTAATATCCAGTATCTAGCAAATATCCGGTCGATATCGAAATATCTATAAAAATCTCCTGATATTCCCGAAATATTGTGAATTTCATCCCGAAATCCAGGGATATTTTGCAAAAAGAAAAAAAAAATTTAATTAATCTTAAACACTTAAATTATTGTTCAAATAATCTATATTGAAAATTATTTTATAAAAAGCATTAACAAATTTATAAAATTTTCAAACACAATAGTCAATAGTATAATTACTGAAGTAGAATTTGGCAAAGATTGTGAAAGCAATATGATTTGCCTGTGTAAAACGTGTAAAACACTAAAACCCATGATTTTTATTAAAAAAAAAAAAAAGACAACAAAAAGTACATTAATTATTCAAAGAATCAAAGTACATCAATTATTCACATAATCACATGCATACGTTTGAAAAGTAATAAAATGCAATCAATGCGTTTGAAAATGCATTGGAAAAAGTGAAATGCAATCAGTGCATTTGAAATAAAAAATCATCATGATGTATTATTCATTTATTTGTAGAGTTCTTGATATTTCCGAAATATTGTGAATTTCATCTCGAAATCCAAGAATATTTTACAAATTATTTTTAAAAAAAATAATCCTAAACACTTAAATTATTGTTCAAATAATTTATATTGAAAATTATTTTAGAAGAAGCATTAACAAATAAAATTTTCAAACACAATAGTCAATAGTATAATTACTGAAGTAGAATTGGGCAAAGATTGTGAAAGTAATCTGATTTGCTTGTGTAAAATGTGTAAAACACTAAAACCCAGGATTTTTATTAAAAAATTAAAACAAAAAAACAAAAAGTACATCAATAATTCAAAGAATCAAAGTACATCAATTATTCACAATTCACATGCATACGCTTGAAAAGTAGTAAAATGCATCAATTATTCACATGAATATAAATTATTAGAATTAAGAATAAGTTTGTTCATCATTTTCACTTCGTATCATCTTCACTCTTCTCTTTCAAGTTTTCATCCTACAAGGCTACACTACACATAGCAAATTTTACATCACAATTCACAAGTTTCTTTTAAAATCTTCATCAAATGAGCAGGTACGTAAATGTTCACTTTGATGTTTTGTGGTATTATTTCTAAAACTCATTAGAATTTCATATTTATAAATTGATATGTACAAAATTAATTTTTGTTTTGATAAGGAATTACATTGCATAAGATGTCTGGTACTAGAAATGATCCAGCATGGGAGTATTGCCAACCAATACCGAATAATAAAAATGGCACTATCTGCACGTTTTGCGGTCACACTATGCAAAGTGGGGGAATTACCTGGTTTAAATTTCATTTATCTGGTAATGAGGTGTACAAAAATGTAAAAGTATGCCCAAATATGCCACCAGAAGTGAAAAAAACTAATATCTCAATTGCAAAAAAAAAAAAAAAAAAAAAAAAAAAAAAAAAAAAAAGTTGCAAATGAGATTGAGGAAATTCAACAAGAATTAAGGGGAAATTTGCCTGATACAGAAGAGGAAGATGACATCTATCTTTATCCTGAAGATTTGCATCCTGATGAGCGAGATGATTATCGTTCTGCAATAGATGCATCCAAAGCATCTGAATGGCAAAGAGACCAAGTAGAAAGAATCTTTGGAGGGTCAAAGAGAGGAGAGAGTTCAGGAGCCGGTGGTAGTAGCCAACCACCACAACAAGTACGTCGCACTCAAAGTGGACGAGAGCCGCGTTGTAAACCTCTAGTTGCACCTTTATTGTACAAATCATCAGGTGCAAAGCAAAAGAATATTAAAGATATGTTCAAGGGAGGTAGTATTATAGAAAAATTGGGGAGGCTAGTATCGAAGTTTTTTATTTATGATAATGTGCCTCCATATAAAGCCGGTTCTCATCATTTTAAGAACATGATTATTGGTGCTCAAGAATCAGGTATTTTTTTTAAAAAATAATAATAATGCTTTTAAATTTTTTATTTGTTTTATTTTTTATCTCACAATTAAATTTAACATGCATGTGAATATAGGTGTTGGAGTTCAACCACCATCAGCATATGAAATTAGACATAAGTACTCAGACATCGAGTACAAGAAAATGAAAGAGTATGTTGATAGCTTCAAAACAAAATGGGAGAAATATGGTTGCACCATAATGTGTGATGGGTGGACGGGACCGACAAGATTGTCGATAATTAATTTTATGGTGTATTGTAAAGGTCACACAGTTTTCCTAAAATCTGTTGACGCATCCGACAAAATTAAAGATCATCAGTATATTTATGGATTGCTCAAGTCTATGGTGAAAGAGGTTGGTGAGAAGAACGTCGTGCAAATTGTCACCAACAATGGCTTTGCATTTGTGAAAGCAGGTAAAAAATTGATGAAAAAATATTCTTTATTTTGGACTCCTTGTGCAGCACATTGTATAGATTTGATTTTTGAGGATATTGGAAAGAAGGACATTGTTGCACATGTCATTCATGATGCTAGGACTGTGACAAACTTTATATATAATCATGGATGGTTACTATCCCAAATAAGGGAGGTTTGTAAAGGGGAGATAGTGCGACCTGGTGCAACTCGATTTGCGACTAATCATATTGCCCTTGATAGTCTTTTTAAAAAAAAGACAAGTTTGAAACAGCTATTTACCAGTGATGCATGGGCTGCAAATCGATTGAGTCGAACCGCAAATGGAAAAAGAATAGAACGGCTTATTTTAGATTCAAAGTTTTGGGATAATGTGGCTTTTGTAGTTAAAATATATGAGCCACTATACCACGTTATGAGATTGGTTGATACCGAAGTTGTACCCACTATGCCTATCTTGTATGAGTTAATGCGTGTGATGAAAGATGCAGTAAAACAGCAAAGAGGGAATACTAAATGGATTCTAAACATTATACAAAATCGGTGGAATAAAATGCTTAATCACCCACTACATGCTGCAGGTAAATTTTATTTCGAATTGTTAGTCATTTATAATTAATATTTAGTATAGTATTTAATTATTTATACTAAAATTAATATTTTTTTATTCTTCTAGCTTACTATTTGAACCCAAAGTACCAATATAGAGACAATATTGGGGATAATTCAGATCTTTTGAAAACCATACATATTGTCTATTTGCAATTAGACCCTGAAGTTGCAGGGATTGCTAATTTTGGAAATGAGGTAAAAAGTTACAATTTACAATCAATTTTATAATTCCAATATTATAACTTCTTTGCATGAGAGTATTGTGTCATATACTCATATTTATATATGTTATTTACATACTGATCTCATGAGTCATAAATGTAGATCACATACTTTAAGGATGGAAAGAAAAGTTTTAGTGAACGAGCAGCCATAGCAGCCAGAAGCAAAATGCAACCAGGTATATAAGTTTTATTACAAAAATCTTTGTAATAATAATATCATTGAAATGGTATTCATACTTATAATACTTAATAATTTTTATTGCAGCTGATTGGTGGGTAATGTATGGAGATTGTGCTCCATCATTGCGTGCAATAGTAGTTCGTGTATTGTCACAAACATCATCATCTTCTGCATACGAAAGAAATTGGTCTACATTTGCTTTAATCCACACAAAACAAAAAAACCGTCTTGCCTATTCTAAGCTTGAACAACTTGTTTATTGTTATTATAATATGAAGTTGAAAATTAGGGATATGGTAGCTGAAAAAGATAAAGTATATGAAACTGATTTTATGGATCTACTTCAAGTAGCTGCTGAAGCAGGGGACGGCAATGAGAATCCTTTTTTTGACTGGGTTAGACCTGCCTATTTGGATGATGATGAGGGGAATCCTAATCCACAAATTGCTTCTCATGCTCGAGACATGGGAATAAATGTTGAACAAGTGGTTAGAGAAGAAGTTGGTGTAGATTGTGGAGTTACTGTTAGCAGCTCTTCTGATGACCAACATACCTCTGATGGAAATAGTGGAGGAAAAGATGATGGAAATGATAGAGGAGGTTGGGATTCTGGTGCAGGAGGTTGGGATGTTCGTGCAGGAGGTTGGAATGTTGGTGCAACAGATTGGGATGCTCATGCTAATTTTGATCAAAATCATGTTGTAGCTAATTTTGATCAAAATCATGGTAGACAACATGGAGGAAGAGGAACAAGTCAAATTGATGAAGATTCTTTGAATATGTCTCTCTCCTCAATGAGTATGGGCACAAAAAATAGTTCTTTGAGTGATTCGCAGACAAGGTCAGGTTCTAATGTGCCATATTATGGTAGTTATGGTAGTTGCAGTATATTTGATTATCCTTCTCAACAAATGCCATATGCAATACCTATGCATGCAAATCAATAATATCCACCAAGTTAGGTAAATCCAAACTACCCAATTCATTGATCAGTTAAAAGAGATCAAGCAACATACGTGTGGCATATTAATAACTACCTTGAAAACTATGCTAGCATGTTTTCCTGGGAAAATTATTGTTTAAATCAAGATAGAAATGTATCTTATGTATTTGAACCAGCAAGGAATTCATTTTGGTTTTAAATTTCAGACATGCAATGTATTATTATGTATGAATTATGATTTACGATTTATGATTGAATCTTGGAAGTATAGAACTATATATATTTTAATGATAATTTTGCTTATTAAATATTTAATCTTTTTATATTGTATATAATATTGTAAAAGTGAAACAAAATATTATTCTATTAAATACTCAATTTTAAAAATTATATACAGACTCTATATATGTTATAATTTATAATAAACTCATAACTATGCCAATTTATTATTGAAATATGATTCATTTGATGTATAATTATTTGTTTAAGCTTGTCCTAAAGTTTCACAAAAAAATTCTAAACTTTAGATGTAAATATCCATCATTTTTTTAAATTTTTTACCAAATATCTACCGATATCGATAATATCCCCGACATATCCATAAATTTAGAAGCCCGATATGGATACCGATACCGATATTTTATTCCTTGGATATGAGGTGTGAAAATAATCCAAATTTGTTAATCAAACGTAGACTATGTTTGGGATTGTTTTGCTTAAAAAATAATACGCTTATAACTTAACTTTAGAACTAATCAACTTAACAAAAAAGTGGGTAGGTGTTTGGTAAACTAAATTTAAAAATTGCTTTGCTTTTGAGAACGTGGAAAATGTATTTGATGAAATGACAAAGATAGACGTCATTTTATTAATGTGTTTGTACTAACATTGTTAAACAATTTTAAAATGATAGCTTTGGGGAGAATGGACTCGTTGTAGACCAGAGGCCCAAAATAAACCCTACCCGTGACTTCAACCCCGTTTTCTTGAAACCATACCCGCCACCGCCCCACTCATAAACGCTGCTGTTCAACCGTGCACAGGCCCACCGCTCATCCTATGCTGTCGCTTGTCCCATGTCGTCGCTCGTCCCATCTCCGTCAGCCATCACCAACCTTTATTTTCTCGGTCGATTCCTCCGTTTCCGCGAGGGCCATTTTGGGCCCTGCTTTATGCCACCTTCGGCGTCGTCGTTAGAGGTCGATCCTCCTCGGGCAATAGAGGATGCAAGACACCTCCTCCATTTCCAGATTTTATGGCGCCTCCTTCGACTTCCAGCAATGGCCACCACGGCAGTGGCAACCAACCCGATCAGATTTTTTAAGTTTTCATATTTTTTACTTTTTAGTTTTTTTATTATATTATTATTAAATATAATATTGTCTTTGAATTAAATAGTGATGGCATTGTAGACATTGCATAAGTAATAAGCTAGCTTCTAATTAAAAAAAGCAATCCCTAACCAGCTTCTCAAAAGCTAATTATCGGAAGAGCAAATTAGAAAATAAGCTACTTTTTGGAAGTTTACTAAACACCCTTTTGCTCAAAACTTGAGAAATAAGGCCTCATTTGTTTCGCTGCATTGTATTGTATTAGGCAATTAAAATGTACTAAAATAATACAATACAGTGTTTGATGCAAACACTGTATTGTATTAACTAATACATTATATTTGGTGGTATTATGTTATATTGTATTAGAAAAAACACTTTTCTTTTTTTTTTTCTTTTTTTTTTTCAACAAATATGGAATATCGTTGAAATATGTGTTATGTTGTTAATATTTTTTTTTTTATATTTCAAAATTATATAGGAAATATTTATTTTATATATAAAAAAATTATTTATTAAAAAAAATTCAATTAAACTAAATATTTATTGATTTTTTATATAAAAATATTTATTGATTTATTCATGGTTAGAATATTTAAAATTAATTATTAACTATTTTTAAAAAATATATATTATATTTTTTAATAAAATTTTTTTTCAATAAACTCATAGGAATAACTTAATACGATATAATATATTGTATCACCAAACATAGGTTTATATTAATGATAATACAATGTAATATAATACAATTCAATACCGCCCATTACAATCCAATATGGTATGTCAAACGAGTTCTAAGTGATTATTTATCAAGTAAAAGCAATCTCAATCATAACAATAACTTACTTGATGAATGATCCAAGGGATCATGTGACCTCTCCGAAAAAGGTAGATTCATTATTTTACACAACTCTCTCTCTCTCTTTGTTATCCGAAAATTATTCCCCACCAGTATATCTGCTTGCCACGTCACTCCAATACTTAATATACAGATCGAGCGCCATGTGATTTGAATCCTTTGAGAAAAGTTTAAGTAGAAAGGTTTCACCACGTTAGCGTTGAGAATGTCCAGTGTAATTATGACATTGTAGTTTAAATTGCACACGTGTACAGATTTCATTGGAGGGATTTAAATAAAAAATAGTACTAAAAACACAGGATAGCATTTCCCTAAAAAATTGGATCCTTTGTTTTCTTTGCGGTTGATAGTGGTCTCACAGTTACGCACTTACGCACTGTCTTCAAAACTCCAATAAAATTTCTTTAAAGAAATAAATTATAATTTCGCTCTCTACTTCTCTCTCATAGTCTCATTCTTTAAAAAAAAGGCCACTGTTTCCCGAATAAAAATGGCGATTCTTTACCTGCTCTGGCGGGAAATGCCTAGTTCTCAGCCTCTGCAACTACACTGAAAAAGGCATGTATTCTTCTGATGCTATTCATCAACTGTGTTTAATCTCGCCAACTTCATTGAATCAGAATCATGGTTTTTTGTTTTTTTTTTTTTCGTTTGGGACATTTTTCTTACATTGCTTTATTTTAAGGGTTTCCGCCATTGTTTCTCTGTATTTGGTAAAGTTATTTTTATCAGGATTTCGATTTAAGTTTATTTGATTAATTAATGTAGAACGGTGATTTTGTTGTTGAAGCTATAGATCCAATAAGTAGGAAATCTTTGATTAGGAAACTATTGAAATGTTCACATCTGTTTTATTGGGAAGACAATTTTTTAGTAATTGAGTTGGTTGGTGGGTGTGACTTAATTTTGTGTGCTTTTATTATTATAGATTCCCTAGTTGTTGTTTGCTTTCTCTGGGTTTATGTTTTCAAAGTTAAACTGGAGTCTTTGTTTTTATTTAAGTGTGTTGTTTTCTTTATATTGTTTTATCAGAAAATCAATCCAAGAAATCATATTTTTATCAGTCAAATTAGTGTATTCTTCTTCCTGGTTTTATCAAGCCTCTCCTTACAAGCCGGTTTTTAAGGATGGGTTCTATCTAATGGGTTCGTATCAGAAAATATATTAATTGAATGAAATTTGTTACTGTTGAATTCGATTTTAAGTGCAAAACTTCTCTTTGTTGTTGCAATACCTGAAAGTCATTGTATCTCATTTGGTTCCAGATTAGTTGAATTTATCATCTCATACCAATTTATTTCAAGGGACTCTTTCATGAATGACATAGGTTGGCTGTCTCAAGCATATCTATGCTATATTATCTTGCTGGTTTTTGTAAAGTATGTTACTTGGTCATCCTTGTATAAAGCTTAATGTTGCGTTCTGCTCACTGTCCTTCATTTTGCTTTTAGTTGTTTTAATTTTAGTGTTGGTTCTATTAATTTTCTCCCTTGAGTAGCATATTAGAATATTTTCAGTAATTACTGGTTTCATTACATTTGAAATGTGGCATGAAAAATATGACACTTTATGTATTAAATCTGAAATGTGTATGTTTTATGTTGAGCCATTTTAATAGATATTGGGATGTTGTTTTCATCTATAAACTTGCATGTTTGAAGGAATTTGCTACTGAGTGTTTGTGCTTTCTCTTTCGAAAAAAAAAAAAAAGAGTGTTTGTGCTTCTGCATGTATTGATTGTTTGGGTGGGTGGTTAATAGTTACTGTAGCCTGCTGGCAAAGGCGATACACCATCCTGACTCTTTAGCAAAAGTGTCATTAGGGATTTGATTATAAGAATTATATTATCTCTCAACACTGTGCATTGTTTGTAGATCATAGTGGATCAAAGGACTTGTACTTTTGTCTAGAATTTAGTAGTTTAGTTTTGCCAGGAATACTAGGGAGTGGATTTCATCTTTCCTAAATATACATTCTGTACATAAGTAGCAAAATGTTTTTATGGTTAACTGATTTGTTTCAATTGAGTTAATTAAACCATCACTAAACATTTATTTCTTCCCATTCTTATCTTAATTTCCTATTGTGGGGGTGTAAATACTCTGTATTACTCCTGCTTAATATCTATGCACTCCTTGATTATACTGGTGAGTAATTCATGAAATTTACACTTTATCAACTGCAGTCTTAATGGAATGCTGCAATTTTACACAGGTAGATAATTCTAGCCATGAGATTTCTGGCGATTCTATTGGGAAAAACATGTTAGCAGTCCCCTCCCAGTCTTTCTACCAGAAAGCATGGCCCCACGTCCTTTTGGCCTCACATCCAGAAGATTCCCACGAAAGCTTCTTCTATTCATTGCATTCCTGATTCTTGTGCCAATTGGTATAATTGTAATCTCCAACCATAGCTATAAAATATCCTATTTCTTCCGCCCACTTTGGGACAATCCCCCTCCCCCATTCAAACGCCTACCTCACTTTTATGCAGAGAATGTTTCAATGGAGCATCTTTGTAAACTCCACGGTTGGTCCATACGCTCAGAACCACGCCGTGTCTTTGATGGTATCATTTTCAGCAATGAGCTAGACATTCTTGAGATTAGGTGCCGTGAGCTTAATCCTTACATCACAAAATTTGTAATCCTCGAGTCAAACACCACTTTCACAGGCATTCCCAAGCCTCTAATCTTCACCTCAAATCAGGATCGATTTGCCTTCACTGAGGGAAAGATTGTCCACGGTTTATTTCCTGGCCGAATAGCATCTCTTGGTTCACCCGGAAATCCATTTGTTCTTGAATCAGAGCAGCGTAAGGCTATGAATGGATTGCTTCGTTATGCAGGGATATCTGATGACGATCTGCTCATTATGTCAGATACTGATGAGATCCCAAGCCCACACACAGTGAAGCTGCTGCAATGGTGTGATGGGATCCCACCTATACTACACCTTGAGTTGAGGAACTACTTGTACTCATTCGAGTTTCCTGTGGACTATAGCAGTTGGCGTGCCACGATCCACATATATAACCCTGGAACACTGTATCGACATTCACGCCAAACTGATCTTATTCTTTCTGATGCAGGATGGCATTGTAGCTTTTGCTTTCGCCATCTTCATGAATTTGTGTTCAAGATGACTGCTTATAGCCATGCAGATAGAGTAAGACGAAGGGAGTTTCTAAATTATTCTCGAATACAGAAACTCATATGTAGTGGAGATGACCTTTTCGATTTGCTTCCAGAGGAGTACACATTCAAAGAATTGATTAAGAAGATGGGTTCGATACCACATTCAGGTTCGGCAGTTCACCTTCCTGCATATTTGATAGAGAATGCAGATAAATTTAGGTTTCTTCTTCCCGGCGGCTGTTTACGAGAATGAGTATATTTTTAGCTGGTCATCAAACATGTGTGAAAATTCTTTAGGTTAGTACACAATTGTACTATCTCTTCACCCTTATTCAGTTTTGACTTTTGGCCATGGCACTTAATTTTACTCTGTAAATTTTGAAGATAGAGCATTGTTGTGTTCTTAGATATGTTATTCAACTGTTGGAAATAGACTTGACAAATTTTCAGAGGAAGCTGTTATGGGCAAAAGAAAAGCATTGATGCGAGTTTCACATCACAAATTGAGTCGTGATGTTCAAGCTATGGTTTATGATTTAGTTGGTCGATTATTTAAGATATTTTGTTCCATAAGTTACCATAATTTTTTCTTTTCAAAAACTCAGAATACATTTATTCACATGTCAAAGCTTCGTAAGTTAATTGAAATATGCATTGTAGGTTAAATGAAATATACTAGACTTGACCATGTTTAGGAGTGTTATTAATGTTTTTGAAGAGTAATGTTATTTAACCCAAAACATCAACTTAAAAATCAACTCAAATGATGTGTAAGTAATTTGTTTTTACTACATAATTTATGAAGTGGTGTGGTAAGTGATATGGTAAAAAATAAATAACTTGTCACATTATTTGTGATGATTTTTAGATTAATTTTTTTTGGGTTGAGTAGAATTATTGTTATTTAAATTCTTGTAAATGCATAGAAACAAAGAAAAAAGTGGTTGACATCTAAATCCTTTCGTGACTGATTTAAGTGGAAGTGATGATGGGTTCCATCAGCCAAAAATGAAAACTAGAAAAGCAAATCTTTTTTTGTTTAAACTTTTTGATGTTAGGCAAGTAGTGCATTATTGCATAATCTAAATAGCAAGCAAGAAATCCATTGGTGGAGCGGGTCCACTCACACCAAATAATCTTTCGTCTACATTTTTTTTATTTTTTTTTTTGACAATATATATCTATGTAAGACTAGGTATTTTTTTTATTTTTTTTTTGTGTGAAGTTTTTACCTTTAGTATGATTAGAACCGCTGAACTGAGAGTTATTTGTCCAAGCCCCAAACTCATCCATCTATTAACTAAGCTACACCACTAAAGACATCTTTCGTCCACATTTTAATCACGTTTTTTTGTTTTGTTTTTGAAAACATTTTAATCATATGTTAAGATCTACAAAAACACATTTAATGAATTTATTGAACCACAAGAGTGATAAATCAATATTTATGTGAGTGGTGAACATGTTTTATAGCCTAAATTCATTAGGTGTTGGAATTTTACACATTTTTTCATAATATCCTAAAAATGGGTTAAGCCTGATAAACTTAAAACCCAAGTAAAGTAAGAGTGACGATATTTGCACTTCTAAAAAATGGTATGTACACCCCAAATTATTACATTTTTAAAATCTCAATATTACCCTTGACTAAAATGACTTAATAGTTTGTATTACAAATTATTTCCCATTATTTGTTTGATTGTCACCTATATTATATAATCCTTTCTTTTTTCTTAAACCCTAACTTCTCTTCTAAATACTAATTTTAAATAAAAATTGGAATTGCATGCGAGTTGCAGCTGCAATCAAAAGAATATCACAAATTCAATTCACACACAGTCAAAGACAATCACAACTACTATATAACTCTGTGAGTTACACACACCGGCAAGTGGCAACACGTAAAAGCAAAAACGTTGATTTTTTTTTTTATTTGTCTTTGTTTTGCCTTTTATACAGGTTCTGGGCATTTAACTTACCTTTATTTTATTTTTTTTATCTTCATTTGTTATTTTATAGTATACCACTTTAAAACAAAATCAGCTCAAACCCCAACTCATCTTGATGTAATTTATGTATTTAAGAGTTAGAAATATATTTTTTTGAAAACAATAAATTCAATAACAAATTTTTAAATAATAATAAAGTTGATTGGATAATAAAATAGCTGTAGTTGAGGTATAATTAAAAAAAATACAGTACAATAGAAATTAAAAATAAAATAAAAAAAAGAAGGTATTTTTGCCATTAAGTGGGGTTTATTTACAAACTAAAATTTTAAAAATATTTTAATGGGGTGAACTTACCAGAGGGGTGTACATACAGCTTTTAAGGGATGCAATTGTGCCAATATCATCACTCGTGAAGTATTTATGACTTGGATTGGACCCAAATCAATGTATTTGTGCTGATTTTTCTGTTAAAAAAAGTCAGGCCCAATACCCACCTCTATACAAATGAAACCCCTGCTGGCAGGGCTGACTAATGAAATTACAAAAATGTACTTATATTTTTAATATTAACAACGAATTAATTTATTATAAAAGAAAAAAGATTATTAAAAAAAAAGTACATCTCCGTAGTTGTAATTTTATATCTATGTTATAAAACTACTACTATACATTTTGACGTTTCTCTTCTAATAGTATTTGACCAAGGGTAAGGGTGTTAGTATATAATACTAACACCCGAGTGTAAAAGATCACTTTAAGATTTAACGGGCAAATGTGAAATTATATTTACAATCCTATGAATTAAACCCGGGTGTGGAAGATCATTTTGAAGTTTTCAAAACCGCTAACGTAATGGACCCTTGATATTAAACAACGTATTATTAATAATATTGAAAGTACAAAACTATATAAATAAGTAAAATATGGATTTTGATTCTTCTTTATTTAAGTTTTAAGTAATTGAAGACTAAAGTATAATAGAAATAGTGATCTTAACATGTCGCTATCTAAAAAATTAATTATATAAATAATATTAATATATATATATATATATAATGCACACTTTTCTGTAGCGTAAAGAAATAAATATAAATTTTATTACAAGTTTTTCAATTCGTTACGTGTGAGCAGCCCAAAGAGAAATCAAGATGCCCACTAAGTGGATGTCAACTTTCGAGTGAAAAAACAAATAAGAAGAAGTCAACTTAAGTGGTCAAGTTTCTTAAGAAATAATAAATTAATCAAAAATCCAATCCAACTCTAAAATGATGTGTTTAGTGGGCAAAAAAACAAAAAAAATACAAAACAAAACATCCATGTGCTTGGCAACTTCGTGATGTCCTCCTTAATCAAACCAATTTATTTACTAGTCTTCATTGATTATTGGTCTATCGTCTGAACTTTGTTCCAATATTTTGACTTTACCGATCTTCTCAAATAAAGCTATTAGAAAATAAATGATATGAGGTTAGTGCGGTGGTATACCCATCACATTTATACTATGACCCTTAAGTCCTTCTCCTCAAAAAAAAAAAACCCTAAATTTATGTAATACTTAATATATATATATATACAGAAATTCTATTATTAGTTCGAACTGACAAAAGTTATATCAGTTCCTTGTATGTGGGTCATTGGATTTAAATACTTAGATTTGGCTGTATGCACTTGTCAGTCAAAGAATTTAAATCTAGTGGCCCACATACAAGGAACTCTTTTGTTAGGTTGAACTGATAATAGAAAGACTGTATATATATATATATATATATATAAATATATATATATTCGAAAATGGCCTCTTAAAAACTAAGGATAGAGATTTTATTATGAATATATATATATATATATATATATATATATATATATATGGGCCATAAAATGTGTGAAATTTGATTAAAAAATTTATTTAAATTATTTTTTGATGAAAATAAATTATTTGAAATAAAATAACATTTATTTTTTAATTGATATTAAAAAAAATGTTAGAATAAAATATTTTAAATTAATTTTAAAATAGATTACATAAATGTAATATTTTATATATAACTAATTTTATTATTTTGATAATATTTATTAATCCGGGACCAGATATTTTTTAAAAACTTTCGGCATTAGTAGGATTCGAGCCGTTAACCTGGGAATCATTTACTCAACCTTCAAGCTCGTACATCTACCAGCTGAACTACGTCTATGTTGGCTATATAAATAATTTTATTTATAAAAAAAAAAAAACGCTGGGACAATTTTTATCCTGTACTTTATAGCGGAATAGTCCCGCCACAGTGGTATTATTTATCTACACTGCATTGGAGAATTCAATCCCATGTAGACTGCAAACGTGGAAAATGGATTGAGATTGGTCCAAGCTTTGTCCAATCCAACCCAACAAACATTCATGTACTAATAAATAATAATAATTGCATGATTTTAAGTTTTGGTAATTTGAAATTGGAATATTAGATACAATTAATGACTACATAATTACTCCTCTGTGTCAAGTGTACGTGTGACCCTTTTAAGAAGTTAATGAAAACTTTATTTATAAATGGAAGGGAGAATATTAGAGAGAATATAACATAAAAAAGTAAAAAAACAAAAGTAGAAGAAGAAGAAGAAGAAGAAGGTGGTGGTGGTGGACTGGTGGTGGTGCAGATGCAGCGAAGCATCGAAGAGAGAAAGCGACATATTTTGTTGTCTTTTTCATAGAGAGCAGGTGGTGTCCCACGCGAAAGGTATTTCTTTCTTGGATGCTAAAACTGCACCCATTGCCTGCTACGTACCTATCTCCTTTTCTTCCTTTGATTCTAATTTTTTTTTTTTTATTTCTTCACTCTGAAAATGACACCTTCCCTGTGTTACTGTCACAATTTTGTATTCTTTTTCTTTTTTCTCTTCTTCTTCTTCTTTTTCTTCATTTTGGCCTCACTTTTTAAATTATACGTTTTCAATTTTATTTCTATTTCTATATATTTTTTTAAAAAAGTATTATGTTTAGGATAGATGGATGACACTTGAATTTACACGTTTATTGACTTGAGTAGGAAGACTTTACCGCCGATACACTTCAACTTTTTTTCATTAAAGATTTATCGTAATAATCTTTTTAATAGTGTTTCCACGTATAACAGTTTTTGACTTTTAGTCGCCATGGAGTGGGGGGAGCCGAGCTTTATCAAATTTTGAGGGAATTTATGTACTTTCCCTAAATTTTATATCGATATTTCCATCGAATTGTAATAAAGATATATCATTCGATAGAGATATTTTTATCCTTAAATTTTCACTTAATTAAAGATATTTAGTTGTAGTAACTATCTTTTTGATTTAAGGTCGATCGGTACCTATCGAAATCCAAAACTGGTTATAAACTATGCAATATGAGACTTGAACCATTAACATGGTAGAAAGGGAGATGCATGTCATCTAAAGCTAAAAGTGACTGTGCTATGAAATTTAAACCTTTTTTCATTTTGATCCCCTAATTTGTTTTTGTATAATGACCCCTAAAAACTTAAATTTTTGGTTCCGCCTTCACAATGTGCCACGAATAAATATATTTATTTAAGTGAAAATTCAAGGATTAAAATATCTCTATTGAATGATATATCGGTACTACGATTTTGTGGAAATATTGATATCGACGGATATTGACGTAAAATTTACAGAAAGTACATAAATTTGGGTAAAACATAAATTTTTTAAATGAAACTTTAAAATATGTTAAAATAATAAATAATCTAACAAAAAAAAAAGACACATTTTGTTTGAAAAATATAATATCTAACAACTATACGGTATAAATATGAATATAATGCACACGTAATAAAATTGAAAACCATCCATTAAACCTTCATTCCCTAATAGTTTGAATCATACAAACCGTGCATATAAAATTTAATAGCAAAAGGAAGGCCTACGTGGTTCAAACATAATGTGTTTACCATATCATTCATACAATATTGGTACCATATCATACAATATTGATACCATATCATAGAATTAGAATGATTTTCTTGCATTTACAATTTACAACTTTACTTTTGATTTTTGAATAGTTAAAAAATTCTATTTTATATTCATCTCCTACTCGATTCTCATTTCATAGACATATATGTATATATTATGTCACGTCAAATAAATAATAATAATAAAGTAGATACAAACATTAGGTAATATCATCAAATTTTTACTTTATATCAACAAAAATATTCACGATACTATGTAAAAATACACTACAAGTTCATCGATATGGATATTTTATGGAAATACCATAGATATTTCCCAGATATTGTGCGGAAAAGATATTATACCTCATATTTTCCCTTAAATTAATAATGTATAACTTGTCTTATATTGATAAATAGATACACATTAATTATGACATTATTTCCATTAAGGATTTGGATCCCCTCATCACCTCACTTTGTCCTCACCTAAATCAGGTCCGGATTAATTCTATCTTTTGGTGGAATAAAAACATAAAGATTAATAAAAATAATTCAGACCATTGATTTGCTATATTAGACATATGACAATAGATTATAAAACTGAGAAAAGTTGATGTAAGGAGATAATCTAGATCCTTCAAGTAACATGAATTGTTTTATGTCACATGAATTAATAATGTTAGAGATCCTAACTCTATATCCCAATGTATATATGGTGTATTATTTTATTTTGTTTTGTTTTGTTTTTAAAAAGTAGTACAATAAATATTTCTGACACCGAACATATTAAGGGTTTGTGGGGATATGCTAAGATCAAATGCTACGTGCGCAACCTGGATATAACACTACATGTGTGGTATAAATATCTACTCCAAAAACATCATATATTAATAATAATTTATTTCACTTGTCACACATATAAATATATATTAAATTGGCAATTTTTCTCTCATGAGTATACAATTGTGAACATATCTTGAACATACTAATAAACATCACCACACTTTTACTGTGTCATTAACATAACATCAATCTTAATAATATACATAGCAAAAGTGTGATGATGTGTATTAGTATACTTAAGATATACTCAAAATGTGTGCTCATAAGAGTAAAATTGATTAAATTGGTATGTCATAAATTAGATTAAGGAGACATGTCTAAAATTATTGCACTCGTGTTAAATTGACATCTCATTTGCGAATTGGGATTCCGCATCATTATTGTTAACAATTGTGACACATGATCATAATATTAAGATTGGAGTTTGGAGAAGTAAACCAAATATATATAAAAAAAAAAAAAAAAAAAAAAAAGAAGTTAGTGATATGCCTTTCAGTCTTTCACACTTGTGTTATTGAGTTTGTAAGTTTAATTCATATTCTTCATCTTAAATTCCGAATTAATTGTAATAGTAGAAAAAAAAAAAAAGTTGTGTTAAACTGTAAGGGGCATAAGATAGAACTCGACCAAAGAAAAGTTACACACTATATTTATTGTCCTTACTCACAATAAATACGGAAAGAAGGCAATAAATACAATATGATTTTTCTTTTATAGTGTTTTATCTTATACCCTAAAAAGTCCAGGTTAATACTACCCAAAATAATAATAATAATAATAATAGTAATAAAATTCTTAGTTTGAGCATGATTGGAAAGAGCATACATGTTGAATTTGGATCCTCTGTTGATCTGATCTATTTTTTGATCTCACATAATCTCATGACACATGAGCATTGCAATGAATTAGTGGTTAAGATGTAATTGGTGTTCACAATTACTTTATCAACAATTAATCACATACTTTAAAAAAGTAAAGAAAAAAATCAGATCAGTAGAGAATCTAAATCCATTTATGTAATGTCCAGTTAAGATGTGATTAGTTTTCACTGCCACTTTATCAAAACCAATCGAATGTTTTAAAAAAAAAAAAAAAAAAAACATATCAACAGATCATCCAAATCCATTCATTTTGGTGTGATGCAACTGCAATTAATGCATATGTTAAAAAAAATGTTGACATCAATGAAACAATGAGGTGGCACCCCCAAAACCCTTAAAAAATTATGTGATGTTAATAATCTTTACGGAGTGGACGCCTCATGTGATAATTACTTTTTGTTTTAAGATAAATACAAAATATTGTCTGATTACAACCGTTTAAAATGTCTGGCGTCACAGCGAATTGACGTGCGGTTGTGTGGAAAACGATAAAAAAAAAAAAAAAAAAAAAACGATGTGAGAGATTTTCGAATCCCGTGACGTGATAAATTGAAGAGACGATATAAAACGAAATACGAGCATGACTTTTCTTTCTTTCTTTCTTTCTAATTTAGTATGGCTCGTCTACTTTATCCAATTAATAAGACGTCCATCACACGCCTACAAAAAAATAAAAATAAAAAGTAAAAGAAACGGTCACATTTTGACGCGCTCGAGTATGCAAAATCCTTACTCGTTGCTCACGCGACGTTTGTGGTGTAACTTTGAATGAGTTTGACTTGTACGTATCTGAGCCACAAACACTCACAACAAATCAAAAATATACAACTAAAAACGGATTTTTTTATTTTTTTTATTTATAAAATATCTATTATACAGTAATTTTTTTATAAAATTCCAAAAGTATCAATGTATCTTGCCATCTTGGTAATTCTTTATTTATTTTTTTTGTAATTATTTTCCATATTTTTTAACAATTAATTCTTTCCTTTTTTATATAAATACACCAAGTGTGATTTTTTTTTTTTCCTAATTTCTAAAAATTGATTCCCGGGTCTTGCTCATTATTGTTGCTTGATATAGAAAAATCCTAAAAAGATATTACGCAGTTTATATGAAACTCAAAAATAGAATTTTTGTTTCGAGACTAATACAAGTATTAGGAATTTCAAATGATTTGTCCTTTCATATTATATATCACTTCATTTCATTATTTATATGTTGAAGATAAATTACTAATCAATAATCAAATATATATAATTTCTGTTGAGCAAATCTTTTCGAAATGAATTTTTATAATCTGGGAAAAATAGTCCATATATCTGGGGAAAAAAAAAAACCCAAAGCCCAAAACATTTTTTTTTTTTTTTTTTAATATTCATACAATAAACAAATCTCATAAAAAAAATCATTATTATATATAAAGATAGAATATGCAAATGGTTTTTTTACATTAAATTGTAACAACCTTAATGAAATTCAATAAATTTTAATGTGATATTTATGTGGATGATAAGTTCAATAAAATATATTAATGAAAAAAAATTAAAAATTTTAAAGTATTATAACTATTTTTTTTATCCTTTTTTTTTTTTTTTTTTTTTTTGGAAAAGTAAAAGATAATGTTAATTATGATAAAATGCTAATATTAAAAAAAATCAAAATTTACATTCATTTCTCGAATAAATTAAAATAAATAGATAACAAGATAAGTTTACAAGTAAAGAAAATGTAAAGAGATAATTAGTCTTATAACAATAATTATATATATATATATATATATAATTTTTCTATTATCAGTTCGAACTGACAATAAATATATTAGGACGAAGAATATAGACCATTAGATTTACATTATTTGACTCAAAGTATATGCACTTGTCAAAACTTCTTCATAATCTATGGTTCACATTCTTCGTTCTGATATATTTTATATCATAACGAACTAACAGTAGAAAGACTATATATATATATATATATATAAACCATATTGGACGATGATTAGTCCTGCACTTTATAATGTTTGGAGTATGATTGAAAGTAAACATGTGCCCTCTACCTATCTGCCTAACTATTTATATAAGTTACTATAAATCTTTCGTACGAAATCAATTATTAAGATAATAACAATAATAATTTGGGAAAATTGCCAAATCTAATCATATAGATTATGGGAAAATTGTTTTTAGCCTTTTTTCATGTTTTAATTGTTTATAACTATTTTGTAATAAATTCTTCTAATCCCTATCCGAAATTACAAAAATACCCCAACCAATTAATTTTTTAATTATTTTTCCTTTCCTCTTCTTCTCTTCCACGACCTCTCTTCTTAACCTCTTTCCTTCTTTCTCTTATTCTTCCATTTTCAAATTCAACAAGACTTAATTTTTTTTATAAAAAAAAAACCCCCAAAAATGGTAGCAATGCTTTGCCGACTTAATCAATCATTATGATTTAACACCATGCTTTACCAAATTAATAATCCCATTTTAATCTAAACCAAAAAAAAAAAAAAAAAAAAATCAAAACTTTCCTTCATTTTCCCTTCTCTTCTCCCAAATTTTATCATAAACCAAACAACCCATTTTCAAATAGATTGATCTTTAGGATGGAGATCAATTTTTTTTTTTAAAAGAAAAAAAAAAGGAAAATAAATATCAATGGAGATCCCATAATTTAAAAAAAAAAAAAAATCAAATTACAAAGAACAAAAAAACGAAAATTAGAAAAATGAAGAAGATGAACATCCACATGTCTGATGGGAGATCCCAGAATTTAAAAAAACGAAAATTAGAAAAATGAAGAAGATGAACATCAATAGAGCCTGATGGAGATCCCAAAATTTAAAAGAAGAAGATCAAACTATAAAAAAAAAAAAAAAAACAACAAACTAAAAAGAAAAAAAAGAAGATGAACATGGATAGAGATCACATAATTATAATAAATAAATAAATAAATAAATAAATAAAAAGATGAACATGGATTCCAAAAAAAATAATCACAAATCACATCCCACAATCATATCTCTTCTTCAATCAATTCCAAAATAATAATAATCTGGAAAAAAAAAAAAAATTCAACAATCCAAATCCCTTTACAATATGTTTCCAAGAAAAAAAAAAAAAACACAATCGAAAAATCCTAAAACATCACTTTTAAATCCCAAAAATTTCTCAATAAATTATTGTGTCTGGGCTTGCCGGCCAGACAAACGAAATCGAGAGAGGACTATAGTTTTTGCGGGGTGGCGTGGTTGGAGAAGATAATTGATGATGAAGAGAAGAGTTGAGTTCGTGGAAGAGAGAAGAAGTGTAAATGGTAGGGTTTTTTTTAGATGGTTGCTTTTATATAGGGGTATTACGGTAATAGTGCAAAAATTAGGTTATAAACAATTAAAATTTAAAAGTAGGTTATAAACGATTACTCAATGTTTCAAATTATTAGAAATTAACTTTTCCCATTAATACTTGGAGAGAAACTCTATATCTTATTTAGCATTTTTTTAATAATAAAATTTAATGTTACATTTTAAGACATTTTCATGCATGTTAGTATTAATAGAATACTGTATGTAGTCAATAACAAATAATAACTTATTAATAAAACGTTATTTAAAATAAAAAGTGTAGCTAATTTATGTCTTGAAATACTAAATACTAAATACTAAATATTAATATTTATTAATAATAAATTAACACGTAAATACGTAATAGAATACATGTTAATTTAATCCGACATTTTTATTTAAAATTATATTTGTAAAAATTGATATCATTACAAAATTTTAAAATAAAAAAATTATAGCTTAAAGTTCATTGAGTTGCCTAGAACAACATTTAAAAGTATCCTTAGGAGCCGGTTTGATTTTGTTTTTACGAATTTAAAATTATATTTTTTAATAATATTGGTATAAAATAAAAGTTTGATAAAATCGTCGAGAGTGATCATTTAATAATCTGAGTTGATTTGATAACAATTTTAAAAAAGTAGGTGATGGAATATTTTGGTAAAGTGATTGTGAAATAATTTGCCATGAAATTTAATGAATCTTTTAAATGACCAAATTATTTTTTGTTAATTAAACTTCATATCAAATCATTTATTCAACACGCACATCACCTCTTAACAGAGCTGTTAGTGTACCTTTATTTTTTGTTGATTAAACTTCATATCAAATCATTTATTCAACACGCACATCACCTCTTAACAGAGTTGTTAGTGTACCTCTCTTCCATATAAGTGATGAGGAGTCTAAATCCCACCATAAATATTTTACAAACATATGTGGGGAGTTTTCTTCCCGGGTTGTTATGTGAGTATATATCCAAGGCGATATGTATTATTTGATCTCGGTAGGTCCCAACAGTCTTATTGTAATAGTTCTTGCAATACTTGAAAAAAAAAAAAAAAAAAAAAAAAACATTTATTCAACACAACTAACCGGATCATTTTTGAAGCTATAAGAACATCTTCAACCAATACACTATCTCTATCTCTAAAATATAGTTCCAAAAGGGAAATATTCCCTCTACATTCTATTTCTAAATTTTTTTCACTATAACTACACTTTCTATCCCTATATCTATCTCTATATCTATGTGTATCTTCAAATAATTTACTACATAATTTACATTTTCATTATTATTTTTGTACTACCTTCAATAGATTTTTTATATAATTTTATTTTTCAACAAAATTTTAACAAATATTATTTTAATAACACTTTAATTTTTTTTTATACTTTTTATAAAAATATAACATTTTCATCAGTGCTTGAATATTAGTTTCATCATCTTAAATATAATGTTTTTCAATATAGTTTGTCCAATCCCACATATTTTTCTTAATTTCATTAGATATTTATTTTTAATTTCAAAATAGTGTATAATCAGAGTAGTTACACTTACATACGAGATTTGTTAAATGATATTAGTTTCACATTTATGAAACTAGTACATCTGTAAATCAATATTAGTTTCATGTGTATAAAATTAGTATATTTGTAAAACAATACTAGTTTCATGTGTATGAAACTAGTGAAGGTGTGACATTGACTTTACTAAATAATATGTAAATTTAAATTATGATAATAGATTTAGATTCCATAAAAAATCCCAACGAACGCAAATTTTTTGAACAAAGAAGATGGAAAATTTTGAAAAAAACACTTGCAATTCCGAAATACAAGGTAAATCATTTTCATGTGGATTTGAAAGTCACTTGGATGACCTTCCGAAATATTAATATGTCATGTTGCTATTATTTAGGTTTTATTTATTTATTTATGGGTACGGATATTGACACTCATAAATATGATAAGCACATCCATATTTATAAGTACACCCATGTCTAAAATTTAAAATTAAAACATTACTAGAAACACTCATCTTAATGCCAATAGTATCCTTATTTAAATTAATGTTTTCATTTTAATACAATTTATTTATAAACCATAATAAGTTATTAAAACACCCAATTTTACAAATGAAATAATTATCATGAAATTTATTTATAAATTAGGAATCCAACTAACATACCATATATGATACTAGTATTATCATAGCCAACCTAGTACGCACGTATGTGGATCCATTGACAATCTTAATAAATGCAGAAGAAATAATTTGTTATAAATATTAGAAGAAACATCGTCTTTGGAAGACTAGAAGAACCACCCCCACAACCTTTTATACGACTTATTGTGTAGTTGGAAATGAAGGCCGATTGCAATCCCACACTGACCTTCGCTGTTACTGGATCCTTTCAAAATTTTCATGTAGCCATTCTTACCCCAAGTTTGGCCCCATGAATTATTGATTAACCAGTAATTCATACCATTCTCATTTTCATATCCAACAATAGTAACAGCATGGTTTGGTGAATCACCACAATATCTTTGGAAGATCCTACTTACATAATTTTGAAAGTCATCACTAGCAGCAATGAAAACCGAGACAAGTTGCTGGGATACAGCGATTTGCAATGCCTGCTTATCGTTGCGAGTTACATCTTGGAAACCAGTGATTTGAGCAGCGGTTTCTGTTTGCTGGTAACATATTCCATCTTGTCCCTGGTATGGATAAGTTGACTCTGCGACCATCTTTTTTTTTTAATAAAGTAATATAGTTGAAGATATGAATGTAATTAATAGGTGTAAATAGTATTTTGTTTATTTTTAATTAAATAAATTTGTCCTTATTGGTAAATTCCTATTGAGATATTTTTGTAATTAAAATTGTTATTAAAATATGGGTGTGCTTATCATATTTATGGGTGTCAATATCGGCTCCCTTTATTAATTTATTTATTTTTGCTATCTTTATTTTAACCAATAATGCTACTTTGCCCAAATTTGGTGTCCAATTCTGGTGCCTAAATGATGTAGCATTACTATAATCCATTCATTTAAATTATATTAGATTTTCATTATCTAAATGGATATATTACAGTGTTGCCACATCATTTGGGTACCATATTTAGACACCAAATTTGGGCAAAGTAACATTACTCTATTTTAATATATTTATGTTATTGTAATTTTCATTTGGAAGTTTTAATGTCTTTATTTTATTGCTAACTTATAATAATTAATATGCAAATAATATAAAGAGTAAGAATAAGCAAGTTTTGATACATTAAAAATTATTAAATAAAACTATTATTATTAAATATTCAATATTAGTCTCATTTTAAAGATCTAGATGAGATATTTTTAATGGAATGATTTTTATACCGATAAAAGTTATAAATTAAAACTTATTATATAGTAATTGAATTTAATTAAAAAGGTAACTATGGATATGGAGGTCAAAATGGAATTGATAATGTCAAAAAGTGGATTTAGAGTTTTAAATTTGGTATTAAATAAGGCCCCGTTTGATTTTTTGTTTGAAGACTGAACACTAACTAAAATGTGAAAAACATGTTTGTTTGTTTTCACTGAAAACTGAATATAAATGATAGGTTGTTTGTTTTTGTAAGTTACAAATATCTGAAAATAAATACTTTTACATCTATGCCCTTCTAATTATTATTTGTTATATATTTATATTCTAATATATTAAGGACAATTATACTAAGTAATTTGATAATTCTAAAACAAAAATATTTAATTATTAATGATATATTAAATTTATATAAATAATTTAAAATATTAATATATATATATATTTTTTTTAGTGAAGTCCAACAACAGAATACAAAAACTTGAATGAACATAGTACTTACCAAACCAAAATAACCTCAAAATCTGCAGCCACATTTTATTATCCTAAGTTGGCACAATATTAAAGAAAATCTAAACAAAATTCATAAAGCTTAGCAGACGTACATGAGTTTTAGGAACATCAAGCAATTCCATCAGAGGGGGCAAACTATTCTGGGTAACAAACCATGCTGAGGATAGTTTTGGAAGTAACAGATTGTATTAAATTCTAGGATTTTTATTAAGTGAAAAGTGAAAAATTTTCACATTTCTAAAAAAGTGGTTTTAGGGGTTTTTAAGTGATTTTATCACTTAAAAACCAAACAACATAACTTAATGGAGCACATTAAGTATCATTAGAAAAAATCAAACAGGTCCTAAATTTAGAATACCAAACAATGAAACTCTAAATTTTTTTATTGGAGATAGAAAAATAGATTATGGTTGGAGCTTAGAGCAACTCAAACGTACATCACTAAAATCTACTCAAATTAGAAGTTAAAAGGAATCTTTTGAGAATATATTTATACCAAATTTTGTTCCATTTCAATGTTCCACGCCAAATTTTACATAAAAAAAAACATCTTTAAAGAATATTATTTCAATAAATATTTATACAATACCGATTAATGTATATTAGTTAACTTATACAATATTCAATAATTTTATTGACATAAAATTTATATCAATATAGGTGTTATTTTAAAGATCTCAACGAGATTTTTCTAATTGTATATTTTTTGGGAATACGTATTATTAAAATTAAGTATAGGAGGGTTAAATTAGAGATTTAAAAAAAATTAAAACATTGATTTGAAATTTAAAGAATAAAACAAAAAAAAGTTAGTAGTTTTTGTGTGCCTGCCATATATAATGCGCCACTGTTACACAACATTTTTTTTTTTTTTTGATCATAAATTTGGATAAAGATCTCTTCTTACCTCACATTATCCTCATATCACTTAATCTTATGACATATAAATATTGCAATGAATTAATGATTAAGTTGTGATTGACACTTTATCAACAACCAATCATATGTGAGAAAAATGTGAGATGAGAAGAGGATTCTGGTTCCATAAATTTAGAGCAACGTTGGAGAGGGAAAATGTGAACAGTATACTTCAATTTAGAGTTTGGTGTGGGATTTGAAGTGTGGTTAGAGATGGTACTCAATTTTGGAGTTTATACTCTATTTTAGAGTACCATTGAAGATGCTCTAACAATACCAAACTAGTCTTTAATCATGTTCGTGTCGACTTCTCTCTATTGTAGAAACTGATATCAAAACCGTGCTCTCAGTATTTTATCTCGGTAGGTTAGTTTTTGAAAAGTGGTAGACATTATTGAAAAAAAAAAAAAAAAAAGTAGCCATCAATCACATCCACATCAGAAAATGTTAAGTTGTGATTTAACTTATTATCTCCCGTATAGTCCCATCCAAAACAAGTGAGAAAAATGTGAGATGAGAAGAGGATTCTGGTTCCATAAATTTAGAGCAACGTTGGAGAGGGAAAATGTGAACAGTATACTCCAATTTAGAGTTTGGTGTGGGATTTGAAGTGTTGTTAGAGATGCTCTTATGGTACTCAATTTTGGAGTTTATACTCTATTTTAGAGTACCATTGAAGATGCTCTAACAATACCAAACTAGTCTTTAATCGTGTTCATGTCGACTTCTTTCTATTGTAGAAAGTAGAAACTGATATCAAAACCGTGCTCTCAGTATTTTATCTCGGTAGGTTAGTTTTTGAAAAGTGGCAAACATTATTATAAAAAATAAATAAATAAATAAAAAATAATAAAAAAAAGTAGCCATCAATCACATCCACATCAGAAAATGTTAAGTTGTGATTTAACTTATTATCTCCCATATAGTCCCATCCAAAACAAGTGACAGGTCCACACCACATTGTTAGTAGCTGGCCAACCTTACCTTTTTTTAAATTCTTTCCAAACATATAAAATTGTTTAATTTGCTAGTTAATATTTACCATATCTTCTCTATATTTTTGAATTTATGGATATCTTTTGACTATTTTTTTATAATTTTTTTTTATTAGAAATGCATGTACAGTACTAGAAAAAGAAGCACCTGTTTACTTCAATGTTTTCTAAAGCTTTTAATGTTATATGGTTTACATGTCGAACGATATTTGGGTAAATGACTCTCATATCAGCGGTTCAAATCCTACTAATGACGAAAATATTCAAAAAAAATACATGATTCCAGATTAATAGATATAGTGAAGAAAAAAAGTGATATGAAATTATTAAAATTTCAAACTAATAATTTCTGATAATTTTTGGATAGAGGAGGTTCCACCTTGTGTGGCTCCGATTGTGTTGGGAGAAATCCCAACACTGCTGTAATCCTTTTGGTTTTGCTTAATGAATTGCTTGTTTAAAATTAAAAAAAAAAAAAACTAATCTTAATAGTTTAGGATTTTTTTTTTAAAAAAAATTGAATTTAAATATAAAGAGAAAAAATATCAAGATCATAAACAAAAACATAAAGCGGTCAAAATAAGTCAGTTGCTTCTTTCCTTATTGCCACCGATGGAATTAATGGGTTTTGAAGAAAGAATTGGATTTATTACCCCTTATTAAATCTTAGCTGTCTTTTGGTGTACACAGATCCAAACTCCGTATATATACCTACCTACTTACATTTATTACCATATATGGATAAAACCAAAAATGAGATTCTCCATACAAAAATAAAATAAAATTTATGAGAATTAGAAAAAAAAATCTTAGGTAGGAATCTCATATACCTAACACTCGCACAAAATGCTTTTAAATACTATCTTCATGAGCATTACCTATATATAAGAGTTGTTAAACATAAAAGAGTAATCTTGATGGTATGGAATCCCTACCCAATATGATTCGATGGTAAGAACATTTTTTCAGGTTCGAATCCCCTCCCCCCCCCCCCCCCCCCCTTGAGATTTGTGAGTATTCGATCAAGTTTAAGAAGACTTTGACTAGATTAAAATATGTGAATTTAATGGTGATAATTGTGAAACTGATATAAATAAAATTAGTTATTTCTAAAGAGAGAAAGATTTTTTTTGTATATATATATATAGAACTCGACGATAAAAAATAAATATAATTGGAATTAGATACGAATTTGGTGTGGTGTGCATTGTCCAATATTAAGGCAATAACAATCATAAAAGATGATAGGGATGAAATGTATAATCCAATAACTCTTACCTAATTTTTTTTTTTTCAAAAATATCATTCTCCTATTCTACATGGATTTCATACCAAATAATCTTTTATTTCTCAAAAAGGTTAAAACAAATTTATTTGAATAAATGAAAAATAAAGGTCTTAAAAATAATAATAATAAAAAACAAATGATGTTGACCATAAAAAATTCCTAATTCCTAATAGTTTTAAAAAAATAAATAATCATTTGTTTTAATATTATGAAAAATTAATATTATTTTATTTTATTTTCTCAATTAAAACATAAAACATGGGCTGATAATTTATGGAATGATATATATATATATATATATATATATATATATATATTTATTACTATGAATGATATGTTAGTTACAACTTATTTGTTTTATAATTTTAGTATGATTATATATATATAAATTGGGCAATCTAATATTTTATTTAATTTTTTTTTTTTTTTTTTTTTTTTTTTGAAGAAAAGTATAAATTATCTATTTTTTAAATTTTTTTTGTTGAAAGTAAAGATAAATTATCTATTAAATTGAAATGGAAATATGGAATGAAAATGAGATAAGAACAAACTTTTCTTGCACCGGAAATCACAGTAATTTTAGTTGGCAATTCCCGGAAGTTTCGTAGCTGAAAAGAGTCCAAATAAGCGTATTTATAACGCCTATAAGCAGGATGAATTATCACTCAACATCACACAAGTACCTATAATCCTTATAAGTAGATTACCTATCATCTTTATAAGTACACTGACGTATCAATCTACTTATCATCTCATCTCGCTCACGGTATTTAATGGGTCTGATACCTTTGTTTCTTCGCTTTTTATACATCTCTCCCTTCTTCAAATCCCTAGCCAATTTCTCTATATAAATACTTATCAGAAGAGCTGAAACAGAGAGAGAGAGAGAGAGAGAGAAAAAAAAACAGAAAAACCAAGAGGGAGACAGAATTCACTGAAACCACCTCTCCTTCTCTTTGCTTGCTCAGAATTCTCCGATCTATCAATCTCGGACCGGTACCATGCCAACCTTTACTCTCATTATAATTTATATTTCAACAAAATTTTTTTTTTTTTTTTTTTTTTTTGTTCTCTTTCATGTTTCGACTACTTTCTGTTCAAAATTGTTCGCTTTAAATACTGGAAACTTCAATTATTGTTGTTTTGTTTTCTTGTTGTGTGTGATATACGGATTGTCGTTTTGTACAAGTACTGATCTGTGTGTATTGGATCTCTTCCTGATGGTTATTTTTTTTATTTTTTTTTTATTTTTTTTGCAGATAGAGAATCATGTCCTCTCTTAGCAGAGAGCTTGTGTTTCTTATACTTCAATTTCTTGATGAAGAGAAATTCAAAGAGACTGTTCACAAGTATGGATTATGTTTTTTCCTTTTTATTGTTTTTTATTTTCTTAATATCTTAATATATGCGATTACAATAGAATTGGCTGTTAAGTTCTCGTATTTATAGATATTTTTTTATTTATATTTATAGATATTTTGTGTTTAAATGGAGCTTTGTGTATACATGTTTTTTTTTTTTTTTTGTTTTTTTTTTTTTTGTTTATATGGAAATTTGGTAAGGTTGCGTTAAGGTTGTTAAGGTTGTTAATTAATCTATTTGATTAGATTGGAGCAAGAGTCAGGTTTTTTCTTCAACATGAGATACTTTGAGGATATGGTAACGAATGGGGAGTGGGATGATGTGGAGAAGTATCTATCTGGGTTCACAAAGGTTGACGATAATAGATATTCCATGAAGATTTTCTTTGAGATACGAAAGCAGAAGTACTTGGAAGCTTTGGACAAGTATGTCTTTTCAAGTTCATTATTGAGTTCAATTTTGTATTCTCTTATTCTAACTTGACCATGTTGTTAATTACAACTTGAAGGTGTCTTTTAAAGTTAAATATTACATTAAATGCTTGAACAAAAAAAATAATGTAGGCGGGATCGTGCTAAGGCGGTGGATATATTAGTTAAGGACTTGAAAGTGTTTGCGGCATTTAATGAAGATCTTTTCAAGGAGATTACGCAGCTACTCACTCTGGAAAACTTTAGGTACATGTCTCAGAGAATTTTTGTTTTCTAGTATATAGTATGCATCATATGAATGCTAATAAATATAATACAGTAATTGTGACATATGACTAAATGTTAATTTGCAGAGATAATGAACAGCTTTCAAAATATGGGGATACGAAGTCTGCAAGGGGTATAATGCTAGCTGAACTAAAGAAATTGATTGAGGCTAATCCCCTTTTCCGTGATAAGCTTCAATTTCCTACCTTGAAGAATTCGAGACTGCGAACACTAATTAATCAGAGGTCCTTGGGAAATTATCTACTTGCTTGGTTGTTTGGATGCTGTGGATTAGTTTTTTCTTCTTAATCTAAATTACTCACATTTCTCAGCATCATATTGCAGTTTAAATTGGCAGCATCAGCTTTGCAAGAATCCGAGGACTAATCCTGACATAAAGACCCTATTTGTAGACCATAGTTGCGGAGTGCCAAACGGTGCTCGTGCTCCGTCCCCTGTTACTAATTCCTTGATGGGTGCTGTTCCAAAGGCCGGGGGTTTCCCACCACTGAGTGCTCATGGCGTAAGCGAATTTATAAAGGTTTAAGCAGTTACTTGATTTGAAGTCTGACTTTCGGAGTTTTAACTTTGAATGTATATGATTACAGCCATTTCAGCCCGCTCCTGCTGCTCTTCCAACTTCTCTTGCTGGATGGATGGCTAGTCCATCTCCTGTCCCTCATCCCTCAGCTTCAGCGGGGCCTATAGGTTTGGCTGCTCCTAACAATGCAGGTATTTATAGTACAACATAGCAAGCTGCTTTTGATGTGATTGTAGTTTTCTCTGGTTTTATGATGAATACTTGCAGTCATTAATCAACACATTATACAAAAAGGCAAGTAATAGGCTGGTTTTCTTATCCAAAGGATAAAAAGGGAAAATTGAAAACTGTGTTAATGATATGTTATTGGGATCTTGTAAAAAAAATAATAATAATAATTTTAAACCAAGGAGACTTTAACAACAAGAAACGAGGTGACTTTTAATTTTTTTTTCCTAGAATATCTTTTATTTATTATTATGTTTTTAACTTTTATGTGAAATGCATGATACAAATACCTATCGCCTTTGAATTTTCTATGCAACTTATGTATTTTACATAGACTGATATTTTTCACCCTTTATTTATGATAGCTGCAATGTTAAAGCGTCCTAGGACTCCTCCTACCAACAACCCTGCTATGGACTATCAAACAGCTGATTCTGAACATGTATTGAAGAGACCAAGGCCTTTTGGAATGTCAGATGAGGTAGTTCCCATCAATTTATATATTGTTATGTTTATGATTGACTTGAGTTCTAAGACTAAACTTCAAAGATTTTGCTTTTGCTATGTGATAAGTATTTATGTTTCTGTATGGGTTTTAGGTGTCTAATTCTCAGTCCTGAGGGTTTAGGAAATTGTCACGTTATTGGGGAGATATAGTGGGTTTAGTGCCACAGAACTTTGATTTTTTTTCCTATGCCAATTGCATATGTAACCAACCATACAGACCAATTGAAGTTTGCCATCATTGTTGTTACCTCAACTATGGTTGAATATGGTACACTAACACTACTTTGAGACATGGCTTTATGAATGGGGTGATCTATACTGCTCTGTTTGGACAATCTAAGCTTTTGCTGCTGGGGCTTTCTTAGGGCATTGGGGCATGCCTTAATGAGCCACGCCTTATTGGGTCATATGGTCTAGGCTGCTTGTTATAAACAATGAAGATATGGTCTTGTTTTGAGATGTTCTAGTGCCCTTCTGAAGACATGAATCTTGAAGCCTTTGTTTGGTTTGGGCTTTAGGAACTTGATATACTATCCTAATTAAATGTGAATCAGTTTAACAGCTGCTTGAGAGGAGGAACAAAATTGACTGATTTGATGTCAAGGTGTATCATATATGCCATATCAGTGGGGAGAATTATTGATTGGATGATTCCTTTTATTGTGTGCTATTCCTTTTATGCAAGTTTGTAAGCCAACAGAGGATAATCAGATAATTCATATTGATACATTATTGATGTGAAAATGCCAAACAAATTTAAGCTACGTCCAGCTAACCTTTAAGGCTAACAAGGGAGTGCAGTGGAATGTGCACCAGATTGTTTGGACCTTTAAGTTGGTTAAGTTCCTTTAAGGCTAACAAGGGAGTGCAGTGGAATGTGCACCAGATTGTTTGGACCTTTAAGTTGGTTAAGTTTACTTTTTTCCTGAGACTTACTGTTTGCTTTTCATTCAATAAGGAAGTACTAGGGACAGACTGAGGGAGGTAGGATGGGTAGATTGGTGTTTGTATAATTATAAGGTGTTGTGTGTTTTCTGTCATCTTAATTATATTCTGCAGCTAATTTTTTGTTAAACAACATGAGGCTACATCCATCTTGAAGCTTTTGCTTGTACAAACAGTTTAATGTTGTAATAGCTCGTCCTCTTGCCTCCACTCATCACATGAAATCTTTTACAGGTCAATAATCTGTCCGTAAATATCCTGCCTGTTGCATACACTGGTCAGAGCCATGGGCAGAGTTCTTACTCAACTGATGACTTCCCCAAGACTGTTGTGATGACTCTAAATCAGGGTTCAGCTGTCAAGAGCATGGATTTTCATCCTGTGCAACAAATTCTACTTCTTGGTATTGCCCTAGCAGCATATAGGATATTACTTTGGGTTTCTGTTTGTTCTTTGCTTCTTTTATTTAAAATTAGTTGGCTTTTATAGTGGGTTTTAGCTATATGTTTCCCTTTATTTATGTCCGGCTTAATAATTTCAGTTGGAACAAACATGGGTGATGTTATGGTGTGGGAGGTTGGTAGCCGTGAAAGGATTGCTGCAAAAAGTTTTAAGGTCTGGGAGATTGGAACATGCTCAATGGCTCTGCAGGTGGTGGCATTCATTTCTGCTTCTGCACAAGATTTACCATTTTAGTAGTTATATATGTCTTAAGAGTTGATAATATCCTTCTGGTTCTCTTATAGGCTTCCCTGGCCAATGATTATACAGCATCAGTTAACCGTGTGATGTGGAGTCCTGATGGAACTCTTTTTGGTATGTTTGATTTTTATTTTTTTTTTTGTTCTTACTATCCATTTTATATACCTACTTTTTGGTGATTTACATATAAAAGGAATCCGTAAAATATATATAAATAAAAGGATATTTCAATGTATATGATATTTTGTCTCTGCTCCAGGTGTCGCATACTCAAAGCACATTGTTCATATATACTCCTATCATGGCGGTGATGACTTAAGAGACCATCTAGAGGTTTGAATCATAGCCATCTTGTTGAAGTCTGTTCTCCTACCTAACTAGCATCTTAATATCATGCACCCATGCATGGGTTACTTTTATTTTTATGTTTTGATGTGTCTGTAATACATTCTAAACTTTTACTATGAATTTCCTTTTGGACATCAGATTGATGCTCATGTTGGTAATGTTAATGATCTCGCGTTCTCTTATCCAAACAAACAATTATGTGTTGTCACTTGCGGCGATGACAGGCTCATTAAGGTTTGCATAGTTACCTCGCTGATTTTCATGAGACTAATTGTGTTTGATACAATTTATACAAGTCCAAACTATTGCAGGTGTGGGATGCAGTTACGGGGAATAAGCAGTACACTTTCGAGGGTCATGAATCACCTGTATATTCTGTATGCCCTCATCACAAGGAAAATATTCAGGTAATGGACAATGTGATGCAACTGAATCTGTTTTCAGTATCTGTTAGATCTTCTGTGCTTTTCTTATGGAAAAAGTTGGATTATTTACTAGAATTAGAAATCAAAATGATGGTTAGTTGTGCTCTTTCGTTTTTCCTTTTAATTGTCTGTGTTCTAACTTCTTCCAGTTTAGGGTAAGGTTGAAATTCCATTGTTTTGAAGTAGATTGTGTTATAGCAAACATAGTAATAATAACTTTAGTAGTAATTTGCCTCCTAATTTTTAATTGCTGAGGGTCCATGACCTTTGACTTCGCCTTTTGACAGACAATATTTTGGGATTTTAAGCTTGTGGCTTGTTAAATCCTAAATCCATATAATAAGGAACAATTAATGTTTTTGGGATAATACTCTGTAATTCCGTCCCTATTCTCTGAAAATTATGTGATTATCTTATTCTGTTACAAGTACTTTTCTGCATAATTATATATGACTATAGTGCATAAGATTTCTATTTTATTCCTCTCTCTTCTTTTGCTCAGTTTATATTCTCAACAGCAACTGATGGGAAAATAAAGGCATGGTTGTATGATAACATGGGCTCAAGAGTGGACTATGATGCTCCAGGTCATTCATCTACGATGATGGCATATAGTGCTGATGGAACAAGGTTTCTCTTTTTTATGCTTTTTACTTTTCTGTTCTTTCTTCATTAGGTGATAGAGTTTATTCTTGCTGTCTTGCGATATTTGCAACAGAAATATTCATCTCATGATTGATGGACTATTCATAGGTTGTTCTCATGTGGAACAAGTAAGGAAGGAGACTCATACTTGGTGGAATGGAATGAAAGTGAAGGAGCAGTCAAGCGCTCGTATCTTGGTCTTGGGAAGCGATCTGTTGGGGTTGTGCAATTTGATACCACTAAAAATAGGTTTTTAGCGGCTGGTGATGAGTTTATGATCAAGTTCTGGGACATGGACAATGCGAATCTTTTGACTAGTATTGATGCAGAGGGTGGATTACCGGTAATTATTGGATTTCTACAACCCCATGTTAATATATCTGATGCGTCCTTCGTAACAACTAATTGTTCTTGTCTTTGAAAACCTACAGGCTTCACCATGTATTAGATTTAACAAAGAAGGAATTCTGTTGGCTATCTCAACAAATGACAATGGTGTCAAAATCCTTGCAAATGCAGACGGGATCAGGCTGCTAAGAACAGTGGAGAATCGTTCATTTGATCCTTCTAGAGTTGCTCCTGTGGCTGTAGTGAAGGTAAGGTGAATTTTGTTTTTGAGTATGCAGGTTTTTTTGTGTGGCAAATATGTTTTTCTAAATGAATAATATACATACAGGCCCCTGCAATAGGCACGTTTGGCTCTGCAAATGCAAGTGTTGGAACAAGTATTATTGGGGATCGTCCTGCTCCAGCAGCAGCGATGGTTGGAGTGGTGAGTGTTGATATCTCTTCCATGGGTAACTAGATGTTCTAAGCAGACTTCATCTATTTGCTATGATATTTTAATTGTAGCTTTAAACTTACTGTGCAATCAGATAGTCTTGCAATTTGTTGTCCACAATTGTGGATAAACATAAAAACATATTGTATATGTCCAATGATCTAACCTTTTTACTTTTGAGCTTCTGTAGAATAGTGATGGTAGAAGTTTGGCTGATGTAAAACCAAAAATTGATGAGTCGGTGGAGAAGTCAAGGATCTGGAAAATGACAGAAATTAGTGAATCATCACAGTGCCGGTCGCTTAGGCTTCCAGATAGTTTAGCAGCAATGAGGGTACAGTTTTGTTTCCAATCTTATTATTTTGTGCCTTTTTACCATCTCTTTTGGACTTCAAAATTTCTCCATTGTAATTCGGATGCAAAATGTTGTTCACTATTTTCACCTGCCTTGACTTTTTACCTGTACTTGTTTTAATTCTATCCATTTTTATGCATATGCGTGAACATGTATATATGTTGGTGTGTGTATATAAATAAATAAATAAATATATATATATATTTATATATGAGTAATGCTAGACGTCCCAATTTTTTTTCCCAAATGATATGGTACGTGAGGTGTCAGCATCTTATAAATCATGAAATTATGTAGTGAGTGATGTGTTGCTATTTAATTAGAGGGAATTTTCCACTCATTCAACATCTAACAGGAGTAAAAAAGACTTTTAACTGATTTTGTAACAGTTGACTGTTAGTTTGACTAACAGTAGGATTGAAATGGGCTATTTTTAATTATATAAGGACCAATTTGATGAAAAATCAATTAACAAGTAAAAAAATTGATAGTTCCTAATTAGATAGGGACTAAATTGTAAAAATCCCTTAAATAAATTATATTTATTCTCTAAAATTTCAATGCACGTATGTCTCAAATGAATACATTTAATTTTTCTTTTTTTAATTCTTAGCATGTAGCTTAAGCACACATGTTAACATTTTTCTTTTCTTGTTTTCTAATTTAGTGATGTCTTTGGAGAAAACTAACCAAAGAATCCAATAACCAGAATTGAAAAGAGAAAAAGCTAATTAAATACATTCTTTGTGAATGAATCTCATTTTCCTGTAAATACTACATAATATAATAAAAAACATTTTTTTTATTTTATAAAAACTGTTTAGTGGAAGATGAATCTTCACCTTGGATGGTTGATTTAGGGGCAACTAACCATGTTTAGCTCAAACCCATTTCCATGTGCATCAAACATCATCTAGGATCATCTATGCATGGGTCTTCTTCAACACACTTAACTTGGTCGTGCCACATCATTTGAGATAGAATTTGGAAAAAAAAAATTGTGATGTCTAGCATTACTCTCTCTCTCTCTCTCTATATATATATATTATTTTATTTTTCTCTTTTTTGTATAGGCTGAATATCACCATATGCAAGTTCTTTCTTTCTTTATTATTATTATTTGTATGTGTGTGCATGCGTGTTTGTGTGTTTTTAGCGTGTCTACTGTGGCACGATTTGTCATATTGAGTTCAGATGTTAATATTGTTAAATTAAGAGATTTAATTGAGGTTAAGATGATGTTTTTGTGAATGTTTTATATCAATAATGCTTAATCTTTCCAAAGAACATGAAAAGAAATAACTCAATTGTTTAGAAAGTGGGATTTTAACGACTGTACACTGTACAGTGTATTATAATTTCTTCTAAAAGAGTGTAAATGCCAAATTTTTTCCTATTCAGAATGAGGCATGATTGGTTCATTTCCTTATATGATCATGTCTGCTTGCAGAGACTCTTAAATGTTTGGGTCCTTTCTTCATTTATAAATAGTATTGTATTGTATAGTTGCTTATGTGCACTAATAGAAATTAATAAACGCTTATCAATTAATAAAAACAGTTCTAATGCAGTAAATGATGGGATAAGTGTTCTAATGCAGTAAATGACAGGATAAGTGATTTCGTTATTTTATAAATGTAACCCTCCTTAGGATTCGGTCATTATTGCTGATCAGATATGACCGGGCATGTCCTGTCTTCTATTATGTTAATCAAAAACTACTTGTGGCATTGGAATTGCTGTGGTTTAGAAAAATCTCAGAACTGGGGAAAGGCTCAAATACATTGATTAATAGTTGGTTTGTTGCACTTGAATTTCTTACACACTCTCCATTGCAACTTCTAATTCATTTGCCTCATATGATATGCCCTTATTTCTGTTCATTTTAGAATTTCTTTAAATGTGAAGTCACTTTTGTGGCATTTATTTTCACTTATGGTTTTGAATGGTAATAAAATTTTCAGGTTTCTAGATTGATATATACAAATTCAGGACTCGCAATATTGGCATTAGCATCTAATGCTATACACAAACTCTGGAAGTGGCAAAGAAATGATCGAAATTCAACTGGAAAGGTATTATATTTTCTTTTAGTTTTTCAATTTCATGTCTTTGAAGGTAATTTTTCTCCTGTAGTGGTAATATCCTTAAGCTTGCTGATAATAAGGTTGTTGTGTCTTATAGGCGACTACTAGTGTAGTACCACAATTATGGCAACCTCCAAGTGGAATATTGATGACAAATGATATAAGTGATACTAACCCTGAAGACGCTGTCCCATGTTTTGCACTTTCAAAGAATGACTCTTATGTTATGTCTGCTTCAGGAGGCAAAATCTCTCTATTTAATATGATGACGTTTAAGGTATATGGTCTGCCTCATTCGATTTTGTTTTGTACAACTGTTTACTTTCCCGGTTTCCCAGAAAACTACTGTGAAAGGCATTTTTTAAGAAATTTTTGATAACTTAAGATAATCTTCCAAGTTCATTGTATATTGATTCTTATTAATAAACATCTATCATCATTCGTCAACATGTACATGTTTTGGAGCATCTATATAGTGGTCTCATCCGTTTGTGGTCCAAAATATCTAAAATACCAATTATCCTCAAAAAGCAACATTCTAAGGCTTTGATTATGACTATTCAGATTGAATGAGTGAACTTTCATGATTTTAGGCTACGTTTGGAGGATTATTTTTTCAAAAAATTACCAGAAGGTAGAAAAATGCCTAGAAAGTCAGGGGACAATGGCTATTTCTTGAGATTATTTGATAAGCATATATCATTTGGGACAAGTTTCAAGCTTAACTTTCTTCTTACTTTGTGACAATTTATTTCTCTTTTTCTGACATATATACTCATCTTTCCTGACTGCAGACAATGACAACATTCATGCCCCCACCACCAGCAGCGACATTCCTTGCATTTCATCCTCAAGACAATAACATCATTGCCATAGGAATGGAAGACTCAACTATCCAGATCTATAATGTCCGGGTCGATGAGGTATAGAGATCTGGTTTAACTAAATTTATTTACTGTTGTTAAACAAGTTAGTAATGAGATTTTTGAAAATCTGAATGCTCTATTTTTATCAGGTTAAAACAAAACTAAAAGGTCACCAGAAGAGAATAACAGGCCTTGCATTCTCGCACAATTTAAATGTGCTGGTGTCTTCAGGAGCTGACTCTCAGGTGAGAAATTAGCAAGTGGGCTTGCATGTGTCTCTTTGAATGTGTTTGTATACCGGATGCCGTTAAAGCACTGATGTTTGAGCTGACATGTATAGTTGTTATTGCATGTTGAGATTTGGTGAGGGAGTTGGGGTGGCCTTGACTAAAGAATTTTCCTAAATTGAATATCACTTAGAAGCTTGTGTTTTACTTCGCTTATAACAGGCTTTTGCCTACGCTTTTGTGATTTGGCTCACCTATCATTAACTAAAAAGATTTCATTCTTATTCTTCTCGGCATCTATACCCTCCATAACATAAAACTTATATGATTGTAACTCATCACTTCTCATTTTTCATCCTCTTGCTACAGCTCTGTGTTTGGAGCACAGATGGATGGGAGAAGCAGACAAGTAAGTTCTTGCAAATTCCAAATGGGCGAACAGCACCACCACTTGCAGATACACGTGTGCAGTTTCACTTAGATCAGACTCATCTACTGGCAGTTCATGAAACACAGATAGCTATATACGAAGCACCTAAATTGGATTGCCAAAAGCAGGTAGGCTAGTTTATACACGTTGATTCTATTCTTGTGATTTAAGTTATTTAGTTTTCTGCATAATGATGTGTTTGGATTTAGTTTTAGTTGGGCACTAACACCCTTAATATTGAATATTTCCTGAAACAGTTTGTCACTCGTGAAGCAAGTGGTTCAATCACACATGCTACATATTCTTGTGATAGCCAATCGATATATGTAGCTTTTGAAGATGGAAGTGTTGGTGTTCTCACTGCTTCAACACTAAGATTGAGATGTCGAATAAATCCTGCTGCTTATCTACCACCCAATCCTAGGTGCGTCTTTATACATGTCTTAATCTTAATTAAACTAATACGACTTCTTGTTCTTATTTCCATTTTTTGAAAAAAAAAAAAAAAAAAGGAACCACTAATGGTGTAATTTAAACAGCTTAAGAGTGCATCCTCTTGTCATTGCGGCTCATCCATCCGACCCCAATCAGTTTGCATTAGGACTAACAGACGGTGGAGTACATATACTTGAGCCATTAGAGTCAGAAGGGAAATGGGGTACCTCTCCTCCAACTGAAAATGGTGCTGGGCCTAGCACCACTTCTGGTGCAGCTGTTACAGAACAATCACAAAGGTGACAAGTATATGACATGCGTTTCTCCAAGGACCTCGAGTGTATGCATCTATTATTCCATGTGATCCCGCTCCCTGGTCCCACGTTAATGTGATTTTCGAGGGGAAGCTGCGGAATTTAGGTACCGTAGTCTTAGAATTCTCCAACTCATTCTAGCACAGTTCATTTATAGTGGTACCAGACTGTTTTCTGGCTGAGCGTATGGTGATGATTGGTTCCCCTCATTTGGACAACTGGAGAATGTTGAGATAACTTTAGAAGTTAATGAATTGGGGGTGGAGGTCTGACCATAGAAAACAACCGAAAGGAGGAGTAGTTTCGAGCCCCCCCGCCCCATGGCTGTTTTTATAGTCTTTATTAAGGTTGGGAAGTATAGCTGTTCAATTTATTGTCACTATTTGGTTTTCTAGTCGTTGATGAATATTATTATTCAGTTATTCATATTTATACTACACAGTTCTACATCTGTTTCATCTTTTCTGGTGTTAATACATCTTTGTTTCATAGTTGATTGTAATAAGAATTCAACTGTACTTCCCTTGGAAGATGTAACAATTGATAATTGTACTAGACGTTACCTCCCAGGTTTCACATTCCAGTAAATCGAATGAAGTTCATTTATTCAATGTGGAGACTATTTACTTTTTCTTTTTGTTTTTGTGTTTTGGGTGGGCATAAGCTGATCGATTGGAAACATTGCCTAAGGCTGCCCATCGAATCAGATATAAAATGGCGTGGTTTCTTTTCGACCATTGGTCCTTTAGGGGCAATCTACCTCATGCTGTCATGCCAACCCCTGACTATGCTGAGATTTTTAGAGACAACATCATTGAGAGGACGGGAAAATCATTCAAGAACCATGGAAAGGGAATGCTCAAAATAAGCAATTAAATCAACATAGCCAACGATTGAAAATTTTAGAGTGACCCGGAATCTTTATAGGTCTTGCCGGGAATTGGTAATGATTCTATGTGATGAGTTCTCCGAAACCTTTATAGTTCTCATTGTCCTGTGCTTTTTTGTGTGGTTTTATTGGTCAGTAGACTTTCCGTTTTCACTGATGTCATTCTTTTGTTTGCTTTTTGTTACGACATGCATGCCTCGTTTTGTCTTTGTTTTAGGGTCCGAACATTTTTCTTTCTTGTTCACCAGTTATTTTATTTTTTATTTTTTAATATATGGATACTGACAGGGTTTTTTCAGTATATAATCTTATGTGATGCTTTTTCCCTCTTATCAGTCAATTTTTTTTTTTTTTTTTTTTTTTTATTTTTATTTTTTTATTTTTAAATTAGAGCGATTCAATTCTGGATATTGAGTAAAGCAGGCCAAAAATGCATAAGATAAGCGAAATTGTAAAACATTACATCCCAGAGAAATTTAATGCAATTCTGCTAACAATAAGTTTAAAGAAAGACAAAATCTTCTAAAATCGCTGCACAGTGAGAACTGTCCGGCTATATACAATATGGTGGTCCGAATTTTGATGCAACAAGACATAAAGACTAGTTCCGTCTTCGAGCTGACCTCTTGTGCTTTCTGGTGTTGGCTGGGGAAGGCTGCTCATAAGATACTGGTAAGACAGTCCCTCCTTTGATGTTATCCGAATCTTTCATGCTATAAAGTGTTTTTTGGGCTTCTAAGTATACTGTCAAATCTCTAATCTGTGATCATTAAATAAAACTAGAGTAAGAACTAGTAACTTCTATTCACCACATGCAGAACATTTTAGGTCATTATGGTACCTGTTCCTCCAGATCAAGTATCTGCTCATCTTTCACTCTTACTGACGAAATTTCCCTAGAATGAACAAGTCAAGAAATAGTAATTCTCTCGTCCAATCAAAAGACTAATGGTAAAGACTCATGAATTTAGCGACCATGACAAGTGAAGGCAGTACTTTTTTTTTCTTCTCATTATCTCATATAAACAAGCATATGTAGGTAAATAAAAAACAAACATCTCTCTGACAACACCAACCTAACCTATTGGCAAACTACTGAAAGTGTATTTTTTTTATTCTGAGTTATATGCATACACAAAAAAAAAATGAAAATTACCTCTCTTCAATCTCCTTAACCTTTTTCCGCAAAATTTCTTGGTTCTTAATGAGATCTCGATTGATCTAGAAAGAGAAAAGGCTATCAATGAAACATATAACACTAAAATGAACCAACATATCCCAAAACCAGTCAAATTATTAAATAACAATGTGGTCAAAGACTTACATCTGCGACAGCATTTTTTGCCTTCTCACATGTTTCCAGTTCATTATGGATGTCTTGCATCTTGGAAGATACAGCCTTTTCCACTGCTCCTGAGATGGAACTCTCTCGTTTACTTTTGGCCTCTGAAAGTAGAGACTCGTAGTACTAAAAGCAAACAGAAGAATTAGAATATTAATTTCCTAATATAAAAATAAATAAATAAAAGAGTGTCATCGAGAGACTAGATTCGATAATACAAGTTTTTTGAATGAAAATATTACCACACAAGCAGATTCAATATAAAATTCCCTAATTTCCCAAAAGATTATGTCTGCTCAAATGATATCAAGCATATCCATAATCTGGTCAAAACATCGGTTTGATGGCTTCATTGGACAAGAAAATTCTTATTTTTGAACTTACACAAAATTGTCAAATGAGTCCACTTACTTAGATGACCAGATAATGGAGATGACCTTCCACAAGTACTATATTAAACAATTTCGAGACTCAAGATAATATAGAAGCTCAGAAAACATATAAGAGTATGAAGAGATTTCACAATCTTCACACAAACGAAGAGTGGATACAAATAACCAACAACCAAGTAAGGGGGGAGAAAAAATTTGAGAAGAAAGAGATTGGGAATAATGTACTTACTTGTCTCTGAGTTTCCATTTGAGTAGCAAGAAGGCAGTTGTACTCATCTACAATCTATTCTCAAGTGCATATATCAAAGATCAGTGTATGAGTTGGAAGACAAAAAATGGTCAAGAAGATTGTGAAGAATTAACATTATCAATAAATGGATCAACCCAAGGATAGAGGGAATGGAAAATTTTAAGTCCCTAGCAAAGGCATGAACTGCTCTACGCAGTTGTTTGACACAAAGTATCATGCACATATTAACTTCAATGAAAAGTTTGTCCAATTAGTTCAAAAAAAAAAAAAAAAAAAAAAACTCAGTTAGAAATTCAATCTGCAGCAGGAAAAACTTACAGCTTCAACTTTGCTGTTAAAGAGGACCCCACTAATTCCAGAATCCCCGCTACATGCACAAGTACCACAATGTTCTTCATGTGACATGCAGTGAGAGTTCATCTCCACTGACTTTCCATCAGTTTTTGACTGGTTCAGCCGATGAACATAATTGTCACCAACATAATCCCAAATTTGTTGTGTTCTTAAATCAAGGGAGTAGCAATGCTGTGTATCTTTCCAGTGCCTAACAGCATGCCCTTCCTTATATCTGAGTGCAGGAAAAAAAAATGAACACTAAGTTTCAAGCTTGGATTAGAGTATAACTGACAAAATGAGCACTATATTTGTGTTATATTATTTTAGGGTGCGTTTGGTGCGCAGGGTCGGATTGGATATGATTGGACTATTTTTATGCGATTGGATTGGATTGGACTATTTTTATAGGATTGGGTTGGATTGGACCGGAATAAATTAGTATTGTGATGTGTTTGGTGCAGTACAAATTAGATTAAAATAATTGTCTTTTGTGAGAGGTTGGTATAAAATTATATTAAATTAATTTTTAAATAAATAAAATCATTTTAATTCAATTCACAGAAAAGAAAAATAAAATTATTTTAAATTAAAATTTGCTAAAAAATTTATTGAAATTATTTTTTGAATAAAATAAATAATTTTTTTAAAAAATAAAAATAATTTGAAATAAAATAACATTTATTTTTTAATTTATATATATATATTTGAAATATTACAATAATTCGGGATTTGGGGGGAGAAACTCGAACCCACAATCTCGTGGTGTGGCCGTGTGGGTGTGCAGGGCATACTACCGGGCCAACCTTATCTTTTCAATTTTTTAATTGATATTAAAAATCTATTTTTTAAATGTTAGAATAAATATATTAATATAAAAATAATAATTTAATTAAAATAAGGAGAAAAAAAAAAAAAAAAAAAAAAAAAAAAAAGCAACAACTGGGACAATATTTTGTCCCAACCATTGTGGCAAGACTAAATAAAGCAACAGCTGGGGGCAGGACTAAATAGTCCTACCACAACAGGACTATTGGTCTACATGGGATTGGATCGTGGGAGTGGACTGAGATTAGTCCAATCCCATGCAACAAACACACCATTAGAATCTTCATTCCCCAAGTCATGATCGGAAACTAAAATGAATGCATACCTTCCACATCCCACAAAACCACATATCAAACAAACCCAGAGATTCTCCATTGTCCTGCAAACAGAACAAGTTGGTTTTTCATCCTGCTGCTGACAAAATCGACAAACCTGATGACATAAAGAAGTTGAGAATTAAAGAAATCTTGATTCCATATTTGATAATATGATGCAGGGAAAGGTTAAATAAACATGTTGGACATGTGCCTTTGTTATTCTTCTTGTCCTTACTCGGAGGAAAAAGTATCAAATTTTATGATTATTTTACAGTTACAGCTAAGAGACTTTCATGTGCAATAAATATATGGGAAAACATTGTTATCATAGTCCATTGTTCTAAATTTCTGTTTGTACATATCTAAAAGCTCTATTTTTATTTTTGCAAGATTGAGATGCAATTTTCTCACACCAATAACCAAACAGTAGAACAGAGACATGCTCTTATCATTCTCAAATACAAGTCCTAAATATGTTATTTGAATTAGTGTTTATATATATATATATAATCCTATTGGTGCACACTAATTTTGTTAAATTTAGTACCATCTTCAATGCCTCCTGGTTGCTTTTGTTATAGTCTTGACAGTCTTGATCAACTTTTCAAGACTGTCAAGACTCTAATAAAGACGATCAAGACTCAAACAAAATCAATGACTTTAACAAAAGTGGCCTAAATGGTCATAATGTTAAAATAAGGCATCCGACCAGTCCTAAAATAAAGCAGGACTAGGAAGAGTTGCAAACAATTAGTTTCATGAACTTCACAAATCACAATAATGTTATTATGGTCTAGTGGTGTTGTTAATTCAAAATCCTACATGCTGTTGATGGAAAGATTACAAAATGAGCTTGTGTTATACCAAGAAAACCATTTATGATGGTAGGAAACTATCTGCGGATAAGGTAAAATCAAACTTTGGCAGTACTTACTAAACATCAAAAACATAGTTTTTGCTTGCAGTAAAAAGTAAAACCCTAAGCCAACCATATAAACTACTAGATATAAACTTACAAAGTTTGAGAAAGGAGGGGCGGAGGGGATGGGGTATTGAGGTTATATGTGAGAACTGCGATTAGCTCACCTGGCAAGATAAGGAAGTCCATTTTGAGGTGCACGCACACTGAAATGAATGGTCACAAATTGTACTGAGAATTCCGCTAGTGTCCGGATCCAATCTCTCTAAAATACAAAAGAAACCATATGAAAATCAATTTATAAGGGCTCAGCAATCTTTACAAACATAGATCAATACTCAGTATCCAACACCACTTCATTCAAGATTACACTAGAAAAGAAAGCATATGACTGACCAAGACAGATCGGACAAGTGGGTAACTCAGTAAACCCTGCTGGTGCCGTGCTAGCAATCTCGGCTAATTCCGTGTACTCCACAGAAAGCATAGATAGAATGTGGCATACCTCAGCCTAGCATTCCACAGCCAGAATTACATTCTAGATTTAGTCAATTAAACAAGCAAAGAAACTGGGTTAAGTGAATCTCACCAACCTCACCAGGTGAAAACAGCTTGCCATTTAAGTTTCCATAAAATCCATCAGCTGCAACCTGATCTGTTAGCTTTATCAAAACACTGTATCGATCTTCCATCCCATCGTTCCTGATATTATAAAGGGATGTTAAGCTGTTAACTAGCATTCTATTAAGTGGTTAAGTGTATCAAGGAAAACAAAAATTAAAATCTAAATTATGAATGTCTACATAACCAAACAAAAACTTCAATGAAATGGTGATCAACGTGCTTGGCTTAGATGAGACTAGAAAGCTTTTAATTTTGGCCCATATGTAGTAAAAAATTTCTATTACTCTAAAAAATATCCACATCTAATACCAATCCCACTCCAACTCCAATTTATTCAGTATGATAGAAGCGAATCCCATCTGATTCCTTTGCAGCCAAACAAGTGAGCCATCCTGTTTCTTAGAACTCATAAGAAATGAAACAACAATATGAAGAATGATACAATTTTACAAAAAAGATGAAAAGAAAAATCCAGCGCATAATCAGCAAACGAAGATAAATAAATAAACAGTCACCTGATGAAGACGAGCTCGTCGACGAGATTGATGTGGGACCCGCAGAATCGTATGAAGTCATCGACTGAGAAGTAGTTGGGGACGGCAACCACGAAGAGAGAATTGGATCGAGAGCTAGGAGTTGCGAGATAACTCAGAGATGTGCCTCGAAACAGGTACACCAACCCCCTTCGCTCGCTGAATTTAGGGTTAGGATTGTATTTTGTGGTGGTGGTGACGGTGGAGAACCCGGATTGTTCGGTGGTGATAGGGTGGTTGTCGTCCACTGAGTGGACTCGGAGGACGAACATTGTAAAGACGCTATAATAATCGAGAGCGTAAAGGGCACGTTCGGTATTGTTTCCGAATTGCGTTATTTGTTTTTTGAGTCACAAAAACTACAAAAACGTGTTCGGTGGATGATTTCGAAAAACAAAATTAGAAAACACTGAGAACTGTTCTCACTTTTAATGAACAAAAAATTGAGAACATTGAGAACACCAATTTAACGTTCTCAGTGTTTTTACCAGACTCATCAAAATCAATCTCCCAAGAACAAATCAGATCGAAGAAAGAGATGAGATGAGATAGCAGCCAAGAACAAACCTGATGAGATAGTAGCCAAGAGATACAGTAGAGGCTGTGAACGGAAGAAGAGCAGCAGCGGCGTCGTGACTGGTGAGGATTGAAGAGAGCGACGGCTATATCTCAGATCTGCCCACCTCAAAAGCTTGGAATAAATTATTCGCGGGAAATAGGCGGTGAAAATGAAACAGCGTTAATAGTATCTATTTACAGTATTTAATTGTTGGGCGTGATATTTTTGATAACGACAAGTAATAACTAATAAGACATACGAAACGACCACGTTTAGCGAATAAGGAAACTGTAAAAGATGGATAAAAGGCCGAAAGTAGTCCGCATATTACGTGATTTTATCAATCTTTGCCGGCTCTGATTCCTTTTATAAAGACTCACCCAAAACGCAAAACACAAAACACTTTTCCTAAGCTACACTCTCTGTGACATTCCTGTGAGTCTTGGATTCTGCTCGTGGCTTCATCTTCTCCGGTCGTCTTGTCTCCATCTCCACCGTCAACTTTGCTGACCCAATTCATCAGATCTTCCATTTCTCCCGCAGATCAGATCCACTCTGTTTTCATAATCCCAAATTACAGTAAAAGAAAAGGTAACAATTGCAACAGCTTTTCTGATATTTAATTCCAGAACTTGAATTTAGTTGTCGTTATTAGAGAGAAATGGCACCAAGCACGATTCGTAAAGCGATCGGTGCTGTGAAAGATCAAACTAGCATAAGTTTGGCCAAAGTGGCTGGTAACTTAGCACCAGACCTTGAAGTTGTGGTTGTTAAAGCCACCAGCCATGACGATGATCCTGCCGATGAAAAGTATATTAGAGAAATAATCAACATGACCTCTAATTCTAGAGGTTATGTTAGTGCTTGTGTTGCCACCATATCAAAAAGATTGAGTAAAACCCGTGATTGGATTGTGGCTGTTAAGGCTCTGATGCTTGTGCACAGGCTTTTATTAGATGGGCATTTGTTGTTTGAGGAAGAGATTGCGTATGCGGCGAGGAGAGGGATGAGGGTTTTGAATATGTCGGATTTTAGAGACGAGGCTCATTCTAATTCGTGGGATCATGGTGGTTTTGTGAGGGTTTATGCCATGTACTTGGACGAAAAGGTGGAGTTTACGGTTTATGATAAGAAAATGAGAGGCGGGGGACGGAAATTTGAGGAGAGAGATGATAGGTTAAGGGATGATTTTGATCGAGTGATGGGCGCGAGGTCAAGGTCTTATGGTGATGTGGGTGAGTCCTCTGTGAGTAGAGAGGAGAAAAACGAGGCAACACCAATTAGGGAAATGAAGCCTGAGAGGGTTTCAGAGAAGTTGAATCAGCTGTTGAGGATTCTTGATAGGGTTTTGGCTTGTAGGCCGACTGGTGTGGCCAAGAATAATAGGTTGGTGCTTGCTGCATTTTATATGGTTGTGTTGGACAGTTTTAGGTTATATGTGGAGATATGTGCAGCATTGGGGGTGTTGTTAGATAAATTTACAGAGATGGAGTATGCCAATTGTCTTAAGTGTTTTGATACTTATGTTAGCGCGGCCAAGATGATAGATGAGCTTGTGAGCTTTTATGCTTGGTGCAAGGATACGGGGATCGCAAGATCATCTGAGTTCCCAGAAGTGCAGAGGATTACCGATAAGCTTTTGGGGACCCTCGAAGACTTTTTAAAGGAAATGTCAAACAGGCCAAAGAGTCCTGAGAGAAGACAACCTTCAGTTAAGGAAGAGGTGGAACCGGATATGAATGAGGTTAAGGCGCTTCCTGCGCCTGAGAACTACACTCCACCACCACCACCACCTGCTGCTGCACCCCAACAAGCACCTAAACCTCAGCCTCAACAGGTGACAGAAGACTTGGTAAATTTAAAAGATGACACAACTTCAGCTGATGAGCAAGGAAATAAACTTGCTTTGGCTTTGTTTTCTGGGCTGCCAACTGCAAATACAAATGGTTCGTGGGAAGCATTCCCATCAAATGGAGAGCCTGAGGTAACCTCAGCATGGGAAACTCCAGCAGCTGAGATTGGAAAAGCAGATTGGGAATTAGCATTGGTGGAATCGGCTAGTAATCTCTCAAAGCAGAAAGCTGCATTAGCCGGTGGTTTTGATCCATTGCTGTTGAATGGCATGTATGATCAAGGGGCAGTAAGACAACATGTGAGCACCACAAAACTGAGTGGTGGGAGTGCAAGTAGTGTGACGTTACCTGGGGTAGGCAAGAGTGCTACACCCATGCTAGCACTGCCTGCCCCAGATGGGACAGTCCAAAAACTGGGGCAAGAGGATCCATTTGCAGCATCCCTTGCAGTGCCACCTCCCGCATATGTGCAGATGGCAGAAATGGAGATGAAGCAGCAGTTGCTTGTGCAGGAACAGCAACTATGGCAGCAGTATGGAAGAAATGGGATGCAAGGCCAAGTGGGTTTGACCAAGATTGCCGGTGGCTCTGGCTACTACAGTCCTAACCCTCAAGCAATGATGCCTTACGGGATGCCACAGGTCCCTGGCATGGGACAGCCTGGAGGTTATTACTATGGACCCTATTGAGACTTAAGAGTCGACTATCTTAATTTCCATTGATGCACATTACTACATACCTGATGCTTTCCTTCTTTTTTGCTAGATTTAATGCACCTTCCAATGTTTTGTACGCCATTTTGCATGTATTTGTCTTGTCATCTGCATCCAAAAGAGTGAAACATACAGGGTTTGGAATAAAATACTGCATATGATGAGCATATATTACAATCTCTATGTTTTGTAATAGTTATACAGTTATAAAAAGCATAAAGTTTTTTTTTTCTAACCTGCATTGCTATTCAAATTACTGTAGATTATTAATATGTGCTTCTCTACTTTGGTTTGCTTGTTGAAACCTTTCTTTGTGCTATGGAGAATGGAGTTGAATAGTAAACATCAACTGACCAGGTCCTTTTTGACTGGATTCACTTTTAAATAAGCTGATTTGGATTTCTGACCTGTTCAACCTGGATTTGTCTGATCCTTTTGTCACTATGCATACTCAAAGTCGAAGACGGTTTGATTACGGATTACAGGTTTTTTTTTTTTTTTTTTTTATAAATTTATTTATTTATTTATTATTTTTTTACCACGGGTATGCCGACTCGGGAAGATATTAACTATGGCTAATTGTCATTGATGCCCCCCCCCCTAAACTCTTCTAAAATATGCATTATGCCCCCTATACTTTTTTTTTTCTCCACTAAACCCTCTGAACTCTTACAAATTGGCAACTGCCGGCTGTAGATGCCCCCTTAGAGGGGGAAAAAAAACCAAACAAGAGCTCAATGGGTTTAGTGGCAAAAAAAAAAATATAGGTGGCATAGTGTATATTTTGGAAGAGATTAGGGGTATCGGTACCAATTAGCCATTGAGAGCTTTTAGATATTGAAATGAACTTATGAACTTTTATTCTACGGTCAGCATTTTCATTTTCAGTACTTTTTTTTTCCTCCTCAAAAGTGATAACCAATAAAATGGCAAGAAATTCTTAAAATAAAAAAAAATAAAAAAATGCAAGAAAAAGTTTTATCATTAGAAAACAATTTATTATGAGTAATGTTAGGCAGCATAAAAAATTTGTTCTAGTGTCATGTTAATTGTCAATATCACGTTACTTATCTCATAAACTCATGATTTACATAACGTTGACAAATCTATTTATTTAAGCATGAATTTGGATAAAGTTTGGATATTTAATGCTTTCCTTGGCTCAATCAATAGATATCCTTCAATTTTTTAATCATTTGATTTATTTTATTCATTTATTTAATTTTTTTTTTTCATATCTTTTATTTGATTTTATTCTTTTTTATTTTATCAAAGTTTATAGAGTTTATGGTTAAAACTTAAAAGGTATTAAAATAAAGTTTGAAATAATACAAATAGGGATATTTAAGTCATTGTACCCTAAAAGTCTGGTTGAATGTTGATAGTTTCTCCTTACAATTCACAAATTATCTATTTACACTCCAATTCAATTTTTTTTTTTTATTGTTAATTTTAACCTGAATTAAAATTACTGAACAAGACAAAAAAAAATTTAAAGACACTCCAAACTAATTAAATTATTAAAAAAAAAATTATCTCTCTTAAATCATTAGATTAAATATTACTTATTAAACTCTCTTTCCTAAATTTGTTATTACCATATTAAACACTCTCTCATAATTACTCTCTCTTAATATATATATATTAAAAGGTCAATACAAATATCTTGTTTTTTTTTTCAATAAAAAAAAAAATAGATGTATCAAAACTTGATTTGTTACAATTAGATTCGATTAAACTCAAAATTTATAAGACTAATGAAATAATTAAAGTTTTCTAGGCAATCACACACCTATAAAAATAACAAAAAACATTTTCATATTTCGATTTTTTTTATTTTTTTTATTTTTTATAATATATACATATATACGATTTCTAAAAATCAAGCTTATTCGTAAGTTTTTTTTTTTTAACTGTTAGTCTTGCTTGAGAAAGAATGGAGATATAAAATTAGAGATGTATTGTAGGAGAGACAGTTTAATATGATAATTAAAAATTTAGGATAGAGTGTTTAATATGTAATATTTAATCTAATGATTTAGGAGAGGTAATTTATTTTTTTAATAATTTAATTCAAAAAAGATTACTCATCGGATGAATACAAATGCTACGATGGTTCGTCCTAACTTTAATTAAAATAAAATGGAGTGCCTTTAGAGTTTTATTTTTTTTAAATGAAGTGTCTTTAGAATAGGAGTGCTAAAAAATAAAAAAGATTTTTTTAAAAAATTTAAATTTTAAGAATGTTGTGTTTTTAGACGAGATGTGTAAAAAGAAAAAATTGGATTGTCAAAAGAAGCTTTCTCGAATGTTAAGTTTAACCGTAGTATCTCATAGAGTTGTAATTTTGACTTAGGGATCTTAATCCTTTGATTTAATAATAATACTAGTGCATCAAAGGTTGAGCTTTTCAAAAAAGCAACGAATTCTCATATTATCTCCATGAGTTGTAATTTTCTTTTCCATTTGTAATCAAAGCATCATTAATAGAAAGTTGTGGATATTTCAAGTAAGTTTTTCATCTATTATATTTAGTTTTTATTATAGTCGGGGGGTAAAGAAGTCTTGCCTAGTTAACGAAAGTATAAGATTATTATCAAATCTCAAAGATAAATTGATCGTTCGTTATCATTCTTTCTCATCATATTTATGAACTGATCTCAGTTAGTAGAGATTGTAAGAATTCAATAGGATTCTGATTCTATTGAGTCAAGATTTTCATATTTTGTGGAAGATTCTTCGGTGTCCTATTTAGCCGTGTGTTAAAGGCATCCATGGATCGTAAGAATCTTTGAAAGTCAATCTTAAACTCTTGGAGTCTTTTCGAATCCGAAAGGCCATTTCTTTACACCATATAGCTGAGGAGCTTTTGATGTTTGCAGATAGAGATATATAAGAGATTGTCGATTCATGTAAAGGGTGTGTCCAAATCGTTATTCAAAAACCCTTCCATCAACGTATGTAACCCAGTTACTGTGTATAGTTGGAAGCATTAATAGTGGTAGTTGGGTAGATGAGAGCATTTATTAAGGTCAACCACTACTCTCACGGCATTTCAAATACTATTATGCATTTAAAGAAATTTTCTTAGAACATGGGATTCAAATTAGATAATGAGATAGAAAAAACTTATCCATACAATTATTTAACTTTATTATGGAACTGACATGGTAAAAATATTTTTAGAGAATCTCAAACTATCCTAGAAATACTAACTAAGATTTTTAATAATTTTCCACCAATGCTATTACGGTAAAATAAATGAGGAGAGGGAGGGAGATAAATATTTCGTAGTAATTGGCCAAAAAGTGATTGCATATTGTTCTTTAGATTTGCAGTAGAGATGAGGATATATATTTCTATAATTTTGTTGTCAAAGTGATCTATATTCAAAAGAAATGTTGACGTGGTACAACTTAGAAACCCAAAAATGCATATTTGAATCGGAAATACTCAAATCAAATAGATCATGCCCATTCATTGAGAGAGCTAGCTCATTCATTTGTAAAAAGTATTCAAGAAATCGTTCTTGTAATCACTCTTTGAGGGCAATATACTTCTCATATTTCTCTCAAGCTCTTTGCTTTTTTGTTTCTCTAGTCTTTCAAGTGTAGTGTGAGCGAGTAATGCTTACTTAGCATTCCCTAGCAACTCAACCCAACCGGGAAGTAAGCTGTGACAGGCCGACAGGGTGCACCGAAGTTTTTGTATGTTTAAACTTTAAAGTGATTAAAATGTTTTATTTATTTATTTATAATTATTTTCGCTGCTTCTCAAAAAAATAAAAAAATTGCCGAACTGACGAATTTGAATCTCACAGCAGCAAGTAGAGGGTAGAGCTGAGAGCTCATCCGTGGTCGCTGGACATGTCAAACGTCGTCGTTCTTGACAACGGCGGAGGCCTTATAAAAGCTGGTCACGGCGGCGATCGAGACCCGGAGGTCACCATACCCAACTGCCTTTACCGTCCTCTTTCGTCCAAAAAATTCCTATACCCATCTCCCTCCAACTCCGAAGACCTTACCTCCGCCGCCCTCCGTCGCCCCATCGACCGCGGTTACCTTATCAACACCGACCTCCAGCGCGACATCTGGGCCCACCTTTTCTCCTCTCTCCTCCACGTCGCTCCCTCCTCCTCCTCTCTCTTACTCACCGAACCACTCTTTACTCTCCCTTCCATTCAACGCGCCACCGACGAGCTTGTCTTCGAGGACTTCAACTTCAATTCGTTGTTCGTGGCAGACTCGCCGTCTTTGGTGCACCTTTACGAGGCCAGCCGGAGGCCGGATGGGCTTGTGTCGAAGGCCCAATGTAGCTTGGTGGTCGACTGTGGATTCAGTTTCACCCACGCAGCGCCCGTGTTCCAGAACTTCACGGTGAATTATGCAGTGAAGAGGATCGACTTGGGTGGCAAGGCCTTGACCAATTACTTGAAAGAGCTCGTCTCGTATCGTGCCATCAATGTCATGGATGAGACTTTTATTATCGATGATGTTAAGGAGAAGTTGTGTTTTGTTTCGCTTGATGTCTCCCGTGATCTTCAAATTGCCAGGTTTCATTTTTCTTGGGCTGCTCTGGTTAATGTTTTACTTGCATTTTTGTTTGAACAATGTAGAATCTTTTGACTAATGGGAAAGAAGAAGATTTATGTATCTGCTAAGCAAACTAAGTTTGGTGTGGTGTATTGACCGGGTGACACTGTGCTTTTTTGTGTGTGTTTATATTGTGAATTATCCAAAGAGATTTTGATATGTGCATGTAAAGAGTTCTAATAACTTTTGATATTTGATTTGCAAGAGCTAACTAGAATAAGATCTTCTGTGATTGCATTTGTGTGCTCATTTGTCATTTGTCATTTGTCATATATGTTTTTATAAATATTTTTACAGGAAACGCGGAAAGGACAATCAATTGCGGTGCACATATGTCCTTCCTGACGGTGTCACATACACTAAGGGCTTTGTTAAAGACCCGGATGCAGCTCAGAGGTATCTCACTTTGGATGATGGATCTCTATCTCAACCATCAGAGACAGAAAAGGACATGGTTCAGATAGACGATGCAGAGGAACGCAAGGACAGAAAGAGAATCGATTTGACAAAAAATGTTGTAGTCCCATTTTCTTTGGAATTCAGTCTCCTGCCCATTGCCTAACTTTGCTGAATTACAAAATTTTGTTATCTGTACAGGAGTTCGACTTGACAAATGAACGCTTCCTTGTTCCAGAAATGATCTTTCAACCTGCAGATTTGGGTATGTGTAATCTTTTACCTTTGCAGATGTTCTTTACTTATTTTTGGTGATATGTTAAAGTATGGGTTAGATTAGAGAACATCGTTATAAACACTGAAGTTATATGAATGTTGTGTATTGACATAGGACAAGTAAAGAGTCATTTGTCATTGACCACAGAGGTCTGATCTGAGCCTGTATTTGCAGGAATGAATGAGGCTGGACTAGCTGAGTGCATTGTTCGAGCTGTTAATTCTTGCCATCCTTATCTTCATTCTGTACTTTATGAAAGGTGGTTTCATTAAGTCATGGAGTATTAAGCTTTAGAAGGCTTTTTTTTTTTTTTTTTTCAAATATACTGATGCCTTCTTTGTGTGGGTTTCGGCAGCATTATATTAACTGGTGGAAGCACATTATTTCCTCGATTTTCTGAGAGACTGTAAGTTCTATTCTTTCAGCTTGTATACTGAGAATTAATGTTGAGGCACCATCAAGAAATGTTTACGTATCAAATTGCAGACAAATGGAGCTTAGGCCTCTTGTCCCTGATGACTATCAAGTGAAGATAACCACTCAAGAAGAGTAAATGCTTCTTTCTGAAAAGTACTATTAAGTTTTCTTTAGAAAGCTACCATTTCCAATTGATAAAAACATTTTGTTGCATGTCCAGTCCCATATTAGGTGTGTGGCGAGGGGGATCACTTTTGGCATCTAGTCCTGATTTTGAAGCAATGTGTGTCACCAAGGCTGAGTATGAGGAGCTTGGATCTGCTCGATGTCGTAAGAGATTCTTTCATTGAATGCAGAGAATTTTGAAGGTATGTCTTGTCAATGAGTCCATCTGTAATTGCTTTTCTGCTAAGAAAACTGAAGGACAGTGATGAAAATTTGAGAATTTTAAGTCATTCAAGCTCACTATTTCTCAATTTTAATTTTCTTTTAGTTTTCATATGCCTATGTGGCAATGAAAAGGTGCATGAGTAATTATGCTGCTAGAGTGCTAGGTAGCTATTGTCCTATCAGCTTTGTTCCAACTGATAAACAAAAGATAGGTGGAAGCAGGTTCTGATGCCTTGCATATTAAGACAGAAACCTCCCTAACTTTTCGCCTTCATCAGCATGGTGTTGAGCAAGTAATTGCTAAATCAATGAGAGGTTATCTCGGATTAAATGAAGAACTTTCCTCCCTTGAATTCCTTAATAACATAATAAATATATTAATAACAACTAAAACATAAAACAGCTGGAACAACTAAAACACAAAGCAAGTTCCATTCGAATTTTAATAAAACTACAAATCCACACTAGAGAGTTTTTAACATATTTTACCATCTTCACTATAACACGTATTACATGCACAAGAATATGAATTCTCACCAACCCAACCTATACCAACAGTGGAATACCTCCGGCATTCAGTGTTGTAAAAATCGTCCTAGGCAGTCGCCGGCTGTCTCGATTATGGCCAAATCAGCCAGCCTAGGCATCCAGGCGGCGTTGACCACCTCGGGTTGGAGGTTGGAGAAGAAAAAAAAAAAGTAGTTTAAGGTTTTTTTTTTTTTTAAGAAATCCAAAATGACGCGTTTTAGGGTTGGTTTAAAAACCCCAAAACTACTTTCTTCTTTTCTTCTTCTCCGGCCTCCAGCCACCATCGAGGAATTGCCTAGGCGCCGCCTCGGCGCAAGGCGCTAGGCGTCGGGTCACCGCCCAACTAGCGCCTAGTGACTTTTACAACACAGCCGACATTAAATAGTGTCCAATTTTGAGAGAACATATATGGTGAATTTGATTGGTTATATTGCAATCCACATGATCACCATTAAAAATCCACATAAAAAATCTATGCTTGATTGGTAAGCCGCTTATTGGCAACAGTATGATGAAAAGGGATGCCAGAAAAACCTGTGGTGTTAAAAGTCAAGAACCTTGTATAAGAAGTTGGGTAATAATAAGAGAAAATAGAAATCCTTGTTGTATTCCTAGGTTCTGATGATTCGGGGTCGCCTGAGCTATAGTCTTGCCATACACCATCAGGAGGATTTACAGCAACCTGGAATGTCATGGTAGCAACCAATGATGCTACAACCATCAAGGCCATGTTTTCTCATGAACATTTCCAGAACCTTCGTTTTGTTGTAACGCATTATTGGTTGGATGATTTTCATGGGATATTGTTAAGGTTGTGGCTATATGTGGTGTGCCAAGTACATGTGCTGATAAATAAATATCCTTTGCATGCATTGCTCTAGGACGTCAAAGCAACTCCGCAATCTCCCAATCTTTTTCATCTTTTCTGCTTGATTGTATGGAAAGATCCAAAGCTGTGAAGCCATATCATTAACATCATTCACCTTTGTTGCAGTCAGTGTCTTGAATGTTGTTAATGCATATGGCTACTAAAATGAAATATGCAGATAATCAAGTATTTGACTACTAAAATTACAGTTTTAGTAGTCAAATATTCGATTATCTGCAGATTGCGGAGGCTTTGACGTTCTGGAGCAATGCATGCAAACATATGGCTACAACCTTAACAATATCCTTGTGTTGAATCTTCCAACTAATATTTTCATGAGAAGATCAAACATGATTGGGTTGAAAATTTCTATATATCCTTGTATATTCATATCATTTATCAAAATTTGCTGCTCTGGTTTGTGAAATTCATACATTGATTCAGATTTTAGATAACTAGGTTCTTATTTCCAATTTCATTGATTAACCATCTTCAAAAGCATTTAGAACTTTCAAAGCTTTTTTGAGATGGAAAGAGATTGTCAAAGTTTATTTGTCACATTCATATTGTAATGTATCTCCCCCTTGTCTTTGATATGTTGCCTGGTTTGCCTTTCCACGCCATGAAGGTATGTGTAGAGAACGTCCTGAGCTTGGAGCAACGCCAATTGTTCCCAAACCACTTGTAGCCAGCCGGAAATGATCCATTTGGTATAGCTTTCTACACCTTAATGCCCTTCTTTCGAATTCTATTTTGCAGTTTACTCAAACAATTTGTTGGCACTTGCATTTCCATCTCCCACGCGCGCCACCCCACCGCCCCCCCCCCCCCCCCCCCCCCCCCACTGAAACCAAGCAAATTTTAACCAGTAGCTATCCGAAGATGCACAACTTGTTCCACCCTGAACGACAGAACTGGTCAAAGAATTGGAGAGATGGGGGCAGCTGTGCAGTGATTCCTAGAGACGGGTTTAAATGGTCAACTGTTGCTTATCATTTAGCTGCTGCCTGCTTTGCTTCAATGGCAACTATAAATTGCAACTGCGTTCATTACTTTGCATACTATAATCTCAATCAAAATTGGTTCATGTAATTAAATGATGCAATCTTACTGCCCCCTAAGCCCGATTAGAGAAACCCAGCCATCAAGTAGGAGATTGGTTATCTTGAAACAACCAGTTGGAGAGTTGTTCTCTCGAATCAACCAATCATATTAAGAGAACCATATTTTCAGAATTTGTGATCATAACACCAATTAGCGAAGGAGATTCTCTACAAAAAAATGCCACAAGTGGAGTGTATATTCCCTTAAAAAAAACACTATGAAGTATATATTCACTATACTTTTCATTTTGATCTCAAGTCAAAACAATGAATTTTCTGGAGAGGACAATAAGAATCAATAACATCACTGCCCACTCCTACCAAGAACGTATCTGTGTGAAAAATTATGAGGCCGCCAACATTTTGTACAAAAGCTACAAAAACTTCCATCTTTCAATTATCTTCTTTACAACTTACAACTTCGCCAAGAAACCATTCTGCTACACTTTCGCGGGATCAAGCAGATTCAACTTTTAATAACCAGGCACATTCCCCAGTTCTCAAGTTGTGATCAAGATCTTATTGCCTACTCGATAGGAGCACGTTTTGCTAATGGATAAGGCATATGGGTATCATCCAAACCCAGAGGGGAGTTCTTCAACCAGCCTTTAGCTGATCACTCCAGTGGAAGCACCACCTTCTCACACAGACACAAACATGACTGGAATTTCTTGATATTAGACCCAGTCCAATAAATTAATCAGCAAATGGCGTAGAGTCCATGCACAGATGAACCAATTTTTTTTGGTATTGTCCAAAATATTCAGCAACTGCAATAACATCTTCATTCTCTGGGTTCAACCCAGGTAAGTTAACTGGCATACTTTTGCCTATTGACTCTGATTCATCATCTGGATTTTCCATTTTAGTGTGAGTTTCTGCATAGATTTCACGGCAAGCAAGAACAAACATGGCAGCCGTGTCAGGTTGTTGAGTTTCACGAAGTGCTGCCAATGCCTCTTGCAATGCACCAGCTGCGACATACAATATAAGAGCCCTGCATTGGGACACTATTGAACTTCAGAATATGACAGAATAAAAAATTAACAGGAAGGAGGCATGAAAGAGAAAAATGATTGTACCTCCAGATGTTGTGTTCAACATGAAGGACATGAGTAGCCCACCTTTGCAATACCCTGCAAAAACTCAGAAATATTAAATGGTGAAATAACTTTTACCGATCAACAAACTAACACGGCAGTTTGCAGTGAGTGTAATCTTGAATCCTGAAACGTTGACAAATTGTGCAACATGGGCGAAACCAGAAAGTTTTTATGGGTGGGCTGTGGACAATTTCATATAGATAAAAAAATTATACTACATAATAAAAACAAATCATTTTGATTACGAATCTCGACAATACAAGAGAATTTTCATTAATTAAAATAAAAAAAGTACACTTAGTAAGGGGACATAATTAACATTACCCTCAAATACATATTCTAACCAAGAAAAAACCACAAGAAAATAAAAATGAAATACACATGTAATGTAAATACAATAAGATCCTAGTTAAATTTTGACTTCCGAGGCTTCAAATAAGCAAAAACATCTATTACTGAATCTGAATCAACTGTATCAGCCATATACAAACTAATGAATTAATATATATTCGGTATACTACCATATACAATTTAGTTTGACCTGTTGCCATATTCAGTGTTCTTAATGTATATATACTTAATTTTACAATTATAACGAAAATTGGGTTGTTCAAAAACTGGGTAACCTGGGTTGTTTATTTTTTTGAAAACAAGTGGATACCAACAGGGGCACAATTGCACAAACACACACCAGAAAAAAAAACAAGGAGCCAATACGCTATTAAGTGCTAACACCACAACAAACCACAAGCAAACCCCACAAAAAAACAAAACAGAGTAAAAAAACAATTAATTAATCACCAACGTAATCACCTGGGTTGTTCAACATAATCACTAAATTAAAATCAAAATTATCATCACAATCTACAATTAATTTTACAATATAAACTTAAAAATAAAAATAAAATAACTTACGGTTTTCTCATGCCGACGTCTATATATCTCTACAGATCCAAAAGCTATGAAATAAAATTGAAATTCTTGGAGAGTGGAGTCCGGAGATAGTTGGAGACTTGGAGATTAAATTATAACTTAGTAGAGTTACTGCTTCTACTTTTTCTTAGTTGTTACTTGTTAAGGGTTTAAAATTTCCCATTTGATTTTTAAGTTATTAAAGGGTTAAAATTCCCAATTTGATTTTTCACTTGTTAAGGAAATCTAATGGGCTTGAATGGGTTTGATATAAATTTTATATTATTGGGCTGTTAATAAGACAAGGAAAAATATGATAAGTTAAGTTAGAATTGGAATTGGGCTGTGGTGTACTTAGAACTGAATGGAATATATATATAACTATTGAAAAACTTATTATTTTTTTCAAAAAACAAGGGTGGGCTGTAGCTCACCCTAGACAAGCCCAATTCCGCCCCTGGTGCAACACCACAGCAGCATTAAGAATAAAACTATTTTCTGTTATCTACCTGTGCAAATTGTTTAAACGCAGAACATTTGTATAAGAGCTTAAAAGGAACAATAAAATATTCTCTTTTAAGATCTTTATGTTTAAATGATAAATCAAATCAAATACTAATTTACCATGAAAAAAATAAAATATTGAATGTTGAGAAGCAGTTGTCAGTTGTGTAAGTAAAGAGGAACTAGAAGAATAAAAGTGGTATGGGAAGAGGCAAATAGAAAAGACATTGATTGATGGGGATTATGTAGAATATGGCTGCATACAAGGCTGAATGACTACACTGTTAGATGGATTGAGGCTTTGTTGAGTTGACGAACATGGTGAATGAGCTTGTGATATTGAATGAATGCATATGTTAAGCTACTACATACACAAACAGCATGGGAATAAACTTGATTTTTTTTTTTTTTATATGAAACAAGAATAAATAACTTTTATTAACACAGAAGGTGAACAAGCAGTCTGCAAGCTAATAAAAGAGTTATATGGAAAGAAACGTGATTGATAAAAGTAGATAGAAAATTCTGCAAAATAATAATAATAAATAAATAAATAATGTAAAAACTTTTCAATGATAAAAGAATCAGAAACCTTGCATAATCAGATCCCTTTAAATGCGTGGCAGCTAAAGTTGCAGCATCAGTCCAGCATCCAGCATCTTGGAGCTGCATAAGAGTTCAAATAACTATCAATCCAACAAAAGTTAAGCAAAGTATTTGATCACCTTTTCATACCTAATGTATCATTCTCTAGTTTCTGCTTCCTGGAAAGCCAAGGCCATAAATATCACCCCAGTTCATCATTTAAAAAGAAATAAAAAAAAAATCAATTCCGTCTTAGCCGCCTTTGTTAGAAGATTCTAACAATTGCGATCATAACGAAACTGCTTTTAACAAGATCAGGAAGGCCTGATAGAATAAAATCTATACATATAGACTATCAAGACTCTAATAAAAGTACCCAAGTTTCTAACAAAAGCAAATCAAATCAAACTTTATTCTTTTCAAAATCAGGATAAACTGACGAGCTAAAGACTATATAATCTACACAAAATAAAATCCGATGGAATTTTATAAATTTTAATGAGATTTGGTATGAATGACAAGAAGAATGAAGGACACTTGGGGAAAAATGTTGAACATATGTAGTCATTTTCTTCTCAACTTGCACCGGTTTTAACAAAAATCAATACTGTCTTGATCGTCTTTGTTAGAGTCTTGACAGTCTCAAAATCTTATAAATTTGATCAAGACTATAAATTCTTTAACAAAGACAATTAAGACTCCAACAAAGGCATCTAAGAATTAAGACGCTATTGCTCTAATATATATGAGTGTTATTCTCAAGTGCGGGATTGTTGATATAAGTTAGGTGTAAGAAATCTTGCTCATCCGTGTTACTCTTGACAAGTTTTGTGACATGATCAAGACTCGTCAAGACCTTTTTATGGACTTTTTCATGGTTCTCCAGTGAGAGGTTCCTTATATTAACATTTGTGAGAACCAAAATAAAATCCAATCAATTTCAATGAATTTTGATGTGATTTTATTTGTAGTGTGAACGTTAAGAACAATGAAATATAATTGTGAAAAATGTTTAAAATGTTTTCCAACATTACAATTATTGTTTTCCCCCTTTTTTTTTTTATTAATATGAAACCTTAAAAAGGGAGTGAAACATAGGAAAAATCGAAAAAAATAGTAGTGCTAAATACATTTTCAAGTTTTTTCATTGGTATAATTTATTGTTCTTATCATCCATAAAAAAATATACATTAAAATTCATTGAATTTTATCAAGGTCGTCACTGATTTTAATATAAGGGGTCTTTAACTAGAGAATCACTAATATATATATGTGTGTGTGTGTGTGTGTGTGTGTGTGTGTGTGAGGACCTTGATGAAATTCAAAAATTTCAATAAATTTCGATGACATGTTATTCATGGATAAGCATAATGAAACACACTGTGAAAAATATATATATGTATATATATATATATATATAAATTTTATGAGCACTAAACTTTTTTCTTTTTCTGATTTTTTCAATATGAAGCATTTAAAAAATGACATTCAAAGAATGGATGAAACATAGAAAAAATTAGAAAACCAATTTTTTGCTCAAAATATTTTCAAACTTCTTTTACAAGTATATTTCGTTGCTCATATCATCAACAAAAGAAATCACATCAAAATTCATTGAATTTCATTATGGTTCTCATGGATGTTAATGTAAGAAATCTCTCATCAGAGAACTATATATATATAATTGGCAACCTCATTATTTTACACTATTTCTTACACAGACTCTTAACTTTTCAATTGAAATAGTTTGAGTGAACTAGATTAATTCTTATTAATTTGTACACATAGCCACATACTATCTCTCTCCTCTCTCTTAACATTAATTTCTCAATTTCATTTTCTTTTCATGCCTCTTTCTTTTTTGCAATGAAAAGGAAAACACATAGAAATTCCATCTTTTTACTCTAAGCTCGTTGAATGTATTAAATTTCAAGACATAATATATCTTGATTATTGCAGTTGGACTTTAAATTTCTTTGTGTAGAGAATTGAATTTTTCAAAGAAAATTTGAATGATAACAAAATTGTACAGGCTCATGTATCTTGAATTTGAATTCTATAAACAAAGAATTGGCCGGCCTTTTTCTTGTTGGAGCTAGTTATTAGTTTAGGGTTTATGCTGGTTAGGATTCAGCAACAAGACTCAACTTAAAAAGATTGAAGGAGAGAGCCGAGGTGAGACATATTCCATAGCTGATGGGGAACTGGATAAGCATCATTGGATGATATTAGTAGTTATTATATTGTATTTATCTTGAGAATAAATTATCTCCTTCAGAGATTAGTTTAGGTTTGTTTTATCTTTATCTTTATTGGGAGTTAGGTGTTTATCATTTTGTTAGCTATAAATAGGCTCTTTCAGAGCATATTGTAATGAGACTTGATGAATTGAATTGAATGAATTGATTGATTAGTTTTCCAATCTCTATTTCTTCTGTGTTTCTCCCATTTCTGTTTCGAATCCCTAATTCTCTTTGTTTCTCTCTATTTCTCTCTAAAGTCTCTATCTAGTTCATATTTCTACGGTTCGTCCTACATCAATAACATTAATAGTTTTTCACAAAAGAAGATCCAACGACATACAATCTTTTGTTTATAACAGTTGATTCTTCCCATAATATTTCTCACAATCTCAGCCATTTATGAGTTTCACTGCCAACTAATACTGTTTTTGTTTTTGGTATGTATAAATGTAATTACTTATTGGCCGATATTTATCTATCTCTTTAACTCCAACTCAAATCCTATCAATTTATACACACGTACAATTGATGAATATAGCCAAGCCAAAATATCAGGCTCTTAAATAAGACTGTAAGAGAAATCTTCTAAAAGGTTTCTAAGTTCACCAAAAGACTACAAGGAAGAGAATGGGGAAAAAGAACAACAGACACAAAAACTATACAAATTAACATGCATTTAAAATATACACAGAATACATATTGATAAATAACTCCAGAGAGATGGAAATTGTAAGTATGTCCAAGATACAAACCTGAGAACAAGCCTCTTGATACCTTCCAACAGCACATAGTAGATGAGTGCCAGACAGTGACCTATCCGTCCTGACCATGTTGGCCGCGACAACCTAGATGATTTTGCAGCAGTAGTGAAGTAAACAAAATACAAATGCAGGTAAAAGCAATGTATTCGAATTACAAGTTGAGTTTTTAAGTTAAAACAAAAACATTTCCAATTTAACACTCACCTTAACTGCAAGTTCAAGAAGAGACCTTGACACAGCAGAAGAAAGAGCAACTGCACGTAGGGCATTTGCATAGAAGTAAGAGCTATCTGGAGAAGTGGAAAGCAGTAAACTAACTGCAGCTTCTAAGTTTCCAACTGAGACAAGCCTGCATTGAAGTATTAAGCACAATTATCAGAACCTATTAAATGTGCAGAACCCTGACAGCTAGGTTCACCATGATTTACCCCCCTTTAGGTGAATAACTAACTTACATAAAGAAAAGTTTAACAATGTTATTGCATACCATGGAATCTAACAAATTGAGTTCCTAACTACAATCATAAAGCTTTAATACCTGGTTTTCTTTATATCAAGTTTCAAGTGAATCATCCTCAAAGGATAAAGACAGAGCTTAGCTGATTTCAATGTTCAAGGTCAGTTAGCAGTCTAATTCTTGCAAGATTATCAAAGCCTGTAGGCACTGCAAGGAGGCCCATTCAAGTTCCATGCTTGAACTTAGTTACGAGATTGGTATAGCCAAGGATTCTCCTTTTTAAGCCATGGGTAGAAATTTGTGTTTACATGGTTAAGAATTGCACAACTTAGGGTTGTCCCTCAATGCTTCATTGATGCAGGACAAGATTAGATAAGATTCAGGCTTTCAATCTATGAATACTTATTTGAGTGGGGTTTCAATTTTTTATTTTTTTATTTTTTTTCGAGTTGATTATGTTTATAATTATTACTTATCCCCTCTCCTATTTTGTTTCTTTTTCCAGTCCTAAATCACTTGTTTATCATGGATTGTGGAGTTATATAATTGATCTTGAAAGCTAATTGTTTTCTACACTGGACATTACTTGTAGCCCGTGGCAATAAAAATTAAAGTAGCATATATTTTGGATATTCAGGTGTCATTATAAACAAGAACAAACTAACAGAATAATTAGGAGAACTCACTCATGCACACGGTTCTGTATAGCCTCCTCTCCCTCCAATTTCTCATGCCAGGTAATACGTTTAGTAGCACTTTCCCATAACTCTTCTTGCCCGAACGCCATTAATCTAAGTTGACCTGGGCTCTGCTAACCGAAAAGCTCAATTTACAATAGAGAGGATGACACAAATATATGAAACAATGACATAGATCAATGCTCTGAAATATGAAAGACGAGGAAAAAGAAACATAACAAGTAGCAACTACCCTGAAACTTCTGCCAAGAAATTTGTAAATGGTAGATGCACTAAATAACTTACCAATGAGTCTCTCTTCTCAGTTCCTGGCAATGATTTTCCCCTTGATGTAATTCTACTTAGCATAGCCGTGTCATCAAGCTCTGAACTGGTGGGGTTTTTTTGTGGAGACTTCTTTACTAACTTATCCATCGAATGGTTAAGAGCACGCGGCAACTGCAACCAAAAAAGTGCTTCTGAGGTTTCACCAAAGATTGCCGCTGCAAAGGCAAACCTTGCAGCACAACCTTTACTGACTATGGTAGCATATAATCTGGCCGTCTCATCATCAACTAAGCAGCCTTGAGCAATAAAACATTGATATAAGCAACTACAAAAAAAAGGTTGCAAATCCAAAACCACTTAGAAACTAAAAACAGATCATTGTATAAGGAAAGCCACCTTCTTTCCGATAAGGTTCTAACACTTTAAGAAGCAACTCCGGCACTACTGAATCACCAATAGGAGGTAAATCAATCATGTGACTGCGAAGATCCTTTACGGATGAAGGAGTTCCGGGAATTAAGTGTGGTCTCTTCTCTATAGTAGTACTGCAAGTATTAAACCAAGAGGGCTTCACACCCAATTGCAAGACCATCCGCAATGCCTGTACAAAGAAATAACAGTTGAGCCAGTGCATCCTTTATGATATTCAGCACTCGTTTTACTTAAGATGAAGCGATGTTGGCATTAGATTTCAAGATCACTTATTTTTTCAAAAGAATTTCGGCTTGTCCACTATCTCAAAACCATAAACAAACAAGATATATTTCTATAATACGAGCCAAAAACTTTCTCAAAAGGCCTTATTCGCTCTCATTTTCTTTAAATTTGAATTTCATCTCCATCAACTATATGGTTATTGATTCTTTTACTATCAACCTTCAAAGGGTAACCACTTCCCTTGATGTTATCCGACATTGATATATAAAAAATAAAAAAGGAAGATGACATGATATTAGACAATCAATTAGCATAGGAATGCGTAAAATATTATTCAAGTCTATTGAGTAACATAAGAGGCAGAGTAATTGTTACCAGTGCATGTGGTGTAGGAAGTAATATGGGTGAGCATAAAGGCATTGGACGGAATCTCTCTTTAATAGCATGTGGCTGGGGCACGTAGCCAACTTTTTTGTCATTTCTGCATTATAGAAAAGATCAATTATCAAGAATAGAATGGAAAAAAATAAAAAATCAAGTTTATTGTTGAAGAAAAATATCTAGAAAAACATGGAAAGTGACTATCCAATTGAAAGCTAAGTGCTTGTTCGGTAATGTTTTCTGTTTTATATATTTTCATTTGAAAATGAGGAATTGATTTTTGTAGTTTTAGAATCTGAAAACGCATCCAATAGAAATCATTGAAAACTGTTTTCTAAAAAAAAATTAAGTAATAATATTATAGTAAAATAAAAGAGGTATGTTATGAAAAATATATATTGTATGAAAATGAGGTAAGTAACAATTTCAAAAAATTAGTTAAAATGATAATGAGTGTGTGTATATATATATATATATATATATATATATATATCACTTATCACTTATCACTTATCAGGTTAGGTATACCTAAATCTCGGTTTATTGTGACGATATTATCGTGCGGTTTCACTAATTCTCAGTAACGAGAATTAGTGTAAAAAAGTTTACATTATTTCTTGGTAGCAAGGATCAGTGAAACCGCACAATAAGGCAGTCAGTATGCCTGATAATTTATATATATATATATATATATATTGTAAATATAAAAAAAATCATTAAAAAAACATTTAAATGTATTATGAAAACTTTGATATTTGAACATTGTAATAAATAAATTAAATTTATTATAGTAGTCTCACTTATCACTTAAATTATTGCTATAAATAAATATAAATTTATTATAGTATGTCCTGCCTATCAAGTTACTTGCAAGTGCTAAAGTGGCAAACAATGGAAACATCTTGATGTTTTCAATGTTTCCACTTTTCATGAGTAGTTGGTGGAAAAAACGTAATATAGAATACAGCCTCCTAATATCCTTTGCCCTATAAACACAATAGAAAAGAGTTAAGAAAAACTCAAAGCCAAACGGTGGGAACTTACATCTTAACCTCAATGAGGCGGAAGCTACTGTCAGCTCCAGCTATGCACAATACCAATGGGTCAGTTTTATCAATTCGCAAAGGCAACCAATCGAGTTCCAATACAAGAGTTCCAGGAAATTGAGGTTGTAAAAGAGAATTGGCATTAGGATCCTGTGAATCCTGCAAAAAACAAACTTACACAAATTATGATCAAAAGGGTAAAATATTTAGAAAGTGATGCAGACCAAAAACAGTGTCTATGAATATTATCAAGTAGATACTTGGCATTCACATGGTGAATTTTTTCATAATTCTGGTAACGCAATAGAGCATGAATGCTCCCAATACACTACCAAAAAAATCTCGATATAGAAAACAAGAATTGTTTAAAAGTCAAAACAAATAACAGTTCATTTTTCTCCCCGTTTTCATGAGGAAAATAGGCCAATATACAAAATGAGAAGAGAAATCTCATGCTTACAAGGTCATATACAGAAAACGTGTTGTCATAAAATAGTACAGCAATACGCCCTCGACTACGGTCCCCAGCAACAACAGGTGAGAACTTGATTCTCCGGATTCCGTCTCTATGAGTATTGAATGAGGAAGAATGTCCAGTTGTTACATCCCACCACCGTATGCTTCCTGACCTGTCACCCATAACCTGAGAAATTGAAGCCACTGCTGATCAAGACAATTCTTATTCAGACTACAAATCAGATAAAATAATTTGGAAGGATATAATATACGTACAACATGAGGCATACGATAAGCCATGGCTGTTATCAATCCATCAGATGATACGAAAGAAGAAGATGGCCATTTTGGTCTAGAGACAAGCAAAAAGCAAAATGTATTACCAATGACTAAAATAATATCTGCAATATAATTGAATACTATTCAGTTTTTTAATACCATAAGTAACCAATTCGCATGGAAGAATAATAATACCTGAAGTCTCGAATCCTACGCCCATAAACCTCAAAAACTCCAAGTGCGCCATTTGATAGTGCAAATGCAAAACTTTCAGCAGTATCATCTTGAGATCCATCTGAGCTCACCGATTCTGCAGACAAACACTACTTTTATGTTCAAACAATTCAAAATATACAAGAACATCAGAAGTGGATTTCAAAAAAAGAAATAAATAAATAACATCAGAAGTAATTATCTTACACCAGCCACTACTGGCCTAAATGATACATAACATAAGAAGTAAAGAAGCTCACTAGAATCTGATGAAGATGCTATTGTTGGGGAAGACACTCCATCTGAAGAGATTGTACTATCTTTAGAGGAGAATGGTGATTGCCTAGATGGACCATTTTGAACTGGCCGTGGAACTGTTGGAAGAGTCCATTCCAATACCGTGAATGGAAGAGCTAATGATCTAAGCTACATAGAGGTATAAAGCATAATAATTATCTATGAAAACTTAAAAGTTAAACTAAACTAAAATTTTGTGTGCAAATGCCACATTGATTGGTATAGTTAGAAAACATTTCTGAAAATGTTGTAAATTGGAATTAGTGATAAAGAAGCAAATGTAAGACTAATAAAGTATAAATGTATGAAATTATATGATATGTGAAAGCAGAAAAAGCAACATACACATGTAGTGCAACAACTTCCACAATTAAAATCATTGGGAAAACAAAAGGCCCATATTTTATAGAAACAGGATAAATTTAAGGATAGAGGAAAAATTAGTAAGCAGATACTATGCAAATAAGTTTAGAAACCCCAAGGGAAGGGTTGACTGGAAAATAGTCAAATAGGAAAAAGAGAAGGCATAGCCAACTTACCATAATGGGGCTTTTTGTCATTGCCCAAACCTCTACAGGGGCATCACGAAACAGAATAAGAAGATACCTGGAAAATATTTAAACCAGAAGGGAAAGTGTCACCACAAGTGGCTAATGGTAGTCATGAACAATGAAATAAGAGAGCAAGCTAGGGCACAAAGGGGCAGAAAGTAAAGCTATAAAAAGAAGTAGATCTCAATCATATCAATGTTTTAACTAAGCTACACTGGAACTAAACAAGTAAAAGAATATCATTTAAGTAACTATGCAAGTATGCCACCAAGTATGATGCACATAATAATTACAATGAGAAACTAGGTTTGAAGAAAACCTTCCAGAGGAAGAAGTCCTTAATGCTCTTATAGGTGCACGTTCAGGCTTCTGTAAAACCCGAAAGGCTCTGTTAAGCCCACTTCTAAGACAGGTAACAACCAGCTTATTAATGTAACCTCCAGTTTTCTCATTCACCTGAGTCCACAGAGTACTGGTTACAGGTCATCATACATTATGATAATAAACATGGTAATGTTAAAAACAAATAAACAAATAAGGCACCACTTAATTACATAGTTTCACAATTCAACAAAGCAAAATAAAGAAAGGAAGTCTCTTTTTTATTATTATTTTTCGTAGGGGAGGTGGGGAAGAGAGATGGAAGAAAGTATATAAAATGAAATAAAATAGATGACACAAATACATATTAAAGATTTCAAAACTGAATGTCACATACCTGACTATAAGAAAATGAAACCAGTCTAGAATTTCCAAGCCATCGTAATCCCCTGACAGTACCATTATGAACAGAAAAACTTGCAGCAACAGCATTGGCGGAAACATCTACAACATCTATTGTCCCACTTTGGGTTCCCAAAGCAACAAGTGGAACAGCTACAGCAGGATAGTTTCCCCCACCTTCACATAATATTTTCTCATTAATCAACTATTAAGTGTTAGTGTGTTACAAATCGTACCATAACGATGATAAGTCTTAAACACATTATAAAGATGGGAAACCAACAAATACAATAAAACTGTAGAAAGATGAACTTACGGGCCAAAGTAGCTGTTAGAGAAGGGGATGGTACAGCCAGCATAGTCACCGCTGAGGAAAGAAGTTGAAGCATTCCAGTTAGGCTGACCTGCATGAATGGTTTGGCCGATAAGAATGCATGGTGTGGAAAGAAGAATGCTATTCCCCAATAGTAGTTATTGAACAGGAAACCAACAAGACAGAATAAAGTTTCACTTTTATGCTATAATGCACCACCCTTGCAAAGAAGAAAAGAAACTCAGAGAATTAGGCCAAATTATATTACAGTAACAATGTTTCATTTATTTTTTATAGGAAACAAAAAACTATATATGCCACTTCTATTAATAAGTGAATGTTTCATTGAACATCCATTAATAAGTGAAACTGAATCAGATGCCACTTCTAAAATTCCCCATACATGTACCCAGTTTCAAATAAGTTCCATATAGGACCTGTTCTCAGGTATTATGTGAATTTGATCATCAGTTTTTTCAATTACCCTTTCTCTCTGAAGCCCAAGAAAAACAAATTTCAGACATAAGGAGATCAAGTACCATCATTATGACCTGAGCAGGGTGCTAGCACAGAACAAGTCTTTGGTTCAACCTTTCCAACAGGAATTTGTGAGGCTAAAACTAGAGGTAAGCAGGATACTTATTGACCAAAATATCATCACAAGTTTACTTATGAATACTGTTATTGATCAATTCAATAGATGAACTTCATAAACAACAGTATTTGAATCATTATTGGAGTTATAAAACAACACATTACAATCATTGGAGGAAATTTTTATTCACAAACCTTAAATGACATATCTGACTGACTGGAAGTAGAATTTGAAGGGCGGTCTACACTGTCATTCAAATGTTCTAGTTGCTTACTAGCTTCTGGGGCAAGTCCACCACTAGAAGCCATGGTGTTAGTATTGGTCCCTGGAAATGGAACTTCAGATACATTAGCATCCATGGCTGAGCTTTTAACATTCTTCTGAATATCTCCAGCCCCTTCAGCAGTCAAGAGCCAGTTCCATATTTTTCCATCATCAGAAATGGAGATTAAATGTGTCTTTGAAAGAAGCAGAGTATCATCAGAAAAATCAAAAGGATTGTCATAATCCACATTCGCTGAAGCAGTATGAGGTGCATGCGAATAAAGCTTGACAACATTCTGGAGGGTGGACTCTGATTGGGAAATGAGAACAGAAAGAATTGAAGGAGAAGGGACAGATGTGCCAATTGAGGGCATCAACTCTTCTATTGTACACATTATGTGCACCTGTTCTCCTCTGTGATGATATTCAAATAAGTACATCACATTGAGACCAGAAAAAAAAAATCACAATTCAATCATCTTTACCACTTGCATCTGAGAAAGGAAAAAGAAACACATGCACGCACACAAATATAAATTGAGAAGAGGAAGTGAGGAACTAAGAAACTTGACAATACTACAAAACTTCCAGTTGTGTAACTAAAAGAATGTATATCAAATTCTCAACTTCGAAAGAAATGAAGAAAGAAACATATAAGGGAGAAAACATGAACATAAAACAGTGCAGACAGGGTTCACATAAGCGTTTGTTCTATAAACTCCAAACCGGAACAGGTACCAAAGCAAAATTTAAGGTAGTAACCTAAACACACCAATGTTACAGGATAAGTGAAGTTTTACTTCCTAAACCTAATGTACCCATGTAAAAGTCCTGAAAAAGCTATAGAAACCTAGAACACTTCTCAGCAGAAATCCCACGCCTTTTATAAACCCCAAGCACAGTTGCATGCAAAATTACAATTACTGGGAATGCATTTATAAATAACTCAGGAAAAGCCTGCATTTTTCTTCTAGATAGGACCATATACATATTTCAACAAAAATGATCATACAGTAACTTTGAGTATGACCAAGCAAACCACCACTCTATAACCTCCATGCTCAAAACTACTTTGCTTTCTGGAAGAATTAAACTCTGTCCCTCAAGGGATTGGAATCTCCCTTATAGTGTAACACTTTGTATGCCTATCTTGAATCTATCTAATAAGTCAGTCCTTCAAGAGGTGGTATAGCATCCAAACACTGAAATTCCTCTAGCTCTATTTCTACCTTCTTCATTTAAATTGAAAGTATGGGTCTAATATGAGTAACTTAAGACATTTTCACCTACCCACAGGACCAAATTGGTATAAAGGCATAGAGATCGCTCTGGTTCTCAAAATTTGGCAATTTCAGTTCGGTCCATATTAAACCATATAACTCAATTCCACTTAGAAGTGTTCTATTGTCTTTCTTACTAAACTAACTATCAGCACTTGTTGAAGACTTGAAGTAACTACTTACAAACAAAAGTACATTATAATAGCACAACTAATTACATACATACCTACCCTATAAATTCAAGAATATAAAAAAAAAATGGAAGAAGAATTCAACTGAGATATGAGATCATACTCTTTACGCCGCCAAATGCTGAGCCTCCCATCAATATGAGCACAATAGAGCAATTCATTATCTGGATCCGGCAACACATCTAGAAATTTGGCACAGCCTCGTGGTAACGAAGCTGCAAAAAGTGTCGTTTCATACTTCAAATCAAATACAACAAGCTCCCTGGGAAAGGTCACGAATATAATGTGCTTCCACTGGGGCGAAAACGCAAATTTGACCATGTAAAGCGTAAACAAGGCCGAAGCAGGCGAGGAGGAAGAGCCGGCACTCATATCCTTTTCCAGCTTCAGCAACTCAGTACAATCTGTTCGAATCTGCAACTCTTTAATCATAATTTCGTCTTCCTTCTCTCCCAACACCGTAACAGATAGTAAGAATCCTTTCAAACCGATCACGCAGAAATGGCGGGAATTGAAAGGATCGCGGCGGATAGTGGAAAGATATTCAGGAGAAGCGTCGTATTTCCAAATACAGGAGGCGGAGGTGGTGGTGTTGTAAAGGGAGAGAGTGGAGGCGCCGTTGATCGCGGCTAGGACGTAGGAATCGGGTCTGGATAAGATCCAACAAAGGTCCTGGATGCCGAGCTTTGGATTAGAGTCGGGTTCAATCCAGAGGACGACGGAGCGGAGACGGAAGTCAAGGAGAGCGATGCGACCGTGGCGGTCGCCGGCGGCGATGAGGAGGTGGGAGGTGGAGGGCTCAGTGGAGAGTAAGTCACGGCGGAGAGTGGAAGGAGTCCAGCGGACAGAGGTGAGGAAGGGGGAGAGAGAGTTGGCGGTGGTGGAGGGCGGAGGAAGAGGGATCGTGGAAATGAGTTGGAGAGAAGGAGACTGGAGAATGGAGATCGAAGAACCGGAAGAGAAGGCCAAAAGTCCCGAGGGACTTAAATCTGCGGATCCAAAGTTGTTGCGACTGGGCGGACCTGGAAGCATGTAGTTGCAGTCCCAGGTGTCGGTCGGTGCTCCTCTTGGGTTCGACATTGTCGTCTGCTTCTGTTAGCTCTCTCTCTGCAATTTGATCCTATTTAAGCTTCTAACACAGTATTGTTGAATGTTGACTCTCTCCAATCCAATCACTGCCACCAGGCCAAGAAGAGGACATGTATTCAATGTTTTTTAGGACACCAAATTCCTCATGTCTTTTTCTTCTTTCAATATAAATAAAGCTGGGACTGGGTCTGCCTGTGATATGTGGGACTGTGATCAAGGATTGTTTCTAAAATATTTTAGCTTTCTTTTTTTTTCTTTTTTTTTCCTGAATTAATTATAATTACGATGAGCTTTTATTTTTTTCTCCCATGCTTAGAAATTACTTCTCTAGTGGAATGATAGAAATTATGATAGAAACGTTATTTATAGTTCTCTCCTATGCTTTATTGAAAGGACTTGATCGAGAACTAACCGGGTCAAGTTATGACATAGGTCACAAGATGGAGAATTAGTTTCAAAATGACTATTTTTGATACACATTATTACACTAATGGCCATTCCATCAAATTCCATCAATTTCCATATAATAAGTGGCATTTTAATAAATATGAGGATGATATTAATTTATTTTAGATATTTTTTGGAAATCAATTTTTTCTTTTGTTTTTTGAAACAAATAATTATATTTAGTGTGTGTGTGTATATATATATATAGAATATCTCAAACACACACACACATATATATATTTCTTTTCAACTTATCTCAAATGTATTTTTTAGAATTTTTAGATTTTGTAACATTAATCTTCTTAAAAAGAATATATATATATATATATATATATATATATATATTTCTTTTCAACTTATCTCAAATATGTTTTTTAGAATTTTTAGATTTTGTAGCCTTAATCTTCTCAAATATATATATATATATATATATATATATATTTCTTTTCAACTTATCTCAAATATATTTTTTAGAATTTTTAAACTTTATAGCCTTAGTCTTCTCAGAAAAGAAATATATATATATATATATATATATATATATTTCTTTTCAACTTATCTCAAATGTATTTTTTAGAATTTTTAGATTTTGTAATCTTAATCTTCTCAAAAAAAAAATATATGTGTGTGTGTGTGTGTGTGTGTGTGTGTGAGATACGCTATACGTATATACACACTAAATATAATTATTTGTTTCAAAAAAACAAAAGAAAAAATTGATTTCCAAAAAACATTTAATTAAAATAAATTAATGTCATCCCCTTATTTACCAAAATGCCACTCATTGGATGGAATTGAATAGAAAATGATGGAATGGTCATTAATATAACAATGTTTGCCAAAAATGGCCATTTTGAAACTAATTCTCCATTTGGTGGCCATTTTAATAGTTGTGGCAAAAGTTGATGGCCACTAAGGTAATTTCCCTTTTTAAAAATTAGGACTAATTGCACAAACGTCCCTTGAGTTTAGGCATAATTGCATGTATATGGAATTGTTACCCATAATTGCATAAACACCCCTACAATTAGTTGACTTTATTAAATCTAACCATTAACCACAATTTTAACCAAAAAATGACCAAAGTGCCCCTAGTTACCTATTTTATTATTAATTATATATATACTTTATTTTTTTGACAATTTATATATATACTTAAAATAATAATTATATACAATACTTAATTTATTTATTTAACAATTTTTATAATCCATTTTTTAATCCATTTTTTTAAATAAATAAATTAAGTATTATATATAATTATTATTTTTAAGTATATATGTAATTATTTTTTTAAATATATATATATAATTATTTTTTTAAGTATATATATAATTATTTTTTTAAGTATATATATAAATTGTCAAAAAAAAGTATATATATAATTAATTATAAAATAGGTAACTAGGGGCACTTTAGTCATTTTTGGTTAAAATTATGGTAAATGGTTAGATTTAATAAAGTCAACTAATTACAGGGGATGTTTGTGCAATTATGGGTAAAAATTCCATATACATGCAATTATGCCTAAACTCAGGGGACGTTTGTACAATTAGTCCTAAAAATTATTGTAAAATAAACTTTTTTTTGGTATGGAAATACTATTATCTCCTTACTCATTTTATACTTATATCTCCTTACTTACTCATTTTATACTTCTCTTCCTAGGAATGGCAATGGACCGGGTTCAGGCGGGTTTGGGAAAAACCAAACCCAAACCCAAACCCGTTGTTGTATGTATAAATTCGCCAAACTGACACGTCATCAAAGAAGCTAACGAAAGATTGCCACGTCATCAAAGAAGCTAACGAAAGATTGCCACGTCATTCATTGACCGGGTCAAGGGAAGGAGTCTGACAAGTCAGGATGATAAAATAGCTTAGACCAGAAGGAAGTCGAAGGCATGGTCGCCAAAACCAAAAACCTACTCGCCGAATATAGAAGTGTGCTCGCCAGATACGCAATACCCAGAAAATAAAGACACTCGCTGGACCAGCACACTGGGCTCGAACCGACTCGGCAGAAACACAGAAGCAAACCCTAAACTTTTAGAAGACCCAAAGCAACAAGGAATCATAAAAAGGAAAGAAGACCCAATCCGTGACAGGAAAGGATCCTAGTACAAATCAACAAGGGGAAACCCTAAGTAAACATGTATAAATAGAACCACCTATCCCACGAGGAAGGGGTTCAGAATTCTATAGAGAGAAAAGAGAGCAATTGTGAGAGATTTGAGTGTGTAACAAAGCAACGAAAACCTAGTATTATTCTTCTGCCCTCAGGGGCGCCGTGGTTTTTTCTCATTCAAGGGTTTTCCACGTAAAACTTGTCTTTTGCATGTGTTCTTAATTTTTTTGTTTTATATTAAATTGATTTAATTGTTGAGTGCGTGGCAATCCAAATTTCACCGTCAACACCCGTGAAAGAAAATGACATCCAAACCCATCCACGAACCCACGAAATGTAGAGAGTTCGGGTTTTACCCGCGGATTTAAGCAACATCCAAACCCACCCATGAACCTGCAAACTTCAGAGGATTTGTGGATGGGTGTGGCACCCGCGGACCCGCGAACCCGTGAACATTTATCATTTTAAGCTTAAAAGTATAAATAACTTTTAAAAAAAACTAGAACATCAAAAAAAAAAAAAAAAAAAAATGTAGTTCAAGTTCTAAAATTCTAACATAAATACATTATCCATAAATTCAAGTTCTGAATTCTAACACAACACAAGTTCATAATTCATAAGTTCAAAATATTAAAATTACACACAAACACAAATAAATAAGAACAGAAACACAGTCCACATCATAGCTAAACAGGTTCGTGGGTTTGGGTATGGTTTTTATTCAAAATCCATACCCGAACCCAAACCCGTGACGGGTATAGTTTTCAAACCCAAACCCACCCATAGGTACAATTATCTCAACCCAAACCCTCTTTAAGCGGGTTGGGTTCGGACGGGTCTCATGGGTTCGGGTTTAATTGCCATCCCTATCTCTTCCTCTTATTTTTACTGTATCTCTCCACCTTTCTCCTCCTCTTTTTTTTTTTTTCTTTTCTTTCCACTGTATTCTTTAGTCTTTACCTCTCTGTTTCAAATTTGTAGTAAACATTTACGAAGTCCACAATTGAGCAACTCGAATAGGGGTGGCCACGGTTACAGTTAAATCGTCGGTTTTGTCTGCGGTTTAACCGAAATCGTGACCAAAATCGGTTTGGAACCGGTTTCCTATGGTTTGGAGTACAAGAAAACCGCCAGCTAAAAAAAAAAAAAAAAAACTGTATGGACGAATCACAAGCTACCACGTGGCAGTCAATTTGAAAAAAAAAAAAAAAAAAAAAATTGGATGTTATCTGCTGGCCGCCTGGCAGGCCTGTTGCCCAACGGCCGACAACTGCCACTTTTTTTCCCCCTTAATTTTTTCTAATTTCAAAGCTACCCCTCTCCACTATAATCCTATAAATACACCCCCCACACTTCATAATTCTTCACACCACTCTCATTCTCTCAACTTCTCTCAATCTCAAATTCTCAATTCTCTCTACATTCTACAATTTTCTTTAATTCTCATTTCACATATAAATTATTTCTTCTATTTTTTACTATCATCTATTTTTTCAATCATCAAATTTATTTACAATATTTATTTCTTCTATTTTTTACTATCATAATTTTTTTTTCACCACTATTATTTCAACAATTTTTTTTTTTCAGTCATCTATTTTTTTTTAAGTGTTACCAACTTATCACTATTATTCCAACAATATATTTTTTTTCAATCATCTATTTTTTTTTTTTTTTTACCTTGTTACCACTATTATTCCAACAATATTTTCTTTACATATATCTATATTTTTTTTATTATTAATTTTTCAATGGCAATTGGGGGAGATGGTTCAAGAAATTTGGACAAAGGAAAGGGTCCAATGCAAAACTTGTTGGAACACATTGGTGGTGATGTCACTTACGACAACCGAGCTTACCACGAGTTCTTTCAAGATCGATTTGGATCCAATCACTCTTCTAATCCTAATCCCCCTCTAATAATTCCCCAGTTCGACAAACTCGACCCCAATTCCAGTACCCTTAATATTAATGAAAATCTATCTAACAACCCCCCCCCCCCTTCTTTCAGATGATTTTTTACAGGTAGTGGTGGCCACGGTTCCGGTTAACCGACGGTTTTGTCCGTGGTTAAATCGGAACCGTACGGATAAAACCGGACCAAAAACTGGAAATCGAAACCGACGGTTTGAAAACCAGACCGTATAGTTTCAGTTTCGGTTTAAGGTGGGTGAAAACCGGCCAAAACCGACGGTTTCGGTTAAACCGCCGGTTTTTGATTTATAAAAAATTAAAAAAAATTTTAAAAAAAATTAACCAATAAGACGCTGCCACGTGGCAGCATCTTTTAAAAAAAAACTGACATGTGACAACTACTTTACAGAAAAAATAAATTAATTAAATAAGTTTACCAATAGACGCTGCCATGTGGCAGCGTCTTTTTAAAAAAACTGACAATTGATAGATGACAGCGACATGTGACAGAAAAAAAAAATTAAATAATAATAATTGAACCAATCAGACGTTACCACGTGGCAGCGTCTTTTAAAAAAATAAATAGGTGACAACGACTGATGGCAGAAAAAAAAATAATAATAATTCAACCAATTAGACGTTGCCACGTGGCAACGTCTAAAAAAAAAACCGAAACTAAAACCGGACCAAATCGAAATCGAAACTGAAACTGGACTAAACCGAAAAACCGGCGATTATAAACCGCCCACCAAACCGAATTTTTAGTTTCGGTTTCGGTTTTAGTGTTTACAAAAACCGAAACCGGCGATTTCGGTCCGAAACCGAACCGTGGCCACCACTATTTGCAGGTGAAGGTGAAGGTGAAGGTGAAGGTGAAGGTGAAGAAGAAAAGCTGATGAAGTCCAAACTCTTTAGAGTGCATATGAAGAGAACTAATTTAGATGGTGGATTTATCAAAATCCAGTGCAATTATTGCCCCAAATCATATAAGACTGCCAAATCCTTCAGATATGGCATGTACTGGACCCATATCAAAAAAAGTCACCCGTCCGAATACGAGAAGGCTAGTAACCATGCCCAAATCTCCAGGTACGGAACCCCTTCTAATCAATTATTTCATTATACATCTGAAAAAAAAAAAAAAAAATAGGGAAGAATTAACATTAATGGTTGCAGTTGAACACTTACCTTTTAGTTTTTGTGATAAAGTAGGTTTTGTTAATTATTATCAAAATGCATTAAATCCTGCAATGCAACGTGTTCCTAGATCCACCCTCACATGTACACTAAATACCATTTACAAAAGAGGAAAAAAAAAAAAAAAACAAATTGAAATCATTTTTTTATCAATTTCAAGATTGCATTTCCATATGGAACGACAATTTTGGTAGCCATTCATACATTGGTGTGACATGTCATTATATGGACAATGACTAGGATATGCAAAAAAGAATTCTTGCATTTCGTATTTTCGATGACTCACATTCAGCTCAAAATATTTTTCAACTCCTTAAAATAATTTTTCAAGAGTATTATATCCAAAACAAAATTTTTGCTATTGGTTTTGCTAATGCTGCAAACAATACCACATCTATTCCTATGTTACAGGATTTGTGCAATCCCTATTTTGAGGGTAAATTATTTCATCAAAGATGTGCATGCCATGTTTTAAATTTGTGTGTTCAAGCTGGATTAACAAGTCTTTCTACTTATATTAGACCAATTAGAGATATAATTAACTATATCTGGAGGCATAACAAAACCCAGAAACAATGGTTAAAATATTGCTCTCAAAATAATATGCGTCCCATTAAATTTTCTCGAGATATTACCACTCGTTGGAATTCTACTTATAAGTTGCTTAATGAAAGTGTTGAATATAAGGAATTGTTAGTTTCTTTTATTACTTATAACATTCCTTTAATTTCTCTTCAATTGAACCATTGGGATGCATGTATAAAAATTCTTGAATAGTTACGTGTTTTTAATGATGCTACCAATGCTTTGTCTGGTGTTTACTATCCCACTACTCATTTATTTCTTATTCAAAGTGTTAATATTGCTGGTGTATTTAGTGACTGTGAATTCGATGTTCAATTGAGTGAGTGTGTTGCTGCCATGAAAACAAAATGGGTACAGTATTATGGGGAGATTCTAAATATTTACTTACTTACATCGTGCTTGCATCGTGTTTTGATCCACGCTTTAAATTAGAATGTTTGTAGGATTATTTAACTCATTATTACCAAAGTTTAAGATTAGAAGTTGATGTTCTTAGTTATTATAATTCCGTTAAGACTTTGCTTTATGAATTATATGATAAATATCTTAGAATGTATGGTCCGTCTTTGAACATGCCAGTTTCACAACCCCAACCCACATTTGGTGGTACTGCTACTTCCTCAAAATTTAAAATAAAGGGTTTAGGTTCCCAAATAGCCAAAAAATTACGAACATCTTTTTCATTCTCATCTGACTCTGAGCTTGACCGGTATTTAGAAGCCACTCATGAATTTTTAGAAGATAAATTTAGTATCCAGGTTTGGTGGAAGGGTCATGAACAAGATTATCCAATTTTGGCTATTATTGCTAAATAAATTCTTGGAACGCCGGTTTCTACTGTTGCTGTGGAACAAGAATTTAGTGCAGATGGAAATATTTTGGAACCAAGACGGTCAGTTATGTGTCCACAATCACTTGAAATACAGGCGTGTGTTGATGATTGGACAAAGTCAAAATACAGACAACAAGAACTCCAACCGGAGATAGTGAACGACTTCTTCGAAGATGACCAAACCATGGGAACGAAAGACAGCGAATATATTCCGTTCCAACTTCTAACCTCCAACACCGAGCAACTAATTAAAGGTAAAAGAACTACATGGCCTTTGATTCCCCTACATTGGTGGAGGATACGTCGGCAACTTAATTGTGGTAAAAATTAAGTGCAAGGCCTTTAAAAAAAAAAAAAAAAAAAAAAAAAAAAAAAAAAAAAAAAAAAACTTTATTACATTGTAATATTGTATATTTGAATTCAAGCCTTCAAGGCCAATTTGTAATTTTTTTTTTTTTTTTAAATTTTTGTGCAATTATAAAGTTGTAAAAAAAAAAGGCCCAAAACTGAAACCGAAACCAAAACCACCCTAAACCGTAACCGGTGTTTACAAATTGTGCACCAAACCAGTTTTCTAGTTACGGTTTCAGTTTTAGTCACGGAACCGAAACCGAACCGTGGCCACCACTAAACTCGAACCTAAGTTGAATCTTGTTGAAAGCTTTCATTCTTTAACGACAATAAGGATTTTTTCTATTGAAGCTTTAATGTGAGTTTTTTTTTTTTTTACTTTTTTACTTTATACCATCAAATGTGTGTATTATTGTTGTTTATTTTTATGAAAATAGTTTATATGTACATAATAGAGCATAGGTCTTGTTTGAATTTGATGTTGTTGTGGTTAATTTACCTTTGTTGTTTTGAATCTACATAATTTATACCTTTTTTTCGAAAACATTGACAGCATTGTTTTCTCAACGGTGTTTGGATTTCTCAACTAAGTTTGGAGACATGTTAAAATGTACTGTTGGTTTCTCAATTATTCTGTTTTGTTTTCAAAATTCCGATATGTGTTTGGAAGTTCACAACACTATTTGGAAGTTCACAACGTTGTTTGGAATTATAGATTTGTAAACAGTATGCCTTAAAATTGATAAGGGCAATACTATCCCAAATGAGTTAATTTTGCACCCAAAAAATAAATAAAAATTAAATGAGTTATGTTGTAACTTGACCCTTCAAAATGGGTTAGTTCTCAATAAAACCCTCGTTTAAAATTAAAGAATTAGAGGACATGGCAACAATTTTTAAAATTAAATTGTAAATAACAAAATTTAACTATATCATTTTTAAAGTAATTGGGAATGTGGCTTCCCACTATTGCTTGGTCTCATCCCATGCATGTGATGTGAGAATCAATTTTTACTTCCTTCCCCGTTAGAGATTTGAATATATAATAAAATAAAATAAATATAAAGAATAAATAAACTCTCAAGTTGCAACAAAATTACTATTTTATAAAGGATAAAATTTATAATAAAAGAATAAATATAAAGAATCATTTTGCATGAATTTATTAATTATTTAAACTTTGTAAATTTTGTTCATCATTTCGCCTTTTCAATTGTAAGTGTAAATTGTCAAAATTGACATAATAAGTTTTTAAAATTTTGTTTTTAACTAAATCTACTAATTTGATTGTTACTAACCATACTAAAAAAGAAAAAAAAAAATTACTATTGACAATCCATTAAATCTATTTATACTTAATTTAATTTTTTTTTATTAATGAAAATTTTAACCTGAATTAAAATTACCAAACAAGGCAATATATATATATATATATATATATATATATATATATATATTTATTTATTTATTTATAAACACTCCAAACCATTTTTTTTAGGAAACAAGCTTTTTTCCATCTTTAGTTTATTTATTTATTTATTTATTTTTCCATTTTTGTGTTTTTTTTTCTTATTTTACAAACTCTAAAATATCTTCTTCTTCCTCTCAATTTTTTTTTTCACACACCCTCAAACCCTCCATCAAAATAATCATTTTTTTTTCTCAAGTACCACCCACGTTCAATCATAATCATCATTAGAAAATATATAATTTATTTATCTAGAAAAATATTTTTAAAAATATTTTTTACTCAACTTAAAATTAAAAAGAGAAAAACAAATATTGTTTTTCTATTTTTACATATTGATATCCAAATCAGTTTTCTTATTGTTTTGATCTCCTCACTTTTGTTTTGTTTTATTCTCTGTTTTATTTTTATTTGATTACTTCATATCCTTTTTCCATTTTCCGTTTTCAAATTTTCTAAATATAAGTATTCAAAAGGGGTAATATTAAAATAAAATGGAGTGTCTTTAGAAATTTAGTTTTTTTTTTTATTTTTTTAAATGGAGTGTCTTTAGAATAAAAGTGTCAAAAGATAAAATGGATAATTTTGGAAAAAAAAAAGTGTCTTTAGAATTTTTTTAAATTAAAATTTTTATAATGGAGTGTCTTTAGAAATGAAGTGTAAAAAAAAAAAAAAAAAAATTAAAAAAAAAAAAAAATAAATTGTAAGAAAAAACTCTAAAAAAAAAACCACTTTAAAGCTATAAAATTACAAAAAGGCCCTAGCACAAAAAAAATCATCTTCTCCCTTTCCTTTTCCCTTTCTTCAACATCTATTCATTCTTTGTCTTTTCTCTCTCGAGTCTTGTCTCACTTTTGTCACCTGATACATGCGAATTACAAACATCTACTTGACTTACGCACAACAAATCTTTCGATCGCCAATCGCCTCACCCCTACCCATTTGGTTTGCATTTGATTTCTTTTCCCTAATATTGCTTCCGCCTTCGTCTCTTTCTTTTTCGATTTTCTCTATAATTTTCTTTTTGTATTTCTCTCTCACTTACACCCCCTCAATGAATCCATGGCTTGAATGGAGATGGTGTGGATGAAGATGGTGTGGTTGTTGAATTTGAGTGAGACTATGGAATTTGAAATGAAATTGTGTCTGCTGCAAAATACATTTTTTTTTTTTTTTTTGAATAAAAGAACTTCATTAAGAGCAAAACAAGATTAACCTGGGCAATCTTCCAAGACCCAAGGTTCCACACAAGGAGGACACTCCTCAAGCCAGAAATAATCATCAGCAGAACACAAGGCTATTTTGGCGAGATTGAATGGAATTTTTATTCTGTTGTTGGTTGTTAAAAGGGTAAAGTTGGAATTATGAAAGTTTCATTAAAAGAAATTTTGACTTCCTGGCTTTCTTAGAAGAGCTTCCAAGAAAAGCAAGGTGAGGGTTGCTTCTGGTAGAAGAGCTTTCAGATTGCATAAGCCCTTTTTAAAAATAATTCAAATATGCTCAAAAGTTGCTTTTGGGCTCCAAAAGAGCTTTCAACCTCTCCAAAAGCCATGCCAAACAAGCCCCCATATTGTAAAGTGTGCATTACTCAAGTTGTTGAACTTCACATTTTGAGAAAAAAATATATTGTGAAATCCCCTCATCTTCGTTCCAAATAGTTAAAATATTGCAATACTTTAAGATTTAAGAAAAAAAAAACATCGTTTCCACTTTTCCCGAATATATTATGTTTGGGTAATATCGTATATTTATCTTTTAATAAAAATAAAAATAATACCTTTTGAATTTGGATAAAGATAATATTTAATCTTTTGTTGTTATCACAAGTTGTTTAACCGGCTATAAATAGCCGATACAAAATTATTTTTGATTATTTAAAAATCTCACTACTTCATTATCACTGCTACACAAAGTCTGATTTGAGCGTGTTTCAAAAAAAAAAAAAAAAGATTTTGGTCATTAGAGTGGGCACTCCAACAACCCTTACAAGCACCCTATAAGCTATGACCATTTGATCCAATTATATTTATGCAATTTGGCAAACTCTTTTCTTTAAAAAATAAAATAAAAATGAAAACTAAGAGGTCTATTTCATGTTGGCCCAACGTGAATTATGATAATCCCAGCATTCACACCGACCATATTTCATGTTGGACCCTCTCTCTTCATTTTCTTTGTTCTCTCTCTTTTGGGTCGTCGATTCATGTTGCATCAAATTGTGTCAATTCTTATCTAAAATCATGTCGCTTTTCCTCTTCCGTGACAATTTTTTCTTCTCGGTTTCATTGGATTCTCTCTCTTCTTTACAAGGGCATTTTAAACATTGCAACTTTCAAATGATTGCAAATATGAAAAATATTGTATGTGGTTAAAAACAAAAATCAACAATTTTATATAGTTAAATTTGCAATTTCCCCTAATATTAATTTTGAAAAAATTGACAAACAATGTAATAATGTATAAATGAGAGAATATGATTTGATGGCAACATGATAAATACAAATTGGTTATGGCCTACATAGGACCAAGGTTCTAGTAGGCGTTAGGCGTTAGTCGGGCGGAGACATGGTGCCTAGTGCCTAGGCCGATTAGTCGGAATTTTTTTTTTCTTCTATTTTGTTCCGTTTCCTATTTGTGTTTTTTTTTTTTTTTTTTTTTTTTTTGTCACTAACTTTGGTGAGGCACATCATAGAGTCACCATAACTTTCTGGACCCACCATCCGACATTATTATCAAATTTGTGTTTCTTTTCTTTTTTCCATTATTTTTTATTTTATTTTATTTTTTTGGATCCCACCATCTTCTTCTCGATGGCTTCCAGTTCTAGCCTTCCACATCTCAACACACACACACACACACCCACTCTCTCTCTCTCTCTCTCTCTCTCTCTCTCTCTCTCTCTCTCTCTCTCTCTCTCTCTCTCTCTCTCTCCAAAACTCCATTTATTTCATCACTTTTTTTTTTTTGGTGCAATGGAGGGCAAACGCCCAGAACACAAAGTAAGTAAACCTCTAAATCTGCATCAAAACTAGAACAAATCTTTGGAGGGGGATCTTTTTCATCTCTTTTGTTTTCTCTGCACATAATCTTCTTCTTCTCAATCATCTTCCTTTTCATTGTTGATCGATTCATCTTCTTCTCAATCACACTGCTCTGGGTTTCGATGACTAGCTCCAGCAAGATCAAATCTACTTTCTTCTTCCCATCTCCATCTTTAAATTTTATTTTATTTTTTTAAAAAAAATCGGCTAGACAGGGTCAACAGCTTTGACTCGCCAAGACCGATTAATCGGTTGCCGACTAATCTGACTAATTTTGGCCTTTTCGCCATAGTGAGCTGCCGATTAGAGAAATCCAACGATTAATCAGCCTAGACAATTGATTTTTCAAACACTGCATGGGACCGACGTTTTGCCATAACCCATTAAACCCATATCTAGTTAGCTAGGTGTTGAGCCACTTGCATTACATCAATGACATTAGATTTGAATCATAATACATTTAAAAAAATAAAATAAAATAAAAACTCCTAAATTTATTATAACCATAAAAGGAAAAAAAATGTTATCAAGCATGATAAACTTAAAATATTATAAATATTTATAAATTCAATAAAAAAATAAACAAATAGTTATAAATAAAAAATTATTGTGTAAAATTACAAAAATTCATGGTAGTCTAGTTTCAACCCAAGTTTACAAAGTTATATAAAAGGATTAGACTAATCATTAAAAGTTTAAAATACTATCACCAATACTTATAGTAAAATTTTAATTAAAAATAACTGCACGTAAAATTAATTAAAAGGATAAAATCATTTAAACGAACAAAATAAGATTACTTTATTTGCACATTCAATATACGATGAATTATCATAAACCCTAATTCTAAAATTCATCATTAGTTCAATTCAATGAACAATTAATCATTATAAACTGTAAGTCTTAATTCCATCGTATAATAATGAAATATTGCTTTAAAAAAAAATCTAAAAACTAATTCAATTAAAAATCTAAAAATTGCTATATCCAATATTAATTATGAAGAAGAAGACGAATATGGTTATCTAACCTAGTATTATTTTCAAAATTGTGAAATCAAATAATAATTATATATACACTTATATCGAAAGGATAATGGTAGACATCCAACACTTTTGTCTATTATTTACATCTAACTTGATGTGGCAGCTGACATGACACTTCCTTGTTATATGCCATATCATCATACCATTTTGTGAGCCGACTCTAAATGCAATTTTTCTCTAGTATGCACAAAATATATACATATTTACAACATACTAATACACATCATCACACTTTTGCCATGTGTATTATTATGATTGAAGTTATTTCGAGTACGTTTTTGCTCACCTTTATTGAAAGGGGGGGGAGCATTACCCCCCTCCCCACATGTTGACATTTGTCTATTTGTTAATTATTAATTTACCCGTTTGCCTTTGTGATAGTTAATTTTATCAATCATTAATTAATAAATGGACACATATCAACATGGGGGGGGTGATGCTCACCCCCTTTCAAGGGGGGTTAGCAAAAATGAACTCAGTTATGTTGCTTATATGGAAAAAGTGTGGTGATGAGTATTAATATGCTATAAATATGCATATAGTGTGTGCCTATAAGAGAAAAAGTGAATGTCTACCCAAGGGCGAAGCCAGGATTTCGGCTTTGGGGAGGCCAAGAAAAAAAATTTAAATTATTGCGAGACAAATATGCTAATATTTAAGAACTAAAGTTATTAAAAAAAAAACAAAAACAAATATAATAACATCTAGTCTCATATGTAATGCTAAAATAAATAAATTAATAAACAAAAGAGACACCAGCTTCATAAATCAAAATGGAACCCGTCGTTCTTTTAAATCTCTAAAATGATCTATAATCAAATTTATATTAAGTTTCTATATGATTTCCCTTTCAATATACATGATCAAAGAGTTTGTAAGAAAGTCATATTCCATCTTGTTGCGAAGCCTAATATTGACAATAAGCATAGCTGAAAACGATCTCTCAGTAGTTGCAGTTGACACCGAAAGAGTAAGTACAAGCACAATTATTATGTGAACTAGTGGACATATTTTTGAATTAATCCTTACCAACCATTGACACAAGGAAGAAAAATTTAACAAATTTTTGAATTCTGAATGTTGAACTATATTATATTCATAATGTTGAAGTTGCGTTTTCAATTGCAACTTCTCATGATCAGCAAAGTCATGTAGATAAAACGTGTTTACCAATTTGTAAATATCATCAATTCTGAAAGACTCATATCCTTCGCGAGGTTCCAAAGCTATACTAAGAATTACCAACTCAATTGTCTGTTCACTGAATTGATTATTTTATTCTTGTAATTGAGAATCAATTGCAACATAAAATATATCTACCCGATAATATTGCTCAATTGTATAATTTTCTAGTTGTTGGCGAGCTCGACCTCGTCTTGCAACATAACGAGCATTCATATCTGGAACATCTATATTGCGTGCCCCACAAAATGAACATACATTAGCAAATAATTTATCTCATCCAGTATCCCTTAATTGTTATATAAGTCTTTTAGTGGATGAAATAAGATACATAGTATTTAAAATGTCTTGAGATTTTTGTTGTAAAGCTTGACAGAGTATATTAGTGATCTCCATGATATCATTCACCAGATGCAAGACGAAGATAAATTCAAATAAAGTCATTTCCTCATAAGATGTGTCGGCTTCTCTCGGTGAGAAAAGATAGTTCCTTCATCAACTATATTAATTAAAACAGAACATGTTGTACTAAACAATTTTATCAAACTAGAAACTGACCTATAATGAGAACTCCAACGTGTATCCCCTGCCCTTGGTCTCTGCAAAGTGCCAATTTGATTAAGTCTGGTCCCGCTCTTTAGCTCATCAATGTCAATTAAATGTGCAATCTCAACAACATGAGCATGTTTGCATTCATTATTATGCTTGTACAAAGCACCGACAATATTTACAATAGAAGTTAACTTGATAAAAAAATGATGAATAGGAATAACTTCTTTTGATGCTGCAACTAGTGCCAATTGTAATTGGTATGCCAATTGTAATTGGTATGCCAAACAATGAATGTAATAAGTATACAGACAATCCTTTAAAATAAAAGCTTGAAGCCCATTCCACTCACCACGCATATTACTTGAACCATCATAGCCTTATCCTCGAATATTTTGAATATCTAAATTGTGATTAGATAATACAAAATATATTGATTTTTTTAAGTCAATGCTGCAGTGTCTAAGAAATGAATAACTCCAAAAAATCGCTCTCGTGGAATACCATCTTGGTCAACAAATCTCAAAACTATAGCCATTTGTTTCTTCTTTGACTCATCACGAGCTTCATCAACAATTATACAGAACTTTGCATTTCCAATTCCTTATGAATTTCATTATTTACTCTAGTCGCAAAAACTTGTAGAATCTTTTTTTGGATATCCAGTGATGTGTAACATGCATTTTTAGGTGCCTTATCTAATGCAAGTTCTTTAACCTTCTCATTGTTTGAAGCTAATAATTCTAATAGTTTAAGAAAATTTCCACAATTGATTGAAGATGAGCTCTCATCGTGACCTCTAAAAGCACAACTTTGAAATGCAAGCCATCGAACAACTTCAATTGTGGTTTTGACTCTAAGCCTATTGTTTGCAATTTCTTGAGAATTATACATTTTGAACACTCTTTCTATATGTTAAGACTGATTCGTTAACTCTGCAGATGCTCTCTCAACAATCTTTGAGGGGTCATATGATTATCTTTATTTCCTACATAAGTTATAAATGCACACTTGTCGCCATTCCTAACTTTTCTCCAACTTTTAAATCCGTCAACAGCGAAAGCAGTCGCTACAAGGTGTTTAGCTGGCTTACTAAAGAGAAAACAATGTAAATAATAAGCTGCATCTGTTGTAGGAGAATATTCCAACCATGTAGAAAATAATTTTAAGCTGCGTTTATGAGAATCTCGGCCAAATTTTTTATAATGGTTAAGAATGTGTTGGAATGGACCAGCTTTAATATAAGCTCGACGAATTTCATCACGTTTATTGAATGAATAATCCCATATTTGTCGATATAATTGATTGGATGATTTACATACCTATTTGAGGTCCCCATTTCCTAGATTTTGTACTCGTTGTCGAGTTTGTTTTTGTATATAATGCATTTTGTGAGCATTGTGTAGGTTATATGCTCTAAAATAAGGTGTTGAGCATAATTGAAGAGTTTTGGAGGTTAAAGGGCTGAAATTGGAAATTTTAGTGCAGAGCTTTCAACTTTTGGGGGCCATATCTCTCGCCTCCGATTGAACTACATTTTGTATAACCTATTTTCGGAAATCCCCACGAGTCTACTTTCCAACGCTTTTTACAGATCGCGATTCCGAGTTCTCTAGAGGAAGTTATGGCCATTTTCGTAACGGTGCGCGAAGCTGGAAAACTTCACCCGAGAGAGATGCGAGCCCGATGCGAGCTCAAGCAGCTCGCCCCTCAAGGTCGCTAATCTCTCGGGTTTTCAACAGTTTTCTTCAACCAAGAGCATCCAAATCACCCCCAGGTCACCCCAAGCTCGCCCTTTTGCCCAAAATATGTTAAAAATCAAGATTTTACCTCCTTGCCCTTGACCTAATTCATTCCTCTATATAAACCTTTGATATTTTTAAACCACACAAGCTCTCTCACCCAAGAATAGTCACCAAGACCTCACCTTTACACATTCCTCTTACTCTCACCTTCCATCTTTCACAACCCATCTAACTTCCATAACTCCCTAACATCCAAACACACCCATCACTTCCATTTTACCACAATCACCATCACTTCATCTTTTTGGCAAAAGAGAGTTGAAGAAAGAGCTTGGAAGAGGAAGAGCAAAGGAGGAGGAGCTACTCTACATAGTTTCTTCTATTACTTTATTCTCTTTCATTTTCTTTATTATAGCCATGTATTCTTTTGAGCATATTTATTGTATGGCTACATTTTGTGATATGAGCTAAACATTTAGTGCTAGGATTTGATGAAACCCCACCCATAACTCTTTATATGTATTGACCTTTGTTTATTCATTTTATACAAGTGTGATTTATATGGGTATTTTAGTGTGCTTAAAGCTTTCAAGTGATTGATCTCCATTTGAATGAATTATTGTGGTGTGTTATGTACTGACCGGAGACGCACACCACGTGTTCGATAAAATGCCCTCTATGCATGTTTAGAAAAGTAGACCTACTTAGGCTAACGTATAGGATTCGTTAGTGCACCAAAATCCTTAATGAACTCATTCATACATTCCGAGTAATCGAAAGATAAGCTTGGGTATGTTTTGGGTGTAACCTATTCTACTTGACCAAGATTGTAGGTTAATATTAGGGTGCATGAATCTATAAATTGCATGAGTATGTTTTGGGTGAATAATTGAGTCTAAAACGTAAGTCAGTATAGGGTGGGGTGTAGTCAAGTCCTAGCATATTTATCTCCATTATCACATTCGAGTTTATTTTCTTGCTAGTTCATTCTTGCATTAGAATTAATCATTTAGTTTAATTTAGTTAATTTACTTAGTTTGATAAAATTTCATTATCGATTGTTTGAATAGCACCAAAACTAATCAATTTCGGTAATCGGTCACTCGATCCCTGTGGGAACGAATCTTATTCATTGTTACACTACTCTCCGACCTCGTGCTATTGCGAGAGTCATAAAAGAGACTAGCCAATAATCCAGGGTCACGTACCAAAGATTTATTATCTTGGTTAATATCATTTCTTGAAGAGTCTGTGGGTTGATTTTCAAAAGCTGAAATATTGATATTAGATGTTGACGAAGATGAACCGATTTCTGAGGTTTTAATTCTTTTGAAAAATCCATCAATAGTTGATGGCTTACTCATCTAAAGATCAAAGAAAAAAAAATCGAATTAATTTAAATAAATAAATGTTTAAATAAAAAAATTAGTATAATAAATATAGCAAAATCATATATATCTTTTTAAAAGAAAAATACATTAAAGAAATCATAATAATAACCCAAGAAAGTAACAAATATAAAAAATAAAAAACCTAAAATATTTATTAATTTGTAATCTCGTACCTAAAATTATTCTGATAGATGAATTGAAGAATACGAAGAATTTAATTGTAGTTGTATACAGAAGTGGACTCATAAGGGGGCTGAACCGGGCTGAAGCCGGGTTAGCCTTTTTAATTTTTTAATTTTTAATTTTTTTTAATGTTTTACTTTAACTAATGCAACTCACTTCTCTCAGAGTCTCAGACTCCCACAAGCAACATTGCAATAAATCCAACATCATGTCATCATTCCTTTTCCTTTAAGGTCAACACAACCTGACATATCACATATATCAATAAATTATTATTATTTATTTATATATCATTACATTGAAACATCCAATTATCCTTCAGTTCAGTCTATCACACGCAAATGCACAATTCCGAATCCAAAGGCGAAACCTCTTTCTCTCTCACGAATCCCAATTTCCTCTCTCTCAAGTCCCAAATCCCATCTCTCGAAATTTTCAATTATAAAAATATTCATATTTGGTTCTTCGATTCATGTATTTTTCTTAGTTTATATTTATTTTTAGTTTGTTATTCGTAATTTTAAGTTAGTGTTTTGTTATTTTTTTTTATGAATTTATTTTCCGATTGCAATTTATTATTTCTAAGGTTATATTATAATTTATAAAGTATCACTTTAACCAATTTTTTAAATAGTTTTAGGTTACAATGTCAAACAACCATACATCAAAGCCAAGAAAAACTATGCTTTCATACTTTTGAAAAAAAAAAAAAAAGATAATCATTTATCGGCTGAGAGTGGATCAAGTTCTCCATGTAACGTTGAGAATGAGGGTTCAAGTTTGCCTTCTTCATCTCAAAGAATTGAAATTGAGAATGTTGACACTCCATCGGATATTAATACTCCTTACTATGAACGTGATCCTGGATTACGCCTCCCAATAGAAGTTTATCCTGCTGATAAACGTGATGATATTCAAAAAGCATATATCAAAATGGGTCCATGTCAACCTATATTGGATAAATATCCATCCATTCCAGATGGTAAACAAATTCGGCGATTTCAACATTCTTGGTTCCAACGATTTTCATGGCTTGAATATTCAATAGTGAAAAATAGAGCATTTTGTTTTCCATGCTATTTTTTTTTACAGTCTTCCGTCAAAGCATCACACATTTACGATTGATGGTTTTCAAAGTTGGAAACGAATCGATTGTAAGAAAAAATGTCCATTTGTGCACCATGAAAACAAAATGTCCATTTGTGCACCATGAAGGGGAACATAATTCACAACATAGTTTTGCCATGCAAAGATAGAATAACTTAAAAGATTCATCTTGACATATTGACGAAGTCATGAATACACTCTCTGTACAATAAACTTTGCAAAATCGGTTACGACTCAAGACCTCACTAGAGACAGTGAAGTGGTTAGCAATGCAAGGATGTGCTTTTCGGGGACATGATGAATCCGTCAATTCTACCAATCGCGGAAACTTCATTGAGATGATAAAGTTGCAAGCAATGGTAAATCAAGAAATTGCTGGGATTGTTCTAGAAAATTCTCCACAAAATGCCAAGTATACATCACCTAGAATTCAAAAGGAATTGTTGAATATTCTTGCTAGCAGAGTGTGAGCTAAAATCTGTAAGGAAGTCAGGGATGCCAAATTTTACATTCTTGTTGATGAAGCAGTTGATGAATCCAACAAAGAACAAATGACAATTATTTTGAGGTATGTTGATTATAAAGGATTTGTTAGAGAATGTTTTTTTTTCAAGTTGTAAGTATTAATGATACAAATGCCTCGACTCTTAAAAAAGAGATATGCAATGTCCTTTCTCGATATGATCTATCAATTGAAAACTTGCGAGGTCAATGATACGATAGTGCAAGCAACATGAGGGGTGAGTGGAATGGTTTACAAGCATTGTTTCTCAAAAGTTGTCCATATGCCTATTACATACATTGTTTTGCACATAGACTTTAACTTGCTTTTGTTGCGGTAACTAAGGAAGTGCATGATATTTGGCTATTTTTTTCAAAATTGAATTTTATTGTCAACTTTGTGAGTGCTTCTTCTAAGCGTCACTCGGAGTTGAAATCTATTCGAGAAGGTGAAATTTAGGAATTGACCGCTTTAGGGGAACTTGAGACTGGTACATGGGCTAATCAAATTCGTAGTTTGCAACGACCTGGAGCTACCCGCTGGAGTTCTCATTTTACTTTTATTGATAGATTGATTAATATGTTTGGTTCAACTTCTACTCTTTTTGAAAATTTGATTGACAAATGACTGAACATTAATATACGTGGAGAAGCTAAAGGTGCGTATAAAGATTTGAGATCCTTTGAATTTGTGTTTATCTTGTTGTTATTGCACAAAGTTTTAGGAATATCTAATATGTTTTGTCAAGCTTTGCAATTGAAATCTCAAGATATCTAAAATGCTATGAATTTAGTGTCAACTACAAAAATGCTTCTTCAAAAGTTAAGGGAGAGTGAATGAGATACTTTTCTTGAAAATGTAGTGTCATTTTGTGAAAGGTATGAAATTGATATACCTAATATGAATGCACGTCATATGGAAGGAACAAAACGTTCTTGTCAGCAGAAAGATGATATCACAATTGAGCATTACTATCACTTTAGTATCTTTATTGTTGTGATAGATTATCAATTGATTGAGTTGAATAATAGATTTTCAGAGCAAACAATAGAACTTCTTACTCTTAGCTTGGCTTTGAGCCATGTTGACGTGTTGAAATCATTTGATGTTGATGATATTTGCACTCTAGCCAATAAGTTATACTCTAAAGATTTCAGTAAGAATGACATTAAAGATTTGAGAAGACAATTGAGCCATTACATGTTAGATGTTCTTGGTTGTCTGGAATTTCAGAATTTGGCTTCTCTTTCGGAATTATGTCAATGTTTAGCTGAAACAAAAAGGTCAGTGCACTACACTTTGATTGATAAATTGATTCGTTTAGTCTTAACTCTTCCTGTATCCACAGCTACAACAGAACGAGCATTTTCAGCGATGAAGCTTGTCAAAACACCACTTCGCAATAAGATGGATAACGATTTTCTTACTGACTGCATGGTCATATATATTGAGAGAAAGATTGCTGATATTATTGACTTAGATTCTATAATAGATGAGTTTGATGATGTAAAACCTCGTAAGACAAAGTTGAATTGGTGCTTATTTTTATTTGCGTTTGTTTTTAAGTTTATGTACTTTTAACTATAAGACTCATTATATCCATTTATCTATGTGAATATTTGTTTTTCAAATAATGAAATTTTCTAGTATTGATGAAGGTTTTTTTTTTTTTTTTTTTTTAATATATATATATATATATAGTTTTGTTTTAGCCCACCATAACAAAAAATCCTGGGTACGCCCCTGGTTGTATGAATGAAATTGTTCATGATGTATAGGGAACCAAATCCGAAGAGGTTTATATTTTCTCTTCTAAAAGAAAGTGGAATACATAAAATTAGAGATTTTATAAAACCTTTTTAAAGGAGAAGGGCACACTTGCTTCGGTTCAGTCTCGTTTTAAACCGGTTGCTCTAACAATTTTTTATTTTTTTGCTTTTTGAAACAAAATCAAATTGCATTAATCGTCCCTATCTTTTGGCATTATAGTATAATATTCAACCAAATGATATTACACAGACCTCCTCTGTCATTAGTTGATTAAATTTCTTTAGATTACGAGTTATTATTAAAAATGTCTCTCTTGTAGTCCTGTTTGAGGTATTAGTCGTTTTGGTCCCTCTAGTTTGAAAAATTATCATTTTGGTCACTACCATAAGACATTTGAGGGTATAATGGTTCCAACTACTAATGTGTCAATTATCAAATGAATACACATTAACGGTATTTTTTATTAATTTGTTTTTCTTTAACATACCCTCTAAAATATATGATATAACTCATTATATTATGACGCCCCCTCCTGACTTTGTTTGTTACGTGCATAATTGGATCAAAGGAGAAATGGTACTGGTTTACTTCGAGAGAAACTAAAATCTCCAAAATATCAGAGTAAACTAACACTTAATTTCAGAATAAACTTTAATCATATTATTTAATTGCTACAAACCATTATTTATACAACTAAGCTGATAAATATGAAATAACTAAAAGACATCTAATTAGATCGGGTAACTGCAATCTAATCTTATTTAATCTAACAATTATAAAAAAACTATTCCTATCTTATTTAATCTAACGATTATCAAAACTAATCCTAAAAATCTAAAAACTAAATTTTATCTTTTATTTATTATTTTTGTTTTGACTTGAATGTAACATTCCTTCCCCCTTAAAACATCCTTGTCCACAAGGATATTGATTGGATTTGTTTATCATCCAACTCTTTTAGCCAATTTCTCAAAGGTCGTGTCCTTGTTTACTTCATCTTCTTCCTCTTACTCATCTACTTCAAAGATACTTCATCGGTGATTAGGTCTAAATTTCTTGTTGCAATTGAAGCACAAACCTTTCTTCTTCATGTTCTTTAATTTGTCCGGACTCAATCGTGTTATTGATAAAGAGTTGTTGCACATCGTTGGTTTTTTCGGAATGAGTCTTTTTGTGCTTGTTTGAATTGAACTGGTTGAAGTTGAAAGTGTTGACTTAGACAGTTGTACAACCATTGTTGTTGGTTTTGATGCTTGAACATCAGTCGTTGATGTCTTGCAAACTTGAACAAAATGTTTGATTGCAGAAACATCAACCTGTAGATCTCCTTGTTTATGAACTCGAGTATAAGACTCATAGAGTTACTCAAAGCGAGCATTCCAGGCCAAGAACATTTCTCTCATCTCCTTTTGGAGTGTTACAAAAGAAATCTCCAAATGCTCTAGCCTTTGATCCATAACCGGCTCTGATACTAACTGTTATGTGCACAATTGGATCAAAAGAGAAATGGTACTGGTTTACTTCGAGATAAACCAAAATCTCCAAAATGTTAGAATAAACTAACATTTAATTTCAGAATAATCTTTAATCATATCATTTAATTGTTGCAAGCCATTATTCATACAACTAATCCGATAAATATGAAATAACTAAAATACATCTAATTAGATTGGGTAACTGCATTATAATCTTATTTAATCTAACAATTATCAAAACTAATCCTAAAAATCTAAAAACTAAATTTTATCTTTTATTTTTTTATTTATTTTGACTTGCACATAACACTGTATCTGACAGTAGAGGATATCTATGTAACATTTCTCAAATGTTGGATAGGTTCGTTGTCTACCTCCAAAGTTTGGAATCTAAACAAGTTCCGCCACAAACATCATCGTAAATTAATTGGTGTGTTTTTATTTTTATTTTAATTATGATAATAATGTATTTTTTATTTTATTAAAGTTTAAATAAAAACATTCGAACAAATTTTACGATGAAGCAATTGGTGGTAGGGATGGCAACGGGGCTAGTCGGGGTCGGGGAATGCTTTTCCATCCCCATCCCCACCTCCCAAAACCATCCCCATCCTCATCCCCGTCCCCGCATTAAGAGGAGCGGGGCTGAGGGCGGGGATTCCCCGTTGGAGGGACCTTCCCCATACCCACCCCATTTCCCATCTAATATAACTGTACATTTAAAAATTACAACTTAAAACAAAGAAAAAAGTATAAATTTATATTTAGTCCAAAGTCAAAGATTCTAAAAAACAAACCAACTTCTAAATTTTAGTTAAAAATATATATATATTTATGTTAAAAAAAATCATTAAAAATCTGAATATTATATATTATATTATATATATATATATATATATATATATATATATCGGGGTGGGGAGTGCTTCCCCCGTTCCCGTCCCCGTCCCGCTTCACTTTCATTTCAAGGACAAGACTTTATCCCCATCCCCATCCTCATTCTCAAATATTATCCCTCATACCTGTCCCATTCAAGGCGGGGCCCCACGGGGAATACTGGCATCTCTAATTGGTGGGCACGTGCTGTTACGGTGCATTGACCATCTAAGTCCACATAACTCATATTTAGCACATGTTCTAATATCTAAATGTCCCAAAAAAAAAAAAAAAAACGATCGGGTTAACGGTTTTACAAATGAGCCAGGCCTGATCCGACCCGACCACGGGCGGGGTCTTTTACCATCAGTAGATCGAGCTTCAGTCTTCAGAGTTCAGATTAGCCCTGCTTGGCCAAGTTTCAGTTTTCGTTTTCAGAAAAGAAACTGTGCGAGGTTCGTCTTTATATTTTTCTCTTTTCATATTTCTATAGCGATTTTAGCAATCAAACCTATTTGTCTATTTGTCTATTTGTCAGACAAGTAATTTAGGGTTTTTGATGATTTCTGTTAATTTCCTTTTTATGATAATATTCTGGTTGGCTATGTTGCGCTTGAAATGCTTGTTTTACTTTTAGTTACTTATTTGATGTTATTTTAGTTGGTTAATTTTGTTTATATATATTTTGGTTTGTATATGTCAGGCTTAGCAAGGAGGGGTTATAATGGAGGCGGCAGTGAATGAAAATTCAGAGCACCCAGTGGCCCATGACCAAGATAACATGGTTCCTGATTCTGAAGTTTCTAATCATGAGTAAATACTACTCCTGTTCTGCTGGAATTATATATTTTGTCTTTACTTCATATCAACTTTATTTGCTTTTGTCAAGGCAATACAATTTTTTATTATTTTGGATATGGAGTTCCATTTTCATGTTTTGTCGTGATTCTACTTCTTGTAATACTTATATTCCAATTTGAGGCTTTTATGTTTGTTAGAAATGGGACCAGTCACCAAAGTTTTTGCTTTCCTGGATTGTGTATGCCTTAATGGGTAACTGAAGATGAATGGACAGATACATGTTGATTTATTGAAAAAAAAATCAAGTGAGTCGTGACCCTTAGGTTTTGGAAGTTGATGGGTTCATTGAGTTCTGGTTGTGCATGCTAATGCAAAGAAATTGAAATTGTTTTGGAGAAGCATGCAATATCTAATGTAAAGTTTATAAAGTCCAAAGAGAGAAAGCAACACAATTTCTGTATAGAAAAAAAAGTATTCAGTTGTGAAACAATGATAATTCTCCATTATAAATTGTTGAACAGTGATTAGAAGGCTTGCATAAGTTTCGGAGCCAGTGAGCTCTACAAATAATCAATCTTTCGCATGACTTTAATTTTTACTAGATTAATGGTTTAGCATACTTGGTGCGATGCTTTAAAACATTAAAATGTCTCGGTGCTTCTTATAAGAACACTTAGGTTTGTGATTTCAAAGAGGGAGATTGTAGGCAAGGAAGTTTCAAGTGGTGGAGCTGAGGCATCACTGCATAATTTGCCTTATAGTTGTCTCAATTATGACCTAGAGGTTATATGCTCTGTAGTTTCCGAGTAGAAGTTTATTATGGTGAATGTCCATAGTTTTTGTGTTTTTGGTAGAACCATTTCAAGTGATTCTTTGCTCTTCTATATATTATCTTTTTTTTTTTTAATTTATTTTTATTTTTTTTATAATAATTTTTATATGGTGATAATCATAGTGATAATTGCATGTAACCTCTTTCATTCATTGGTCTGGGAATTCAGGTGCTTATTTGTCAAGTACTGTATATAATGTTGGTTATACACTTATGCTTCTTTTACCATTTTTAAAATTACACTAAAATAGTATTTCCCTTTGATTACAGAGGTTCAGAACCGAAACATGAATTTAATGTAGAAGAAATTAGAAGCGTATTGGAAGTCATTGCGTCCACTGGGAAATTTTGGTATGCTTTAATCATAATATTTATTTTCCCCTTATTTGATTCTATATGATGATGTGAGTGCTTGATGCATGGATTTTTTTGTTTGCTGCATCACATAGAATATGATGCAGAAGCAAACACAATACATCATCTTAGCCAAAAGAGTATTATACAAACAGACATATATATATATATAGATATATATATTATGCTTGAAATGGGTAGACTGCAACAGTTTGCATTTATTTCCATGATTACTAGGAGCAGCATCTCCCTAGTAATCTTTTTTATGTTCTTTTGATTGGACTGAAACTTGACATGGTGGTAATTTGGTATGTATATGCATAGCCTAATGTCCATGAACATGTAATGTGACATTTGCATAGGGTATTTTTCTCTCTTAATGTACGATTGGCTGCTAAATATATATCCTATAACAATTTAGTGTTGTTTTACCGAGATTTTTTTGACAATGAAAATAATTTACATTACGTGAGTCACCAAGATCACATTAACTATAGAAAGAGAGTCTAATCTTAGAAGCATCTTATTCAAGCCAAAACAAGGGAACAATTATTGATACATTAAGATTTAAAAGTTGATTTTAAATTCTCATGATTAGATTCTTGTAACAGCAGTTCCTGTTGAGCCATTCTTCTCACCCCCCTCCCCTCCCCTCCCCTCCCCTCTCCGACTCTCCCCTAAGGCCCTAAGTAAAATAAAATGAAAAAATAAATTAATGCATTTACCTTAATAAGAGTTTCACATAATAAAGACATCTCTTTCTCATTTAATAAAGTACAGGCATGAATAACTAATAGTAAGTCAACCTTTGATTCAACCAATGAAAATCCTTGTGCTATCTTGATGAAGGTGTCACCAACATGGTGCTACAGCCTGGTCCCAACACTCAATGTGAAATTGATGCTTCTGCTGCTGTTGCTAACATCACTTGTGTGGCTGTTGTCATTACCTAATGTGAGACAGACCTGAGTGTCTGGCCACTTATGATTTGTGATGGGAAAGTTTGGATGAAAATGAGGTATCTAAATGGTATAGGTGCTTTTCAGATTGGGTGTTGTCGTTTGTGGACTGCTTGTCCACTTTTTTAGCTCTTTCTAGCTTTTAATAAAAGTTGTGTTTCTTACACAAAAGAAAAGAAAAAAAAGGAGGAGAATAAGGATCTGAGTTTTGTTGTGATTGAAAAAGGTTTGGGTAGCCTTTGGAATACCTTGGCCTTTCTTTGGGCATGATTCCATTCCAAGGACGATGGGTGTTTAGAACCCTTTTGTAGAGAAGGTTGAGAAGAGGTTGGCTAGTTGGACAGTATGTCTTTTGAAGGGAGGCAGGCTAACGCTTATTCTATCTATTCTGTCAAGCCTTCCAACTTCATATCCCTCTTTTTGTATCTTGGTTTGTGTGGCAAAAAGATTAGGACAATTGATGAGTAATGTGTTATGGGAAGGAGTAGAGGCAGGAAGAAAAGATCACTTGGTTAAATGAGATGTGATTACTAAAGTTCCTTCAAAAGGGAGGCTTGGGATAGGAAACCTTGTCAAATGGAATTGAGCCCTTTTAGGAAATTGGTTATGGCGATTCCCTGAAGGACCAGACATTTTGACAAAGAATCATTGTTCGTAAATGTGGAATACAAGAATGGATGGGATCCTAAGACATTTTAGAAGGACCAGGCTGCTACCCTTGGACCTTATTATTTAGGTTTCTCGTATGTTTTAATCCCATGTCAAGCAGCAGATTGGAAAGTCAGGTTTGGGAGGATATCTGGAAAGGAAGTGCCTTTTTTGAGCTGTTCCTGCACTTTATTCAGGCTGCCAGTGGCACACAATTTCCCTCTTGAGAGATTTAAGGATGTTGGTGAGCATAATGTAGGATGGAACCTCATGTTATCTAGAAATTTAAATGATAGAGAAGCCGAGGAGTATGCTGATTTGATTGATTCTGTATGGAATCGGTGATTCTTTAAGAAAGAGAGGAAGATGGAAGAATATGGTGGATAAAAAAGAATGGGATGTTTTCTGTGAAATCCATATCCTTCACCTTGATTGACAATCTAGTCTCTCCCGATTTTGAACTCCATAATATTATTTAAAAAGCCGAAGCTCCTAACAAAATTAGATTCTTGTTCTGGTCCATTGCGAGGGGTAGAGTTAATACCAATGATGTCCTCCAAAAGAAGAGATCTTGGATGGCTGTCTCCTTACTTGTGTATCATGTGTGAAAGCAACATAGAATCCTCTGACCACCTATTTCTTTAATGCCTGGTGGCATGAAACTTATGGTGCAAAATGTTTCAGGCAGCTAATGTTAGATTGGCTGCTCCCTCTTCTTGCAGAATGTGAGAGTAAGGACATGTTGTAAACGAAAAAGAAAATTGAAGCAATTGAAAGAAGAGAGAGTCAGATGCTAGAGAAGGGACAATGGTTTTTTGTTCTTATTCAGAAGTGCATCTTTCTTTTACAAACACAAGCCATTTATTGAGTTAGAAATGCTTCCGATGCTACTTCTTATGCCAGTGAGATTTTGCCATATGAGCAGTTGAGCACCGAATGATGAGGCTTCTTATCACGTGTTACATTTCAATTATGAATCTTCCCACTTATATGATCGCGTCATTCATGAGTTAAAGTGGTGAACATCCAAGAGTGAGTTTGTAGATAAGTCACCACTTTAAGGCTTGAATGATGAAACCATACAAGTGGGAAATTCATGATTGAAATGGAATAACTTGTAAGAAATCTTTTCATTGGGTGCTTGGAAAATTTTAATTAGCATAAAGAGAGACATGGGAGACCTTTCTAAACCCATAAATAACTTTTGTCTGTAAAAGGAAGATGCACGCATGGATAGAATTGAAAAATCATTCCCCGTAATCTTTTGCATTCAGATCTCTGATTTGAATTTCTTTAGTTTTCATTTGTTTATAACATGTCTTCATTAATTCTTTATATATATATTGGTCTGAGCTGTAGAAACAGATTATTTACCATTTACTTTCCTGCATAACTATGAGCATAAGATATTTATAAATTCTCTTCCATAGCTTTGTGCATCATATATTTCTGAAGTTGATTTTTCTCTTTTAATTTTATGCCGCTCTGATTATAATAGTTACCTTTTATGTGATACTGTGTATTGTACCACAGGCATGATTGGGACAAATTGAAGAGCATGATTTCGTTCCAGCTGAAGCAGGTATGGGGGAGGTATGCCAGTTTTTAGATGTCTAGTTACTTGACAATTGTCCTTTTACAACTTTTTTTTTTTTTTTTTTTTTTTTAACTTTTGTGCTGGAAGTGAAGAATGGCAGCTGCAATATTTTGGTTTACAGATGATGGTCCTAACATCTTCCTCTCTAATTTACCATGAAGGTACTTTCAGAATATCCTGAGGCAAATATGCCTACAGAGCAGCAAAATGCTTCTTTAGGAGAAACTTATCCAGAACTGTTGAAACGGTTGGATGAAGGTATTTTCCTGATCATGTGAACTACTTTACTTGGTCACCCTTGAATGAGTTAATGTGGCAATCTGTGAAAATTATGGATGGGAAGATATGGTTGACAATAAGGTAATTAAGTTTTGAGCTCAGCACCGAGGTGAATTGTTGGTAGGAATAGGATTGGGCATGACTAACTTACTACTAACTGACTTCGTTTCTGTCACTTTTCTTCCTGCTTATGGCAAAAAAGAGAAAATGAAAAAAGTAGCTATGAATATGAGTGAGTGAGAGTGGCCAATACAGATGATGAGTGATTTTTTTTTCCACATAATGCCTTCTGTGAATTATAGTTGTTGATGGGCCATGTTTTGGTGGCATAAACCTAAGTTTTTTCATTTTTTATAGTTAATGGGCTCTTATGATTTTTGTGAAGTATAGGTTATTCTATTTGAACAAAGTATTCATGACATGTTTTGTTCTTCTTTACAGCACTTCTTTGTTTTGTCGAAGGTCCTCCGTTTACCCTTCAGAGGCTCTGCGAGGTTACTGCTTTACTTTATGTTGCGTGCGTGAGTGAGTGCAATGTGCATGTTATTCTAGTGTTGCTATTGGATAATAACATCATGAGTAAATGACAATGACCATTGCCCTTGAAATATTGAGAAACACACACTTAACGTAAATTTAAGCAACTTTACATTGGTCTCCTAACTTGTTTCTAGGCATGCATCACCAATGTATTGACAGGCATAGCATATGATTATGCCATTGTATATTTATGACCTTTATACTGAATATACCTCTATAATAATTATAATTGTGTCGAAATGGAACAAATTCTTTTGCTAAGCAAATCAAAGTTACATTTATTACTATAAGATGTAAAATTATAATAACCAGCCTAATATGATAGCATAATTTTTGTTAATCTCTATCAATAGATTCAATACAACAATCATAATTTTTAAAATTCAACTCTCTTTTAATTTTCCTCTTCTTATTTTCATACAGAAGTTGGTGTGTGAAGTCTGTTAGGTTTTCTTTGTAAAAATAGAACTCATTATCAATTAATAGTTAGGCCATAATCTATAAATAGCTTCCATTTAGCGTTTTTTATTTTTAGCCACTACTAAGGTTTTAAGTTTTTTTAACCAACCTAGGGTGTGAATAGTCAAATTAACCTTAGTTGCCTTCCCTCCACCAAAAGAGTGCAATTTGACATGGTTCACATTTGACTCGATTTCTACGAGTGTCATATTTTTTCAGAAATTGTGTACTTGCAAACAGTTTTTTCACTCACGCATTTAGTTTGATTTTATGCAAGCAAATGAAAGGCCTGTAATATTTTACTAACACAATCCAAATATTATGTTTGAATTCTGTCATTGTTGGTAAAATTCACAACTTTACACTTGGTAAAGCTTATCACATACAGAAAAATGTAAGATCTTGTTGGATTTTGTCCCTCGGCAGTAGATCTGAATCTATTTTGGCTGAATTTTGTTTTTTTTGAGCAAGATTCTTGAGCAGAAAGTGTGTTCATGCAAATAGAAGAGAGAGATGTGTAAGATTGTTTAATGGAGGAATATTTTTGTCTCCACAATCCAAAGTTTGACAAAATAAAGCTAGTTCTTAATTTGTCAGTTTTAAAAGTATTAATTTTTTGGTGGTTTTGAATATAAGAATTTGGTCTAAATTTTATGCTTCAGTAGTTTTAGAGAGAAAAAATAAATTTGCAAGAGAGGATGAAACAAATAGTTAAAACTTCAACATGATTTGCTTAAAATAATAAAGAAATAGTTATCTAGAACACTCTTGCACATACTACAGTTTAACCTAAGATGGAGACTGAATTTTCACGAAAGAAAGTGTAGATAAATTCTAAGAGAGAATTAGGGTTTTTGATGAGGTGGTGTAGAGAGTCTACTTTTCTTGTGAAAATTATATCATTTTTATAAATAATTTTGCTTCAGGATATTTTGGTATTAAAAACATTTGGTGTAGAGTGCAACTATGTTGGTGTTTTTCGGCACTCTTTAATCTATGACTGAAAATGAAACTGAGCGTTCAGTGGGAAAATGTTTGGTAGGTATTTGTATTTTCACAACATCTCAAGGGTTTTAATTGTAAACAACTCTAATCTATTGTCATCCATCTCAGCGTTGTCTCCGTTGTAAGGGATGTTTTTGTTATGGACTTTGTTTAAAACAGCTACATTAAATCATTAACAAGTCCAGTTTAGCTTGTATCTTCTCACGAGCTTTGGACCCTGTTTTAAATGCAGCCTATATGGGTCTATGCTTCATTTAAACCTTCATATTTGTCAAACTTTTGAATTTGTGATATGAAAAAGATGGTTTAAAAAACATTTTACTTTAGATGATATCAGTCATTTAGAGGCTGGTTACAAAAAGTTGAAAGGATACTTAGGAGTTTGTTACTAAAGGCATATGCATTTGAAATTAGCAAATCAAACTTTAATTGTATTTCTGTTTATTGTTTCATGTAAGTGTTTATCTTTTTTAAGTTGTAAATGTATCTTTGCTATAATATTTTCTAAATTTAGTTTTATATTGAACAGATCCTATTGGCTGCACAAAGCATCTATCCGAATCTTTCAAAGCTTGCTTTAGCACTTGAAAAGGTATACTGATTGATAAAACTTTCAGTTAGTCTTTTGTCTTTTTCTATTTTTTCTTAAATAATTTGGATTATATTAATCATTGCATTTGATCATTAGATGGTCTATTGAGAGACTTGAGATGCTAGTTCTCTTTGGTATCTGTATTGGAGTCATCTGTTAAAAAAATTGGCTTTAGCAGTTAATATGCTTTCATGGTGCCACCATTTGATGACTTAGTATTTTCCTGCCCGTTCAATAGGCTGACTAGAAAAATGGTTTTAGCTGTTAATATGCTTTTATGGTGTCTTCCTTTAATGATATCAGTTTTTTAGTGCTTGTTCCATAAGTCGATCTTCTTTTAACCCCAGAAAATATACATTTGTGTAAAGTAATGAATTTTTTCAAAATATTTTTGAGCAAAAAAATTGGAATCATATCTATCAAGTTTCTGAATATTCCCATTTGTGGACTGGGAATATCACAAGCCTTTTCTTTTGTAATTTAGATACTGAATTCAATTCTTTATTTTTGCCTTCAGTGAATGAATATGTTTTAGTGTTGCAGATTTCTTATACTATGTTCTAAAAATGTCATTGCTGTTTGGATCTTCCATTCTTTAGGTTATGTGTTTTTAGTCATAAGAAAATGAGCTGAACAACAAAATCATTTTCTTTCTATATAGATGAATACAAAGGTTGATTATAAAACCATATTCATATGAATGGAAGAGCTCGAAATCTAGTCATATTGCTGTCTTCACATTGTAATATTTTCCCATTAATTAAAAGTTACTTGTTTAATATTAAAAAAGAAATTGTCATTTGTCTTGGAAAGAACATGCAAGTCCATGCGAAAAATGGGTTGTGTAGAAACTAGAAACGCTTACTGTAGTAACTAACTTAATCCTTTTTGCAGAATTTGTTGGTGACATCTACATTGACTCCCTGTACTGATCCGTATCCACAAATGACACATACAACAGAAACTCCAGTCGAATCAGACAAAGCAAGTGAAGTAGCCCAATTGCACTCAAATTCAGTAGAAAATGGAGCTGAACCTCTACCTATGGTGGATGGGGATGAAGTAATGGTAGAGGTAGAGGAGGCAGATATTGATGATGAAATGACTATCGATATGGAAGCCTTAGAAGAGATAGTCGGGCCATCGGAAAAAAATGCCACACCCACTGAGAATTCTTAGGTTTCTAGTAAATCTTTTGAGTCAGTTGAAACACCCCAATTTTACCTAATTTAACGGGTCTGAAAGAAAGGTTGCCTCATAGAGAGGGGACATGGTTTTGAGGTATAGATTTCCAAAAAAAAAAAATGTGGTTGGCTATGGCATGTTGTATTCTGATTCTGGGTTTGGTAAAACCTTGGAGATAGCTGCGGCTGGGTGGGTATTTCTAGACTCCTAAGACATTGAATTACCATATATGGATTTGGTTAGATGATGTATTTATTGATGCATGATAATTGATGGGCACCTGGTTTTTGGGTAATGTTAGTATTTTTTATTTTTTTTACAATATCTTTTAATCAGGGATTATGTATTTTTTTTTTAAAGCTTTCATCATTAGTAGGATTCGAGTTGTTGATTTAGGAGTCATTTGTTTAAGCCCTAAGCTCGTCCATATACCGGTTGAGCTGCGTCCATGTTGGCATGTTAGTATGTTACTATACAAGGATTATATAGTTACGGGTGATTATTAATTTATTAGTCATTGAATTTTAATTCCAAGTTAACATAAATATTAAAAGTTTGAAAAAAAATTAACAGCTAAAATAAACCGGATCACTCTTATAAGTTATAATTACACCTTAAACTATATATACATTTTAACTATGCAGGTATATGCATTTGTTGTATATATTAAAGCAAACCATTTTATTTTTTAAAATAAAAACGTAGAAATTAGAAAGTTAGAAAGTTGAAATGCGGGAGAAGTAAAGAGAGTAGAGAAAAGGGTGAGTGGTCGCATATGCAAAGGCACTCTCAGAGTCTCAAGATTGGACCTGACATTAGTGAGTGGGGAGAAGCCAACTAGCCACAAGCCATGCATTGTCTGGGTCAGGGGAAGTGTGTTCTGACTTATGACTTTTATGTGTTAAATAGGCCCTTCTCTTCTCACTCTTTAATCTCCTTTTTACACCACTCTCTTCCTCCACTGACTTTTTAGTTTTTACTATATCTGCCATCTACTTTCTACTTGCTATAAACACTAAAAAATCTCTTTCCTATTTTTGCTGTCTTACCGTGTAAAATGTCGACCGTCCATCTTGAAGATCGATGATGAAGATTTATTAAAAAAGTAAACAAAATTTGGATCTATATAGTCCATTTTAGAGATGGACGGTTGTGATTTATTATAAAAAAAGTTTTGAAAATTAAAAAAAGAAAAAAAAAAGATTTTTATCTAGGAGCATTTTCATCTTTTTATTATTTTTAGACGGTCAATCGACAATTTCAATGCTAAAACTTATTTTAATAAATTATTTATGAGTGTATTTTTAATAAATTATTGATTTGTGTAATTTGTTCTTCTATAAAATAAATAAGGGGTAACTACCTGGCCATCAACTTTTGTCATAACTATCAAAATGACCACCAAATGGGGAATTGGTTTTAAAATTGCCATTTTTGACAAACATTGTTATACTAATGGTCATTCCATTCAATGTGTGCCATTTTGGTAAATAAATGGATGACATTAATTTATTTTATTTGTTTTTTGGAAATTAATTTTTTCTTTTATTTTTTGAAACAAATAATTATATTTAGTGTGTATATACGTAAAAATAATATAAGAGGAAATATGGGGAAATAACACCAAATTCCATTGGTTTTGTGGTAATATCACCAAGTTATTAAGTGTTGTGGAAATAACACAAAAGTATGTGATCTGCCAAAATTATCTCTCACTTATTCTTTCTTCCTCTCTCTCTCTCTCTCTCTCACTTTCTCTTTCTTCTTCTCTCTCTTTCTTCCTCTTTTTTTTTTTTTTTCAAAAACCTCCATTGATGGATCAATGGAAATCGAAACGACCTTCAGCGAAGCGACCTCTGTCGAAACGGTTGACTCCCTTTGATGGAGATCAAAACAACCTCCGTTATTAAAAAAATTCTGGAAATAAGTCTCGGGTAAGTCACCCGAGACTTATTTCAAGCTATTTCCAGCTACCCGAGACTTATTTTCAGAATTTTTTTATAACGGAGGTCGTTTCAAAGACCTCTAATGGAGTCGACCGTTTCGACGGAGGTCGTTTTGATCTCCATTGATGGATCAATGGGAGTTTTTGAAAAAAAAAAAGGAGAGAGGAAGAAAGAGAGAGAAGAAGAAAGAAAGAGGATGAAAGAATAAGTGAGGGACAATTTTGGCAGATCACATACTTTGGTACTGTTTTTACAAAACTTATTAAGTTGGTGACTTTTCCATAAATGGCTTTGGAAAGAGTGCCATAAAAGAAATGCCCCTACATATAACATATCTCAAACATATATATATTTCTTTTTTTAGAGGATTAAGGCTATAAAATCTAAAAATTCTAAAAAATATATTTGAGATAAGTTGAAAAGAAATATATATTTATACAGTCTTTCTATTATCAGTTCGAACTGACAAAAGTTATATCAGTTCCTTGTATGTAGGCCACTGGATTTAAATACTTTGACTGGCAAGTGCATACAGCCAAGTCAAAGTATTTAAATCCAGTGGCCCACATGCAAGGAACTGATATAATAGAATTTCTGTATATGTATATATATATATATATATACAGATTTTTTATTATCAATTCGTCCTGACAATAAATATATCAGGACGAAGAATGTGGATCACTGGATTTATATATTTTGACTCAAAGTGTATGCATTTGTCAAAACTTCTCCATAATCTGTGGTCCATATTTTTCGTCCTGATATATTTATTGTCAGGACGAACTAACAATAGAAAGACTGTATACATATATATGTTTGAGATATGCTATATGTATATACACACACTAAATATAATTATTTGTTTTAAAAAACAAAAGAAAAAATTGATTTCCAAAAAATATCTAAAATAAATTAATGTCATCCTCATATTTACCAAAATACCACTTATTGGATGGAATTAGATGGAATAGCCATTAGTGTAACAATGTTTGTCAAAAATGTCTATTTTAAAACTAATTTCTCATCTGATGACTATTTTGATAGTAGTGATATAAGTTGATTGCCACCGAAGTAATTATCCCAATAAATAAATCCTAGTATGTGAACCCTAGTATGATGTGCCAAACAAATAGAGTTATAGAGTAGCTGCTGTGCACACCCAATGTTGTCGTCTTGTTGACAGAAATGTTTCAAACTTAAATGCTAGACCCCACTGCTCTTCTTCAGTATTAACGCCATTAGAAATCAAATAATATATAAAATAGAAGGGTTTTGAAAGCACACCCATACAGTTTTAAAATAAAATGGCAAACGTTGATGTTGATCGATGGTTTGTTCCTCACACTTATATATTAGAGTAATTGACACAAATCCCTCCAGACTATACCAGCTTTTGTATGTTGCTCCCTAAACTATTTTATTAGGCATTAAACCCCCTGAATTATCACTTATTGACAGACTAAGACTAAAGATGCCCCCTCAGGGGGAAAAAAAACCCAAAGGATTGCCAATAAGTGATAGTTCAGGGGGTTTAGTGCCTAATAAAATAGTTTAGGGGGCAACATGCAAAAGCTGGTATAGTCTGAGGGGATTTGTGCCAATTACTCTATATATTAAGGCGTCGTATATTTTTTTATCTGACAATTTATTTGTTTTTTAAATATAAAATGATTTAAAAATAAATAATTTAACATTTATATCTTTATTATTATTAATTGTTATGTATTTTAATTTTATATGATACAAACAACTAAATAAAAATAATTTAACAAATCTTAAATCATTTTTATGTAATTATTGGAATATATTATTCATAATTAAGATATGGTAAATAAATGGTTTTTTAATATAAAAAAATAAATAATGATTTATAAATGATTTTGATTTAAAAATAATAATTAAAGGTTCAACGATGGTGTTGAAAGTTACAATGTGATTAATGTTTTATTTATTTATTTTATTTATTTTATTTATTTATTTTTTTTTTGAAGATATTTATCATAAATAATAGGTTAAAAGAAATAAATTTGTATAATATTAAATTATGATAAAATCAGAAATATGTTATTTTGGTAGGATAATCTTGGAAGAAAATATATTAATGCAATCAAGTTATTTGGAATTAAGTTAAAAGTCAGGATTTCTTACTTTTTATTTTAAGTTGTTTTTTTTTTTTTTTTGGTATTTTTACGTTGTTTGACCACTTAAAAAAACAAACAAAACAACTTAATAATTTCAATTCAAACTCATTAAGTTTTAAGTGCAAAAAACAAATATCCCCTAACATTTGGTGCAGTGAGTTGGAGATGGTGGTGTAAAAGTTGATGCTAAGTTACAACAAATCGGTCTAATAGTTCAAATCATACGTCTCTTTCCAAATTTTAAACTTAAATTGGAAGAGTGTTTCACGTTCTTTTTCCTCCATGATCTCTCAATGAAATTTCAGTCATACAAATATCCTTACTATTTCTAACTCAATTGCACATGGTTTCAACTTCTTAGATAAATCATCCAATAACGATATATTATTTGATACATTTATAACATATATGCTCATACTCGCACCATTTCAATTTGTGACGAGTCTTTGTCTACGTAAATCCTGAAATAATTGTGATGACTAAAAAAAAAAAAAGTCAACAAACAAGGTGGGTACTAAAAGTAGTAAAAATGAAAAGTTACTGTTAACTTGGTTTGGTATTGCTTCCTGAGGTGCTTTCTGGAGAAACTACAAAAACGTAGGTTCTCAACTTCTCATTTAAAAATGACAAAAAGCACTTTCCCAAAATTTTACTAAACACCCTAGTTATTTTTTTGGCTTCTCCTAAAAACCGAAATGGATTGTAGCTTCTTCAAAAAGCACCTTAGGAAGCAAACATAGAAAGTGAGACTTTGAGAGGAATGAGTATTGAGAGAGAGAGAGAGAGAGAGAGAGAGAGAGAGAGGGGGGGGGGGGGGGGGGGGGGGTGTGTGTGTTAAGATGTCAATTTAAAGGTGGGCATGCTGGGAAATTGATGTACAAATTGCTGAGGGAGAGGCATGGGCAGCACTGGACACCGGAGACTTTACTCAGTTTGACATTACTTCATGAGGTGCTTTTCGAAGAAACTACAAAATGTAGCATTTCATTTAAAAATGACCAAAATCACTTCCCTGGGATTTTCCGGACATCCTAATCTTCTTAGTCATTTTTGGTTTCTCCTAAAAACCGAAATGGTTTGTAGCATCTTTGAAAAGCACCTTAAAAAGCAAACATAGAGAGTGAGATTGTGAGAGGAATGGGTATTAAAAGAGCGGGGGTGTTAAGATGTCAATTTAAATGTGGGCATGCTGGGAAATCGATGTACAAATTGCTGAGGGAGGGGCATGGGCAGCACTGGACACTGGAGACTTTAATCCAGGCACTTCTAGATACCCACCCACACACTCCAATGAAATAGACCCAACCTCTTCTTTATTTATTTATTTATTTATTTATTTATTTATTTTTTCAAGAAAAGAGAACAAGCGATTGTACCTAAAAAAAAAAAAAAAAAAAAAAAAAAAAATTAATGGTAAAACTCCTCTCTTAAATTATTGAGGAAGACAGAGAGAGCTAGTATGGTATGGGCTCTCTCTCTATCTCTCTATAGTGTACTACTAGTCTGTACTCTCCTCCCCAGCCAACAAAATTGCATAACTGGGGATTGAGACTGCAAAACAAGTGACTTATCTATCTCACCCATGTGAAGTCCCATCTTCCCTTCTTCACTTGAAAAAAATTAATTAATAAATAAATAAATAAACAAATATCATCTTCTCTTCTCAGACTTCACTTGAATTGAAGATTTGAAGATGCCAAGACCAGGTCCAAGACCATATGAGTGTGTGAGAAGAGCATGGCACAGCGAAAGACACCAACCCATGAGAGGTTCTATCATTCAACAGATTTTCAGGTTCTGGGTCTTGTCTCTTTTTTCTTCTTTTTCAATTTTACCCACTTGTACATTTTTCTGATTCTGCACCATCTCTTTTCTTTGATTAGGGTCGTTCGTGAGACTCACGCCGCTCAAACTAAAAAGAACAGAGAGTGGCAAGAGAAGCTGCCTATTGTTGTCTTCAGAGCCGAGGAAATTATCTACTCCAAAGCCAATTCCGAGGTTTTTTTCCTTTTTGATTTTCCTTACTTGGATTTTTTTTTTTTTTTTTTTTTTTTTTTTTTGTCCTTTTTAGGTATTCATTTTTTTTTTTTATTGCTTAGACCGAGTACATGAATCCTGATACATTATGGGACCGTGTAAATGATGCCATTAACACGATTATACGGAGAGATGAGACCACTGAAACCGGAGAGCTTTTGCCGCCATGTGTTGAAGGTAACCATTTTTTTGTGTGTGCTTATTTTGGATCCTAACTCTCAAATCATGCACTTGGTTTGTTTTGGTTTGGATGTATATTAGCTTAAACTTTATATAATTTGTAGTTTTGCAAGTAGTTCAAAACAAAGTGAACTTAAGAATTTATTTCCATTTGTTCCCAATTTTTATGTTTCTTAGCTGCCCTTAATCTGGGCTGCATTCCAGTGAGAGCTTCGCGAAGCCAACGCCACAGTAACCCGAGGACTTACCTCAACCTCAGACCACAAGAATCTGCTTCCATGCCTCCTAGAATTGTGGATAAAAATAGTGATGAACAATGCCCCCAGTTATTGCCTCTTAACTCTGGGAATCAGTTAAATTTCGAGAGATCCAGTTCAAAAGCCAATACCCTTCAGGCTTCTGAGTTGAACTGCCACACTATTAAAAATGATAACCTAGCTGCTCATCAAAGTTACCCTTTGTATGAGAATGTGAATGTCCTTCCTGTCCCTAACAAGATGGTGCCAATGGAAACTGACATGCCACTGAAGTTGGGTTCTGTTTATCCGTTGTGTTATGGAACTCATTATCAAACTCAAGGTTCACAGATTCCGGAAAATATGAACTCTGCCCCTATATATGTTGGCAAACCTGTTGGTACATCAATCCCAGAGTCTGCTGAAATGGGTGTCTTGCCGAACCTTCTCTCTTGTCCAACCTCTGATATGGCGGCTTCTAAGACAGTTTCACAACCAGATTTTGGGGACACCTACAAGATGCCACTTGTTGCTGAATGTGATTTGTCGCTGCGTTTAGGTCAATTTTCAGACCCCTGTATGAGCATAGATAGAAGTTAGCTTGCGAAACTGACGGTGTTGGTTCAAGCAGTTATCAGGAGGTGAACAAATTTAGTAGTCCTTCACTAATAAATAAGGAGTTCTGTTTTTTTCCGGGGAAGACTGTTAATGATCCCTCTGTTTCCTGTTCAAGAAATTGGTTTTCGGAGGGTGAATGTTACAATTTAGAGGGGAGTACTAGAAATCCTAACGTTCCATTTGGTGACAAATTGGAGGATGTACAGTGTTGCTGGCAACCAGGTCTTCCATCCAACCAGCGCATCAGTCAAATTAAAGGTCCAGGTTTGTAGACATCATTTTCAAGTTGTAGCTTATATGCTTGAAATTTTAGATGCTCCAAATCTATTGGTGAATCCTTCTTGCAACTATTTCTCATATTTCTTTAGATGTAAAAATTTATATGTTGAGTTGCAATTCGGGATGCACAGGAAGGTGAAGTGTAAATGAAATCTGAGTTTCGATCACACTTTAATAGTTGATGAGATAGTTAATGCACATGATTGAGACATCAAAACCACTTGCGAGCTTATATTATCAGAACCATTTATCACCAATATAACATGTTCAGTTTCATTATATGAAATCAAATGATATCTAGCTCTCCCATTTAAATAAAAGGCATTGTGTGCAGGTGATATAAGAAATTATGCATTTAGAACCATCAATTAATGGAGTGTAATAGAAACCAAAACATGTATTGATTGCACTGAAATTGCATTGGAGCTAGTCTACAAATGGATGCTTCCTCCATTACCTTCCTCAATACCCAATGGGGATGAGTAGAAGTAACGGGAGCAGGTCTATTGTGCATAAGAAACTTAGATGCTGATTTTAACAGCGTTTTTGAGCGCTATCTGTTGTTAATTCTCCTTAAACTTGGGCATTGAGATGTGATCGCTTGATAGTGGGTGGTAGATAAGGAAATCTTCTTTACACATTTTTTTCCATATGTGAGTTGACTAGGGCTTTGGTAGGGCTTTGGTAGGCCACTGGTTTTGGAGACCAGATAGTGGCAAAGAGCTTTTGGGAAGCAGTCTGTACCGGAAACCCTAAGTTTTATCTAGCTGAAAATAATTCTCTGAATTCTAAGAATTCGTCTCGCCTTCTTCCTTTTCTTTTTCCTCATTTTATACCATCTTAGGAGACCAAGTCTACAGTATATGTTACCTTAGTTTGGTTAGTCCCTTGATTTCAAAATTCAAACTATAAGCTATTCATATTTCATGCTTCTCTTTCATTCACATTGTAAGAACAACTTTGTGTGTTGAAAAAATAAGTGAAATATTCTGTTGTTATATGATCTGGACTGATGTTGGCTTCCTTGACCACAGCACCATTTTCTTCAGTTTATAGGTTAGGGAATCTTGAACAGGAAGTGGTTGTCTATTTTAGGGTTAAGAATTCCAATCTGATCCAGTTTCAACCCTCTGTTGTTAGCTTTTCTTTTTAGACTAGAGGCGTATTTACTAAACAAGAATCATAATGAGAGAGAACTTAATTACTGATTTGTGATTAGTGTGTTTACTAAATCAATTGGGAATCAGATTGTGTTGGTTCCACACACAAATCACGAATTAAGTTCAAGTTGGAAAGGGCATTTGATTCCTCCCCCTCCACATAGACCGTGGTTTCCGTTCATTTCATTCTTGATTAGTAAACGAGTCCTAGAAGAGTTAGCTTTCAAAAATCTTTTCGGCAACCTTTGAAATTTATAAGGACGGTGATTAATGTTAATGTTAATCCTTTATTTGCTCAATAAATATAAAACCAGACCAGATCTGTAATATACAGAAGTAGAGCTTTATTTATTGTAATGCAAGAATCACCAAATTAATTTATAAAGATGAAGAGCGTAGAAACATCATCCAATAGTGCAAGAAACTGAAAAACTAAGGTGGGCATTAGCAGAGATAAGGCTTCAGCAACAAGAGATGAAGCAGAACCGGTGTGGGATGATATCCCATTTCCGACCAGAAATTTGATCTTCTGACCTAGTTCGCAGTGTGTGCCGATGCTGCAGAGGTAATAACGGGTGCCATTTTCATTAAACTGAACCTTTACTTCTGGAGTTGTTAGCACTGTTCCTGAATTCCTTTGTTACTTCTGTTGCAGTATGTGTCCCTGTCCAGTTGAATACTGAGAAAAGAAAAGAAAAGAAAAGAAAAGAAAAATATGATACCCCATTAATCAAAAGCTAGAATCATGCATGTGAAGTATAATGTTATCTTAAAAAGTCTTAAACAAACGAATAAGGATCCTTTCCTGTTCTTTTTATTTTTTTTTTATTTTTTTAAACAATAATATTAAGTTTTAAAAAGCCTGTAAATGAATTTATTTATACTAAATTACGAAGAGAGTTAAAAACTCTTACTCACAGAATCTCCAATCTGAAATGTCTTGTTTTTGACCCAATTATCATATAAATCGGTAAGAGTTGTTTGGAGGAACGACCCAACCATAGCCGTCTCCAACTTTGTATTGAGTTGCTGCTGTTGCACTTTTTTTTTTTTAATTGCTGTGTTGTGTTGCTCAGGTCGTCCCTTGAATTACTCTTCTCTCTTTACAAGCAATAAACCAATGAAAATGGATAAAATGATAGTTGTTATTTTATTACAGGTTATGACCTTTTCTACCCGATTAATATGCAGAATTTTAAGCCTCAATGAAACTGGTGAATGAATCAAATTCTGAATATATGTTACATCAATTAACCTAGAATTGTTATGTGGACAATTAGATCAAATAAAAATAAAATTTTGTTTGCTTTGAGAAAAAAAAAAAAAAAAACAAAACAAATCCTCCTCCTCATTAACTTCAAATTTTTTCAAGAGTTAAAACACTTACAACTTTTGTTAAAAGTCTCTTTTTATTTATTATTTATTTTTTTTATTTTTACTTTGTTGTATTTTTTATGGAATGCAAATCAAGTAAGACTTGTAACACATATTTCAATTAGGTGTACATAATTTTATAAGCTTTTATGTATTAACACATCACCTCTTAGTAGAGTCAGTAGTGCACCTCCCTTCCACATAAGTGGTGAGGGGTTCAAATCCCACTATGCGCATTTTGTGTGAGGAGTTTTCTTCTCGAGTTGTGGGAGTAGATATTCAGGCCATACATGTATTGTTTAATCTCGGTAGGTTCCGACAGTTCTATTGTAATACTTAGCTTTTATGTATTAACTATCTAGTCCAGCCCACCCAAATAATAAGTTACTATACATTAGATGGGAACTCTCCACCTTGGTCTGTTCAAAGGATTTTTACTTTTTACAAAGCGGCCACTTTGCTTCTCCATCAATGGAATGGTTGAAAGAGAGTAGCAGGATCATATATGTCATATGTGGGTGTGGCCTAGTAGGGATATCGCCGGGTCGGGTTTTGCTAAATCTGAACCCAAACTTGCGAAATATTTTCTGATTTGAACCCAAATAATTTTATGAGTTCAGGCTTTGACCCGTGAGTTTTTATGAAATTCAAACCCGATCCGCAAACCCACTAACTTATTTCGGGTTCAGATTATGACTCACTGGCCGGTGAACCCACCGACACAAATAGCAATTTATGTTTCACATTTTAACTGAAAACGACGTTGTTTTGAGTTTAGAATCATAATTTGTCCAAAACAATGTCGTTTTGAGCAAAGGTTTTTAAGATGATTGGGTTCGAGGTTGGGTTAATGGGCAACTTTGTGGAATTTCAAATCTTAATTTGATGGGCCATAAAAAATCCACAACCAAGAAAATAGATTAGTTGTGTTCAAAAGGCTAAAAAAAAAAAGAAGCCCATAAGTCTTGCTATCTCATCATCCATGTAAATCCAGTCTCCAATACTCTGTTTCTCTGTTTTACTTTTTCCTATGGAAGAGCCGAAGAGTTTTTTAAAAATGAATTGAGAATGCAATGATGCAAACTTGGGAAATTCCTTCAGGATTTATTGGTATTTGATCATATTTTAGAAACATCATTAGGATATGTTCTAAGAGAGTTTATTATCTGTTTGTATTAATGATAATATTAATCTAAATTAAAATTATCAAACAAGACAAAAAACTTTTTTTTTTTTTTTTTAATAGAAAACACCGATTTTTTTTCCTTCTTCACTGTTTTATAAACCCTAAAATGTCTTCATTTCTTTTCCAATATTTTAAAATTCTTCACTGAGATATTAGCCATATGGTAGTCCCAAATCTACATATGAAAATCCAATAAATTAAAAGAAGAAAAAATATTATAAATTTACATGCTGCTAATTCCTTATTTTTTTTTTTTTTTTTTAAAACAACGATTTTTTTTTCCTGTTCACTATTTTACAAACCCTAAAATATCATCATTTTTTTTTCTAATATTTTAAAGTTCTTCATTGAGATATAGGTCATATATATATGGCAGTCCCAAATCTACATATGAAAATCCAACAAATTAAAAGAAGAAAAAATATTATAAATTTACATACTGCTAAATCCTTAAAGTTCATTATAAATTTCTTTACCAGATTTGACATTGACTTCTAAAATATTTTTCTCTCTAGATAATTTTTTTATGAAAGCCAAAAACTTTGATATTATGCTCTGTGTTTGGTAGAGATAATAATAATAATAATAATAATAATGCTTCAGGTTGATTTTTAACTGGGACATTGGGTTATCGATAATGTAAGATTCTACGATGAATTCTTTAGATTATTTGAATCTGTGATAAATGAAAATTTGACGAGTATTCGAATCTGTGATGAATGAAAATTCTGTTGTTGCTATGAACATGTCTATTTTTTCAAAATTTTGCTATATATTAAAATTAAAATTTAAAAATAATAATGGATAATATTAAAATAAAATGAAGTGTTTTTAGAAATTTTATTTTAAAAAATGGGATATATTTAGAATATGAGTGTCAAAAGATAAAAAAAATGATAATTTTGGAATTGACAGGGGCCGTACAAGCGGTGGAACATGTGGTTTAATTCAATGCAAAACGAATATCGGTATCCTTACCAGGGCTTGACATGCTGCGAACCCTCTTGAAAGAGAGAGGTGCCTTCGGGAACACGAACATAGGTGGTGCATGGCTGTCGTCAGCTCGAGCTGTAAGGTGTTGGATTAAGTGTCCGTTTGGGGGAGCTTGTCTACTGGCTAAAAGAGCTTTTTTAATTAAAAAAGCTCTTTTCAATTTTTTTCGTGTCATTTGGTTGACACCCCAGTTGAGCTTTCAACGATTAAAAAAGCTATTTTACGTCTACTTGGAGAAGCTCAAATTTTAGGCTTTTCCAAGTAGATTTTTTTGAGCTTTTTTTAAAAACTTTAAATGTCTAATATAACCCTATCATATTTTATTAATTACACAGTATCTTTTTACCCTAATCAAATATTTCTTTTATACGATAAACACTACTTTTCAACAATAACGTTTCACTTCGGCTTCTGTTTCACTTCGGCTTCTGTTTCACTTCAAACTATTGAAGATTCATTATTAACCTGTAAGTTTCAAGATCTCTCCTTTCAATTTTTTTTTTTATCAGTTATAAAATTTTATTTATGTTACATTTTTCTAAATTCTGAATTTATATTATTAAATTCTTCAGTAAAATTCTGAATTGCTTGTGTTCAGTCCGCCTTTGGCTTTTTATTTTGTCTGGTTTGCTGGCTTGGTTTTCCAGTGCTCTTCGTTTGGGTTTTCTTTTTGTTTTGGGGCTTTGTTTTTTGGGTGGTGCATTGTGCTTTTGTGTTTGAGCCGTTTTGTCCTCTGCTTTGTTGTTTATTGTGCCTGTCTTGGCTTGTTGTGGGCTACTCTTTTTGAGCCTTTGTTTAATAACATTTTAATTTAAAAAAAAAAAAAGGGTTTATTGAATTGTGTTTAGAAGTTATGCAGTATATATTGTGTTTGTGCCTTTTTTTTCTTTTCTCTGTTGCTCTGTTTTGTAGCCTTGTTATATGTTTGCTGTTGTTTTCCCTGGCTGACCTTTGATCTGGTCTTGCTGTTGTTTCCTTCTTTCTGGCCTGTTTTATAAGATTAGCTGTTCAAATATATATATATATATATATAGACGGTCCCGATCCTATCAGGATGTACTGATATAACTTTATCAGGATATTGAATGTGAGCCACTCATTTATAGCAGTGTTTTGACAAGTGCATACATACCAAGTCAAAGTATGTAAAACGAGTGGCTCACATTCAATATCCTTATATAATTATATCAGGATGCACTGATAGGATAATTTCCGTATATATAGATATATATATATATATATTGTATATTGTTTGGACTCGTCCAGATTGAAGTATTGAAAAATTTTGTTCATTTGAAATTTTTTGAACAATTTTGGACTCATCCAGGTTGAACTTAAAATTTTATAAGTGATGACTAGATAGATTGTCACGGTGTTTCATAGACAATCTGTACATACCTTAAAATTATGCGTGCAGCTTTATAACTTGACCAAGTGAAATTGCAAAGCAAATTAAAATTGACAAGGTAATTAAGCCATAATTTCACATGATTTAGGGAATCGATATCAAGCCGTATCAACATCAAGAATCATTAACAACATTTTCTTCACTCTAGTCTAGTGTTTCTTTCACTACTGCATTTTCATGTTCAAAAAAAAAAAAAAAGATATGTTCTCATAATTTTATATTTGTTTAATGAAGTGTTAAATTCTTTTATATATATCCTTTTTGGTAATTCTATCAGTTAAAAGAGCTTTTAAATTTTCTTTCACCAAACGATCTACGGTTTAAAAGAGCTTTTTTAATTGACAATCAAACGACTTAACATCTACTCCCTGAAAGCTCTATTTGTGGAAGCTCTACTTCAAAAAGATCTACTACAAAAAGCTCTACTTGAGAAGTTCCCCCAAACGGACTCTAAGTCCCTTAAAATTTAAAATTTTAAAAGAAAAAAAAGAAGTGTAAACAGTAAAAAAATGAATCGTCATAAGCTCTCAAGTTCTAAACGTCTTTTTTCTGTAGGTTTATCTGAACCCTAAACCTAAAGTAAAAGTAGGGCTTTGGGCCTTGGCCGTCAAGTGGGGCAATCAAGTTTCATCTTTCTGTGTGATGAGATTGCAACATTCACCCTCCGAAACCCTAAAGACTCTCTGCAACAAATCAAAGACCAGGTTGTTCAAAAATTTTTCAACGATATTTTAACACAAAATTGATTTTTCTTTAAAAAAAAAAAAAAAATCAAAATCAAAATTGAGATTAAAATTAAAATTACCTTCTCGACATTTTGAAGTCGCCGCAGCGAAGTGGTTTGGTTGTGTAAATCCATCGAGTGAAGACACTGAAGGCTCCCAAACAATTTTAATCCATCTGTGAATCCATCGTGTGGCCAATTTTTCGCTAGTGCATTTTTTGCATGTGACATGAATAGGGTTTTGGAGACCAGATAGTGGCAACTGGCAAAGGGCTTTGGGAAGCAGCCTGTTGTATCTAGTTGAAAATTATTCTCTGAACTGTCTTCCTCTTCTTCCTTTTTGTTAGGAAACTAATGATTTTCCATTCAAAACGACTTGCAGTGCAATAGAATCTCTCGAGAATAACTTAGAATTGGAGTGTTGGAGTGAGTTGAGAGCATCACTTGCCTTGGTATTTATAGGCAACTGATGTCCTCCCTTTTGTTTTTGGTACATTGTAAGAACAAAATTTAAATGTTAAAAACAAGGGATCCACAGCACCATTTTCTTCTGCTCAAAACACTGGCAAATAATTCCAATCTGATCCATTTCTTGTTAGCTTTATTCTTTTAGACTAGAAGAGTCAGCTGTCAACATTTGAAATTTACAAGGATGAAGATTAATGTTAACGTTACAAGACTAAGAAGATCCTTTATTTGCTTAAAAATACATCATAACTATCGAACCAGTTACCAGACCAGATCTGTACTTGTTATATACACAAGTACAGCTTTACTTAGTCTAATGCAATAATCACCCAATTAATTTATAAAGATGAACAGCAAGGATACATTAGTAGGCACAACAGAGTGCAAGAAACTGAAAAACTAAGGTGGAGAGAAGCAGAGATAAGGCGCCGGTAACAAGAGATGAAGCAGAACCGGTGTCGGGTATCCTGTCTTCGGATATCCCGTCTCCGATCACAATTTTCACCTTCTGGCCTTGTTCACAGTGTGTGCTGATGTTGCAGAGGTAATATATAATCTGTTCCTGATTTTGGGCAGTTATCATAATATTCCTTCCGTACTTCTGTTGCAGTATGTGTCCCTCTTAGTGGTGACCACGGTTCGGTTTCGGTTCGGTTTCGGATCGAAACCGGCGGTTTCGGTTTGGGTGGCACCCTAAACCGAAAAACCGGAATAGTGAACGGTTTCAAACCGGCGGTTTTCGGTTTCGGTTTCGGTTTTTTTTTTTTTTTTTTTTTTTTTTTTTTTTTTTTTTTTTTTGTCATTTGTCAATTGATATGATACAAATTGTTTGGGTTTCCGTTTTTTTTTCATATTTTTTTATAAATTTTTATTTTTTGAATTTTTTGAATTTTTGACCTTTTCATTGATTATTATTATAATAATATGATATATCATAAAGATTGTTTGTATGATTAAAATCTTGACAAATAATAATAAAATCTTGTATTTATTAAATATAAAATCATGAAGTTGTAAATAAAAAAATATTTACAAACATTTTCATTGAAGTATTTAAGTATTTCACAATGTTTAGAAGAAAAAAAATTGACATTTATTAATAAATACAATTTTACAATTTCACAAAATAAATAAATAAATTACAATTGGCCTTGAAGGCTTGAATTCAAATATACAATATTACAATGTAACAAAGTTAAAATAAAAAAAATAAAAAAAAATAAAATATCGGCCTTGCACTTAATTTTTTACCACAATTAAGCTGCCTACGTATCCTCCACCAATGTAGAGAAATCAAAGGCCACGTAGTTCTTTTACCTTTAATTACTTGCTCGGTGTTGGAGGTTGGAAGTTGGAACAGAATCTATTCGCTGCCTTCCGTTCCTGTGGTTTGGTCACCTTCGAAGAAGTCGTTAACTATCTCGGGCTGGAGTTCTTGTTGTCTATATTTTGCCTTCGTCCAATCATCAACACACGCCTGCATTTCAAGTGATTGTGGACACATAACCGACCGTCTTGGGTCTAAAATATTTCCACCTGCACTAAATTCTTGTTCCACAGCAACTGTAGAAACCGGCGTTCCAAGAATTTGTTTGGCAATAATAGCCAAAATTGGATAATCCTGTTGATGACTCTTCCACCAATCCTGAAGACTAAATTTATCATCTGGAAATTTATGCTCGTCTTCTAAATACCGGTCAACCTCAGATGCAGATGAGGATGAAGATGTTTTTAATTTTTTGGATCTTTGGGAAAACAGTAGATCCCCTAAACCCTGTAATTTAAATTTTGAGGAAGAACTACTAGCACCAGATGGTCTAGATGTGGGTTGGGGTTGTGAAACCGGCACGTTCAAAGACTGACCATATATTTTAACATATTCATCGTATAATTCATAAAGCAAAGTCTTAACGGAATCACAACAATCAAGAATATCAACTTCTAAACCTAAACATTTGTAATAATTAGATAAATAAATCTGCAAACATTCTAATTTAAAGCGTGGATCAAAACACGATGCAAGCAAGTAAATATTTGGAATCTTCTCATAATACTGACACCATTTTGCTTTCATGGCAGCAACACATGGACTCAATTGAACATCGAATTCACAGGCATTAAATGCACCAACAACATTAACACTTTGAACAATAAATAAATGAGTAGTGGGATAGTAAATACCAGATAAAGCATTGGTAGCATCATTAAAAACACGTAACAATTCAAGAATTTTTATACATACATCCCAATGGTTCAATTGAAGAGAAATTGAAGGAACATTATAATTAATAAAAGAAACTAATAAATCCTTATATTCAACACTTTCACAAAGTAACATATAAGTTGAATTCCAACGTGTGGTAATATCTCGAGAAAATTTTTTTGGACGCATACCATTCTGAGAGCAATATTTTAACCATTGTTTCTGGATTTTGCTATGCCTCCAGATATAGTTAATACTATCTCTAATTGGTCTAATAAAAGCAGAAAGCTCTGTTAATCCAGCTTGAACACATAAATTTAAAACATGGCATGCACAACGTTGATGAAATAATTTACCCCCAAAATAGGGATTGCACAAATCTGTTAACATAGGAATAGCTGCGGTATTGCTTGCAGCATTATCAAAGCCAATAGCAAAAATTTTGTTTAGTAAACTATACTCTTCAAAAATGATTTTAAGGAGTCGAAAAATATTTTTAGCCGAATGCGAGTCATCAAAAACACGAAATGCGAGAATTCTTTTTTGCATGTCCCAGTTATTGTCCATATAATGACATGTGACACCCAAATATGAATGACTACCAAAATTGTCGCTCCATATGTCGGCACATACAGAAACGCGACCTTGAAAATTTTCAAAAAATGTTTTCAATAATTTTTTTTCTTTTTTGTAAATGCCATTTAGTGTACGTGTGAGAGTTGCTCTAGGAACACGTTGCATTGCAGGATTTAATGCATTTTGACAGTGATTAACAAAACCTACTTTCTCACCAAAACCAAAAGGTAAGTGTTCAGTTGCAACCATTAATGCTAATTGTTCTCTATTTTTTTCAGACGTGTAATGAAATAATTGATTAGAAGAGGTTGCGTACCTAGCAATTTGGGCTTGGTTATTCGCCATCGCGTATTCAGACGGGTGAGTTTTTTTGATATGAGCCCACATCGTGCCATAGCCGAAGGTTTTTGGAACCTTGTATTTTTTGGGGCAGTAATTGCACTGAATGTGCCAATATGTACCATCAAAACTAATTTTCTTCATATGCACTTTGAAGAGATCGGACTTCGCCGGCTTTTCTTCTTCAGCATCACCTTCACCTACAAAAAAATCATCCGAAGGGGGTGGGGGGTTAGATACATTTTCATAAACATTGGGGGTATTGTAAGCGGGGTTGAGTCCGTCGAACTCGGGATTAATTTCAGGGGGAATAGGAGGAGAAGGCTGATTGGATCCAAATCGATCTTCAATGAACTGCTGAAAAGTCACATCGTCGGCAATGACAGCATCACCAATGTGTTGCAAGAAGTTTTCCACGTGACCCTTTCCTCTATTCACATTTCTTGAACCATCTCCCCCACTTCCACTTCCACTTCCACTTGCCATTGAAAAATTAATAATAATATAATATAGATATATGTAAAAAAAATATTGTTGGAATAATGATGGTAACAAAGTAAAAAAAAATAGATGATTGAAAAAAAATATATTGTTGGAATAAGACTATAAGAGTGGTGACTGGTGAGCAAGTAAAAAAAAAATATATGATGGTAAAAAATATAAGAAATAAATATTGTATGCTAGAAAATAAAAAGAATAAATTTTTTTTATATGATAATGATATGAGAATTAAAGAAAATTGTAAATGTAGAGAGAATTTGGAATTTGAGATTGAGAGAGATATATGAATGAAAAAAATATATTGTTTGAATAAGAGTGGTAACCAAGTAAAAAAAATAAAATATATGATTGAAAAAAAAATATATTATTGGAATAATAGTGGTAAAAAATAGAAGAAATAAATATTTTATGCTAGAAAAAAATATATAATAAATTATTTATATATGAAATGAGAAATTGAGAATTAAAGGAAATTGTAAATATTGAATTCGGAATTTGATATTGAGAGAGAATGAGAGAAGTTGAGAGTTGAGAGAGTGAGAAAGGTGTGAAGGAAAATAGAGTGGGGGGGGGGGGGGGGGGGGGGGGGGGGGGTTATTTATAGTTTGAAAGAAAGGGGTGGGTTTGCAAATAGATCAAATTTAAGGGTTAAAAAAAAAAAAAAGGGAGGCTGCCGTTGGGACTGGGCTGACGCCGCTGACCGGTCAGAACGGTCGTCTGACCGCCCAGTGCCCAACGGCCGAATTTCAAAAAAATTTTTTCAAAAATTTTGCCACGTGTCAGTGGCTTATTGGTTAATTTTTTTTTTTTTTTTTCCCTTCCAACGGTTGGAAAGTACCCAACCGTTGGATTTGATCAGACGCTGCCACGTGGCAGCGTCTGATTGGTAATTTTTTTTTTTATTTTAAAACAAAATCGGCTGTTTACCGTTGACGAAACCGTCGGTTTAACCGCCGTTTTCCGGCCGTTTTCCGGACGGTTTCCGGCCGGTTTTCTCTTTTTTTCAATGACGCTGCCACGTGGCAGCGTCTAATTGGGTTATTATTATTATTTTTTTTAATTAATACCAAAACCGGCGGTTTAACCGAAACCGCCGGTTTTGGCCGGTTTCCAACCACCCAAAACCGAAACCGAAACCGAAACCGGGATTTTCGGTTTTCAACCGGTTTCAAAACCGGCGGTTTCGGTTTTCGGTTTTCGGTTCGGTTTTGACCGTACGGTTCCGGTTAACCGCGGACAAAACCGACGGTTAACCGGAACCGTGGTCACCACTAGTCCCTCTCCAGTTGAAAACTGTGAAAATAAAAGTAAAATCAGCAGATACCCCGTTAATCAAAAGCCTCAAACAAATAATAATATTAAGTTTTAAAAAGCCTGTAAATGAATTTATTTATACTAATTAAATTACAAAGAGACTTACAGACAGAATCTCCAATCTGAATTTGACCCGATCTTAATAGAAATTGGTAGTGTTGTTTGGAGGAACGGCCCAACCATAGCTGTTTCCAACTATGTATTGATTTGCTGCTGTTGCACTTTCTAGTAAAGCCATTACAGCAACCAAGAAACCAATCAACCCATATCGGCTACTCGTTTTTATTTTTTATTTTATAAAATTGTTGTGTTGCTCAGGTCGTCCTTGGAATTACTCTTCTCTCTTTACAAGCGATAAACAATGAAAATGGATAAATGATAATTCGGTAGCTAGGAGGATCCTTATCCTTGATAAATTTTGAACAAATTCTGAACAAGATCCTCTACTGATCCATAATGGTGCTGAACTATGCTGACCTCTTAAAAATCTATTTACATCTGTCTTAAAAAAAATGTGTGGCCAGAATTTGTTCTTCTTATTTGTCCTTCTAAATAAAACTAAAACTGCACCCAAACTACACCGTTTTGCTTTATTTTTTTCACATAATTTTCTTTTAGCTTCTTATTTCCATTCCTCCATTCAATTCACACATAAAACATGTTTAAGTCGGTTATATAATGCACCGACTCAGGAAACTATTATAAATAGGCTAGGGTGCCTACTGCCTACGTAATTGATGTAATAAAAGTTGTAGAAAAATAATAATTAAACCTTTCTTGTCTTTTTTATAATTAAACCTTTTTTTTTTTTAATAATAATAATAACATCGTAAAAATAGGGTGAAATAACACTCTTTTTTATATTAAATTTTAGGGATGGCAAAATAACTTACGGGTACAAGCCCCGCAGGAACCCGCACTTATAGGGTGGGGATGGGTTTCAATTTAGTGGGGATGGGATAAGACAGAGATTGGGATAGATAGTGGTATGGAGCGGGGATGGGTTTTATAATCCCCGCCCCGCCCTGCTTAAAATATAATATTTATTTTTTTATTATATTGTTTTTTTTACTTTTAATGTTATATTTAAAAAAATCATTGAATTTATTTGTTTAGTTGTGAGATTTATGTTTATTTTTAATGTTTATGAGATGATTTTTAAATTATTTTGGAATTACTTTATATATTATATCATATTCATTGGGTTATATATTTATTATTTTAATAAATAATTTTAATAAATTGGTTAAATGTCGTAAATAGGGTAAATTGGTGGGGATGGGAAAAGCATACCTCACCCATCCCCACCCTGCTTTATATATTGTGGGGTTTTATGTGGGGATGGGGTTTCAAAACCCAACCTACGAACCCATGAACTTATTCAGGTTTAGACTCGTCGACCTATGAACCCGCTGATCTAAACAGCAATTCAGGTTTTACTTTTTAACTCAAAATGTAGTCATTTTATTTTAGAATTCTAATTTGCCCAAAACGACGTCATTTTGAGCAAATATTTTTAAGATAATCAGGTTTAGGTTTTTTCCGAACCTGACCCGAGACCAAAATAGCAAAACCTGAAACAGACCCACACGGTTTGGGTTCGGGTGGGTGTCCACGGGTTCGGGTGAATTGGAAACTTTGTGGAATGTATAATCTTAATATGATGGGCCATAAAAAATTCACAACCTAGAAAATAGATCAGTTGGGTTCAAAAGGCTAAAAGGAGCCCACAAGTCTTGCTATCTCATCAGCCACGTAAATCAAGTCTCCAATGCTCTGTTTCTCTGTTTTTCATTTTCCTATGGAAGAGTTTTTTCAAAATGGATTGAGAATGCAATGATGCAAACTCATAAGTTCATAGTTAACTAATAAATAATGGCTACTAACGGAACAATTTAAAAAGGAAAAAAAAAAAAAAAAAAAAAACAAACCCCACCACAAAAGACTTTCTTTAACTACTCTTTAATTTTTTATTTCAAAGTAATGGAAGTTCACACCAAAGTTCCATATATGCCTATAAAATTCTTTAAAGCAAAAACTAAATGACCCATTAAAAAGTGTCACTTTTGAAGTTCAATAATTTTGACAAAGGTATACTTTGCTTCTTCTTTTTTTCCTTTTTATTACAAATTAAAAATTGAAGGACAGTATGTGAGGGAATTACCGCTTAATCACTTAAACTTTTGCCTATTCATCCTTTGCTTTTAACTATCAAAATTCTTTATGATTTTTTTTTTTTTTTTTTTTTTTGTGTGCTTAATTGTTCTTCTCTTTATCTAGCTATCGTTGATTAAAATTAAGACTAGTATGTGATATAGATAATTAAAGACAAATATTATTAATCCTATAAGGATCATATTAAATACAAAACTATTAGCTTTAATGGGTGAAAGTGAACAAGTTTTAAAAAAAAAAAAAATGGCCGACAAGTAAGCATGACCCATACCGCATTACCGCCCATGACTAGAGCCGTTTTTATTAATATTTTTTGTAAGGATGACTAGAGACGTTGTTGTTAAGGAGGTTTTCTCCCGCATTCGACCGGACGAAATCTCTTGGTGGCGGTACAGCTCAGGCAGTTCTATCTGATATGAAATTATTATTGTCCGGCTCTTCTTCTATTCTTCATTTAAAGCACTTGGTCAACTAATATGATTTTTATTTTTAATTTGCAAGAAATTCTTAAAGAAGGCTATGAATATAATTTTAGTGTTGGGTATTGACATTGTCAGTGAAAATTGAATACGTTTCGTGATCATAAAAGCCTATTTATTGGCCAAATTGCCGCAGGCCAGAGTCCAGAGAGTATATATTTGCTACAAGAAAGGTTTAATATTTGGCAGGACGACCGAGTTTGCAGACTCGCCAAGTCAAAGATATCTGTGGCCATTACGACTTTCTTGAGATCACTTGTCACATTATTAACCACTAATATTAGCAACTACGGTTAATTAGGTTCATATTTTGTCTTTTATATAGATACATCTAATGGAATTTTGATAATTTTATGTATTAATGATTCTTTAAACTAATGGTAACTTAGGTTGAAAAAGTCAAAAATTATAACTTATATCTAAATCATGTCAATGTTACAAATTAAATTGTTTGGACAAAAACAGTATAGGGAAGTCATATTTGGCATTTACTCTCAAATTATTGTTTTGAATTGTGAATTCTAGAGGAGTCATAAAGTGTATTTATTCTTTACCCATACTTGACTTTCTGTCAAATTAATCTGCAGTTAACACAAAAGAAATTGAATTAAGGGAGTGTTAGGTTCATGTTTTGAAAATTATTCAAAAAATTAGGATATTTGCATCTAGTACAAATATTTGTATATTTACTTACAGACCATCCCTAAAGGATATTTATTAATCAATCGCCTCGTTTTTATCCTCAACGGATAGATTTTGGAAATTAAAAATCTCTTAAAAAACAGTGAATATAATAATTTTTAATTCTGGTTTTGTTTCTTGTACATGGAACAACTTTTTACTTTTGAGTTCGTGTAGCAAGTAAAGTTTTCCAACTACTATCTCCGTGTCCAATACGATTTATATTAAATTAGTCGTCGATACTCGATACTCGATAGTCAAGGTCAAGCAAAATAGAAAAACAACACAGCTTGCAAGAATTCCTGCTTGCTTGTTTTACTTTTGTAATCCCATTAATTGTGTGATAGCGACTGCTATGGCACCGTGTTAATTCAAATTGTTTGATTTTTCAGATGCGTCAAAACCAGAAAAAACCCAAGATATGGGTTGAAAAAGAACAGATTAGGTTGATATCACCATCAAACTAGAACAGAAAAAAAAAAAGGGCCAAAATGTCAAAATCAACTTTATTTCAGTGGAAAAATCACAATCTGTATCGCAACATCGTACAAAAAATAATCACATCGCAGTAAAAAAAAAAAAAAAAGCTATACTATTAATATAAAAGAGCTACAAAAATGGCCAAGAAAGTTGAAGACAAGGCAACGCCGAGAGACTTGGCAGAGTTTCCTGAAGGAGGTGGGGTGGTGGTGTCAACGCTGTTTGGAGATGGCGACGAAGGAGGAGTGGATGGTGATGGTGAAGATGTGGGTGTTGGTGTTTGTGTTGGTGGTGATGGTGGTGAAGATGTGGTGGGGGTTGGTGCTGGTGTTTGTGTTGGTGTTGGTGGTGGTGAAGATGTGGGCGTTGGTGTTGGTGTTGGTGTTGGTGCTGCTGGTGTTGGTGTTGGAGCCGGAGACGGAGAAGAAGCTCCAGATGTGACGTTGATGGTGAGTTTTTGACCGGCGGTGCAGTGGCCAGTGAAGGTGCAAATATAGTAAAACTCTCCAGCTGAAGTGAGAGTAATATTAGCAGGACTGCTTGTATGCTTGGAAATTGGACTAGCGGTGTTACATGCATCAAAAGCTGCCTTTGTTACTTGTGCCACATCATGTCTTCCACTCGCGAAATTAAACACTGCAGTATAAAACATACATATGAATACCATGTACTTGTCTTTTCTTTGTATAAATATAATTAAAGGGAGAAATTACTAACCAAGAACATCATTAACTTTGAAGGTTTTGTTTGCAGCCCAGTTCGAGTAAACTGTAGCACCACCAGGAGGCACAACCCAGCCCATGGCATCACCCACAACATGTACAGTACTCTGCGCCGTTGATCCCTCTAGTAGAGCTGCGATCATAGCCAATGAAACTACTAGAAACGTAGTAGCCTTGTTATATTTCAGAGCCATTGCTTTGTTTTGTGTTCTTAAACTCAAGGTCGCGCCCTGCAAGGAGTTTTGAGATCGATAAGAAGATTGTTAATTGTTTTAAGTGAAATGGGTCTGTGTCTTTTGGTTCCTATTTATAGGGAAAAAGCCTGTAATAGACGTTGGAAGTTGTTGGATTGTTAGCCGTTGGATGAAAGAAACGTGGTCAAATTTTGTCGGTGATTTTTTGTTTCGGCTGCCGTGATTGGGGACTACTACTAGCAACACATTTCCGCGTGAGCAGTGAGAACTCACCCAACTGTAAAGACTTTTGGGCGTTGACAAGTCAACGCTTTGGTTGGTTGTGTGGAGTTCAAAGTTTTTAATTAGAATAAAGAAAAAGAGAAGGTTCGTGGATAATGGATTCATGGAGTGTAGACCAAATTACAAATTACAGTGTGAAGGTTCGGTGAAGACTGAAGACTTCTCAGTGGGAAACGTGAGAAGGCCGATGCATACTCCATATTTTGAATTTGAAACATCAAGTTTGTTTCAATTTCTTTTACTCTATTGTGTGACAATATGTTACTCGTGAGTCTAGCTAGTACAAAAATATATTGCTTTTACTTTTTTAAAAATTAAAATACATTTCTTTCTACTCTAAAGTATTCATTTAAAATTTAAAACATTTTTTAATTGGAAAACTTTAACTAATCACAACTGCATCCATTTTAATTTTCTTACACTATGGACTCAAATATTCTCAAAGTCGTTTTTTTTATTATATATTATATAGGAAAATGCTTGGGTACTTACGATACTGACCCACCAATGGAGTGTTGGCACGTGGTATTTTTTCTTTCACTTTTTATATTTTTATCTTTGCATTCTTCCAAAATGGACCACGTGCCAACACCCCATTGGTGGAGTCAGTACCTTGGGTAGTCAATACCCAAGCATTATCCTATTATATATATACAGAAATTCTATTGTCAGTTATATAAATGTATAACTTTTATCAGTTCGAACTGATAATAGAAAGACTATATATATATATATATATATATATATAAATTAGAATATCCACTTTTGAATTTTGATAAAGTGATTATGTATTTTTCCTTCATTCATGTGATATCACATTTGCTCATCCACTTTTAAAATTGCAACCATAACCATACTTGTAATGGTTGATCTTGATAAATCCTGACAAATCCCTGATTAATTGATTTGGATGTTAAAACTTAGGGCGTGTTTGGTATCGTTTTTAAAATGGTGTTTTTAAAAACTTTTTTTAAAAATGGAAATCATGTTTTAAAAATGATGTTTTTAAAAATGTAATGTGTTTGGTAGTATTTTTTAAAAGTAGTTTTTTGAAACGAAAAACGATGTAAAAGTGTTTGGTTGTTGTTTTTAAAATGAGTGAAATAGTTGTTTGGAGGGAAAAGTTAAAGGTTTATTTTGAAAACCTGTTTTGAAAACAATAGAAAACAATAAAAAGTTGTTTTTAACTTTTTAGTTATAACTTTTAAAAAGTACTAAAAAGTTGTTTTTTGTTTTCAAAAACAGTTTTGTAAAATATTCAACCAAACAAAATTATAGTTGTTTTTTGTTTTTAAAAACAAAAAACAGTTTTTAAAAACAAATCCAAACACCACCTTAGCTTCTATAGATAGAAAATAAGTAATTAGTGCATCCAAAGTGAAATTTCAAAATTTAAAATTTAAAATTTAAAATATATATTTTTTTTAATTGGAAAACTTTAACTAATCTCAACTGCATCCACTTTAATTTTCTTACACTATGGACTCAAATATTCTCAAAGTCATTTTTTTTATATTATATATTATATAGGAAAATGCTTGGGTACTTACGATACTGACCCACCAATGGAGTGTTGGCACGTGGCATTTTTCTTTCATTTTTTATATTTTTATCTTTGCATTCTTCCAAAATGGACCACGTGCCAACACCCTATTGGTGGAGTCAGTACCTTGGGTAGTCAATACCCAAGCATTATCCTATTATATATATATAGAAATTCTATTGTCAGTTATATAAATGTATAACTTTTGTCAGTTCGAACTGATAATAGAAAGACTATATATATATATATATATATATATATATAAATTAGAATATCCACTTTTGAATTTTGATAAAGTGATTATGTATTTTTCCTTCAGTCATGTGATATCACATTTGCTCATCCACTTTTAAAATTGCAACCATAACCATACTTGTAACGGTTGATCTCGATAAATCCCGACAAACCCCTGATTAATTGATTTGGATGTTAAAACTTAGCTTCTATAGATAGAAAATAAGTAATTAGTGCATCCAAAGTGAAATTTCAAATTCTCTTACATGTTTGTGGAAATCCAAATCTGTTCTTTTCCAAAAAAAAAAAAAAAATCTGTTTATCTTGACCTCAATATTGATACATGGTTGTAATGGTAGTTGCCTGGTTAAAATAGTTGTATAAAAGACAGCGTCTGGGTCTTGGACACGTGAGTCACATGAGTTAGAGACAAAAGTAGGTCTGTTCAAATGCTTTCGTTTCATGGGACCGACTACTATGCAGGGGAATAAAAATCCCCTGCCCTGCACATTCAGGGGTGAACAGACCCTTCAAGGCTTCAATCAATGTTTGGCTGCCAAGTGCCAAGTCGAAGCCAAAAATTAAAAAAATTAAGGGAACAGCCGGTCCTTACTTCTTAATAAGAAAATATTTTATAAAATACTTGAAAAAATAATTAAATTATTTAAAAAAATTAAAAAATTATATTTTTTTGCATAATTTTGAAAATTTGACTTGTAACAATTTTTACGGTTTTGATAACTAATTTTACGGTTCTGATAACCACTTTTACGGCTTTGGTAACTATTTAACGATTTTTTTTTTTTTTTTTTTTTTAAATTGACATGTAACCACTTTCACGGCTTTGGTAACCATTTTTACAGCTTTGATAACGATTTAACAATTGTTAAAAATTGACTTGTAACCACTTTCACAGCTTTGGTAACCACTTTTACAGTTTTGGTAACCATTTAACGATTTTTGAACATTTAGCTTGTAACCACTTTCACGATTTTGGTAACCAACTTCACGGATCCGGTAACCATTTTTACGGCTTTGATAACCATTTTACGATTTTTGACATTTTGACTTGTAACCACTTTCACGGTTTTAGTAACCACATTTGCGAGTCTAGTAAACATTTTTACGGGTTGATTACCATTTTACGATTTTTGAAATTTTGACCTGTAAGTCTGTAACCACTTTCATGGCTTTGGTAACCATCTTTACAGATTTGGTAACCATTTTTCAATTTTTGAAATTTTGATTTGTAACCATTTTACGATTTTTGAAATTTTTACTTGTAGCCATTTTCATGGCTTTAGTAACCATCTTTACGACTTCGGTAACCATTTTTACCTCTTCGGTAACCATTTTTCAAAATTTAAAATATTGATTTGTAGTCACTTTCATGGCTCTAGTAACCATTTTTACGGTTTTGGTAACAATTTTTCAAATTTTGAAATATTGACTTCTAACCATTTTTACAGATTTAATAGCAACCTTCACGGTTCCCAAGGGCGTAGCCAGAGAATTTTCTTAGACTGGGCTAATTAATTTTTCTGATTTGATTAAAAGTTTATCTATATATACAATTTTTCTATTGTCAATTCGTCCTAATATATTTATATCAGGACGAAGAATGTGAACCATTAGATTTACATACTTTGACTCAAAATGTATGCACTTGTCAAAGCTCCTTCATAATCTATAGTCCACATTCTTTATCCTGATATATTTTATATCAGGACTAACTAACATTAGAAAGACTATATATATATATATATATATGAATTTTGATGTAATTTTTTGCGGTTGATTAGTTCAGTAAATTTTTTTTGTAAACAAAATTTGAAATTTTTTCGAGAACATAGAAAAATGAATATATATATAGTTATAGTGTTCGAAAAAAAATAATTCAAATTCTATTTACAAAATAGAATTCATTTCATTACAAAAATTAAAATAAAGAAGAATTCTCACATGAAAGCATTTTATGTCCAAACCACCGACACCATCATGAAATATTGAAATTAATTAATGAATAACATTACAGAAAAGTGAAATGAAATTTTTGGAAACAAAATTCAAATTTTTAGAGTTTGGGGACTATTTAATCTAAATTTTTTAAGTTAAACCATTTAAAAAAAATGAGAAACATATAAAAAATTAAAAAAGATATGGTAAACATTATCAAACTGAATTAACTCTTTTTACTACCTAAGAACATTGGACGGTGGTAAATATTCATTTCTCTAATAAAAAGTTATTTTAAAATGTATATATTGAATACATATGTTATCAATATTAAATATTACTCGCTTTTATTACTCAATCAAATATTTGGTGTCAACTAAGCCTAAATTCTTAATTTTTTCAGAAAAAAACATAAACAAATCAATGTATTTTCATTTTTCCAAAATTTTGGACATATATAATTTTTTTTCCCTCAAAGAGCCCAGCCAAGCCCATGAGGAGCTCCGCCTATGACGGCTCCGGTAACAATTTTTACTATTTTGGTAACCTTTTTTCAAATTTTAATATTGGTGTAATTATTCAAAGGAAAAACAGAAAATAAGAGGTCAAAGATTCCAACACGTTGGACGGTTGGAGTCCTTTGGATGCTGATTTTGATAAAAAAAATAATAATATATTCTTTCTTCAATTATTAGTCTACAATATATTTGTTTATTGATTGATTATCAGGGTCTTGGCTAGAGATGCACGTTTAGGGAATGTGGATGGATATAGGTCTCTCCATCCCCATCTCCATCCCCATCCCCATCTTTATCCCCATCCCCACTTCCCAGACCCTTTTCCCATCCCTCTCATTTCTCCATTTGGGAAAATGGGGATGGGAAATTTTTTGGGGACCTATATCCATCCTTATTCCTAATTCCCCGTTTTTCCTGTTTTTCCCTATTTTCCCATTTCCCCCATTCCCCAATTTCCCCATTTAACTAAAAATTATAAATTAAATTACAAAAACAAACATTTCAATAATAAATAAAAAAAACAAATTAAAGAGTAAATGTGTATATATACTTAGGGAGTTAGGGTTTTCAAAGAATAAAAAAAAAAAAAATATATATATATATATATATATTATAATTATATTTATATCTGTTTGGGGGAAATGGGGAAATGGGGATGGCCCCCCCACCCCCCCCAAAAATAAAAAAAATAAAAAAAATAAAAAAAATAAAAAAAATCCCCAAATAGGGATGGGAACGCGGGGAATTGGGGTCCCGGGGAAAAATATGCATCTCTAGTCTTGGCTTAATTTGCCATGGCCATGGCTTAATTAAAGTAGAGGTTTCTTTATACGCAACGTTAAAAAAAAAAAAATGGGGTACCTGCCACCCGAATGGTATCAGAGCCTTGTCTCGAGTCCCTGGAGTCCAGGAAAGAGTTAGACTGTTATGAGTATGTTAGACTGGTTTAGAAGGAAGATATTTCACAAAAATGGCAAACACTACCACTACTCCCTCTACTGCTTCTTTAGGTCCTACTGGGTTATCTTTTACTGTGTCCTTACCTCATCCTACAATCCAAAGAACCCAGTCCAACAGAATTCAAGATTTAGTAGAATACACTCATATCCCTGCTTTAGCCCAGATAAATGAAACTACTCTCCCACTGCTCAACCCATACAACATCTTCAAGAGAAGCAAATCTCTTGCTACTAGGTTAACTCGTCTTGTCCATACCAGACCACTTCCCATCAAAGAATATGTCCAGTCCACAGGCTTAGATAAATGTTTGATTCCGTCCTCTTCCAATGAACAATATGTCACTCTCACCATTGATCAAGACATGATAGATCAATGGATCAAAGACGGATACTCCCATCTCCACATAGGTGCTGTCCGAATTATTCTCACCCTACACGGCAGAAAAGGCTTGCCTGTTACTGCTAGACTGGCTTTGCTCAACACCATCTACACTCAGTATGAACATGCTGTGATTGGCACTTGCCTTTCTACTCTTCATGATGGAAGCATCTCCCTCACGTATTACCCCAACTTTAACATCCCTCTACGAGATCAGAATCTCCACAAATGTCTCAAGATCCAAGTCCAGATCCTTGGTGCTCCCATGCAAGCAAATTCATACATGGCCACCGTCCATCATCAGCTTGCCTACAGACTTCAAGACCATGCTCTTGATCTCCCACTTCCTGGTCATAATGGTGACACAATCTTCATCAAAGCTGAAAGAGAAGATGAAGTTCCCACCATCCTCCAGATTCCCAAACAACTACCCAGAGAAAAGCTCACTGAGATCATGCCACTTGAATGGCTAACAAACTATGAAAAGGTTTTCCTAGATGAAGCTCCTGTTGTTGCTACCGACACCAAATATGTTCCCCAACCAGATGGCTCCATCAAAACCATCTATGCTCATCTCCCCGGATCAAAGGTCGAGCTCGGAAACTGCTCCAATATTTCAGGCCCTCATGATCCAACCTGTCACCACTGAAGATGACATTCCTATCCACAGCTTTGAAGCTGACGGATCTCCGATCTACACTGATAAGATCCGTGGACACTTCATTTGGGATGTTGATCCCAACATGTGTGATGCTGACTGCATATGCCGGCGCTGTCTCAAGGATACTTCTCCTCGCTCCTGTAAATCCTGGCCCAAACCTCACAAACCAGGACACCCAGACAGTCCTTGGATAGGTCTCCATCCTATCAAAAAGAAACCATTACCCATCTATGACAGAGCCCTCCAGATCTTGCGTTCTGAAGGTCTTCTACCTCCACAACCTGACTATGCAGCTCCTACCTTACCTCCACCGGTTCCTTGTTACATGACTTCAGATTATGATTGTGACTTCCCTCCACTTGAACCTTCTTCAAATCAAGAAAAGACTAGGTTCTCAAAGCCTTTTGTCCAATCTACCGAAGTCCAACCTGATGGTTCCTTCAAACAGCCTTCTCAGGCCGAGCAAGTCCTCAACTGGCAATCCCACAATGCCAGAGCTCAAAATAGAGTCCTCAACTCTATTGATCAGAAGATTGATCGAGTCACTAGACATGTTTCTCAACATGATCATCATCTCCAAAGTCTTGATGCTACTTTCAGAGATTTAGCCTCTGACCTTCAATCAAGAATTGCAAAGCTCCATTCTGATCTTCACAGATATATCTCTCATGGATATTCTGGTCTAGATTTTGATACAAAAGAAAGAGAAATACAGCAACTTAAAGCACAGCTTGAACAGCTAACCAGAGATCATTCCAGAGAACATTCTTCCAAACCAAAACCATATTCCCATCAATCACTGTTTTTCCCTGTATCTCCTACACATTCACCTTCATCTAAACCTGATGAATATTCCGGTCACTTCAAATCCACTGGTGAATTGTTTCGAAAATATCCTGTACTCTCTTCTCCTCCAGCAAAACAAAAGAAGAGATCTCCCTCGAAGCAGAAAGACAAGCAAGCTGCTTCCAGTTCATACAACCCAGTTCTATTGGCCTCCAAGGTCTCTTCCTCATCGTCCGAGTCTGATTCAACTTCTGAGGATGTCTCCTCTCAGTCATCTCAGACTTCCTGTCAGTCTTCTTGGCTGGATACTGCCAACTCCTCTCCTCATGATCAGGCTGATCTTACCCAAGTGTATATTGCATCTCGTACAGATCCTCAACCTTCGACACAGACCTATGAGTCTCCTGATGAGACTACCTCCACTGGTCCTGCTCCTTTCGTCGAAGAACCTCCAGATCATGTTCCCGGTCGTCCTCCTGCCAAGCCAACTAATGGTCCTTGGTTCACCCTTGATGACACTTCTCCTGGTTCATGGAGAACACGTGTTTCTGAGATGAGCGCATGGCTTGACCTCCAACTGGCAAAATCTGAACAGAATCTCGAATCAATATTACGTGAGTTTGTCTCTCGTTTTACTGGTTCTCTCAGAGATTGGTACCAGGCTCTTGGTGAATATCGACAGCTCTAATTTGTTCGAGTTCCCTTAGCCTCCCAAGCCATGGGATATATTTTCAGAGAATTCCTTGGTGATCCTGATCACATCTACAAACAAGCTAGACAAGAATTCTTTGACATGCGTTGCTGCTCTCTCAAACGGAAAGACATCATGTTCCATTACAAAAGGATGTCTCAACGGTATCATACCCTCGGCGGAATTAATGATCATAGTCTTAAACAAGTCTATGTCAATTCCCTTCCAGATGACCTCCAAGATGAGATACAACGAAAAATAGACACCTCGGGAAGGTCTCTCAATGACACATCCTTAGGTGAACTCCACATGTATGCTCTCAGCTCTCTGGATAAACTCTGTGCTACCCAAAGATTCTTCTCCAAGATGCTCACAGAAGGCAAAAACCTTCAGTCTCAATGCCGTCAACCGTCTCTTCAGATTAAGTGCAAATCCTCCTCTTGCACCTGCAAAACGAAAAAGAAGAATCATTTCAAACACTTCAAAAACAAGAAAGGTAGCTCAAAAAGATTCAAGTTCTTCAGAAAGAAAACAAAGCGAGGTTGGAATAAATCCCAACATTGCTACATTTGCGGCAAACCCGGGCATTATGCAAAGAAATGTCCCAACAAAAAGGCCAAGTCAGCCAGATTAGTTCAGCAGTTAAGAGACATTGCTGATGAAGTTCCATCTGATGCAGATATTGAATCAATCGTCTCTGAACAGGATCAAACAGATCCCTCTACCACCTTTGTTCTTCAGGAAGATATTTCTGACTCAGAATCCTCTGGCTATTCAGATTACAGTTCTGTTCTAGAAGCTTATCAAGCTATTCCCCTCGTTCCTCAGTTTGGACCCCATGCTCCGGTTCGGATTCGACCTGACAAATATTCTAAACCTGTCGATGTCATCGCTTATCTTGACACAGGATCTCACAACACCATGATGAATCCAACTATCCTTCCCCCCGAGTATTGGAAATCCCAAGAACACCATTTCATAGCCGCTGATGGAAAATTTTTTGCCACTCATCTGATCTCCAGAAAAAAGATTGGTATCCAATTTTTCCCATCCTTTACTCTTTGGGTCCATGCCCTTGGCACACCTCTTCCAGATAAAGATATCCTCATCGGCTGGGATGTTTTTCGCCAGTGTAAATCCCTCCGGATCCTCCCTTTCGGAATTCGGTACAAAAAGAATTTCAAAGCTTTTTCTGAAATCCCTAAGATTTTCAAGCTTTCTGCCATCCAAGCCCCTTTTGAGCAGATACAACAGAAGTTGCTCCTTCTTTGTGCTGACAATCATGCCTCTTTCTCTCATCCATCTCCTCTGTGGAAAAATCCAGATTTCTTTATCAAGCTTCCCTTCAAGCTTAATGAAGATTCTAATCCTACCAAGGCTACTCATTCAGGCATGTCTCCCTCAGACCTCAAGCTAGCTACTGAAGAGTGCAATGAACTCCTTCGTCAAGGCCTGATAGAACACACCTCCTCTCCTTGGGCGTGTCAAGCTTTTTACGTTGAAAAGCGTTCAGAATTGATCAGAGGAAAAAAGAGATTAGTTGTGGATTACAAGCCACTTAATCTTTTTCTCAGAGATGACAAGTTCCCTGTCCCCAGGCCAAATGTCCTATTCTCTCAGCTCCCTGGAGTTATGGTCTTCTCCAAGTTTAATCTCAAAGGTGCCTTCTGGCAAATTGGTATTCATCCAGATGAAAGATATAAGACAGCTTTCTGTCTTCCCAATGCTCAATACCAATGGACTGTTCTCCCTTTTGGTCTCAAAACTACTCCATCCCTTTTCCAAAAGGCTGTAACCAGGATATTTCATCCTCTTCTACACTCAGCACTCATCTACATTGATGACATTCTCTTATTCTCTCCAGATGAGACCTCCCACATCCTTCTTCTCCAACAGTTCCATGACATTGTTAACAAATATGGTATCATGCTCTCCGAAAAGAAAAGCATAGTTGGAAAATCTGAAATTGAATTTCTTGGTATGCACATTGCCAATGGCCAATATCGACCTGGTCCTCATTTGGCTGTTCGATTATTGGATTTCCCTGATTCAGATCTCAGTGTACATCAAATTCAACAATTTCTTGGTATCGTCAACTATGTCAGAGATTTCATTCCCCATGTCAGCCATTACACCTCAGTTCTTTCTACACTTCTCAAGAAGCGTCCTCCTCCCTGGAGTTCCTCTCACACTGAGGCCATTGCCAAATTAAAGGAAATCTCTCAGTCTCCTCCGGCTCTCACTATTCCTTCTTCTGGTCAACTTATTCTCCAGACTGATGCCAGTGATATTTTTTGGGGTGCTGTGCTCATTGAAGATCAAGCTGGACAAAGAAGTTACTGTGGTCATGCTAGTGGAAAATTCAAAGATTCCCAACAGCATTATCATACTATCTACAAAGAGATTCTTGCTGTAAAAAATGGAATCCAAAAGCTAGATTTTCACCTTAGGACAAGAAACTTTATTGTTGAAATGGACAACTCCTCTTTTCCAAAAGTCCTCGATTTTCGTAACAAGATTCCTCCCAATCCTCTCCTGTTGAGGCTCAAAGATTGGTTTGCCAGATATGACTTCACTGTTCGCCACGTGAAGGGCCATCATAATATCATTGCTGATATGCTCTCCAGGCCTCCACTCACTAGGCCTCCACTCACTAAGCCTCCACTCACTCATCTTATTACACCCACAGGTCACTATCCTCTGGTCTACATGGCTTCTCCTACTGGTCCCTCATCATCTTATGCTGGTCCCTCATCATCCTCTCCAGTCATACAAGATTACTCGTTCCCCCCAGAACTCTTGGCCACCTTGCCTCCTGATCAACAACCTTCCCTAGATCAGATCCAGTCCTTCGCCAAGGCTCAACTTCCAGTCTACTTATCCAGCATCAACAGCCAAGACTGTCGCCACACAGTCACCAATTTATCCAGACCATTCCTAGACCCATTCATAATGCCACCATTCTACTACTTTTCTCCTCAGCTGCTTTGGTTCCTCTGGTGTTTATCAGTTCTACATCATCATGCCATTGTCTTCCCTCTTCAGGCTTTGTATGGTCATCTTCATGATCCTTCTCAACAAAACTCTTTGTTAAGGGTTTTTCTCCAATGGTTCACGTCTTTGACAAACTGGAAAAATGAGCTCACTAAGCTCATGGGACAATATAACATTTGGAAGCTTGATTATGAATCAGCTGCCTCAGTATGCTGTATATGGATCTTCCATAAGCCTTACAGGTACAATCCTCACAAAAGACTTCTCTGGACTGCCAACACCAGTTATGAATGGCACACCACATATGATTATCCAAAAATGTATTCGAGAATTCTTCAATTCGGATTGCTCAATTTCCTCTGTGATGTTAATTACGTCTCCACTGATGAAATTTACATCCTCCCCAATGTCTCAAGAGACCCCGGTCAAAGTTGGAATCCGTTCCTAAATTCATACATGATTGACTCCCAGGAACCCTTTGATTCAGCTTGGCCTTGCTTTATCTGTGGAGCCCAGGACTCAGATGATGAAGATCATGTCAATTGCAATCTATCCACCAGTCCGTGATTGCCTCTCAGCTCAGATCCAGCACGTGAAGTTTTTAATAAAGCTATTTTGTTTTATTAGGCTTGTTTTGGCCTTATTAGGTATAATTATGATCTTTCGTCTTATTAGGCATGCTTTGGTTTGTTTATCTGTAAGCTTTTGGCCGATGGCCCTGCTTTGCTCTTTATGTTTTTTGCTAGGCTGCTGCCACGTTTGTGGCTTCACTATGTAAAAGCCTTGTCTGTATCCTCTCTCCCCTATATAAGGAGAGATCTTCTCTTGTAGAGACTCAGTCTTAGACAGTCTCAGAAGACTTGTAAAATATCTCTCGTTTTAATCAAAAATATCTTGCTAAATTTTCATCTTCTTCCTTCGAATGCCATGTCTCTCATATAAATTAGCAATCTGTAATTATCTCAGTATGCTCTGTGCTTGCCTCTAGTTGAGGATCCTGCACATCAGAAAATGAGATATTTTTGGCTGATGTTATCGGCTTAAGGTCTCTGTCTGTCTCTTGATGGTTGCTTTGTGAGTACCCTGTTTAGGCCTATTAAAATAATTATAAATTTACATTTTACAAGCCAGACAGAGCTTCACACCGTTTACGACAATCTACACTCTAAACCCTAGTTAAAATTATTTTGAATAAAATCAAAATAAAATAAAATGAAATTTTATTTTCTTAATGAGTTAAGAATAATTAAGAAGCTTTTTGAGAATCTATTATCAAAGTCGTGTTCTTCCACACTGTTGTTTTATTTATCTTTGTTTATTAAATTTTTTATTTAATTGAAAAAAGGCCACTTGGCCACTTGTCACTTTGAAATTTTATTTGAAATTTTTAATTAATGCTTTATGCCTAAATTTTTATTTTTTATTTAATTGCAAAAAAGGCCGCTTGGGCCGCTTGGCCACTTGTGGCTTTGAAATTGTATTAAAATATTTTAATTAATATTATTCATATCTCACGAAACCCTATTCCGTGGCTTGCTTGCTGCAGGCAACTAATAGTGAGAGGGGAGGGGCTCACCGTTTAGCCAACCTCATACTCTTCGACCGGTGTATATCTTAATATAGTTTAATATAAAATATCACTAATTAAATATGTGATTGTATATGAATAATACAATCCAATTCAGTCTAATCCAATACAATCTAATATTGTAACGTGTAAATATGTCGTTTCCGTTGTATTCAAATATTAACAAAATTAGAATCCAATATTGTAACATTTGGATACTGTAATTATTCTATCCCGCTAACATTTAGTCCTTGTTATGTAATTAAGTAAAAAAAAAATAATTATTAATTTTAAAAGTGTGGACTTCGTATATAGTCTAAAATATTTCTTCAATTCATTTTTCCTCATTATAGTTTGAGACAGTAATTATATTAATATATGTTCAATAACCGATAAAACAATCTGAAATGAAAATTGATAAAGCTTGATAGAGCTCCGTGTTCCATGGATTGGAGAACTGTGTATGCTAAAGGTTTTGTCTGTCATTTGCCAAGGGTTTCCTCTGACCATTGCCCTATTATGCTGAGTTTTCATACTAACCACATTCCTTACAGTGTTTTCAAGCCTTTTAGATTTGAGGCTATGTGGTTGAGGCATGAGAAGTTTGGTGAGCTGGTTAGGCAGAAATGGGGCTTCCATGATGGGAACATAGTTGAGATGGTTAACAGTATGACTGATATGTTAAAGGTTTGGAATAGAGACTTGTGTGGGTGCATCTTCCAATGAAAAATACGGCTTCTTGCGAGACTGCATGGTATTCAGAAAAATTTGGGTGAGAGGTTTATGTCTAGTTTAGCTATCCTTGAGAATAAACTCCGTGATGAATATAATCTCACTATTGATCAGAAAGAGACCTTCTAACGCCCAAAATCCAGGAATACGTGGCTTAAAGATGGGGACAGAAACACAAAGTTTTTCCATCTTTTTACGATAGTTAGGAGAAGATGTAACAAGCTTGAAGGCCTTAAAGGTGAGGATGGTGTTCGGAGGTGTGATAAAGAGAGTATGAAAGTTATTGCTATTTGTTATTTCCTATTTCTAGGAACTCTTTGCGGGAATGACCCATATAGCTAACTATGATAGTATTCCACATTCGTTTCCTTGTCTTGGGGATAATGAGACGCTGAGTTGTGTAAGGTGATTAGTGAAAAAGAGGTTCGCTCTGGTCTATTTGGGATTGTTGTGCTTAAGGCTCCTAGTCCTTATAGGTTTCCTGCGATTTTCTTCCAAAATTAGTGGAATGTTTGTAAGGAGGACTTATCAAGTTTGTGGCGGATAGCTTTAGATTGAGGACTTTCCCTGTCGTTCTGAACCAGACCTTTATCACTTTGGTGCCTAAAGTCCCTAGTTCTCTTGATATGACCCATCTTAGACCTATTAGTGTGTGTAACACAATTTATAAGGTCATTAGCAAGATTATTGTCCAGAGACTCCGACATCTGATGCCTAAGCTTATTAGTCCCAATCAAATGGCTTTTGTCCCAGGTAGACAGATTCAAGACAACATTGTGGTTGCTCAAGAGGTCCTTCACAAATTTAAAACTATGAAGGGTAAAAAGAGTGGTATAGCTTGGAAGATTGACCTTGCTAAAGCTTACGATAAGTTACAATGGAACTTTATCAGAAGTGTTATTGAAGATGTTGGTTTGGGAAAAGCTTTGGTGGATCTTATCATGTAGTCGATCGCTATTGTTCAGTATAAAATGGTGTTGAATGGTGAGTTAACTGAAGCTTTTACTCCTGGTTGTGGTATTCATCAAGGAGATCCCCTATCTCCCTATATTTTTGTCTTGTGTATGGAAAAAACTATCCCACCTTATCAACCAGAAGCTGAATTTGGGTTTGTGGAAGTGTGTTACGGTTTCTAGTGGGGGGCCTAACATCTCCCACTTATTTTTTGTTGATGATCTTATTCTCTTTGGGCATGCTTTTATACACCAAGCGGGTATTATGAAGGATTGTCTTGATGAGTTCTGTAATTTATTGGGGTAATAAGTAAGTTACAGTAAGTCCAGAGTGTTTTGTTCTAATAATATTAAGGAAGGGGATGCTAGGAGTATTGCGCATGCCTGTGGGTCCCTGTTTACTAAGAATCTTGGTAATTATCTGAGAGTCCCTCTGATTCATGGGAGAGTGACTAACTATACTTATGCTGCTGTTATTAAGAAGGTCTAACAGAGACTAGTTGCTTGGAAATGTAATGCTCTTTCTCTGGCTGGGAGAGTCACTATTATTAAAGCTGTTACGTCTACTCTTCCTGTGTATATCATGCAATTTGTCAAGCTCCTTATGGAGGTCTGTCGAAAACTTGACAAGATTAACAAAAGTTTTCTATGGGGCCATATTAATGATAAGAGACATGTGCATCTGCTTAAGTGAGACTTGATTTGTATGTCGAAAAATAGTGGTGGTTTGGGTATTAAGTCTATAAAGAACATGAACCAAGCCCTCATTGCCAAAGCTAGTTGGCGGATCCTTCAGGAAGCTCTTGGAATTTGGTGTCAGCTTTTCAGGCACCAATATTTGAGATCGAAATCCTTTTTTGACCCTAAGCTTAGTAAATGGGTGGTTTGTTCTAGCATGTGGAAAGATTTTGCATTTGGTGCTAGACCGGTGAATATGGGTTTGCGGTGGAGAGTTGGTAATGGGGATCAGATTCATTTTTTGGCCAGATGACTGGGTTAAGGATATTGAGGTGCTCAAAGATCATTCGTCTTCTACCCTTTCGGTGGATATGTTGAGTCAAACAGTTAGTGAGTATTTGGTTAATGGCCAATGGAAGTTGCAGCATCTTGCGTTGGTTCTTCCTTGGAGCATTATCCACATAATTTCTAGTATCCATGCTAGTAGGAGTAGTAGTGGTATTGATAAAGCTATCTGGGGTTGGTCTAACAATGGTGAGTTCTCTGTCAAGTCTACTTATTCTCTTGGATTCTGATTATAGTGTCCTATGGAAATGGAAGCTTATTTGGAAATTATGGCTTCCCCTTATGGTCCGGTATTTTCTCTGGCTCCTTCTTCATGGGAAAATTCTTATTAACAGTCAGAGAGTTGCTCATGGGATGGCGTCTGATAGGTTTTGTCCTAGGTGTGTTGTTGTGAATGAGGACATCGATCATCTGATTCGGGGTTGCAAGTGTTCGATGATGATTTGGGACAGTTTGCTTACTTGTAGGCCTGCCACAATTGTTTCTACAGGTGATATTTCGGACTAGCTGATGAGTAACCTTTGTAATGGTGGCCAGGTGGAAGGTAAGATCCCTTATTGACTTCTTTTTTCTGTTGGGTTATTGTTTATTTGGAAATGAAGGTGCAATTTGGTGTTTGATCCTGAGTTTGTTACTCCTAGCTCTCCCCAACTGGTTATTTCGTAGTTTTTTCTAGATTGGTTAAATGCAAATTCGGTTTCTATTGGTAATCAAAATTGTGATGCGTTGGTTGCTTGAATGCCCCCTCCTACAGGTTGGGTAAAGTTGAAAGTGGATGGGAGTTGTGATAATAATTTAAGTATTATTACTGCCGGTGGGGTGATGAGGGATCATTCGAAGAATTGGTTGAGAGGGTTTGCTTTGCACAAGGGAAGTGGGAGTGCGCTGGAAGCCGAGCTCCGGGGTCTGTTTGAAGGCCTTCATATGGCTTGGAGGTCTGGTTATCAGAAGGTTATTATAGAAACGGATTCGCTGTGCTTGGTTCAACTTCTTGCTAGGGATATTCTTGTTAACCACCCCCTATTTAGTATTGCTAAAGGCTGCTCTGTTTTGATTGCTTTTGACTGGTGTTGTGTGGTAAAGCATGTTTACATGGAGGGTAATAGGTTGGCAGATGGTTTGGCACGTATGGGTCATGGTTTGGAGATTGGTATTCAGTATTTCGAGGCCCCCCCGCTTGAGACCTGCTTGGTGTTTCAAGACGATTGGAAAGGCCTGGCCTTAACCGGATCATGTCCCTCTATTTTTTCTCCTTAGTCTTTCTTTCTTGAGCTGCATGCCCTCTTATGTACCCAAAAAAAAAATGATATTAAAATACACCTATATTTTTTTTTGATTAAATGAATTAAAAATTTAATACTACTATTTTTTTTTTATAACACTTTGCAAGAAATATAAATATAATTCAATGGAATTTAATTTCACAATTTTATTATTAAACATTTTTTTTCGAAGTATTACATAAATTTAGGGTTTTTAGGGAGGGAGGATTCGAATCCACAACCCCATGGTCAGGGGCGAAGCCATGATTTCGGCTTTGGGGGGGGGGGGGGGTGGGTGGTGGCGCACCAAAACTAATATATATATATATTTCAAGTATTACAATGTAATTCAAATTTTTTTTAGGGAGAAGGAGGAATTGAACTCGCAACCTCGTGGTGCAGGTATGTGAGGTTTACCATCAGACCAACCTCATCTCGTCTATTCTAATTAACACTAAACACATATATTAATATTTAAAAACCAAGTTATTAAAAAAAAAAAATGTAATAGCGTCTAGTCTCATATGTAATGGTATAACAAATAAATTTAATAAATAAAATAGACACTAGCTTTATAAATAAAATGGAACTCATCACTCTTTTAAATCTTGTCCAATTTTTTTTTATTTTTATAATTGTCAAGAATGAGTTGGAAATGACCTAAGCTCGACGAATTTCATCACGTTCATTGACGGGATAATCTTATTGTTATCCGAAAAATGTCTTTAGGACTTTCCGTACAACATTTAACCAGAAGGTATGGGTGCCCCCCAGGGGGGTCGTGAGGGTAAGGAGAGGAGATGGGCGCTTGTCGCTCTATTACTGGTCTCGGGTCTCTGGTATTGGGTACCCTGTCAGTCGTCCCTTGTACCCGGTCTATCGTCCCTGGTACCTGGTCTGTGGCACCTTGCTTGTTGTCCTTGGTACCTAGTCTGTCGTCTTGGTACCCAATCCATGGTACCCTACTTGTCGTCCCTAGTACTCGATCTCTTCTCCGGTTTTCCTTTGTAGTTCCCCAATACAAAGAAGAGTAGATGCTCATCAATGATGCAGGTGGTCGCAAAGGATGGGACCACCCGTAGATGACTCTTTTCCATGCTTCAGTTCCTCCGGTTAGGGTCGAAACCCGTCCCGGTTCTTCTAGCTGGTCTAATGGCACTTTAGGGCTATACTGGAGCAGGCTCCCTAGTCTCGGTGTTGAATCCTCAAAAAAGGTATCAGGCTCCCTCGGGGGAGGTGGTAGAGCTTGGTTGGTCCTCTAGTGAGTTTAGCAGGGCTCCTTTGGTTTTTGGCATGGATTTAGCCTTGCCTCGCTAGTTCTGGTGGTTGATCCTCTATAGGGTTGCTCGCTCCCATAGAAAAGGTACGGGGGAGCTCCTTGGCTCCCCGGTACCCCGACTCCTTTCTAGCGGATCCAGAGGGTCTTTCCCTTTTTTTATGTATGACTTGACATGCAAATAGGTGGATAAGAGAGTTAGGACTAGTAGGGTCGGAGCCTAGCTCCCATAAATGCATAATAAAGGAGGTAGAGGGGAGAATGCATAAGAGAGCGTCGATCTCCTCTCACCGGAGGAGATCGACGCTCCTCACCATCGGCCAAAAAACAAGAGAGAATAGGCGACAAAGGAGAGAGAGAATGAGTTTTTTTTTAAAGAGAGGAAATTGAGAGGTGTTAAGTGAAGAAGAAAAACATCACTATCTGGTTTTTTAATTTTGATTTAATATATATTTTTTATTCTTTTAACAATTATTTGTTATAATATTTTAGTATTAGTTTGTGATTATTTAAATATTAATAGCTTTTTAGGTCATTTTTTTAATTCCAAATTTTATATTAATTTTAAAATTTTATTGATACATGGCATGTTCTTGGCTTAAAGACAAAGATACCCCTAGAATAGTTAAATTTGACTAACAGAAGGACATATTTGATATATTTCTAACAAGTAAGTGTTAGTAAGAAAATGTTAGAGGGGTCAAATTTCAATTAACACAATGTATATATTATCGATATGAAGAAATAATACTGTTTTATTGATAAATGATACACAATTTAAATGATACAATGGAGGTTTCTGAAGTATTTAGATATGGAGGTTTCTAACACAGTTGGTGATAGCGATCTCGTGCTAGCCAATAAGTGGAAAAGCTGTAAGGATGTGGATTCAAAATCGGATCCCCTCTCTTTCGAGAGTCTTATAACATTTATAGGTCCCTTTCTTGCTAATCACTCCGATAATCACACTACAACAAATTTGACATTACATAACATTGGTCAATAGCATTCTTTTCAAAAAGCTATGAAATCTCCATCTATAATAGTTTTATGTTATAAAATGCTATAATTAATATTTAACAAGTAACATTTCCTTTTTTATTATTTTTTAAATAGTAATAATATAGCATTTAAAAAATGTTACATTATAATTTTACATTTCGCAAATTCGACTTACAATTATAGCTTTTTAAAAAATGCTACACACTGAAAAAAAGAAAAAAAAAAAGGCACCTAGCCAAAATTAATAGCGTGAATGAAAACACAATCCCACTACACACTTCACATCCAGCAAAAGATTTTGTTTCAGGTGGGATTTTTAATTTTTTGTTATATTTTTTATCTTGGAATGACCAATTTAAACTCTGTCTCTCAAATCTTCTGGAGCCTTCCATCTGTTTTCAACTCTTCTTTTGTCTTCCCAAACATTTCATCTTCTCCAAAACCATATCAGATAACAGAAAACAAAAGGTAAAATTTTCTTATCTTTTAGTTATTAAACAAAAGGTACATTTTCTTTTGTCTTAGCATGATGGGGGATTTCATTGAATAGGGTGATATTGGTAGCTGCTGAGCTGATGTCGTCCCCTGTTCTATTGTGTTTTTTTTTTTTTTTTTTTTTCTTGGCTGTGGAGCTTTTAGTTATTGTTTTTCTCTGGTCTTTTTCCCTGCTATCGGTTGGTGTTTAGCTGGTTGTAACTAGGGCATGATGGTTTTCAGAGTTGTTTGTATTTCTAGTTTTTTGGTGCTGTTTGTAAAAAGGTTTAGAAAGAATTTTAAGAAGAAAACACAAGGTGTTTGTTAAAAGATCTAAGAGAGAAAGGAAGTGTTTGGATGCTGAGAAACTTTCAGAGTAATTTTCATATTGAAGAGAAAACTTTTTCTTCTGATTTTCTATTATTGAAGTTATGATATTTCACAGGAGCTTGTCCTATTTATAGAGGAACAAACTCACGAACAATACATGATCTAATGGGATAAGGAATCTTGTAACAGAATTCTAACAACCTTTCTAGGTCAGCATTTTGTTACAGACTAACATTAATATCCTAATTCACTAACTAAGAATACTGAAGATGACAAGTATCTGCAAGCTAATGATGATTACACATATTGCTAAGCTCTGCATAAAGACTTGTTGAGGAGTCATTTGCCACAAGCTCTGTATTCTTAACACTGTTCAGCCCCTTGTCTCTTTTCTGGGTTGTTTTTGCTTATACTCTATTTGTGTTCAAGCTAGTGTTTCGGGTGTGCTTGTTTCTTTGGTGGCCTTTGGTGCCTTTAATATAGGAGTTTTAAAAAAAAAAAAAAATTAAAAAAAAAAAGAAAAAAAAAAAAAAAAAGGAACTAGAATACATGTGTAGGTTCCACCAATTACTTCTATTTTTTGGTCTCTCATCTTACATCAAAATTTCAAATACACTTTTTAAATTCCTTACGAATCTTGGCATGAGCCTTTCTTTACTGGTTTTTTTTTTTTTTTTTTTTTTTTTTTTTTTTTTTTGGTATATAAGATGTCTTCCTACCCAAAAGTTAAATTTTGGTTTTCTTTTTACTAACTCATTTTTTTCCTCTTAATATCAAGTACAATTCACTTCAATTTGTATTTTGAGGTATGAGTTTTTTTTTTTTTAAGTATGTAATTATTTTATATTCCGAGACATGATATTTTAGATGATTTTGAAATAAAGATTATATACAGAAAACTATTCTTTTGATATTAGCACTAGACATAACTTACTAGTAGTTGTTTTGCAATGCATGTCTATTTCCTAATTTAGGTAATGTCTAGTAGAGTCATATTTACTTTATAGACTTGATTTTTCATTGTTCTAGACTTCTAGGTATTGACTTTTGATATTAATTGCTTTTCAGTTACAAAATTGTTATATTTCTATGCTTATTTTGCAATAAAACAAATATCAGGTTTTGCTAAGTAGGTATTGCTGTGTTGATTATCTATGCTAATTTATCGTTGAAATATGATTCATTTTATGTATAATTACTTGTTTAAGCTTGTCCTAAAATTTCACAAAAAAAATCTAACTTTAGATGTAAATATTCATCATTTTTTAAATTTTTGACAGAATATCCACTGATACCGATAATATCCCTGAAATATCCGTAAATTTAAAAGCCCGATATTGATACCGACATCGATATTAAGTTCCTTGGATCCCATATTGTGTGGAATTCGAATTCATAACACACGAACGAATGAAAAAAAATAAAAAATAAAAAAATAAAATAAAAAAACTAAAAACTTTACTGATGCCACAGGCCCACAACCATATCCGAGTGTCTCCACATTTGTGAATTTTTTTTTTTCTTCTTCTTTCTATTCTCTCTATAATTTATCTTCCATTATTGACTTTTGAATTTTTGATGTAATTTTTGTTTTATCATCTAGGGTTCTTTCTTCTTTACGTAATCTTGATTTTTTTTATTTAGTTATTTGTGTTCTGGGTGTCACCTAATTTGCATCACTTGTGTTATATGATAATGTGAATTTTTGATACTTGAAATAGAATTAGGGATTAATTAGGGTTTAGTTTTTTATTTTTATTTTAATAAAGTGATATAGATGAAAATATAAGTGTAATTAATTAATGGGTGTACATAGTATTTGGTTTATTTTTAATTAAGCTAATTTGTCTTTATTGGTAAATTCCTATTAGGATATTTTTGTAATTAAAATTTGTATTTTAATATGGGTGTGCTTATCATATTTATAAGTGTCAATATTGGCACCCTTAATCTAATGATTTAGGAGAGAGATTTAAAAAAAAAAAAAAAAATTTAATTAGTTTGGAGTGTTTTTAGAATTTTTTTTGTTTTGTTTAGTAATTTTAATTCAGGTTAAAATTGTCATTAATAAAAATTGGAGTTTAAATAGATAATTTGTAGATCGTAAAGAAAAACTCTTTTTTTTTTTTTTTAAAATTCCTTTACCAATTTACCTATTTACCCCTATAATTAATTTCTTGTTAACTCTAGTAAAATGTTGGGACACATGGCAGGAAATGGGAAGGGGGTGAGTAAAAATGAACTCCTGGATTGGAATGTGACGTGTGGAAGGTAGAATCTTAGGAAATTTTGCTCATGTCTTGGCAACAAATTAAATGGCCACTTGGCAGCACCACATCAAATCTTTTACATATTATTTACTAAAATGCCCACTACAAACAATATAAATAGACTAAAATGAGGTACGAAAAGCGAATACTCTTTTTATTCAATTATCAAAAAAATTAATTTCAATTGAAACACTTCCATCGTCATACTTTAGAAAAGTCCAGTTTCAACGTTTTAGGTAGAAGATTGTTCGACGTGAAGGCTGGTTGGTTGTGTTAGTATGAAAAACTCCATATCTTTGTGGTTGAGACTTGAGAGGCAGACTTCTCACTATCTCTTTCTCTTTTCAGCTTTCATCCTTCTTTTTCCCTATAGTTTTTCTCAAATATCAATTTTAATGACTTGAATATCCGGATTTTTAATAAATAGATGTTTTTTAATAAGGATATTATCAAATTAGTCCCTAAATTTTAGTACAACATCAATTTTTTACATGTACTTATATTTTTACAACCCGTGACTTTTACTTTTTAAAAATATATCAAATTGGTGCCTCTGACCATAATTTTGACGGTCAAACACGACAATAAATACAAATTAATAACTTTGCCCTTCGCATTAAAATAATGGATGAGAATGACATTTTTACCTTTCAACCTTTTACAATTTGATAACTTTACATATTTGGATTGTCCACTAAACAATTGACATGTGTTATTAAACTTTTAAAAAAAATTACTTCAAAAAATTAAATAAGAAAAGAAAATTAATAAAATGCATTAAAAATAAAAAATATCATATAAATATTACAATCATTTTTTTTAATTAAAAAAAATCTTATAAATGTATCATAATATTAAAAGTTATTAAAAAAACTACTTATTAAAAAAAAGTTAATGAATTAAAAAGAATAAAAATATATCAAAAAACAGGAAAATAATTTGTTTTATTAAAATATAAAGTATAAACACCAGAATTGTTTTTTAAGAAAAAAATTAAAAAAATTAAAAAACAAAAAACAAACCACCGTCAACATTAGATTCCATTAAGATTCAAACCCAAATCAATAATTGAAAAATCAAAACACCATATCAGATTATATTCAATTGAAGCCAACCCCAACCCCAATTCCAGATTAATCATTATCCATTATCATAATTCAGATTCAAAACCAAATGAAACCCAGTCGAACCATCATCATTATCAAAATCCAAATCCAAATTAATCATCATCAAACCAAAATCCATATTCATCACATCAGCAAACCTAACCCAATCCCCATGCGATCAAACCCAAACCAGAAACCACGTCCTTCGTTCGCAATGGCACAGATCTCTTGAACTACGACGACCCTTGTCGTCGCTATAAAAGCGACGACCTAGTGGTCTCATTGCCACCATCGACTTGCGTGGGTCTGATGCTGGAAGGACTTGCACTTGTGGACGAGGATATTGTGCGAGATCCCCACACCAAAGACACGAGATCTGGTAAAGAGAGCGCCGATCTCCTCTCACCGAAGGAGATCGGCGCTCCTCACCATCGGCCAAGAGACATGAGAGAATAGGCGACAAAGAAGAGAGAGATGAGAGAGAGAATGAGTTTTTTTTAAAAAAAAGAGAGGAGATTGAGAGGTGTAAGGTGTTCAGTGAAGAAGAAGAAGATCACTATCTGGTTTTTTAATTTTGATTTAATATATTTTTAAAATTCTTTTAACAATTATTTGTTACAATATTTTAGTATTAGTTTGTTATTATTTAAATATTAATAGCTTTTTCGGTCATTTTTTTAATTCAAAATTTTATATTAATTTTAAAATTTTATTGATACATGGCATGTTCCTGGTTTGAAGACAAAGATACCCCTAGAATAGTTAAATTTGACTAACAGAAGGACCTATTTGATATATTTCTGAAAAGTAAGGGATCATGGGTTTTAAAAAGCAAACACGTTTATAAAATTGATGTTTCACCAAAACTTAGGGACTAAATTGATAATACCCCTTTTTATATTTCAGAGGTTTTTACTTCTCTCTTTTCAACAACTTTCTTCTTTCTCCATTTGAAATATTTGAATTTTTGTTTCTATATAGATATTATTTTCCAAAAACCTTACAAGGTGAAACTATATTTTCGTGTAAGGTTATTGTATTATCTCTTTGTATAAGGTTGAGGTTCCATCATATACGGTTGTTGTGTTATCTCTTCGTATAAGATTGATGTTCTCTCTCTGACACATAAAATAAGTACTAATGGCAATTTTATCTAAAAAAAACGTTTCTCTTGGATAAAAATAAGATAACTTATTGAGATTGAACACTTTTAAACAGTCAATTAATTTATAGGCTATTTAGATTTTATGAATGTATATATCAATAAAAAGAAGAGAAAAAAAACCTAAATTGTCTAGTGAGATTAACAATTAATAGACTATAGATTCTTTGTTTTTTATTTATATTTTATAAATTTACGCATTCATGAATGATGAATGCATGTCATATAAGCAAGTAGAACCCACAAACAAGTTGAGTTTGACAAAAGTGAAAGTGATTCAGCGGAGATAACTAATGCATATGTACCGTGAGTGTGAAGAGAAAGTAGATATTGATATAGTCGAATAGGTAATTAATGGATAATTATATTGTTGGCATTTGGTAATCGAAATGAAAGCATAATTAAATTAGTAGTTATAAATATTATGCAATTATATATGGATGAATGTACTTCAATCCATAGAAGTAACTTCTTTTCATATATATTACCACTAGCTTCATCATCATGATGCATTCACTTTATGGTTTATAAATTGAACTATATAAAAGAGATCTAAACATTGTATTTCTTATATATAAAAGAATACATTCTCTCTTGAGTAGCTACCATTTTATTTCTTCTCTTATTTTGAGTTTATGTTATTAAGTTATTGTATTCTTGTTTATTCTTAATCATTTTATAACAAGTAATTACTTAATAATTAGAAAATTCCGTCGATTATAGGATTAGACTTTGGTACTTGTTGGTGAGGTGGATTCATGTACTTGATTAGGGTGTCGCTTGGAATTTCAAAGGCAGTGTTGGTGCCGGAACTGCGAAGAGGGTACGGAAGTGACGTTGATGGCCAGTTTTTGACCGCGGGCGCAGTGGTTATTGAAGGTGCTGATATAATAATGGTCTCCAGCTGAATTGAGGTTAATATTTACAGGACTGTTTGTTTCCCTGGTAATGGGACTAGTAGTGTTGCATGCATCAAACGCTGCCTTTGTTACTTCAGCCACATCGTGCCTTCCACTCTGGAAATTAAACACTATACAAGTACACCGTATATAAAATTAAACATACATATGAGAATACCCAATGTACGTACTCGTAGTGATCAGCATATACGCATGGATAAATATAATGATATTAATTACTAACCAAGAACATCAGTGACGTTAAAGGTGTTGTTTGCAGCCCAGGTTGAGTAACTGTAAGGTGTAGCACCACCGGGAGGGACAACCCACCCCAAGGAATCACCCACCACATGTTCAGTCCACGCTGTTGAGGTCTCTAGTAGAGCCAATGCTACCACCACAAAAGCCAGCTTATTAAATTTCGGACCCATCTGTTTTTACTTTTACCGGGAGATCGAGAAGAAGAATGTTAAAGTAGTAGTGGAAAGGGTCCGTGTCATTTGGTTTCTATTTATAGGGAAAAGCCATGGAATAGACTTTGAAAGTTGATAGATTCTTAGCCGTTGGATGAAAGAAACGTGGTCAAATTGTGTCTTTGTTGTGATCGATATGATCAACCATTATATATACATGGTGGTTTGGTAGTTTTGTCTGGTTAAAATAGTTGTATAAACGACAATGTTTGGGTTTTGGACACGTGAGATCACATGAGTTAGACACGAAAATAGGGTTGTTCAAATGCTTGGACAAGTCCCCTCTAATTTTTCATTTTTGATGTGCAAAGAGGAGAGGGAAATATCACATACATGTGGCAAATGTGACATGTGGAAGGTGGAAATCCTTAGGAGATTTTTGCTCACACCCTTATCCATGTCTTCACAACAAATTAAATGGCCACTTGACAGTACCACATCAAATCTTTTACATATTTATTTACTAAAAGGTTCGGCTACTATACAGATTGCTAGGTTAATTTCTAACCTTTAGATTTCAATTCAAGGTTATATAAAAATTAAGGATTTAAAAATCAAAAGAATAATAATAATAATAATAAATACTAACTCTCTCTCTTACACATAACTATCCATTAACAATATAATTCCTGTACTGTAACTAAACCCTTTACTAAAATGTCTAAATAGAAAATTAAAGCCAAATCTTATCTACTTGAAGTATTCAAATTAACCAACTCAAAATACTAGCAACCAGTAAGGTGTCTTTTTTTTTTTTTTTTTTTTTTTTTTTTGTCGGATTGAAACCTGAATGACTATTTATTTATTTATTTTTCTCACCTCTATAATATAGATAATTTTTTTTTTGAAAACAATTAATTTGACATTTATACCCTAATTTTTATATACTTTTCATATGCTATTTTTGGAGATATGTTATCTTTGTAGGATATTGTTGGAATGAAATATATTAAATACAATTTAGTGATTGATATTGATTGAAAAGTCATAATTTTTTTTTTTTTTAGTAATTCTAAATTGTTTGACAACACAACAAAACAAACAAAAACAACTTATCAGGTCTAAATCAGATCCATTAATTGTAAAAAAATAAAAATAAAAATAAAAATCCCAAGTTTACCAATCTTGAATCATAACATTTTCTGTTATAAAAGATCGAAGGAAATCAATGAGCTTGTTGTTATACTGTACCATAAATTGGGCAGAGACACTGAGACACATGTCTGATTTAATGTTGTTGGGCCACCACGCCGAAGACACATCAAGGCCTCATATTTAAAGAGATTGGGTTGACGACTAGATCTCTCGGCCCAGTCATAACTGCCACACTTCCTATAAATGAAAGACCCAAATATTAGACTGTCAGACTGAGTTCAACCTATCGGGTAAATCGAACCTCTCTCTCATGTTCAGCTCCATTAGTTTAAAGTTTAGACCAACTGCCCCGGTCTTAGAGCAACTCCAACTAATACACCAAAAACATTAACTTGGTGTAAAAATCAACTCTAACAAACACTAAATAAATAAATAAATAAATAAATTGGTGTAGATATAGTGCACACTAGGTCACATTTGGTGTGCACAGTAGCTACACTAAATCCTTTTATATATATATATATATATATATATATATTATTATAAATATTACATTAGTCTATTTTTATTTTTTACAATTACTAATTTAACCCTTCCATATTTAATTATAACAATATGTATTCTACGAGATCTTTAAAATAACATCATTATTGATATACATATTTAATTTAATTAATTTACTTATTAATTATACATTTAACCAATTTAAAATTTTAAAATAATTTAAAGATCTATTTGAAGAATATTCTTTAAAGATTATTTTTTTTTTATGTAAAATTTGGTATAAAATATTAGAGTAGAAAAAAATTTGATATAAACATATTCTTTTAAGATGTTCTTTTAACACTAAATTAGTATAAAATTTGATGGTATACATCGGAGATACTTTAAGAACCAAATATATATCACTTGAACCAAGGGAAGTTATCAAGTTAATAAGACCTCTCGGCTGAGCTTTTTTTTTTTTTTTTTAATAATTTTTTTTGAAGGAAAAATCATAATGCTAAGGTAAAAATCTCATCGTTGATCCTTAGCTTAGCTTAGCTTAGGCTGACAGGGTCAGAGATCCTAGCTGAACAAGTGAGACGTATGTATCAACCAAATAGCGTGCAACAACACCAAAGCAATATGTGTCGGTCAGGCAAACGACCCTTGACGAAGATCACACACAGAGTAAGCATTGCAGTATCATTCAAAGCACTCCAATGTTAAACCGTTCACACACACCACCTCCCTTATAGCTATAAATAGGTGAGCCGTATTCACTTTCTTTCTAGAATCGATGTTGAGTAGAGGATTGGAGTACAAATGCCAACACCCAACAACCAATAGGGTCTTCTAATATATTTACCCTTTTTAGGAGGGTTCAAAAATTAAATGATATTTTTTTAAGTATAACCGTTTTAATAACTTAAGTTTAAATAACACCTAAAATGTAGATATAATAAAAATATCCTTAAAACACACTCATAATAATAAGTTTTGCATTTTTTTGTGTTTTAGAGACTTATTTTATATTTTCGAGACTTTTTTTCTAATTTCCAAGACTTTTGGATAGTTTTTGAGACTTTTCCGAGATTTTTTTTTTATAGTTTTCAAGACTTTTTACAATTTTCAAAACTTTTTATGTAAAAATGAAAATTTCTGATTTTTTTTTTTTTTTTTTTTTTTTTTTTGAAATCTCCAATGGAGGTCGATTTCGATGAGGGTATGAGGGTATTTTAATATTTTAATCCTTTAGTGCCATTTAAACTTAACTTATTAAAATGATGATACTTTCAAAATTTAACCTAAAAAGAGTGTTATTTGATACTATTTCCACCTCTTTTGCAAGTACCAATTTGCTCAAGAGGATCCCACGACCTAAGAGGTCTGACAATCTCAACTGGCTTAACAATATTAGAGGTCCTAGATGAAAACTTTGAATGATGTCTTATTTTATATATCTATAACATAAAATCAATTTTTTACGGTAAAAAAAATTGCTAAAGGTTTATTTTTCTTCCTTTATGTAATACAAAAATATTAATTATAGAACTCGGAAACTGCCAAAGTGGAAAGAATGATCCTTCTAAACAAGTTGCCTTCAAAGAACTCAAGATATTAAGATTTGATTTTCAAGAAAGTTATTGAAACAACTTGGAGCTAAGTTAGGGAGAAAATAGAGTTAGTGAGTACAAAATTAGTAGAAAATAAATAAATGAATGAGATAAATGTAATACAAAAGTTTTATCCTAACGTTTGTACACTTGTCCTTTTTTTAAAAAAAAAAGAACATTTAGAAGCACGTGTTTTAGAGAAGTATTCTGGATCATTAAATGAATAATTTTGTCTTCATTACTTTATTATTTTGGATTGTTTAAAAGTAAGAAAGTATTAAGATTTTTTTTGGAATCAGGAAATAATTAAATTCTAAATAAATAATAAATTTTTTAAAGAGAAAAAAAAGATAAGTATAATAAGTTGTTATATAAAAGATCTTTAAGGGATGTTATATTTTGTTGGTTAGAGATTAGAAGGTCCTTTAATTTAATATTATCTATAAGTAAAATTCGGAAAATAAATAAATAAATGAGGCCCTTAAATTTTGGAGAAATTTTGGAGGCCCTAGACAACCGCCTAGCTTGCCTAGTACTTCAGCCGGCTCTGCTGACACTCATTTTCACTCACCCAAAAGCTCGTCTAGTCAACATTTCTTCATTGACTAGTCAACCTTTTAGGACGTGTGGATGAAACAAAACTCGGATATTGGAAGAAGTAAGAGCACCTCCAATGTAAATATACATTTGGAGAAAATTGATTGCCACATAGGATAGAAAGTTAAAAAGTTAGAAAAACGGTCTCCAATGCAATTATCTAACTTTAATATGGAGATAATATGACCAAAAAAAAGTTATAGAAAATGAAGTTGAGTTTCTAATTCTAGAAACTCTCCTAGAAATACTGACTAAGATTTCTAACTCTTTCCACCAATAATATTAAAGTTTCATTTAATTGTAAAATAAAAGAGGAGAGAGAATAAAATAATTGTTTTATTATGATTAGTCATAAAATTGATGCATATTTGACTTTAGATAATTGCATTGAAGATGTGAATATACATTTCTCTAATTTTTTTTTCTTTAAAAGTTGGCCCATAATGAATAGAAATGTTGATGTGACACTATTTAGAAACTCAAAAGGGTAAGGATATTGACACTTATAAAACTTATTAGGACACCCATTTTTATAAGTAAACCCATGTCTAAAAATTAAAAATTAAATATTACTATAAACACCCATCCTAATGCCAACAGTACCCTCACTGAAATAAATATATTCATTTTAATATATATTATTTATAAACACTCTTAAATTATTATCATACCCAATTTATAAAAAAAATCATATTATTTTTGGAATCAAATCATTTTTTAATGATGGTCAAATTTACTTTTGAAAATATCTCGAATGTAGAAGCCTTATAAAAGGGAATATGTATATGGGGTCAAAAGATTTTCAATTTGGAATTCTCTTTTTATACAGCTATCTTAAAAAAAAAAATTCTTATTGACATTTATAGCTATCTTAAAAAATTAAAAAAAAAATTAAAAAAAATTAAAAAAAAAACCTTGTTGATATTTATATTTACAGCTATAGTTTAAAAAAAATGTTGTTTTTTTTTATAGAGTTTATAACTATACATAAAAGAAAAACAAAAACAATATGATAATCGTGTGATGATGAGAAATTTTGATACTTGAAATAAATTAGAGTTTATCATAATTTTTTTATTTTTTTTTTGAAAGGTAAGTTTTTTTTAATAAAGAAATATAGTTGAAGATATTAGTGTAATTAATATAGTATTTGGTTTATTTTTTATTAAAGTAACTTGTCCTTATTGGTAAATTTCTATTGAGATATTTTTGTAATTAAATTTTTTAATAAAATATGGATGTATTAATAAGTTTTATGTGTGTCAATATCGGCTCTCAACTCAAAAATTCATATTTGCATTGTTGATGCTCTTATGATAGTTTGCAACCTCATCAAACTTTAGTTACACTAATATGATTATATGGATAATAAAATCTTTTATCATCCATATAAAACAATAAACATTTGATAATCATATTAGGAGAAAAATGGAAGTAGGGAAGATAAAATTAATTCTGCATTTCATAAGCCTAACAGAATGCGTTGCATTCATCTAGTAGTTTCCTTCCCCACTTGTGTTGCTCACTATTTGTTTCTAATATATTTCTTAATACAAATGTTGTATTATTAATTAGTCAATGAAAACAGCTTGTGATGTTCGTGACCTCTCCTAACCACCATAAGAAATTAAGATTTATTTTTTTATTTTTTTTAATTTTTTTTAATTTTTTTTTAAGTATTACAATAAATTCCGACACCAAATCAGGATTAACTATCCACAGCATCCAAAATAAAAACTCTCTGCGCATATAAAATGAGCATAGCATGACTCAAAACCCCCATTAATTTGATGAAATTTGGCTGTCTTTACATGTATTTTCCACGCCATGTGGCATCTTTAGGAAATTTTTACTTGCAATATATTGATCCTCTCATGTTCTTTTTACTCTGTTTTAATCATGACTAATTCTAATTTGATAATTGATTATTTGTTTCTAGATGAGAGTTTTCAATTGTCAATGAATGACAGCGGAAATGTTATTTCACTTGAATGAGCTATAGTCTTGCTTTTGCAAGCAAAGTCCAGCAAGCTACAAACAAAGACATTGTTGAAGCTACAAATAAAATTTTGGAAATCACAGTCTATAGGCTGGATTTTCCCACAGATGACGCCAATGTTGACACCTTAAATTTTGTGTTAACCATATTTGAAGAATCTTTCAAGGAGAGCTCTTGATATGAGATTTCTGGGTTGATTTTTTTAGTAAAAGCTTCTTTTCTCTAGGAGAGAAAACGAAAGTGGTGGTAAGCTTTCAAAGATTGAGTAAAGTTTCAAAGGTAAAAAGAGGGTTGGAAATGATGCCGACGATAGGTCGGCGATCGCTTCCAACGATTGAAAACGGGAACTCAGAAAAATATTAGCCAAACAATATTATAAATGCTCTGAGAAATATATGAGAAATCTTGGGCCATTTTATTAAGAGTTGAAGTCTATTTATACTACAATTCAGACCAAGTGGACAGATAGGCGTCCTATCTCATATAGGGTGACCTCATTTTACCCTCTAGAATATTCAAAATTTATTTTATCCGGTGAGAGGGAACATTTTACTTTTGGCGCCACTTTTTAGCTCTATTTTGGGCGACGTGGTGAGATTCTTTGGTTTGATGCTGACTTGGGTTGCAATGATTGGATCGTGATCATTGATCCATGTGACCGAGCTAACTTGTCATCTGTAGTGTTGGCGAACAAATCACTACGCGGAACCGTTGCCAAATAAAAAACAAACAAACAATAGCAAAAGAAAAAATAAGAAGGAAGAGATAATCAATCCAATCACACACAACACAAGAATGTTACGTGGAAACCCTAATCAGGGAAAAAACCACAGCCCTTAGGATGACAAGAGAAAGTTCCATTATGTAGTAAATTGTTACAACCACACACTCAAGATTCTCTCTCTAAAAATACCCCTGTTGGATATATTCGTGAGTCTGTCAAACCTCTGCAAGCATATCCTCTGGACTATGAGACCCACCAATGTTAGACTCAGAACCCTCTACCGCCTTTCTATCCTTCATCATCCGAGAAACCTCTCCATCGTAAGGGTACCCTGCAACATAATCGAGGGATCTCATGTCAGACCCGATAGCCCCTGACAGTGCAGAGACGTCGAAGCTAGCCAATGAACACCAGACACGTGGCCTAAGACATCAAAATCGAGACTATATAAACCCCCATTTCTACCATGAAAAGGATAGATTTACTTTCCTAAGAAATTACAACATACTTGTAACCCATTGAAAGTGGGAAATTACTTCTATCATACTTAATAGAAAGAGACCTTTTACTTCGTGTTCAACCTCAAATCGTGTTTTATATCATATTGTGTACCAAAGGCTCAATTTTAGCCCCAACATTTGGTTCTAGAATGAGGGGGCGAAATCAGCGCCTTTGCAGAAGTAATGAATCCACAACCCTAAGATCAGTATTTGGGCATAAACCTGAAGCTGAGACTCCCTGGGACTCAAGAGTATGATCAAATCCCACAACATCAACAACAACAACAACAGAAGCAACACATCCTCCACCGCGAGCCATCTTGCCAGGCCTGAGGGCGGATCAACTGCCGTAACCTCCTAATTATGGCTACTACCCGTACCAAACGCAATACCCATCGCCTGGCCCTTTCACCAGATATCAAAGGCAACCGCAGTACTACCTTCAAATGCAAATGCACCTGTATTACCCACAAGGACCGCTGTAGTCTTACTATAATCCAGGATATTCATCGTTATATGTCGCTCCAGCAGACGTAACAGTTCTTCCCAAGGCAGGTGACCTAGTGATTTGCGGAATCACCAGTAGGCTCGATACATTTGCATAGAACGTGACCAAGGTGATCAACATCGTAGACAGTGGGGGACATCAGGGAGACTCGGATGAAGTCAACTCCTGTGCGGAGGGAGGCCCCGCGGAGGACCAATCTAGGGAGAGAAAAAGGCGGTAACAACATACCGCCTAGTTTTTCGAACCCAATCTCGGAGAACACATGAACCATCAGCCACCTTAGAGGGTAGCCGAGGTCACCAGCAGTAGAGAAGAGTGTGACAGAGTCATTCAAGAAGACATACCTCGGAGAACTCACCACTAGAATGATCATATGGCTGGATCCTGCCACCTCGATCGGGACACCGAAAGGAACACCTTGGTAGACCCCGAAGCATTTCGAGAACTCAAAGACCAACTAGTGGAGATTCAAGATCAAATCCATATTGGCCACCGTCATCCAATCGAACACAGAGAGAGCCCCTTCACGGATGGAATCACCACCACATCAATCTCAAACGACATTAAGCTACCGTGAAAAGATATGTGCGGGTTTGGAGGGACAGGAGACCCCGAGGATCATCTTGACTCGTATCTAGATTGAATGAACATGCAGGAAGCCTCCAATGCCGTCAAATGTAGAGTCTTTCCTTTGACCCTCTCCGGTGATGCTTGCACATGGTACAGAGGTTTGAGAAGACATAGCATATCTTCATTCCATGAGTTGTCTAAGGAATTTCACAGCAGTTTTGCAACAAGTAGAAGAAGAAAGAGGCACATGGTCTACCTGAACTCCATCAAGCAACTTGACTCAGAAACTATCAGAGACTGTATGAAGCGGTTCAATGAGGCTGCGAGGTAAGTCTAGAACTTCAACGAGGTCGGAGCTGTCATGGCTTTCACTCAAGGACTACAGAAGGACCATCTAAGTTAGTCGCTTTCCAAAAGAGGACCTTCCACTTATATAGAACTCATGGATAAAGCCGAGAAGTACACCACAGCTGAATACATCCATGACTCCAAGATTCAAGAAACCACTGCAGAGTCCAGTGGACCACCAAAGAAGTGGGGTAAGCAAAACATGGATAAGAGAAAAGAGCCCCAAGTGTCCAGGCTAGTCAACACGGGCTATAACGATCGAAATCCCAGGCCACCGAGAAGTAGGTTCGACTGATTTGACAGTTACACTCCTCTAAGGTTCCCACCCAATAGAATGCTCGAAATCGCAAGCAAAGAAAAACTGCTCCAACCACCAACATAGTTTCACTTGCCCTCAAATAGTAGAAACCGAAGATCAAACTACAAGTTCCATAAAGACCATGGTCACGATGCAAGGAACTGCCGCGATTTAAAGGATCAAATCGAAGAACTAATCCGAAATGGAAAGCTCTGAGAGTGCGTCAACCTACAGGACTCAAACAACAAGATAGCAAAAACTAACCATCCTCCGAATGTTCGATCCAACACTGGCATGCAGGATTTGGACGATGATGAGCCCATCAATTTCATCCTTACCGAGCCCATCATGAGGGAATCCGACTCATCATCCTCCGGTAAGGCTCTCGTTTCAGTTTGTTTGGCATCAACACCAGAGGATCCACCGAGAAATTGGGACCCGATCTCCTTTTCCACTTCTGATTCCCAAGGAATCAGATACCCCCACTGTGACACACTCATTATCTCAGTGAAGGTAGAGACCAGACGGTGAAGAGAACTCTCATTGACAATGGAAGTTCACTATACATAATCCATTGGCATCCTCTCCAGAAATTGGGATATACTCTTCAGCAATTGCAAGCCTCCAGATACTGTATCAAAGGTATCAGCGGACATCGAACAAGGCCAGTCGGCCAAATCGACCTCCCAGTATGTTTCAAAACCAGGCCACAAGTCTATACTGTATGGGTCAGCTTCCAAGTAGTTGACATACCCTTCCCCTTTAACATCCTTATTGGGAGACCGACCCTCTACGCCCTCAAAGCAGTAACCAGCATATACTCCTTGAAAATCAAGTTTCCCACCGACATGGGTCTCGGAGAAGTGAGCGCGGACAAGGAGGAAAACTAAAGGTACATCCAGATCGGATCGAACCCAGTCCTCACGATCGGAAACTACCTGGCGCCTGCCATTAGAAGGCTCATGGGAAAGCATAGGAGGTTGAAAAAAAGGCAAATCAGGGACGTAGCTGAAGCACAAGCCTTCGATGGAACACAGTTCAACGAAACACATGTCACCAGTCTCAACCTTCGAGAGGTTGGATCATAGCCAATCGAGAAGCAACTGAGCCTTTAGTGAAATTCTCACTCCTGGACAAATATCTGGAAAAAATGGTCTTTATCGGAGCCAATCTGATCCCCCGGGTCAAGGACGATACTTGAATAAATCATATACATGAAATACATATTCAAGATATTAAAAACATACACAAAAAATGATAGAATCACAAAATATGATCAATGAATATTCTAGTCAACATTTAGAGCAAGGATATAATTATCAATCAATTAAATCCTAGTAGGCTCTAAATACAAAATCAAAATGTGCTAATCCTAAATTTGTTCAGTTAAAGGATCCAAGCATATGCCAAGGTTATTGATCATAAAATGAATCAATCAAATCACAAATAACCCTAGATATCAAACTAATCACAATACAACACTTAAACATATGAGAAACAAGAATCATAGAAAACTAGTTCACATTTGTCTATAAATAGACTAGATTTGATTTGATTTGAAGCTATCATTCTCAGTGACATTCACCAAACATACACATACATATAGAAGAAGAAAACACAAGGTAATTGAAGGTTTACAAAGACGAAAACACAAAGTTTAGTCAAATACCTAAGAATCATGAGCTGGTTCGGTTTTGAGGGTGGAGCCACCATATAACTCGATCAAACAGCTACAAACTCTCTTGAAAAAGATAGAGGACTTGATTACAAAGATTTTTCAACTTGAATCATTTAATTCGGAGTTCGAATGAGAAAGTTATAGTGTTTGGAAGGTGAGAAAGTTGGAGAGAAAAATTCTGCATATATGTTTTCAATTTTTCTTCTTGAAATGAAATGGGAGGGAAAGTTGATATTTAAAAGAGAGAGAGAGAGAGAGGGAGAGAGAGAGGGAATTTTCATGGCCAATGGAAGGCTACCACATCACCACCCCATGAGAGGCGTGTGAGCCTCATGGGGTATAGGGGTGTGTGGGCCGTGAGCCTCACGAGCCCCTCACGGGCTCCTCCCAAAATGGCCTTTGGCCATTGTTTGCCTCCCTTGTGCTCCTCTAGCATTCTTCGGCCATATTCAGGCCTCAAACATCGAATTTGAATCCTTCTTTGGATTACGAACCGTGACTCTCTCATGCATAAGGAAAACTATGAAACTTTGATAAAAAGTTAAGAATTCAACTTAGTACATGAAGACGAAGACAACACAACGTATGAGAACGTAAAGTAGCGTAACTTCCTAGTTTAGACTCGAAACCTAATGAGTGAGTAACCGAAATGACCGGGGCTCAATAAAGAATTATATGAGATTATGTTCAAGTCTAAAAATAATAAAACAAAAACTAATAAACACAAAGTCACACAAGTATGCTATTTCCTAGAGATAGTCTTAGAACATGCAATTTCACAATGTTTATCAAATTAAATTTAATGTATATGCATACTTCAACAAGCGTGTGAATGTGTTATACCAATAGTGTATAACTATGCATGGACACATATGAATGCCATATGTATGTATACCTAAGCCTTGTAAGAGGAATGAGGTCTAATATACCTTTGATGAGCAATGTAGCTTACTTCTCTTTGAAGATACCATCTTGCATGGAAATTTGCCAAGTCTTCCTTGAAGGAAGCTTTACTCATCATCAAAGTAAGACAACTAAACAATACAAGAGAAACAACGTTTTAATATGGAATTCATGCCAACACAAACCAAAATCCTAACAAACAAAATAAGAGGAAAAGAAAGAAGGGTTCACTCGGAGGCTAAGGGCCCATCTTGTAAGCTGTTTTTTGTTCTTGTTTTTTGAAAAGAAAAATGAAAATGGAAACAGTGTTTTTGGTTTCATTTTTGAATTCCAAATACGCGTCTGGTAGCATTTACTAGAATCCGTATTTTAAAAATAAAAACGGGAAAAACGCGTCGGTAGGATAACCGAAAACTTTCGAAAATTGAAATATCAATTTTTACATTTTGTTTAATATTATAACAATTATAAACAAATTGATTAAATAATTAACCAATATAATTTTTGTAGTGTAATTTATAAATTCAACACAAGTTCACAAATTACTTCAAAAAAAAAATCAATTAATCAATTAATCAAAACTAAACTCTTAAATTATACATAAGTATTATTTTAATAAATATAAATAACAGTAAATAAATATATAAAAAAAATTAAAAAGAAAAAGAAAAAGAAAGGAAACCAGATTGGAGATAAAGAAGAGGAAGATGATCGGAGAAGAAGAAGCAGCGGATCAGAAGAAGAAGAAGAAGAAGATCGAAGAAGGAGAAGAAAAGGATCGGAGAAGAAGAAGAAAATCGGAAGATGAGGAGATCATGGGTCGATCCGCGTTTGGAGGAGCAAATCGGCGACGAAAAATAGTTCTGAAGAAGAAGAGATCGGCGGCAAGAAGACGAAGAGAAGAAGAAGAGAAAAAAAATGGAGAAGATCAGTTGAAGGAAGAAGAAGAAGAAGAAAGAAGGAGAATCGTTGGAAATGAGGTCTGGTGGGAGATTTTTATTTTTATTTTTTTATTTTTTTTTATTTTTGATATGGGACCATTTATTTAATGATATGGGACCCACTCATATGAAAAACGAAAACAAATACAAGAAAAACAAGTTTTTTTTTTTGTTTTTCAAACTTTCCACTTTTAACACTTGGTATTGTTTTTTATTTTGTTTTTGTAATTTGAAAATAAAATGAAAAAGGGTTACCGAACGCGAATTCGAAATCATTTTTGGAAAACAAAAACGAAAACAGACTGAAAACGGTATGCAGGACAGGCCCTAACCTGCTTTACACTTCCATTACTAGACTCTGAAACCACTTTGATCAACTCAAAAAACGCAAATGGAGTTGGAGACCCTACACCACTATTTATAGAGGCCAACCCTATGGAATACAAACGACGCAACAGTTACTTTCCTGAGGCACCAGCTGGCCGCCACCTCACCTTGCTTGCCATGTGGCATCCTCTCATAGGACCACGATATGGGCCAACCTAAACCACATGGGCCCGGACCACCATAACTAGGCCTAACAGCCATGGACCATCTGTCAAGCCCGCGACCGATCGCCCCACCGATAACTCTAAGCGACGGGCTTGAGAGGGAATTGTTGGATATATTCATGAGTCCGTTAGACCTCTACAGGCATATTCTCTAGAATATGAGACCCACCGGTGTCAGACTCTGAACCCTCTACTGCCTTCTTATCCGTTATCATCCGGGAAACCTCTCCACCGTAGGGGTACCCCACAACATAACCGAGGGATCTCATGTCAGACCCGACAGCCTTTGACAGTGCAGAGATAGTTGTCGAAGCCAGCCAATGAACACCAAACACGTGGCCCGATGCATCAAAATCGAAACTATATAAACCACCGTTTCTACCATGAAAAGGACATATTTACTTTCCTAAGAAATTACAGCATACTTGTAACCCATCGGAAGTGGGAAATTACTTCCATCATACTTAATAGAAAGAGACCTTTTACTTCATGTTCAACCTCATATCGTGTTTTATATCATATTGTGTATTGAAGGCTCATTTTTAGCCTCAATAACCCCAAACCCGATTACACCCATTGCCCACTCTTTGAGATATAGGTTATTATGGTCTATTTATATGAGTTACAGAGAGTTTAAACCTACAAGAAAATCTATCTCCTATACGTACAAGATTTACTTATTCCACATAAATAATATTTCCTTTTTATGACAAGTTTTCTTGTATAGAGAAATCATTTTCCTATAATCGTAAGAACTTTTAGAAACAATATATTTCCTTTTCCACTAATATCCTAATTCAGTGCATGCTTGTGATTGACTACGATTTGAGTTGCGGTTGGCCACCCACTTCCTAAACCATATTAACGTCATTGGAATTGACTGCTTAGAAAACTGCGATCCACGCGCTACATCACCCAAGACCGCTGTCCTTACCGTTGTGCGATGCACAGTGTAAGGCACATTGTTTCCTTCTTGGAACAAGATCGATGTCTGTACCTCTGTGCGTTGCACAGCGCAAAGCACATTGGTTTCCACTAGAGCGCAAAGCACATTAGTTTACATTGGAATTGGACCGATGTGCAATTGCACAGCGCAAGGCTCAACGGTTTTCACTGTTCTTCGTTTCTCCTGTTCTTCAAGGTCTTCACACCTCCCTCAAACATGATCTCATACTTCCAAATGTTCTCACGTCTCTGGGAAGTCTCCGCATTGGTTGAATCCCGTTTGGTAACCATTAGAAATTCGAACCATATCCAACATGTAAGGCATCATGATGAGTTTGTTTGTAAAGGATAAGAGGTGGTCCCCCCACTATTTTAAATTTGTTTGTAAAGGATAAGAGGTGGTCCCACCACTGATTTGGATTTCTTGCTTACATCATTTGGTGTGGTGGGATTTCTTACCCTTTAGATTTCTTGCTTACGTCAAAATGGTCCGCTGTGCAATTTCTTACCGATTAGGTCTTTTTTTGTCTTTTCTCACATTTTCTTTGGTCATTAAGTAACGAAGGCTTCTTGGCTGTGTTTTCTCTTCGAACCTAGCTCTTTTGGTTCCCATGTCTTCTAGATGTGTTCTGGTGAGAGCCTACTTGGGAATATGGATTACTTTATGTCGTTAAATATCTAAGTTTCAATATATATATATATGTTCTGGTGAGAGCCTACTTGGGAATATGGATTACTTTATGTCGTTAAATATCTATGTTCCGCATAAATACTATTTCCTTTTTATGACAATGCTTCTTGTAAAGAGAAATCTTTTTCCTATAATCATAAGAACTTCTAGAAACAACATATTTCCTTTTCCACTAATATTTCCTGCGTCAACGCATGTTTGTGATTGACTATGATTCGAGTTGCAGTTGGCCAGCTGCTTCCTAAACTGTATTAATATCATTGGAATTGACCGTTCAGAAAAACGCGATCCACACGCTGCATCACCCAAGACCACTATCCTCACCGCCCTATCGCACAGCGCAAGGCACAACGTTTCCTTCTTGGAACAAGACTACTATCTGTACCGATGTGCGTTGCACAGCACAAAGCATATCGGTTTCCACTGGAATTGGGCCATTGTCCTTACCGCTGTGCAATTGCACAGCGCAAGGCACATCGATTTTCCCTGTTCTTCGTTTCTTCAGTTCTTCAAGGTCTTTACGCCTCCCTCAAACATGATCTCATACTTCTAAACGTTCTCATGTCTTTAGGAAGTCTCCGCATTGAATGAATCTCGTTTGGTAACCATTAGAAATTCGAGTCATATCCAACATATAAGGTATGTGGATGAGTTTGTTTGTAAAGGATAAGAGGTGGTCCCCTCACTGTTTTGAATTTGTTTGTAAAGAATAAGAGGTGGTCCCACCACCGATTTGGATTTCTTGCTTACGTCATTTGGTGTGGCAGAATTTCTTACCCTTTATGAAGCCATTTTTTTGTTATGAGACTCCTGTATGGACGTGGCTCCCTTATTTCTAGATTTTTTTTTTTTTTTGTCTTTTCTCACATTTTCTTTGGTCATTGAGTGACGAAGGCATGTTGGCTGTGTTTTCTCTTCGAACCTAGCTCTTTTGGTTCCCATGTCTCCCGGAGGTGTTCTGGTGAGAGCCTACTTGGGACTATGGATTACTTTATGTCGTTAACATCAAATATCTATTGTTTCAATATATATATATAATCATATTAGGAGAAAAATGGGAGTAGGGGAGATAAAATTAATTCTGTAATGACTAATGAACACAACTGGTTATGTTGGAACCAAGAAATCAATTGAGGTTTCGATGTTAGACTTATGACGAGCTTCGTGTGATTTTCTGCATTTCATAATCCTAAACAGAAAGTGTTACATTAATTTAGTAGTTTCCTTCCCCACGTGCATTGCTCTCACAATTTGTTTCAAATATATTTCTTAACACAAATGTTGTATTATTAATTAGTCAACGAAAACAGCCTGTGATCATGACCTCTTCTAAGTTCTAACCACTATAAGAAATTAAGGTTTTTATTTTTTACTTTTTAAGTGTTAAAGAGTAAATTCTGACACCATATCAGGATTATCTACCCACAACATCCAAAATAAAAACTCTCGATGCATATAAAATGAGCATGGTAGGATTCAAACCCCTATTATTGATAGTTTAATAAGATTTGAATTGAATTTGGCTGTCTTTACATGTATTTACCAAGAAACTACTAGATAAGATGCATTACAAAACTTGCCTTCAATTCCATGCCATTGCTATGTAATAATTTTCCACGACATGTGGCATCTTAGGAAATTTTTACTTGCAATATATTGATCCTATCATGTTCTAAAACTCTGCTATTTACTCTGTTTTAATCATGACTAATTCTAATTTGAAAATTGATTATTTGTTTGTTTATAGATGAGAGTTTTCAATTGTCAATGAATGATAGCGGAAATGTTATTTCACTTGAATGAGCTATAGTCTAGCTTTTGCAAGCAAAGTCCAAACAAGCTACAAACAAAGACATTGTTGAAGATAGGCAATCCTATATATGTTGCCTTTCTTGACTATTATTAATTTGATGTCCTTTTCTTTTTAGGTAATAATTTAGGTCTTGATTTTCAAATTGATAAGACAGTTCAAAAATGTGTAAAATTTGTATTGGGACTCCAATTGTGTTGATTGAAACAAATACTAGGATGTCTGATTGATAATTAATAATCCATGACAAATATTTATTCAAATAGAAGATGCTGGAGAAGTGTATTAGAAAATTAATCTTAAAATTTAAAATCCATAAAATAAGAAATCAAAATTAAATTAGCTGTTATTCGATACAAAATTCTATCAATATTTATATAACAATCGAATAATGAATGTCTATGTAAATAGAAACCAGAAGCATAAAATCTTAAAACCAAGAAAAATTAAGCAAGCCATATAGAAACATTACAACTAACTAGCTATTAGCTATAGCCAGTAGTACTAATCATCATGAAACTAGCAGCAGAAGAAGGCTATAGCGAGAGACATGAAAACGAAAGCGAAAGCAACGCCACGAGGAGAGGCTGAGCTGGGTGGTGGTGGTGAAGTAGTATTGGTGGTGGGAGGAGTAGTTCCAGTGGTAGGAGGAGAAGGGTTGTCATTGTCAGCAACAACGGTGATGAATAGTTTCTGGCCTTGAGAGCAGTGTGAACCGACGGTACAGATGAAGTAGAAATCACCGGTGGAGTTGAGGGGCACAGTTGCGGGTCCAGTTCGGGTCAAATTGATGGGATTGGCAGAATTGCAGGAGTCATAAGCAGTCTTGCTGACTATGGCCACATCGTGTGCTCCGGTATTGAAGTTGAACACTGCAAATTAAATGCAACTATTAATTAGAGATCACAAATTTCATATACTGTTGATGGCAGAAATTTCTCCGGGAGTTGTGACTCCGAGAGGTCCAGCGGTACTACTCCCTCCCGCTCAATTTGTACGCCGCACTCCGAATATGATTCCGGTAGAAGTCCCCTGGGGCCCGTAACCCTCCGATTCTACGAATCGGAGTCATGTGAAATCAGTCGGTCGACCGCCTTTAATATAAAAGGACGTGTCGGCTTCAGACCAACCTATGAACGACACGGCACCTTATTCTGTCAGAAGAATAAGCTATATATACACCAATTTCCACCCTTTTTTAAGGGTAAGAAAAATAGGATAGAGAGTAAATCTTTGAGATAAGCAAACATTGATTAACCCAAATCGCATCCAGAGAGTTTTACCCCAGATAGCAAATTCCGTAGCATATTGCAAGAACACCTAATAATTTATCGGTTATCACCTTGTCCGACAAGTCTCGCGGAAGATCATTTTTTCCATTAACATTGGCGCTAGAAGGAGGGGGAGATTCCAGCACCCCCGCGGAACTAATGAATCAGTACCCTAGTGTGAACCTCGGGCTGCAGCAGCCGGGGAGTGACGGGTACGAGAATGCGCAGCAGAGGCCGCAGGACCCGCCGGCCCCTGAAGCGGCAGATGCCCATCAGCACCAACCCAACGTTGCCGGGGATCAGTTCCAACATCAGAACCCCGGCTATTACCCATACCAGATGCAGTACGCACCACCGGCATACCACCCAGGATATCAAGGGTACCCGCAGTATTACCCCCCGGTAGCCCCTCAAGCACAATATGCCCATCAACAGATGAACTACCCACCGGCTATGTACGCCCCACAGCAAACCCAACAGTTATTCCCGCAACAGAACGACCCAATCTTACAAGGCATCACTAGTAGGATCGACACGCTCGCCAGGAATGTGACCAGAGTGGTCAACGTGGTCGATGGAGGAGGAGTACAGGGGGACTCCGATGAGGGGAATTCCCGGGCGAATGAAGACCCTCCAAGGGAGCGCAGAAGAAGACCGCGGCAAGCGACGCAATTTGCCGAACCAAACCCCGAAGATCCGGATCCACCGAGGGTTGCGGGAATGACCCGGAGCAGAGAAGAGCGGGACGGTATAACCCAAGAGGAGGTTCCTCGGAGGACGAGAAATCGACAAGGCAGGGGGATGACTACCTACCCGGAGGTTGAAACGGACCTAAACGCGCTCGGCGGAACAGAAGCCTTCCGTGCTCTCCAAGAGCAGCTAGCGGACATCCAAGAACAGATACATATGAGTCATCACCGTCACTCGAGTAACCGGGAGAGCCCATTCACCGAGAACGTCATCTCCGCGCCAGTACCTGATAACTTCAAGATGCCACGAAAGGATATATGCGGCTTCGCTGGAACTGGGGACCCCGAAGACCATCTCGACACCTATCTGGATTGGATGAATATGCAGAGCGCATCCGACTCAGTAAAATGCAAAATCTTCCCCTTGACCCTCTCAGGAGACGCGAGAACCTGGTACGGGAACCTTAAGCGGCAAAGCATATCCTCCTTCCACGAACTGTCCAAGGAATTCCGAAGTAGCTTTGCGGCGAGTAGGAGAAGATGCAGACACATGGTGCACCTAAATTCAATCAGGCAGACAGCAAACGAAACCACAAGAGACTACATGAAGAGGTTCAATGAGGCCGCAAGACAGGTCCAGGGTTTTAATGAAGTGGGAGCCATCATGGCTTTCTCTCAGGGACTTCTCCAGGGCAAGCTCAGTTGGTCCTTATCCAAACGGGGCCCGTCGACCTACCACGAACTCATGGAAAGGGCCGAGAAGTACGCCACCGCGGAAGATATCAGTCAAACCAAAACGGAAGACACCTACTCGGAGGCACAGAGATCCCCGGAGAAACAGAAGAGGTGGTTCAGGCCAAGTACTGACAGGGGGAAAGATCGCCCAGCCTTCAGACAAGTCAACACAGGGTCGAGCTCTCTCCCGACAAGAGCCCCACCGAGGAGAAGGTTCGACAGATATACCCCGCTGAAATACCCCCTGGAAAGGATCTTTGAAATTGCCAGCAAAAGCGGCCTGCTCCAGACACCAGAGGCAATGCTCACGCCCCCCGACAAAAGGAACCGAAATATCCACTGCAGATTCCACCGGGACCACGGCCACGAGACCCGGAACTGTAACTCCCTGAAAGACAGCATTGAGGAACTTGTCCGCGCAGGGAAACTGCATGAGTATGTGAAACAGAATGATTCGGTACCAGACCAACCGCATGGCAAGCGACCCATGGGGGGGAAAGCCCATTGCGACGACCCGAATTCCGACAACGAAGAACCAATCAACTTCATCCTCACGGAGTCAATCGCCAGGGATTCAACATCAGCTTCCGAGAGCGGAAGCTCGAGTACCATATGCCTCACAACCACTCCCGAAGATCATCCGGGAACATGGGATCCAATTTCCTTCTCTCCGTCCGACTCCACCGGGGTCCGATACCCGCACTGTGATGCGCTGATTATCTTAGTAAAGGTTGCGAACCGAGTGGTGAAGAGGACCCTGATCGACCACGGGAGCTCACTGGATATTATACATTGGGACCCATTGCAGAAGCTCGGCTATACCATGCAACAGCTGCAAGCCTCCCGCTATTGTATCAGGGGAATAGGGGGACACCGGACGCGCCCGGTGGGCCAGATCGACCTCCCGGTACGCTTCGGAACAAGGCCTTGCGTCCGTACGTTGTGGGTAAGCTTTCAGGTTGTAGACATACCGTTCCCGTTCAACATCCTCATCGGACGACCGACACTGTATGCACTCCGCGCAGCCACTAGTGTATACTCCCTGAAGATGAAATTCCCCACTGACAACGGCCCGGGGGAGTCCAGCGCGGATCAGGAGGAATATAAAAGGTGTATCCAGATCGGATCGAATCCCGTGATGACCGTCTGTAACAATATTCTGACTCACGCCGATCTAAGACGGATGGGGAAGATCAGAAGGCCGAAACGAAAGCCCTTCGACGTCGGGATCGACGGGGTAGACGCCGAATGCATGTTATTGGAAGAGATAAGGGTAACAAGTTTAGACCCCCGGGAGATTGGGTCGCAGCCATCTGGGGAACCTACCGAGCCGTTGGTGAAGGTAATCCTCCGATCGGATGATCCCGATAAAACCGTTCTCATAGGTGCGAACCTCCCGCCAGGCACCGGTGAGACACTGACAGAGTTGTTGAAGGAATTCTCAGACATATTCGCCTGGTCCCACTCCGACATGCCCGGGATTGATCCCGACACCATTTCTCATGCCTTGGCCACCGACCCAGCCTTCAGGCCTGTATCTCAGAAAAGGAGATCCTTCAACACCGAGAGGTATCAAGCAATCGCCGCGGAGATAGAAAAACTGCTCGGAGCAGGATTCATCCGGAACCTAGACTATAATGAATGGCTGTTGAACGTAGTCCTGGTAAGGAAGAAGGACGGAAGGTGGAGAATGTGTGTCGATTACACGGACCTGAACAAAGCATGCCCTAAAGACAGTTTCCCGCTCCCGAGAATTGACCAGCTAGTGGATGCAACCTCAGGTCACGAGTTGCTGAGTTTTATGGACGCATACTCCGGGTATAACCAAATCCGAATGAGGGAGAGCGACCAGCCAAAGACAGCGTTCGTCACTGACCGGGGGATGTACTGCTACCGGGTCATGCCGTTCGGACTGAAGAACGCTGGGGCAACATACCAGAGACTGGTCAACCGGATGTTTTCGGAACAGCTGGGCAGGACCATGGAAGTGTATGTTGATGATATGCTCACGAAATCTGTGCACCGATCGGACCATCCGAGAGATCTTCGAGAGACTTTCACCATTCTTAGACATTTTCGAATGCGCCTGAACCCGTCAAAATGCGCGTTCGGGGTGCAGTCCGGAAAATTCCTCGGATTCATGGTCCACCAGAGGGGGATAGATGCCAACCCGGACAGAATAAAAGCAATCATGAGCCTTCTCCCACCGAAGCGTACTAAGGACATTCAAAAGTTGAACGGTATGATAGTCTATCTCTCCCGTTTTATCTCGAAACTCACCGACCGTTGTGTCCTTTTTTTCAAGGCCTTGCGACACAAGGGGGACTACAACTGGACTCCCGGATGTCAGATCGCCTTCGAGCGGCTGAAGACTTACTTACAGGAGCCACCGACGTTGGCAAAACCAAATACCGGAGAAATGCTTTTCCTATACGTGGCCATATCCGAGGTCGCCGTTAGCTCGGTGTTGGTTAAACAGGAGGGAGCCCTCCAGAAACCGGTGTACTACGTCAGCAAGAGCATGAACCCCGCCGAAACACGGTACCCCGATATAGAAAAGTTAGCTCTCTGCCTGGTCACAGCCTCCAGGAAACTACGACCGTACTTCCAATCACACCCTATCACTGTGCCAACTAATCAACCTCTGAGGCAAGTACTACAGAAGCCTGACTCGGCGGGGAGGCTCGTCAAATGGGCAATGGAACTCAGCGAGTTTGACATCCACTTCAAACCTAGAACCTCCGTGAAAGGTCAAGTCATCGCAGACTTCCTAGCCGAATTTTCAGATCCCGAAACAATGGTGGTCTCAACGGAAAATGTCCCGGAGTGGGAAATGTTTGTGGACGGCTCCTCCAACCGCCACGGTAGCGGCGCCGGCATAGTAATAAAAACGCCCGATGGAAGCATAACGCAAACAGCACTCCGATTCAGCTTCAGGGCGACAAACAACGTGGCTGAGTATGAAGCACTCGCCACCGGGCTAAAAATCATCCTGAGCATGGGCGCCGAACATGTTGTGGTATACAGCGACTCTCAGCTGATTGTCAACCAAGTCAATGAAGACTACCAGGCCAAGGACACCCAAATGATCAAATACTTGAGCCGAGTCAAAGCTCTGATGGACAAGTTCGTCCGCTGCTCGGTCCTCCGGATATCGAGGGAGCATAACTCCCAGGCGGATGCACTCGCCAAGCTTGCCTCCTCCTCGGAGCTTAAACTTCCGAGGATTGTGACGATATTCCGCCTCCTCGAGTCAAGCATCACAGGAAGAATCAATAGTCCATGCCGTCATACCGGAATATGGAACGGACGGTGACACATGGATGACTCCGATTATGAAATTCTTGCAGGACGGAGCTCTACCTGAAGAAAAGAGCGCCTCACTCAGGGTCCGGAGGCAGTCACCCAGATACCTCCTCATAAACAGGGTATTGTACCGACGAGGCTACTCCCTGCCATACCTTCGATGCATTGCGCCACCGCAAACCGATCTGGTCCTCCAGGAAGTTCACGGTGGGACTTGCGGTAGTCACTCCGCCGGGGCGAATCTTGGGCACCGAATAACACGTCAGGGGTACTACTGGCCCACCCTGTTCAGAGATTCCAAGAAACACGCCCGGGCTTGTGACCGATGTCAAAGAACGGCGCCTGTACCTCGCCGACCAGCTGAGTCACTCACCCCGATGGCTTCCCCCTGGCCTTTTTCCAGATTCGGAGTTGATATTATAGGACCTCTTCCTAGGGGAACGTCCGATAAAAGATATGCGGTAGTCGCCGTGGACTATTTCACCAAGTGGGTGGAAGCTGAGTCGTTAAAACACATAACCGAGGCAAACACAACCAACTTCATCAAGAATTCCATCATATTCAGGTTCGGGATACCAGACACCATTGTCGCGGATCACGGCACACAGTTCGACAATGTCAACTTCCGGAAGGTTTGCTCGGATTTTCATATAAACCTGTGCTTTTCCTCTCCTGCCCACCCACAGAGTAATGGGCAAGTAGAGGCCGTAAACAAGGTGATCAAAACCCTCCTCAAGAGGAAGCTGCAGGCTAAGAAAGGGGCCTGGGTAGAAAAACTGCCGGAGGCATTATGGGCCATCCGAACCACGCCGCAATCGGCAACGGGGGAGACCCCTTACTCACTAGCTTTTGGCTCGGAGGCTGTAATCCCCGCCGAGCTACAGGTGCCAACCAAGAGGGTTTCATACTACAACCCCGGAGACAATGAGGAGGAATTACGGGGGTGCCTTGAGGAGATAGATGAGAGGCGAGACCAAGTGAGGATCCGTACCGCCTATCACCAGGCAAAGATTGCCAAATACTACAATACAAGGGTCAGAAGCCGGAGTTTCCTTCCCGGAGATCTCGTTCTCAAGAAAGTCATCCCTAGCACAAGGATAACAACAGATGGCAGCCTCGGAGACAGCTGGGAGGGCCCTTACATAATTAGCTCCGCATCCATGAAGGGAGCATATAAGCTTAAAACGGAGGATGGTACCCCCCTCAGGAACCCGTGGAATGCTGAGCACCTCAAGAAATATTATCAGTAATATACCTATGCTATCTTATCTAGTGATAGGAGTTGTAAATTCTACGAAACACCAATATGATCAGATATATATGTATGATTCAGTGCATTCGAGTCTCCATAAAAATGGAGCACATAAGCCTCCTCCGGGAGCATTCAAGAATCCTCCGGGAGCACTCAAGAATCCTCCGGGAGCACTCGAGTCTCCATAAAAATGGAGCACATAAGCCTCCTCCGGGAGCATTCAAGACTCCTCCGGGAGCACTCAAGTCTCCATAAAAATGGAGCACATAAGCCTTCTCCGGGAGCATTCAAGACTCCTCCGGGAGCACTCAAGTCTCCATAAAAATGGAGCACGTAATCTTCCTCCGGGAGCACTCAGATCTCCATAAAATGGAGAGCACAAATGCCCTCCGAGACCTCACAAGTGTCTTCCGGAACCACGCAAGGCTACTCCGGTAGCATCAAACCATCAAACGGAATGCCTACCCATAGCAACACGCCCAGGGACCCCGAGAAGGCCCACTTAACTCGGTAAAAATGGCAAATTTTTAGTCGTTTTTTTACTCTCGATATAATTAGACACCGTCCAAAGGAGATCTACCGAAATAGTAGAGATAACAAAGAAAATAAATTTGGAAGAAATTTCATTAAATGCCGAAAACTGGAATTACAAAATTACCGGGGCATACCCCGGGAGTTACAAGAAGGCAATAACTATTCAATAAAGCATAAAAAAATCATCTACTGCTGCGCCTCCGATCTACCTCCCTTCTCAGGTTCATCCAAAAAAGTCTCGTCTTCGGAGACATCCTCTGGCTCCTCCTCCGAGATACACTCTGCTGAAAAGGTCAATGAGAGGTCCTCAATCGGGTCGCTCACAGGCTTAACCCTCCCCGCTTGAGCAGCAGCCACCTCCTTGTGAAACTCTGAGAAGTCAAAATCCGGGTATTTACTCCCGAGCATGACCTTTAGATCCTCCACCGCACGGTCGAAGATATCCTTATCTCGCTCATAGCCTTCATCCGAGACGAGGAACCTGTCAACCGCATTTTCTCCGAGATCACGCTTCATGTTCTCAATCGTCGTGTTAGCGCTCCTCAGGCGGTGGCGGTACTCGACCAGTTTGGCATGCTTCTTTCGGCGTTCAGCTTTAGACTTCCGGTAGGAAGTAGATGCCCCATCCAGTCTGGCCCTCAGGGACTCCGCTGTTCCCCGATCACGCTTGATCTTCTCATAGAGCCTATTATTTACGTTCTTAACACTGGCATACTTCTTCTCGGTATCAAGAAGACTCCCGAGTGCCTAAAACATAACCCAGGATGTCAGTCACCGGGAGAATCAAAAAAGAGAGGGGAAGGATAAATGGATAAGCTACCTGCCAGATGTTGCCGGTAGATTGCCTGATACGGTCGACGGTCGACATCTTCCCGAAAACATTGGATTCGTGGCTCCTCAACATGTTCTTCCCGTACGAACAGAGGAACTCCACGCCGTTTTCGGGAGTAATGGGGCTCTGAGTCGGATCATACCCAACCACCTGGGGGTTAGCATAGTAAGTCGGAGGGCCATCACGCCCGGAGTCCTCCGGATCCAGAGAAATAACAGGCTCCAGTGGCCTCTCGGTGGATGGCCTCTCCAGGGGGATAGCTGCCGGAGGATCACTACCGACCATAGATACAGTGACCTCCCCGGCTGATCGAGTAGGGCGGGGGGCAGTCGGAGGCCTCTCCGAACGTGAGGTTCCCGCCGGTAGGATTGACACCCCGGACGACAGAAGTCGTCTCTTTTTCTTCGAGGCCGTATCTACACCCTTGCCCTTACCCTCCATCCTTTTCTTGGCAACGGCGGTTAGCTTCCCTGAAACCCAAAAGAATGAGTTTACATATAAGAAAAAGAGAGAAAAACCGAAAGTTGTAGCGGGAGAGCTCTCACTTTTCTTCTCTAGGTTGGTCTCCGCGATCCTCCGCCGGTCCTCCGATAACTCAGGGATAAATCCGATGCCGTGAAGATTATGGTCACTCAGTAGGATATCGATGTGCCTCTCCGACGGCGCAACGGACCACGCAGCAGACACGTGAGCCTGCTCAACCTTCGAGAGATCCTCCCAGGGGACTCGCTCCCACGATTCTGCCAGAAGGATATAATCAGATGAATAACATAAAAAAAAAAAAAAAAAAAAAAATGCATCATCGCGACAAGTAAAGGGGTTCCCAGACACCTGGGAGATTGAACACCGAGCGAACTCTCTGCCTGAGACCGCCGAGCTGGAGATCTTTACCCCATTCACCTGCTGCTACGAACCAGCTCTTCTTCCACTCCTTGTTGGAAGATGGCAGCCCAATCACCAGAGGTTCGCCCCCCTGCTTATCATAGGAAGCAAGGGCCCACCAACCGTCACCCCCCGATCGGTGGGGACGGAAGCTGTAGCAGTGTCCAATCTCCCGAATGGTTGGGGCGGGGAAGCCCAGGCCACGCCATAGGGCGTACATCCCAATAACGATCCTCCACCCATTCGGGTTCAGCTGAGACGGAGCTATCATGAACTCCCGAAGGACCCTTCGGATGTATGGGTGTAAGGGGAGCCTTGCTCCGATTTCCAGAAATGCCGGATGAAAGGCCACCGCCGATCCGTGTGGATTGCTAGCCATCTCTCCAGCTAAAGGCACCCTCATGCCCACAGAGTCCGGGATCGAAAACTCCGCGGCAATCAACCCAATCCTCACCGCGGTCATCCTGTTCTCCCGAACTTGGTTGATGGCGAACCGCATGTGGTCCATCTCATGTCTAAAATATTCCTCCGAGTTATATCCGGCTTCGTAATTTGCCCTTCCCGGTAATAAAGACTCCGGATCTACTGCTTGCGGTAATCCTCCTGTTCCAAGTGGCTGCAATACCTCCGGTTCCTCTCCCTCCGTATGGCCTCCTTCCTGGCCATCTCTCTCCTCAAACACACTCCGAGTACTCTCGCCAGCGGATACCGGAAGATCAACTTCGGCAGATATCCTTGCCACCGACTCACTTTCGGTACTCTCTTCGGATGATGTGCTACTAGACGACTCCGACGGACTAGGAGAGTCCTCTAACCTAGACGCTGAGACCTTCCTAACCATTGCGGAACCCCGGCACCGGATGAAGGGGACAAGAACCGACAGACCAGAATATATACGTATATACACGGAGAAGGAAAAAGAAGAGAAGAAAAAGAAGAGAAAAAGAAACGAGAGTTCAGTCACGATAGTCTTACCGAAAGAAGAAACACCGAGGAAGCTCTGAAGTTGGGCAACGAAACGAAAAATGAAGCTTTCAAAAACCCCAATGATCTCCCCATTTTATAGGCCCAGCCGCGAGCCTTAAACGAAAACGAAGAGACGCGGCGGTTACTTTCCCGAGGTAACCGCCGCCCAAGCGTCGCTTTCGTCTTCTGACACGTGGCAGCGCACTATTCGGTGCGCCATGGGCCAGCCCAACGAAATGCATGGGCCCGACCCCTTGGGCCCACCTTTCAAGCCTTCAACCGATAGTCCCAAGTCCGAGAGACTTTACTCCGGTTGAAAGCTTGAGGGGGAATTGTTGATGGCAGAAATTTCTCCGGGAGTTGTGACTCCGAGAGGTCCAGCGGTACTACTCCCTCCCGCTCAATTTGTACGCCGCACTCCGAATATGATTCCGGTAGAAGTCCCCTGGGGCCCGTAACCCTCCGATTCTACGAATCGGAGTCATGTGAAATCAGTCGGTCGACCGCCTTTAATATAAAAGGACGTGTCGGCTTCAGACCAACCTATGAACGACACGGCACCTTATTCTGTCAGAAGAATAAGCTATATATACACCAATTTCCACCCTTTTTTAAGGGTAAGAAAAATAGGATAGAGAGTAAATCTTTGAGATAAGCAAACATTGATTAACCCAAATCGCATCCAGAGAGTTTTACCCCAGATAGCAAATTCCGTAGCATATTGCAAGAACACCTAATAATTTATCGGTTATCACCTTGTCCGACAAGTCTCGCGGAAGATCATTTTTTCCATTAACATATACAATTTACATAATTAGTAGTGTATATGTACTAAGATACTTACGAAGCTCATCACCAACTTCGAAGTTGATACCGGTGGCCCAAGTAGTATAAAAGTCGGCGCCTTGTGTGTTGGTCCAACCAGTAGTGTTTCCAACCGTATGCTCCTCGGCGGCTGTGCCCTGTAGCAGAGATGCTACTAGAGCCAGAGCCCTAACAAGTTGTGACATGCTCATAATTCTACCCATTTCTCTGTGTTCACAAAAATCAGGTCGCTCCTGGCTTTGATGGCTTGTTGATTGTTTGTTTTTAGATAGAGAGGTGTGTGTTTTGTGATCTAGCTTGTTATGTGTATATATATATATATATATATATATATATATATATATATAAGCAGCGGTATGTGATAGGTAGTGCTTACTTTTTGACCGTGAAGCAGTTGTGGAATGGCAGATTGGCAGCTGCAGACAAAGTCAAAGATTACCCTGATCCTTTTTCAATTACTTCCGGTTCCAGGAAACGACATTGTTCCACTTCATTCCAAATGGGTTTTTTTATTACAAAAAAAAAAAAAAAAAAAAAAAAAAAAAAAAAAAAAAGAAGAAAAAAAGAAGATAATATTGGAGTTGGAGATATAAAGTATAAACCGACTTGATATTTAATTACCAAAAAGAAGAAGATAATATTGGAGATATGAACATACTAGATATTTTTATGCGGATTATCAATTTAGTCCCTGATATTTGGTGAAATATCATTTTTTTAAATGTGTTTGGTTTTTAATACCCATGGTCCCTTAGGGCTCGTTGTGTAAGCGTTTTTCATTTGTTGTTTTTCGAAAATAAAAATAAAAACGAAAAACATATTTGGTTCCAGTTTCGAAATCTGAAAATGCATACAGTAGCTAGCATATGCGGAAAAACAATATTCTGGAAGTAAATACGCGTCTGGTAGATTAATTGAAAATATAAAAATTACGTAATATCAACATTGTAATAACAACTAATTAAGTTAAAATAAATTTCATTATTAAATCATTAATAATATTATTATATTAATAAATAATATAATATAATATTATAAAGTGCAATGTTCTGCAATGGCATCATAGATCGATCACAACAAATCAACAAATCCTCACCAATTTCTTCAAATCCCAAACATTCATTATGCACGCAACCTATTCGACCAAATTCTCCATCTAAATGTCTTATTCAGGTAGAATTAGAAGTAGAAGAAGGAGAAGAAAAGGTTAAAAAAAAAAAAAAATCTTAAAAAAAAAATCTGTGTTTCTTTTTTTCAATTTGAAGACGAAAGAAGGAAGAAGAAAGAAGAAGAAGATGATGAAAAAAGGCGGAGGAAAAAAAAGGTTTTATTAAAATAAAATATATATTGATGATATGTGTCCACCGTCCACTTATTTAATGATATGAGGTCCACTTCACATGGAAAACCAAAACAAATTCAAGAAAAACAATTTTTTGATGTTTTTAATGTAACACGTCAAAGTAAAAAACAGTTTTTTATATTTTTTTAAATTGCTTTTAAAAAACAAGTATCAAACATGTATTTTAAAATGTTTTTAAATATTAAAAACGAAAACGGCTGTAAAAATGGGTACCATATAGCCCCTATATATTAAATTGATTTCTCTATTAGTCAACAGTCAGTCAAACTTAACCGTTATAAGGGTATTTTTATCTTTAATAAATTTTTTCATGAATAAAATTTGTTATATATTAATGGAATAACCACATTGACATTTGACATGTTCCATTTCTAAGAATAAACTTGTGTTTTCTTTTGGGTCATCATCACCTTTCAATTTCATATGCATATAATTCCATATTTCATTTAAAGTTGTAGCATTTTTTCAAGTAAAAAATGAACAGCATTTTACCATCATTCATTCATTCAATTTATAATGTTCGGTTCAAGTCACTGTCATTCATTTACTACTATGTATATCATCTTGTGGGAACACTCGTTTATTACTGTACCTCTACGAGAAGATTCGTGGAAAGTGGAAACAACTATTGTTTTTATGGTGGCTGTAGCTTTCAAATCTTTATTCGATTAATTATTATTATTATAAAGTGGGTGTGAATCGTTTTCTCATATTAAATAACACATGCAATATTTTCATGAGAATTTTTTTTTTTTGAAATATATTGTCATGAGAATTAAGTATAATAGATTTGCTTTTTCCAATCATATAATTAATTTGTTATATTATAAGGTTAAATTACAATAACATACACAAATTTCTCATTTTATTTTATATAAAACTAAAAATAAGTTGAATAATTTGATAGGTAGTTCAAATTTATAGCACTCTTTTCACCACTAGTTTGTGATTGTCACCAAGTTAATAATTCAAGTTTAAATGACACCAAAAAATGGTGATGGATAAAAGTACCCCATTTTTACTTTTATTCTTTTTTCTATTCTTTTTTTCTTTGAATTTTTTTTTTGTCAAAAACCCTCCATTGATGGAGGTAACCTCACCTCTATCAATGGAAATTTAACAAACATCCAATAGAGGTCGTCGAAACGGTCGAACTCCATTGGAGGTTGAATAGATCTCTAATGTAGGTCGATAAAATAGTTTTAAAAAATTGGGGGCAATAAGTCTCAGGTGCCCTACCCGAGACTTATTTCCAAATTGTTTTTGGTTTTATCTTCTTCTTCATCGACCTCCATTGATGGATCAATCGAGGCTTTTGAATAAATAAATATATATATATATATATATATATATATATATATATATATATATAAACATAGGGGAGATGAAGAACAAGAGAGAAAATTAAAAAGTAAAAGAATGAGTGGAGGTATTTTGGTCTCACTACATACTTTGGTGTTATTTAAACAAGAATTATTAACTTGGTGCTATTCTCACAAAGTCAATCTCATTTGGTTCTATTTCCCCATATTCCCTCTAATTTGAAATAATTATTGAAATTTATTTTAAAGATAAAAGAAAAAATATATATATGAAAGAACCAAAGAAAATGGGGTTTAAGTCTTTAAGATGCCTGATCCATGCACATCACTCACTTTACATGCATATTACATGCATATGTGATGAGTTTTCTCCTGATTTATTGAAGTATATCGATATCTGGACCGCACATATATATTATTACCTTTTAAAAAAAAAAAGACACATGAATACATGATGCATGTAATGAATAAAATTGCAGCCTTAATTATAAGCAACAATGCCAACAGGGGTGTAACTCAGTTGGTAGGTTGATGAAATTGGGGCTTAGATAAATGACTTCCAGGTTAGCGGTTCAAATCTTACATACGGCGAAAACTTTCAAAAAAATACCTAATTCCGAATTAATAGATATCGTAAAAAAAATAAAAATTATAAGCAACAATAAATAATTAAATGATGATATCATTCATTTAAAAAAAATGAGGAGGTTGAAATGGTCATCATTCTGACATGTGACTGTGGCTTAGTCAATTCTATTAACATTCACGAACATGCTTGATTCTTTTCCTTTTGGGATATTATTATTTCCTCCCTGTAGTTTATCATATTCTGACTTTACGCTCTCTAATTTCAAAAATGGGTGATCTTCCCTTTGAAAACCAAAATATTTGAATATTTACCCCCTACCATTAGGATTTCGGTTAAATAGTGGTTTGACCCCAAAAACCCTTTGACCATTAATTAAAAAATTTAAATGTCTCCATCAAGGATTGAACCTTCGACCTTATGGTTAAAAGCCACACAATCTAACCAACCAAGCTATTCTAGCTCATTATTGGAATATTGTTGATTTAAATGTATGTATATATATATATATATATATATATATATATATACATATATATATTTATATATATAGTTATATAATTTATTTAAAATAATTTAAATTTGTTTATATAATTTAAAATAAACATATATATAATTTTTAAAAAAAACTCAAATTTAATAATAACATATAAAAACAGATTTTTAAAAAGAAAAAGAAAAAAAATATAAGAAAACAAAAGGAAACCCAGAAAATCCAGAAAATCAAAGCACGTAAATTTTTTTCTTTCCTTTTTTTTTTAATTTTTTTTTTCCTTTCCAAAAAATTTATTATTTCAATTTGATATATATAAAAAAATAATAATAAAAAAAAATGTTTCCCTTTTTTGAATTTTTTTCCTTTTCTTTTCTTCTTTTCTTTTTCTTTTTCATCAATCTGTTTTTATATATTATTATTAAATACGATTTTATTTTAAATTATATATATGAGTTTATTTAAAATTATATAAACAAATTTAAAAAATTTATATAACTATATATATATATATATACACACACATTTAAATCCCAAACTTACATCAATGTGTTAGAGTAGCTCAGTTGGCTTAGTTAGTTAGAACAAACCACAACGTCGAAGGTTCAATCCCTGATAGAGATGTTTTAATTTTTTAATTAACCTGACAAAAGAGGCAAAATAACCAATATTTTGGGTTTCAGGAGGTTGACCGGCCATTATTGAAACTAGAGGGATCAGTTTATCTAATATGGAAAACCTTAGGGGGGAAAATGATTAGGGGTAAAGTAGTCTTTTCATTTTCAATTTTAATGATCAACGTGATTTTGGATGGAAAAGTTGACGAAAGAGGCAAAACTTTGAATATTTTGGTTTTCAAGAGGAAGACCGGTCATTTTTGAAACTAGAAGGGGCAAAGTCAGAATATGGCAAACTATAGGAGAGAAAATAATAATATCCCTTTCCTTTTTTGTACGAATTTGAACATAACAATCTTCCTGTGTGAAAAGGATTCACATTATATTATTATTGTTTTATACTCCATGATTTTTTTTTTTTTTTTTGACAGCTCCTTAGAGCACAAAGAGAGAAACAAATAACCCCAAGTGATAGGGAGAACAAAGAAAAAACAACCAAGAAGAACAACCAACAGAGAAAACAATTAGCTGGTGGGCATCCTCCAGATAAGATCTTTCTTACGAAGCAAGGCCTGCTTGGCAAGCAAAAGGGCAGCCCCATTGGAGCCTTTCCTGCCTGCAGAGATAGAGGCCAAACCGAGCCCCTTCATAAAGGTGTGAATGTTGCTAATAATATTGCCACAACCAGAGTTCACAGGGACACCAGGATTGATCAAATTCACAACATTGATGACATCTAATTCAACACAAAAATTAAGGAGACCGCAGTTTTTACCAAACTGAAACCCTTTGAGAATGGCAACAACATTTGCAGTAACAAAATCCATGCCATGCTTCTGAAAAAGGCTAGAAGAAGACAAGATGACACCCTCATGATTCTTGAGGATAATACCGATACCCGAACTTCTACTAACAAAATCAGTAACAGCCCTACAATTAATCTTAAAGGAACCCAACAAAGGAGGGGACCAAGAACCAGTCGGCAAGATAGTGGACCTAGCTGAGGAAATAGAAGACATGCTCCTGCGATTAAAGTCTTCTAGGAAATTTTTGCACCAAACAATGGACGGCTGAATGACTGGCCTTTTTGGATTGAAAAGAGAGGAATTTCTAGTGAACCGGATTCTCCAAACCATAGTGCAAAGCAGCCCAAGATCATCACTACTGAGTTTCCTATAGCTAACAAAAATAAAGTCCATGAAAGTAGCATAAAAACCTGAAATTTCCGGATGAAGATCCTCCCATTCCCTTCGGATATGATTCAATTTTCTGCAATTCTAGAGGGCATGAAGGGTGGACTCAGCATTCGAGTTACAGCGATGACAATACTCATCAAGCTTGATACCCTTGTGCGCAAGATTGATTCTGGAAGGTATCCAATCATGCCAAGCCTGCCAAATGAAGATCTTGATCTTTAGAGGAATGCTAACTTTCCAAAGACACTTCCACCAACCAGCAGAGGCATTAAAATGAGAAGTATTGGGATATCCACCATAGACTGACCAACCTTATAACCACTACTGACTGAGTAATTACTAGAGCTTTTATAGTGCCAAATTAGGGTGTCATCATAGTAACCAGAACCAACTGGAATACTTAAAATGACATCAGCATCAGCTTTGACGAAAGACTGCCTGATGCGATTGAAATCCCAAGATCTAGAGGAAGAAAAAAGGCTGTCGACAGTGGCATTAGTGTCCAAAATAGGCTGAGAGATAACTTGAAATTCCGTTTGCCTAGGCAGCCATTTATCTTTGTATATGGAAACTGAAGAACCATTTCCAATCCTCCATCTTGTGCCCGCTTGAAGGATTTGCCTACCCCAAATAATGCTTTTCCAAACATAAGAATTGGAAGCCGGATTCAGAGCCTTCATGAAGGAGGAGTCTCTAAAGTAGAAGCCCTTCAAAGTCCTTGCAGCGAGAGAGTCAGGGTGTTTTAAGATCATCCAACCTTGCTTTGCTAGAAGGGCTTTAATAAAATTGTCAAGATTGTGGAAACCCAACCCACCATTATCTTTGTCATCACAAAGCTTCCTCCAAGTGCACCAATGCATCTTTCGTTTAACAGCGGTACTCCCCCACCAATACCTAGCATAGAGCCTCTGAATTTCATTAATAAGACCCCTAGGCAGCCTGAAAATATCCATCGCATAAGCCGGAAGAGATTGGATAACTGATTTGATCAAAATATCTTTACCTCCAATAGACAAAAACTTCTCTCCCCAGCCTTTAACTCTGTTCCAAACCCTGTCAATAATATCCGCGAAAACAATCCTTTTGCTCCTTCCAGTGAAGCAAGGCAACCCCAAATATTTTTCGTGGCAATCTGCAAGGGTCACCCCAACCAAAGCCGCCAACCTTTCACCCTCAGCTCTCAAAAAAGAAGGACTAACACACATACCAGACTTGCTATAATTAATAGTCTGACCTGAAGCTTTCCCATAACTCCCTAACACTTCCCTAATAGCCATACAATTTTTGGTGTTGGCTTTAGAGAAAATCAGACTATCGTCTGCAAAAAAAAAAAAAAAAAAAAGAGTAATGGCCGGCCCCTTGTTGCTACATTTGAATCCATCAATTCTACCCTTCCTCTGAGCCTCTTGAAGCAAACAAGAAAGACCCTCAGCACAGATTATAAAGAGGTAAAGAGACATTGGGTCTCCCTGTCTGAGACCTCTGGAAGGATTGATACAGCCGTGGACCTCTCCATTGATCGTGAAGGAGTATTTGACCGATGAAATGCATCTTAAAATCAAACTGACCCAACTGTATACTCCATGATTTGAACTTTGAAGTTTCTACACATTGAATTGAAATTTCCTCTTTTCATGTGTTTTTTACTTCTTCTTTTTTCTTTTATGAAGATAAAGCTTATCACAAATATTTCGTTAATAAATATAGAGATTGTATAATCAAGGCTCTCTAACTATTCTAGAGAACTTTTTTATTATATCATTTTTTGTAAGGACTAATTGCAAAAACATTCCTTGAGTTTAGATGTAATTACAGCTATATGGTACTTTTACTTAAAATCACACAGATATCCCCTACCGTTAGTGGTCAATGGTTATTTTTAACCTTTCACTGTCTTGTTGGTATAAAAAGTCTAAAATGCCCCTAGTTGTTATTTATCATTTATTTATTTAAATTGTTTTCATAACTATTTTATTATTTATTTCATAAAACAAAATCAATCAGATAATATAATAAAATTTAGGGAAATTATCATTTTCTCCCCTGAAAAAATTCTTTTAGAACTATTAGGACACTGTTTCAGTATATTGGCCATTAATCCCCCAAATTTGGAAATAATGGACACTGAACCCCTTCTGCGACGATTTCCGTCCAAAATTTAAGTTGACCGTTACTATTTAAGGGTAATTTGGTAATCTCAAATGTGGTGACAGGTAGTGTAATAAGTGGTGAGGGTTAAAAACGTAATTTGATATTTATAATAAATAATATATTAAAAAAAAAAAAAAAGCAAATGAGTGGAGGAGATCAAGCCAGGTCGCTCCTCCACCCATTACATTTCACAGAAAAAAAAAAAAAAAAAAAAAAAAAAAAAAAAAACGCAACTCTAATCTTCCAGATATATTAAAAAAACCAAAATATCTTTTCTTCTTCCAGAATCCTAAACCAACTCAACTCTAATCTTCTAATCTTCTTCCTTCTATACTTTTTCTTTTCTAAACCAACTCAAGCGAAAAACCAAAATCCAAAACCCAAAATCCATCTTCCCCGTCATCGCCAACCACCATCAGCCACTCACGGTCGCCGCGTGACGGATGCAGACGATGGAGAGAGAAATGGATTCAAGAGGTGGGTGGTTTCTTCTTCTAGAATCCTAAACCAACTCAACTCTAATCTTCTAATCTTCTAATCTTCTTCCATCGTTTGAATCAACTCTAATCTTCTTCCTTCTATACTTTTTCTTTTCTAAACCAACTCAAGCGTAAAATCCAAAATCCAAAACCCAAAATCCGTCTTCCCCGTCATCGCCAGCCACCATCAGCCACTCACGGTCGCCGTGCGACGGATTCAGACGATGGAGAGAGAAATGGATTCAAGAGGTGGGTGGTTTCTTCTTCCAGAATCCTAAACCAACTCAACTATAATCTTCTAATCTTCTAATCTTCTTCCATTGTTCGAATCAACTCTAATCTTCTTCCTTCTATACTTTTTCTTTTCTAAACCAACTCAAGCGTAAAATCCAAAATCCAATACCCAAAATCCATCTTCCCCGTCATCGCCAACCACCATCAGCCACTCACGGTCGACGCGCGATGAATTCAAACGATGGAGAGAGAAATGGATTCAAGAGGTGGGTGGTCAGAGATAAGCGACCGCCGGAGACTAGGCAGTGACCACCGTCCATCGTGCAGATCGACCGTCTCTTCCGTCTCACGCGCAAATCGATCTAATCCTACGCGCAAGTAGCTATCGTGAAGGAGACGATCCTCTAATGGCACTGGAATGACTCCACCACCAGTGAGTTGTTTTATTTTTTTGTTCCTGTAAAAAAAAATTGTTTTATTTTATTGAAAAACAAAATAAAATCCGATCTCATGGGTGTGTTATGTATGTGTGGTGAATCGATTTCGATTTGATTTAAATTTGGGTCGATTGTTGTATGAAAATTGTTGAATGTTGTTTGTTGGTTTTGATATATTGCAGGAAGAAAAATTGATTAATCTGGTGTTAGTGATGATGATGATATGTTAATCCATCCATATTTATGGGAATTGTAGTGTATATGTTGAATTATTGTGCTAGAATTTTGTGGGTTTGTGTGTTTTATTCTTTAGGTTTACTGGTTTGTTCTGTTCTTTAGGTTTACTGTTAGTGATGATGATGTTAATTCGTTTTTTTTTTTTTCCCTTAAATTATTAGATAATAATTTTATTTATATTTTTCCTTTAAAAAATAGATAATGATTTAATTTATATTTTTAAAATTAAATGAATAATAATAAAGGATATCTCCACCATCCATCTCAGAGATGGACGGTGGAGATCCATCTTCTTTTTCTTAAATATATTTTTTAATTTTATTATTATTATTATTATTATTATTATTATTAAATTTAAATAAAAAATAAAAAAGAGATATATCTCCACCGTCCGTCTTTGAGATGGATGGTGGATATATCTTTTATTATTATTTATTTAATTTTAAAAATATAAATTAAATTATTATCTATTTTGTCTGTCATTTAATGTTTATAAGGGCAATTTGGTCTTTTAACCCACTGACTTGTGTCAGTGTGCATTGTTCCGTCCAAAAAGCTAACATAAGGGGGTCTTTTATTAATATTTCCAATTTAGAGGGGAGTGCCAATGTGCTGAAACCATGTCCTAATATTTCTAAAAGAATTTTTTCAGGGGGGAAAATGATAATTTCCCTAGATTCTAACATTGCACCGAGAAATTAAAAAAAAAAAAAAAAAAAAAAAAAAAAAAAAAAAAAAAAATTGCATTGTGAATATCTTACAAATTTTTAGGGGTTCGGAGTACACTAGGGCACCCAAAGAATTTGTAATTTATTTCATTTATTTATATTATTTTATATGTGTAACTCTTGTGAAAATTAAAAATAATAAAAAAAAAAAGTACGAATAATTGAATATATATTCTCAATCTCATATTTACAAATTACAAGTACACAATAAAAGGAAATAAAATGATATAAGAAAAGAATAACTAATTAGAGAAAGGAAAATAAGAAAAAATTTGTAAATAGAAAATATTAAAGTATCAAATTTTCAATATAATTCTGGGAGGATTTTCCTCAATCAAATCACAATAATTCTAAAAATTCTTAACAGATGTGATTCGTATACCATTTATATTGATAATTCTTAATTATTAGTTATAATTATAAAATTATTTGAATAGTAGATATTATATTAGATTGATCAATTGCACCATATTTATTCTCAAATATAAATAAATAAATATATATATATATATATATATATATATTTTTGGTTTACACCATTCGGTTTCCTGGTGGGGCGAATCCACCATACGGTGCAATCAGCCCATACCACACCCCAACTAATCCGGACTCGCACCGGGTTGGCCCACTAAGGGGTAAAGTGCTCCCAATATGTGTAGCTCCGTTCACAAGGGGAGTTGAACCCACGACCTTGCTTAAGGGATTAGAGCGCCGAACCACTCACACCAACACATGATTGGTTAAAAATATATTTTTTTAAAAGAAAACAAAGATTAAAATTTTTGAAACAACGTATTTTCTACTGAAAAAATGGTGAACGATTGAATGAGAAATTAATATTCAAAGTGCACCCATTGAATTGGTGGGAAACATATATCTAGTCAAAGATATATTGGATTACTTGTGTAGTAGCTCACAAGCATGTGTAGCATAAATGTCAATCACGGACCGCATGTTCAATGATTTTTTCCAGAAGTCAGTAATATTAGACCCAATTTTTCAGTTCGCTTGTGAACACATACAATGTAACACGCTAATTTATCTTAAAGACATTTTGTGAAACACGGGCACACAGGCCTCAATTCTGGATTCGTTTTGAATCAAAATTTCGTTGCTTTACTATTGATACAACTTGTTTGTATTTGATTATCTTTTCGGTATTTGTAATCTGATTTTCTAACATTTTCCTCCACTCTCTGTCCACATCCATCTTCATCATGGAAGACTTGCAATGAAAATTTGTTTTATTTTATTTTTTTATAATTATTTTGTTGTTGGATTTGCGTTTGAGTCAACATTGATTGTGTTAATATATGTGTTATTGACGACTGTGTTATATGCTTGGGATTTGAATGATGGAGATTTAGATTCAAATGTCTACCGTAAATTCATCTATAAATGGCTCACCAGATTATATGGTAAATTGAGTATTTGTGTCGTACTTTATTGGAAGCTTTTCTATCAGTCTCATGTATAAATGGCTCACCATATTGAGTGGTAACTGGTAAATTGAGGTATTTGTGTCGTACTTTTTTTTTTGGAAGCTTTTCTATCAGCTGACAGTGATGCAGCTCCTATTTCCAATTACCAAACTGTAATAGTAGAGGTGACTGCGGTTCGGTTCGAACCGGCAACTGCCGGTCCGAATTGCACACTATTTCAATTGGAACCGGAACCAGAACCATTAAGGTTCCGGTTCCGATTCTACATTTTAAAAAACCGGGTATGAATCGACGGTTCCAAACCAGCGGTTCTCAACCGTTTTGGAATCACCAAACCGGTGATTCATGCATTAAATAATTTTTTTCTTAAAAAAAACAAACCGTTGGGCTTGGGCCACAGCCTGTGACAGGCCCACATGACAGCCCAAGCCCAAGCCCAAGCCCAAGCCCAAGCCCAACTGTTGTCTGTTTCAAATCACTTTTTAATTTTACTTTTTTGAAGAAAAAAAACAACCGTTGGGCCACTATTGCCCAATGGTTTTTTATTTTTTTATTTTTTATTTTTTGTTTATTTATTTTTTAAAAAATTATCCCTTTTCCTAATTCCCTACTATTTCAATTGGAACCGGAACCGGAACCATTAAGGTTCCGGTTCCGATTCCGGTTCCGATTCAACATTTTAAAAAACCAGGCACGAATCAACAGTTCCAAACCAGCGGTTCTCAACCGTTTTGGAATCACCAAACCGATGATTCATGCATTAAATAATTTTTTTAAAAAAAACCAACCATTGGGCTTGGGCCACAGCCTGTGACAGGCCCACATGACAGCCCAAGCCCAACTATTGTCTGTTTCAAATCACTTTTTAATTTTACTTTTTTGAAGAAAAAAAACAATCATTGGGCCACTGTTGCCCAATGGTTTTTTTGTTTTTTGTTTTTTGTTTTTGTTTTTTGTTTTTTTAAAATTATCCCTTTTCCTAATCCCTACTATTTCAATTGGAACCGGAACCATTATGATTCCGATTCCGATTCAACATTTTAAAAAACCGGGCACGAATCGACGGTTCCAAACCAGCGATTCTCAACCATTTTGGAATCACTAAACCGGTGATTCATGTATTAAATAATTTTTTTTAAAAAAAACCAACCGTTGGGCTTGGGCCACAGCCTGTGACAGGCCCACATGACAGCCCAAGCCCAAGCCCAACTGTTGTTTGTTTCAAATCACTTTTTAATTTTACTTTTTTGAAGAAAAAAAAACAACCGTTGGGCCACTATTGCCCAATGGTTTTTTTTGTTTTTTGTTTTAAATTATCCCTTCCTAATTCCCTAAATTTCTCTCCTTGCTCCAATTCTCTCTCAATTCTCAAATCTCCAATACTCTCTGTTGACGGTGATTTTTGGTGATCACCAAGTCAATGATTCGTTTTTGAATTACTGCAGTTTATACTTGAGTATGGTCAAAGATTGTAAAGAAATAACAGGTGATTTACGTGGTAAAACTCCAAAAGATTGGAGAAACATCCACGGGATCGTTGCCTCTAGCAACAAAGTCGAATCCACTATGAATCACGATTACAAGATGAAGAATGATAAAGAATGATTACAAGAACTTTGCAATATGATCCTCTCTCTCTCCTATTCTACTTCTCGTGTACCCCTGTTTATGAATAGAGGGGGTATTTATACATGTTGCTTCTAGGGTTTTAAGATGACCGCTAGGGTTTAGTGTTGTGGCCCCCAAGTCTCAAGCGGTTTCCTAGTCCTATTTAGATTGTGTTTCCCTTTTTCGGCTGTGTCCAATTCTGAATGGGATTCTTCCTCCTTTATTCACAGGAGAACTGCTTGTTTCCTTTTTAACCTCTAATGGTCCACATCGTTGCTTATTGTGGACCTGCTGGCTGCTGATTGCAAGTGTTGGCGACTGTTTTATTGTTTCCCGAGTGAGTATGCCCGAGTGTGCCCGAGCGTGCCTGAAACCGATCTGCTGCTCAAGCTGATTGTCTTTGTTTGTGGTCGGACTACTTATCCTCTTTTCCGAGTAAGTTATCGTGAAGGTTTCTGCTCCATAAGTTGACTTATCTTGACCTCTGCTGACCTGGCCTTCCATGGTGATGACGTGTCCATCACGACTATTTTTACCTATAACACTCTCAATTCCTCAATTATTCAATATTTTTTTATTGCAATTAAAAAAAAAATTTTGATGGAAAAGGCACCTGGAAAACCAGTTCTAGGGCAAGAACATGACCAGCATGTTTACAATCACAACTAGGACTCCACATAATAAAACACTCGAGCCCAACCCAGATGAGAGTCCCACAACCGGGAGAAAAACCCACACACAAAGGCGGAATATACAACAAGGAAACCAAACGGTTTCGCCAAACCAACTGTACAAACCCAAAAACAAAATCCAAACAACCGGACTACAGCCGAACCGGAGGAGGGAGGCCCAGGCCGCCTGAGAAGACCCACCAGGACGCCGCCTGATGCCGATCGGAACCCCGCGCCACCTATCCAAGCAAACCCCTACCAAAAACCGTAGCCGTCAGCCGAAAAGCATAGAAACCGACCAAACCCAGCACCGAACAAAGGAAGAAGGAAACCTCGGCTGCCGGCGGTGTCCCGGCAGAGAGGATGGGGCCGTATGAGCTTTAAGGCCGTAGATCTACAGCTCGCACCGAATCACACCAGATCTGGCCGGATCCGAGAGGATCGATCGATCTAACAGCTGTCGACGATGACTGGAGAACAGGACCCGCCCGGTGGCACGAGAGGGTTGGCCAGACGTACTTCGGGGCCGTCGTAGCAGCTCCGAGATGCAACCTCCTGAGCGGGAAGGCCTAGCTTGAGGAGGAAGAAGAAACGCCCTCAGGGGCGCCATCGTCGCCGGCTCCCGCTACCACAGCAAGAAGCCGGCGATGGAACGAGGAGGATATGAGTAGAGAGAAGGCAGAGAAAACTTTAGACTTAGGGACTTTGAATTATTTGTTGCCTCTGAAGGTTTTAGGGCTTTGGTTGCAATTAAATATTTAAATCGCAATTACATTTTTTTTTTTACTCAATTGAAATTCATTTTCAACAATTTTTTCAAATTTATTTCCAACAAAATTTTCAAATTTATTTCTAATAAATTTTTTATTTTTATTTCCAACAATTTTTTTCAAATTCATTTCCAATAAATTTTTTCAATCAATAAATTGATTTAATATGTTTTTTTAATTTTTCTATTAATTATTTGTTTTTTTTTTTTATTTAAAAGGAACCGAACCAGCCCACCTCGGTTCCGAACTGGAATCGTGGTCAGGTCCATGTAATAGGGGTCACAAAAGTTAATGTTGTTTTTATTTTACTACAAGGGTTCTTCCTTAGTTAGGTAAGTCCAGAAAAATTATTTCAGAACTGTGAAGATAAATAAAAATTATTAAAAAGTATATAAAATAAGCTAGGTTCATTATTATATGATATTATATGTACACAAATATTGAGATGAAATTAAATAAGATTATATGCATAAAGAATCTACTTATAATGTTAAGATGAAATTAAGTTTTAAAAAATTAATAATACTAAAGCATAACGTATATTATATCATATTAAATTATTTGCTAGTAATTTATAATTTATTTACCACCTTTAATATATGTTATGTTTTCATATAATCATCAATAAGATTGAAAATGGTCATATAATTGATATTATCTTTGTTAAAAGCCAATAAACTCTGCTTTTCAAAAAATAAAAATAAAAAACCAATAAACTCAAACCATGTCAAGAAAACAAAAACAAATAACAAATAAAATCAAATAAAACTAAAAGTTTTCTCTTATTCAATAAACAAAACTTAATCTGAGAATCGTAACAAATTAAAAGAGTAGGAAACATTAACAATTATACACTAATATAATCCCGCTCAATAATGTTAGGCTTAATTGCAGATCCCTAATTATTTTTTCTTCATAAAAACTCCATAAATTAGAACCACTAACTAGAAAAGGAGCAAAGAAATTACCATGATCTCAATGGTTGGAGCCACTGCCAGCAATCGGATAGGGTGATGCATAATAAACATGGTCGATATCGGATTATGAATCCTGTGTAAATTTAAAAATTATAAATTATTAATAAAATTAAATTTTTTTAATAATATATGTATTATGTCAATTGGCTTTCGGATATATAAATTTACAATTTAAGGAATAATTCGATATGCTAAGCATAACAGATCAGAAAAAATCTCACAAACCTTGGTTATAGAGATCCACAAGTCTGTTAAGAAGATTTGGAACAATGATATGACAGTATTTATTCATCACATTAAACATAATTAATGAATAATTATCATCTTCTAATGAATGAACAATGGAGCCACTGCCGCAAATTGGATAGGGCAATGCATAACATATCAGAAAAAAATCTAACAAACTTTAGTCATAGAGATCCACAAGTTTATGGAAAAGATTTGGGACAGTGATAATAGTTGTATTTATTCATCACACTAAACATAATTAATAAGCAAATGATCATCACTTAATTAATGAACCATGGAGCCATCCCTGCAAATTGGATAGGGTGATGCATAACAAACATGTTTGATATCGGATGATGACTACTACATAAATTTAAAAATTACAAATTATTAATAAAACGAAATTTTTTTAATAATATATTTATAACGTCAATTGGATTTCGGATATATAAATTTACAATTTGGCATAACAGATCAGAAAAAATCTCACAAACCTTGGTCATAGAGATCTAAAAGTCTGTTAAGATGATTTGGGACAATGATAATGACAGTATTTAACTATTTATTCATCACATTAAACATAATTAATGAAAAAATTATTATCTTTTAATTAATGAACCATAGATCCACTAACGCAAATTGGATAGGGCGATGCATAATAAACATGATCAATATCGGATGATACACTACGTAAATTTAAAAATTATAAATTATTAATAAAATTAAAAGTTTTTAATAATGTATGCATGCTTCCGGATATATAAATTTACAATTTGACGAATATAAATTTAAAGTTTGATGAATAATTGTTTTGATTTAAGTAAATTTTCAGTTTTGTCAAAAAATAAAAATAAAAAAAATTACATATATATGAATACCTATTTTGTCAAAAAATAATAATAATACATTTATATGAATATTTGGTGTAACGGACTTCGTGTAACAAAATGGAGAACGATATTCCAACACTGAGGGAAGAGTTGCAGGCGGATGCGTCCCTCACACATAATCATTCCACTTCTTGTAACCAAGGAAATCCACATATGAATCGATTATCCTTCTAGTTTTTCTACTATCGCCATTGGTAATCAACTTCTTGACAGAGCACTTATGAATAAAACTGTGGGAAAAATATGCTGCCGCATAGCAATCTATAAGGCCTTTCCTGAATTTGTCAATCTGGGACCACAAATCGACCCGATCAAAGTAACACTGGAAATCAACAATCTTAGGGTACATCCTAGGAACCAACCCCCCGTCCTTCTCGAGGAGATCAATCAGCTTCTTGATAAATGTATAGTTATTCGGATCAAATTCAATATGCCAAGCATAACATATCAGAAAAAATCTAACAAACCTTGGTCATAGAGATTCACAAGTTATTAAAAAGATTTGGAACAGCAGTAATAGCTTTATTTATTCATCACATTAAACATAATTAATGAGCAAATGGTCATCACTAAATTAATGAACCATGGTGTCACTACCATAAATTGGATAAAGCGATGCATAACGAACATGATTGATATCGGATGATGACGTACTTCTATATAAATTTAAAAATAAAAAATTATTAATAAAACAAAATGTTTTTAATTATATATACATAACATCAATTGACTTCCGAATATTTAAATTTACAATATGCAAATAATTCGATATGCCAAGCATAACAAATCATAAAAAATCTCACAAACCTTGGTCATAGAGATCCACAAGTCTATAAATGAAATGTAAACTATAAATGAAAATATTGATAATTCATAATAATGTTGTGTTTGTCCAAACCCTTACTTGGTTCATGGGGTTGCAATGAGTTGCCACCATTTTCCCTTCCTCACGGATTCACTGCGCCACTATCTGTCGACCATGGTGGTATATTTACGTCTGCTGGCAGTAGTAGTGGAGGTACGCCCACTGGCGGTGGAATCTGTTATTCATTGTCTGGTCATAGTCTACACGGAATATAGTAAACTGGAATCGGTGAAAATCTCTAAAGCTATTATCATAAACACAAACTTGTTTGACTTCTCAAGTAGCTTATATGCTTGCAAATCAATTCATTGATTATTACATTAGCAATAACTTCCACCACATTACATTAGCAATAGCAAGAAAATATATTCTTACCAATTTCCATCCGAACAATATTGGTACCAAAAGTTGTGTGGGTCACCTTGGAAAGCTTCTGCGAAATGTCTGCAAAATAAAGAATAGCATTAGGCATCTTATGGTTTCACATATCATACTTGGTTTATAACAACATTGTATGTCACTGATATTAAAATTTATGAATTCGATGAATATTCTGATTGAATAAGGGGGTAAAGGAGCATTATTTCACGTACCTTAAATCCCAGTCCATCAACACATCCCAAATGTTATGATAGATAGAGTTCAAAGTATAGACAAAGATCTATGTATTAAATGTTGTCCGGCTTAAAGTAAGAGAATTTTAATGCCGACAGAACAACCACCTCCACTGCAATTAAATATTTAATAATTGAAAATCATGATAAACAAATAAAGTATTAAACTTGCTATTTGTAAATGAATGAAACAAAAAATAGTTTATGCATAATAGAAAGCCAAGAGAACTAACCATTCCCGACGTAAATGATGTAATCTCTAGTGTGAGCGGTGTAATTAATAGCTTTCAACAATCTTGCACATTGAATCATTCGAATTAAAGATGACAAAAGTAGAATCATGAATCTTGTGCAGTCACCGATTGTTTCATAGACACCGCCACAAACAGAACCAAGTGGTATATATAAAAAAATATACATAAACGAGAATGAAAATTCTTTTATTACCTTTGTTGAAGTTCTCATCTTTATTAAATAACCATGAAGATTTATTAATTCTTATGATTTCAATTTAACATATATTTTGCATGAAGTTTTCTATAATTATAAACTCACTTATGAAGTAGATAAGATTGGCTAATTGCTCAAGATGTGTTTTGGAGGTATGTAATAATAAAGTTATTTTCTTTGAAGCAATTTCAAGGACATAATCATTTTTCTTTTAGTAATAGGTATATGTATTTTCTAAAATGATTTTATTGATTTGCATAATATTCATTTGCACAGTGCACATGAGCCTCATGTAGTTGAAAAGCAACAACTGAATGGTTTCTCAATCATCAGTTAGATTAGCCATGTATTAAGTTAATACTTTGACTAATACCTCGTTTGATCTAAATGTTGGTAAGTCACTAGTAGCGAAGATGATTATAATGCATGAGCTTCCTTTAAGATTTGTAGAATACACAAGGTTTTAGGAGATGATAAAATGTTGTCAACCTATGTTTGCATCAATGAATAGAAACATGTTGAAAAATGAGATTTTTAAGTTGTACAATATGGAGAGGGATAAGACATTGAAGTTGTTGGAGAGCATTAAAAGTAAAGTTGCAATTACTACAGATATGTGAACATCTAGTACAAAAGTGGGATACATCATACATGGTTGTTACTATGCATTTCATTTACAAATCATGGGTGTTGCATAGTAGAATCATACGTTTTATACATGTTTTAAGTCCATATGATGCTACATCACTTGGTGATCAGTTGATGACATGTTTGTGTGACTAGAATGTGGATAGAAAGTTGTTTGCAATTACTGTGGATAACTGTTCTACTAATGATTGTAGGACTGAAAAATTCATGAACAAATGGTCACATGCATTGTTGTTAGGTGGGAGGTTATTCCATATGCGATGTTGTGCCTACATCTTGAATTTGGTGGTGCGAGATAGGTTGAAAGTGATTGCAGATGGCATTGAGAAAATTATAGATAGTGTTTGTTTTGGATATCATCAAGAAAGAGAATTGAAGCTTTCAAGTGTGTGGCAAATCGATTGAAAATTAATTATTCCAAGAAACTTGTGCTTGATTGTCCCACTAGATGGAATTCCACATACTTCATGCTTTCGGTTGCCTTGATGTATAAGGATGTTTTGGTTCGTACCTAGCAATGTAAGCCGCAATATAAATGTTTGCCTGATGAATCAGATTGGCAGTTTGCAACGATTATGGTAGAGCATTTGAAACCATTTTACAAGTTAATGGAGCTATTATCAAGTATTGTTTTTTTATATAAACATTTAAATTTTATACTCTCTTTTTTTCCATATCAGTAGTTGATTTTAATTTTTAATTTTTCTGGTACCAAATACCTTATAGCTAATTTGGTTTTTCCCATATTTGTAAAATGCAAGAGACAATGAATGTGTGGATTAATTCTTATCACATTGAGATACAAGCAATGGCAAGAGGTATGATTGCCAAGTTTGATAAGTATTGGAGTGATATTCATGATGTGATGGTCGTGGTGACAGTTTTGGATCCCAGGTATAAGATGTTGCGTGTTGATTTTTATTTTAGTAAAATTTATGGCTCTAGTACATCTTATCAGCAGGAAATAGTGCATGAACTTTTAAAGGATTTGTTTAAAGAATATGAATTAGGATCCAACTTAGTTGAACAAAGAGATGATAATTCATTCTATCATTCTTTTGACATTAAAGAATTTGAGTTATATAAGAGCCAAACAATTAGCGGTATCAAAAAGTCAGAGTTAAAAGGTATTTAGATGAACAAGTTGAAAATAACTCTCCTGACTTTGACATTTTGTCATGATGGAAAGGTAACAAAGGGAAATATCCGATTTTAGCTAAGACATTTTGGCCATTCATGTGTCTATGGTTACTTCTAAGTCCGCTTTTAGTGTTGGGGTAGATTTTTGAGTCCACATTGTAGAAGATTGCATTTGGACTTGTTGGAGGCCTTGATGTGCACACCAAATTGGATATTTGCTTCTCTTCGTAATATGCAATTAGTTTCAAATTTAGTTATACTTATATATAATATTGGGTTGCTAATAATTTTTTTTTTTTTTTTTTTATATACTTAATTGTTTCTATTTGGTGGCATTCCAGAGGAAGAAATATATGCTACAGAAACAATAGATAAAGAAGAGCAATTAGTGTCCGTGCATGATTGTTTTTATTTTTTTACTTGATTGTTTTTATTAGAGATGTGTTGTTGATGTAATATTTGAGTTTATTGTTTTAATTAGATATGGACTGTAAAAAATAAGAATTTTAATGGTTTTAGATTGTGAAACTTGTCTTTTTAATTGATAATAAAAATTTAGGCCCAAAATAATATGGCCCACCTTGCAAAAAAATTGTGGCCCAAAAAATATTCGGGTCAAAAATCCGGATCAAAAAGCAAAATAAACCGGGTCAGGTGCAGACCCGAACCAACTTTTTTTTTTCTTTGCGGTTCCAGATCGGGTCTGGACCCTTTAATTTTTTATAGGCCTTTCACGGGTCTGAATCCGGTTCGGGTCTAGACCCTTATTTTGCCATCAGCTATTTCTAATTTCCTATTATTGTACTACTATTAACTATTTTGTGTTATTATCGGCTCTCAAGTCTCAACTCATATGGAGAAACCACAACTTATCGTGTTGGAATTTGTTTTGATAATACAACACCTTTTGTTTCCTTCCTAATTTGTGTGGAGTTGGTTCTTCTTCTTTAAGATTATGTCTTTCTTTTTTTTTTCTTTTTCTTTTTTTGACAATATCTCTGGGACCAGGTATTTTTTTGAAAACTTTCGTCATTGATAGGATTCGAGCCGCTGACCTGGGAGTCATTTACCCAAGCCCCAAGCTCGTCCATCTACCAACTGAGCTACATCCCTATTGTCAAAGAGGTATGTCTAATTACACACTAATGGTATTGAAAAATGAAATATCATTTCACTTTTTTGACAATTCAAATGTTTAAATAATATAGTAATAAAGATTACAAGTTGTTCGGTCAAATCCATGTTGAGGATTTGATTAACATTTAGAACACATAACAAAACTTGGTTCTCGAGTATTATGTAGATTTAGGAGAGTTTTTTTTTTTTTTTTTTGTTTCTTTTAGAAAAAAATAAAAAATCATTTTGATGTTCAAACCAAAATAATGATGTGTGAGACTAAATCCGTTTGTTTATTATTAAATTTGAGCTAGCTCTTGAAGGTCATAGCAATGTTATTGTACTTGTTTGCCTTATATGTATAAAAATTTATGACAATAGTCAATAGGTATGAAGAATTGAAATATAGATGTAAAGAGCGGAAAAGCAAAGAAGAAAATATTTCTCAAATTTTTTTGAGAATCTTTAGGTTTCAAGAGACAGATAAAACAAGGAAAAGAGAGATAAAAAAGTAGAGAAGAACATTTTGTCTTCAAGAATCTGATGAGGGCTATCTGGTTTTGTACTCTTGAAGGTAACACTTATTTTGAAGTTTTTTTTTTGTTATCTGTTTGTTTCAATAATAGATCTCACATAGGGATGGCAACGGGTCGGATTCAGGTGGGTTTTGTAAAATCCAAACCTGTACCTGTGAAAATTTTCCTCACCGACGCCCACCCACGAACCCGCAAAAATAAACGGGTTCGGGTTCAGGTTTCACCCGTGGGTTCGCGGGTCACACCCACCAACCGGTAAAAGATATTAATTTATAAATATTTAATATTTAATTATATTTTATATAAATATACAATACAGAACTCCTCTTTATTTATAATAAATCATGGAGAATTATAAATACAATAATATAAAACACTACCAAGTAAAACTCCAAATGGATCTCCAAAGGCAAAACAAATAAGCAAGAACGATATTTCATAAAAGTAAAACCAACAAGTGTAACCTATCATTAGCTATATATAAATGAGAGTTGAGAATTATAATTCTCATACTTAGAATGAGTGGAGTTTTTATATTTTATTTTCTATATAGTTAAAAAGGTTCAATTGGAGTTTAAATTTATAATATTTTAAATAATAAATATTATATAATTTTTATTTATGCGGGTTCGCGGGTTCACCCGCATGTTCGTTTTCTCAACCTGTACCCGCACCCGAACCCGCTGGGTTTTTATTTATACAGGTTCACGGGTTCGCGGGTCATAAATTCACCATCCAAACACCGACCCTAGTTTGGCGAGCACCCACGGGTGAGGGTCAAATTACCATCCCTTATTCTCATACCTACAATGTATATTGCTATTGTAATTTAATAATTTTGGTTATTTTTATGCAGTATATATGTCCAAGAATTGTCAGGATTCTCTAGTGAGCTTTTTCTCTGTTGAATTATGCTAATCCTTTTGGATCTTCGTATATGTGGCATATTAACAAAATTGATTTTATTTTTGCCTCTTCCAGTCTCAAAACACTGTCGTTTCAGACCAAAACATTGAAAACCCTTTCAAGTTTCAACATCTTTTCCTAGCTGCTTCTCCCATGATTTCCGTGATTTTTTATTTTATTTTTTATAATCAGAAAAGACTATATTTGTTTATCTCTTGATTATTTCACAACAAATATCCATTTCTCTTGTTCAAGATTCTTTATCCAACAACACACAAACTCAAATTCATATGGTATTAGAGATAAATTAATTGATATACACGCATATCTGTTTAATTGTTTTTGACAAGTTAAAATGTTTAAAACCTTTAAATGCTTCACAATTAAAAAACAACTTAAGGTGAGTTAAGGTTGATTTTATCATTCATGTTAATTATCTAATTTAATTAGTTGGATCCATAGAGTATTACATAAATTCGGGGTGTGGGTAGGTAGGAAGACTCGAATCCACAACCTCGTGGTGTAGGTGTGAAAGATATACCATTAAACCAACCTTATCTCGTTGATAAATGATAACCATTGAGGTGTATAAATGTAATTAAATTTATGCTTAAAAAATGTAATAAATATAATTCAATGATTTTTATCCTTTGGATCATGGTGATAAATCGAGTAAATCAAACAATAAGGCTAAACATCTCACATTCTGTATCACATTTTGATCTCAATTAATGACGTGTCAACCGGTAAATTGATAAACATTAATTATGATTTAATTGACATGTCACTTAACATGTTTATGTAAGTCCAATTGTCAAATCATATCATTATTTGTGATTCAAATAAGATATATAGATGGTGTTTGGCATTACTAGATGTACAAACTTGCAATGTGTTTTGGCAATAAGATAAAATTAATAAAATATACGGACAAACGATTAGTGTAAACTGTTGACTTTAAAGAACATCCATCAAACACAAAAAAAATTCTAATTTTTAAACTAATCTCAAAACGTTTTATAAATACAAATATACCTAAAAATAAAGTATAAAAAACCCAGAATTCTATGTAATTATAAACTGACCCCAAAGTGTAGCTCGTCATGTACCCTGACTCCTTGTTGTGTCCTTGAATGTGCAGAGCCTGCTTGTTACTCGGACATGGTTGCTTCCAAGATGGAGTATAAACAAAAGGAAAATTATCATTTTCCCCCTGACAATGGAAATACTATATATATATATATATAACGGTTATAATTTCAGGACGACTTGATGGGAGAACCTCCCTATATATATTGTTTTTCTCTTTTCATGACGAACTAAACTTTTAAAATTATGACGAAACTTATGAGTTATTGATTAAGTCTAAAAGACTTTGACTAAGCTAAAGTGTATATATATATATTCAATAATGCTAGAGGACCCAAAAAAGTAACCTAAATTTTGGACCCAAACCTATGTGGCAACATCACACACATATGTGGCAACATCACACACAATATGGGCCCACGTCACTCTTTCCAAAGATCCCATGTGATGTTGCTACATAGGTTTGGGTCCAAAATTTGGGTCAATTTTTTGGGTCCTCTAGCATTACTCATATATATTAGGTGTCAAGATTTGAACTTTCGTAGGTTGATGGAGATTGTGAAGTTTCACCTTCTGATTCTCTAGATGACCAAGCAGTAACAAAGACCAAAATAGATGAGTCTATTGAGATTTCATGACAACTTTCAAAACCTCTTACATGATACTATTTCATGTCAAATCAAATGATGCTACGAATCAAATATAATTCTCACCTGCAAGCACAATTCAATTTTTTGAAGAAGCAACCTGTCTTGCCATTATTATCTCTAATGTAGAAGTAAAACGATTATAATTGAAAGATTCATTTATACGATGAAAGCACTCAAAACAGATTATCCATAATGAGCGGCAAAAGCAATACTTTTCTGCGCATAAATACACTTAACCAACGGAGTCCAAAAGCAATATTTTGTTCATTGATCTTAATTTCATCAACGAAAATAGTTTTAACCTGCCAAAAAATCAATCTACATTTGCTGATATAGACAAAAATAATCAGCAGTCTCTAGCATATATTTTTCGAAATTACAAGAATCGACATTGTATTGATCTTGCTCTCTAGTATGACATGAAATGGTACCAAACTCAAAAGTCTTTCGACTCATCTATGCTGGTTTGGCATTAAAACATTCAGGCATGCTCATTTAATACCTTAAAAATAGAACCACCGCCACAGCAAGGTTATTAAAATCAATGAAAAAGTCTGAACCCAACCTCGAGCTCGAAAATCCTGCAAGGACACATAGGGAAAAGAAGATGATAAAACATAGAGAAGGTACAGATTGGATGAAAGAGTATCATAAACGATATGATAATAAAGACATGCATTCTCCATCAAAGAATGGTTAATTGAAGTCCCTGTGGATCATTATAGTTATCTAATGCAATGTAATTCTCTTCCCACAATTCTTTTATCCACTTAAGAAATAAAGGTCAATTAGTAAGGACTTCCCAAAGCAGAGTTCATAAATTATAACACACCATTTGTGCAAAACGAAACACTAACTTAATGAAACAGGTAGATTGAATCAGGGTCTGCTAAGAAATTGTATTATCATACAAGTGGTAGGATCAACAGCCCCCATTTTACACAAATTCCAGAGTATTAGTTAATTACTCAAATTACATTTATTATGCATAATTAATATAAGATTGACAGTTCAAATGTAATCTCAATCATTCAAAATACATTACTCGAAGGTTCAGAACTTGTTCCATAAATTGTGTAAAAAAAGGCTATTGATCTTGACCCATCATAATATATCTACTTCTATTGCAAAATTTTCATCAAATATCACAGTCCAACCACCCAATAATCTTAACGTCTCTATGCCTTTACCAAAGACATGTAAATTGAAGAAAGCTTCCTGTCTCAAGGCTAAGAAGAGAAAAAGAAAAAGAAAAAAAAAAAAAAAAAAAAAACACAAACATTCTTCGCTTGTACATTTTCTTTTCATAATAAATAGGTGTGGTTCTTATCCATTTTTTTCTTTAAAAAAATAAGACAATGAAGGTTCTTATGGTGCGCTCTTCTAAAGAAGTTCAAGACTGGGAATATATCTAGCAGAACTGACGAACTAAAGGGGCTTTAACTGTCATTTGGGCTTGGAGGAAAGAAAAATCTACATCGAAGAAAAGTTTTGTCATTGAAGTATGATACAGAGACTAGCAATTGTTTTGTAAAAATTGAGGGAAGAAATGCAAAGGTGATAGACGTCATTCAGTGGTACATGAAAAGATGCATAAGAATCCTAAAATGATTGAATTGGCAAGCATCATCTGTTGCAAAACAGCATTAAGTGATCAAGTCTGGGCTCTAAGTTAGTTAAATAGATGAAACAACTGCATAATTAGCCAGCATCAAAGACAGTAAAAATTGCTAAATCAATTAATCTGGTATGAAAGTGCTTAAAATTAAGCATCTCCTAACATCTTTTCTGTAGCATGTTTGACGGTGTCAAGCGTGGTTGCATATATTTTATTGTGATGAACTGATGCGACATATCTCAGAAAGAATAAATTCCTTCTTTCTACAGATAATTTGTGCTTCTCTAATATGTACAATTAAATTTGTCTTTATGCAGCCCACCCGGATTTTTTATTTTATTTTATTATTTATTTGTAGATTTTTGCAATGAACAGAAGAAATAAGACACAGCAGTATAACAGTATTAATTTGTTCATTCATTTCTAATGGACAGCAGATCACCCACAGATCAAACCCAAACTCAATGCCAAAAATACTATCACATTCAAATGACATGAATCACATACAATGAAGAACCTCATACCTTCAAAGACAGATGTGATGAATCTGCAGAAGATTTCAGTCCATGATATCCAATGTCATAGGAAATGCTGCCATCCGGTTTAAACAGTCCAAAATTTCTCTCAGACGTTGGCCCAGGTTTTAAATTCTCGTTAAAAATAGCAAAAATATAAGCCTTCAACATTTTTTTTGGCCTTAGAGGAGTTCCTTTCCTCTTAGCAAGCCTTTTACGCAGATTATAATTGTATGTCCTTGCATTATCAACTGTTGCAGCAGCTTCACTGTCATCTCCACGTGAAGCCCACCCTGTCTCCGTAACTATGACTTCCATCTTCTTAAATCCAGCATCTTCCAAAGCAGCATAGGCTGCATCAATCTGAGCATCAAGCATATTATCATAATGCAGATTAGTTTTTGAATCAGAAATCCCCTTAGTTGATTGAAAAAGAGAATAATTAATATCTATATTCTCCGGATCACTCATGTAGGCCAGAAAAGGATAGGCATTCAAACAGAAAGGAGAACCAATTTGTGAGAAAAATTCCAAGAGTGGCTTCATAAACTGAACAACATTATCTTTGAATACACATGATGAAGGAGGGTAGGAATTGGCAAAAACAGCCTGTGAGTGTGCCGTTTGGATCTGAACTACATCAGCTAAATGAAGCTTCTCTAAAGAATTGTAAATATTTTTAGCAGCACCTAGAAGAACTGTCCAGAGTTCGTAATCACCGCCTCCCAAAACTTCATTTCCCACAGCAATTCCACATATTTTTGTCCTTGGAAGAAATGCCTGCACATTTTCTTTAACCCAATCCATGGCATGACTCTCATTACCGCTCATCTCTTTGAGATTTCCATTTGGAAGTCCAATCACTATTTCAAGCCCAGTCCCACTGAATGCATTGAGAACACTATGATCAGCATCATAAATTCGAACATTCTTTATCTTTGCAGCCCTAAGAAGAGTTACAACTTCATCAGGTGAAGGAATATTATCTGCAATTCTACCATAATTTATTCCATAAGTTCCAGTGAACGCTTGCACTGTCATAGGGGCTGCAAAAAAAAAAAAAAAACCTCCATTAATTATTCGGTCAATTGGTTCTACAGATCGTTGACAACAAAATTCAAAATAACAAATTGAGTTCAAAATTGACAGCAGCGACTTTCACAAGAAAACTCCAGATTATAAAGAGATAAGTTGATGGTACTCATTAATATGGTAGAAACTATTCAAAGATCTTCTATTGAAACACTGCGAACACTCCTTTGAATCCTAGAAGAGTAAAGTGAGTTTTGTTTTCAAAACACATATTGCTACTAAGCCTCCAAGAGCATGACAAATTGAATTTGACTTCGTTTTTGTTTGTATTAACTATGCATAACAAGATAGATCAAATTTTATGCAAAGTGGGCATATCTCAATGGCCAATTCCCATACCGGCATAAAACAGAACAGTTCCAAGAGATCAACTAGAGATTCAAGAGAAATTTATCCTCAGCAATTCCTCAAAAGAACCAAATCAAACTGATTTATTCTATGATTAGAAACGAAAACAAACATAACAAATTAAAAGTATATCAAAGCTCTGTGAGAATTCATTCAAAGTTACAGCAGATAATTGGACTAAATAAATTATCACAATTTTGCCTGAGAGCCAAAAACATCATCAGCCTTCCAGTTGCAGGAGTCGTAATTCAGTTAAAAGAAACAAACTCAATAGCAAGTGAATAATTTTCAATTAAATAAATTTGAGAGTATCAAGTAATCAAGTAATCAAGTAATCAAGTAATTCAAATTCTAACAAGGCAAACCATAGATTAATTGAAAACAAAACAAAGCCAATAAAAAAGAAAGTTAAAAATAGGAAAGAGGGAGGGAGAGAAAGTACCAATTGGAGTGAAGAAGAGAAGGAAGAAGACGAAGAGATGAAACCGGAGAAAAAAGCGAAAGCTTTTCTCCATTAGAGAGTCAAACAGTGATTCAACTTTAATTCAATGCAGTGCTTCTGCTATGCCCATAACACAAAAACTGAAGAGATTGAGCAATTGATTCAAGGTTTTTTTTTGTTTTGGTGGTCGTTTTCTGTGGGTGTTAAAGGGAGGGGTTTCTTTGTGATTTATGAGTCTTCTCTTCAATCTCTTGTATTTCATAAGTTTTTCTTCTCTCTTTAAATTCTCGGTCGTCTCATATTATTGGCCCATAGTTTACTTGGCTACATGGTGATCGCCAATCGCTGTTCTATTTTTGATTTCTTTTGTTCTAAACCCACGCGCTTTGCTTTAACCGCAATTGCTTTGTTTTCCTTTTATATGCTATTCCACACTAAAGAGAAACTTAGGTCGGAAGTATTAGGCTATATGAGAATTACTAGTCTCAGTAGCCAAACATCACTCTCTAAATCTAATTGATGTTCTCCATGTGACACCCGGAGATATTTACATTTTTTTGTCTTAAATAATGAGTTATAATCAAGAGACATGGTATTGTTTTTATTTACCAAATAACTGGCCATCCATTTGTAACATAAACATTAATTTATCTTTTGTTTTACAAAAATGTCATAAAAGACCAAAATCTACATCAATTCTTTTCAATTAATTTTCTTTTCAACCGTACCATTAAGTCATTTTTTTTATCCCTATTATTTATGTATCTTTTATACATCGTTATTATTCCATTTCAATTCCTCCTCAATACCTTCCAAGGAAAATTTCGAATTGGATCCCAAATTGATGGATTGTGGTGTCGAAAATCAAATTCTTGTCATAATAGTGTGATCAAATATTATGAATTTTTTATTGTATAATCATAGTGTATTATTTTTATATTATAATAATTAGATGTAAACAAACTCAAAGATCATGGGAGTGATATTTGATCTCAAACTTTTTTTTTTTTTTTTTAACAACAAAAGACTTTATTAATTATATTTAAAATTTATAATTGGTTATTTGACTTAGAGCTAGTTGGGTAGTTGTGAAATGAGAATAATCAACTTGTGTAATGAGAATAATCAACTTTAGAAGGAAAAAAAAAATAGTTATATTTGATAAAAATTTACTTTTATAATGGATGCGAATTTTCCCTTTTTCACCTCCACCAAAAGTCATAATAATAATAATAATAATAATAATAATAATAATAATAATAATAGATTTTGGTAGAATAATATTAACGAGTTTGGTACAATTTACTTGTAAATGCATCGAGACTGTGTTTATGATTAAAAAGAATGTAATGGTAGAGGGTTTTGTAAAAATAAAAAAAACTAAATATTGTTTATTAATAAAAAAATTAATTTTTAAAAACTACTAAATAAATATTTAAGTACATTAAATTATAATTAAAAAAGTTAGTAATTTTATAAACTTGAAATAATAAATATCTATTCATAATTCGCTTCTCCATCATAAGAAGTTAATACTATATTATTTTAAATAAAGTAAAATAAAAATTCTTTGACAATATTATTTAAAAGGGAAATAAGAGCTAATTGCACCAAGCTCCCCTGAGGTTTGCCTTTTTATACCTAGAAACAATTTTATCATTAATTGACACTTACATCCCCTGCTGTTAGTCAAACTTAACCATTGACAAAGTTTGACCATCAAAATACTAAAATGCCCCTAAAGTTCTTAATTACAAAATTTTTAAAAACAAAACAATAACAATAATAAAGATGGAAATGCCCATCATATTACAAATCACATCTACTTTCTCTCCCTCAATAAAAGTTGAGAATTGGAAACCGTATTCTAGATTTGTCTCTCTTGATTTCCTCTTTATTAATCTCATGAATTTAGGAATTAAAGTTTAAACTTTAAATTTTTATTTTTATCCTTTAATTTTTGAATTCTCCCTGAAAAAGAAGAAGCAAATCTCCATTAACACCTTCAAACAAAGAAAGAAAGGATACAAGAAAAGTAGATGCCCAAATCAAGGAAAAAAAATACTCCCACTCCCTTGAATTATGAACATGTTGCAAGCATACGATGAAAATAGGTTATTATTTTTGTCGGTGGTGCCACTTTGAGGCTTGACCCACATCAAACAACCTTCAAATCTATCATATAATATACAGTTGGAAAAGTATAGAAGTCTATATTCACATAAAAATTGACCAAAGACAATTCAAAGCTTTGAAAAACATTATAGTCGTTTGAACACTGAAAGGTCAGTTTCGAAAACATCAAAGTTTTCTAAGAACATGGAAACCAAAACTTTTAGGGATGTTTGATTGAAAAACAACACACTCAAGATGCATTCCAAGTGATGTTTGATTGAAAAATAACACACTCAAGATGCATTCCAAGTCAATAAAGATTCAAATAACACTTGGAAATATTTAAGACCAAAGTCACTTTAGAGCGCCATGAATGTGTGGAGTGTGTATTTTTTTTCTAGATTCTTTCAAGAGTTAGAAAGCTCGTGCAATCACACTTACCATTCACTCCGAACTTTTGAAATCATCTTTATGCTTGTCGTGTTGTTTGAACACAAGTGTGATCATGAAAATCCAAACATAAGCAAATAATAAACATACAAGCAAGGAATGTTTTGTCAAACGGAATCAAGTCAACATTAACACGTATGATTCAACGGTGTCTTCAACATGGGTTTCATCTTCCACATGACAATTTTCAATCATAAATAAATGAGGAATTCAACATTTATGTTCAAAAGCGAATTTGTCATCACAATAGTAACATACGCCACGATCCCGTTAATCCTTTGCTTCTTTTGGTGTCAAACGTTTAAAAGAGGGAAGATTTGTATTATTTGGTTGAGGTCCTAAAAAAACTAGTGGTAGGATTCATAGATAAAGAAATTTTCTTACAAAAATTGGACTCCTCTTCCACCAATCTAGCAAGTCCAATTGCATTAGTAAAGGAAAAAGACTTTTGAAATTTGACATATAACTATATAAGTGTGTTTCATCTTTAAGACCTCCAACAAAATGGTCCATTAAAAAAATTTCTAGTAAATTCTCCACCAATTGTAAAAGCTTTTCGAACACTTCTTGATAAACATGAATTATTGTCTTATTAATATTATAGTTAATTATTATCGTATTAATATTTTATTTTAAATCTCAACTGTTTCAAGGGCATTGTAGTCTTTTTATTAAGGTCAACTCGAGTCATTTAACGGAGCCATTAGCCTTTCTTTAACCAAAGGGGGTCTCAACTGTTTCAAGGGCATTGTAGTCCTTTTATTAAGGTCAACTCAAGTCATCTAAAGGAGCCATTAGCCTTTCTTTAACCATAAGGGGTCTCAGAGTAGAATAACTTATTTTCACCATATGCCTGCAATTGGTCCATAGTTGAGGGGAATAAGAGTAGTTTTTCCTATTAGAAGTTAGAACAAATTGTATGATAATGTCACGCGGTTTAAAAAGCGCGTGGGAAAATTTGTTTCGCTTTCTTTTTCTTGAAAAGGAATTTGTTTCCTTTCTGAAACGTATGCCTTTGTTTGACCAAGCCTTACGTGACAGCTACTCTAAACTCTGATATGTAATGAAGCACGCTTATTTTTAATTCGGGATTTGGGGAAGGAGGACATACTCGAACCAATAACCTTATGGTGTAGGTACGATTATATCAGTGGACCAACTTTATATTGTCTGAAGCACTTATGTTTTATCCCTTGTAAGTTGTATATAAGGCTCATTTGGCCCATTGTATTCTATTGTATTGAATTGGATTGGATTGTACTATATTATATTATCGTTAGTACAATCATGTGTTTGGAGAAAGATTGTATTATGTTGTATTAAATAATACAAATGTTTGATATGTTATTGTATTATATTTTATTTAATAAATAATAATGATTATTTATTAATAAATTTAATTTTTTAAAAATTGAAAAATAAATTATTAAAATTAAAATTAATAATGATTGTATTTGACTATATTTTTGTTAATCCATGAAAAATATCATGTATAAATATTAAATATTTTTCACATGGGATATAGATCCTCTCCTCACCTTAATTGTCCTCACTTTCATAATCTATTGACACGTGTCTAATATAGCAAATCATTGGTCTTGATTATTTCTATTAATTTTTATGTTATCACTCCACTAAAAATGGAATTAATTAAGGCCATTAATTTAGGTAAGGACAAAATGAGGTGAGAAGGGGATCCAAATCTTTTGAAAAAAAATACAATATGATTGTTTTTGTATTAATAAAATAAATTATTAACTTATCTATTTATTAATTTAATTTAATTTAATTTACTATAAGAAAATTCCAGCAATAAGTAAAAGTCGGGATCATTTCAATTAAAAAAAAAAAAAAATGAAGGTAAAAGCGGGGATCCAAAATCAAGTGAAGCCTAAAGCATAGCCTAATACAAGCACCACCATGGGTGTAGCTCATAAAGTAAATGAACAAGCTTGGGATTTGGACAAATGATTCACAAGTTAGTGGTTCGAATTCTATCAAATACAAAAAGCTTAAAAAAAAATAAAAAATAAAAAAAAAAAATCTAATCTTAAATAGATAGATACCATTAAAAAAAAAAAATTAAAAAATAAATAAAAAAGCCTAATATAAGCTAATACAGTAATACCACCCCGCCTGAATGTATTAGTCAGTGTATTGGAGCAATTATTTTGTATTAATTAATACAAGACATAGTAACTGTCAAACACTTGTCCTATAGATACCTGCTGCTTATCCAACTTAACGCGGGATGCTAAACACGTCCTAACAACTCTAAGGCCATGTTTGGCGTGCAAGATTGGCTTAGTATTGGACAAAGATTAGTAATTTTATAAACTTGAAATAATGAATATCTATTCATAATTATCTTCTCAACTAGATAATTAAAAATCAAATATAAATTTAACTGTTTGATACCTAGTCTATTATATGTAATTTAACTATGAAGAAGAAATTTTGTTTGAAATACATCTTCCAAATAATTTTATAGATATGACAATATGAGGCTTGCCTAGTGTATGCCCCTCACACCCACACCAGGAAGTTGTGGATTTAAGTCATGTCCCTTCCCCCAAACCCTAAATTATTATAATATTTCAAAAAAAATATTAATAGATACATTAATGAATAAAAGTATATCTTAGAAAATAAATTAAAACTGTATCTTACCACTCACACACACACACACACATATATATATATATATATATATATATGGTTTCGTTATGGTCAATCCGCATTGATATAACTACATCAGTGTATATATATATTTGAAGTATTATATAAATTCAAGATTTTTTGGGGATGAGGGAGGACTCGAATCTGTAATCTCGTGGTACAGGTGTGAGAGGTTTACCACCTGACTAATCTCATCTCTTCATTTATATATTTATTTTTTTAAAAAAAGCGAAAGTTTCCAACTATATTTCAAATTGGAGCTGTCCATGAAAAAGGTTGCCAAAAAGGTTTGAGATGAAGATATTTATAATTTATTGTTTTCGGGGTCACATCTAATTTTTTTTTTTTTTTTTGAAGAGAAGGTCACATCTAATTTTGATTTCTCAAATTGTGCACACATTTGACACGTAAATCACTAAGAGATGAAAAAATAAATAATAAAATAACAATAATAATAATAATAATATATACAAAACAAAAAGTCATGCATAAGCAATAGTAAGCACAAGCATTTGTATGTCAACCAATATTTGGTTGTATTGAATAGGTGGGAAATATGACAAGGATTTCCTCATATTCAACTATCCTTTCCACAAAATGACAAATCTAAGGTTGAGCTGCTACCTCATTATACACTTTTTTTTTTTTTTTTTTTTTTTTTTTTTTTTTTTTTTTTTTTTTTTTTTTTTTTTTTAAGAAATTCCTAAGAGAAGAACCAGGGAGGTACAGACTCCAGGCATGGAGGGAAAGTCTCCATCCAAAAACAATTTTCAACAGTAAATAAAGCCAATATATTTTAATTCATTTAATGAAATTAATTTCAATGGTTTTGTTATACATTAAATTAGATTTATTTATTAACACATGATATGCATGATTTCATCATTGATATTTGTTTTTATTTTTTTTCTGAAAAACAATATATACTGTATACCGTGGTTAGACTTTTATTAAAAATTCATAAATATAATCGTGAAGAGATAATATTTAATTTTTTTTTTTAACAAATTTAATTTAATCTAATACATGCTAATTACAACTACGATTAATTACATGCTAGGCTTTCTAAAAAAAATTACTTAAATGATATGGTATGTGATTTGTCAACATCACTCGCTATATAATCTTATGATTTACATGATGTTGATAATTCACTTGCCACATCATTTGAGAATGAATTTGGACAAATTATTTGAGAAACCTAACACATTACTTTTACAACTACCGTTAGCAAAGTGGTTGAAAATTTCTTTTTCACTTTACTAATATAATGGGAGTTACATTTCAGGTCATACTTGTAACACTTAATTAATTTCTCGCTAGATCCCGATAGAACCACTATGGGTAGGGTCTCAAATTCAAATAGAATTAGATTAAAGATTTTGTAAACTGATTTAAAGTTTGGTCATTTGTATAAGGCATTAGACATCCTCATTTACAAAATTTGTTTTTAGTGAATTTTATATCAAAACTTAACTACTACCAACTCATGATTGAACTCTTAGCACTCTTTTCGGACCATACATATTCTATTTGATCTCGGTAGGATCGATAGACCTATGATCCAACTGTCCAATCAGAAGTTATTGTAATACTTCCAAAAAAAAATGTGTTAAAAGTTTTTTTTTCTTCGTATAACTTTTAACATTCAGAATCATAAAAAATAAAAAAAATAAAAAAATTACTTCATTATTACTATGTTAGGGTTCACTTATATTACATTGGGGTTTATACGCATCGATGATTTATCAAAGCATATATTATAAAATGAATCATTATTAAATATTCCGATCCCTATTCCCTACCAACTGCTTTCACCTAATAATACAATTAACTCCTAAACCAATTGATATTCCAACTAAAATATTATAATTATTTAAAGACTTGCTACATTTTTTTGATTACTTAGAAGATAAGATTCTTCTAATCACTTTCTACTACCAATTTATCTTCCATCTTTTGTTTTGTACCTTACCCTTTTTTTTTCCTTTTGATCAGATCGAAAGTAAGCAAAAGCCTTTCAAATCAAAGGTATCGATCTCCAATCATATTTGTTTAATAAACTTTTTACAATAATACTGGTAAGTTCATTAACAAAAAGTGATCATAAGGAAAAAAGAAATAGCATTAGAACTCACAAGTAGTGTCAATTAATTACAAAAATGTGTGTGAACAAAGAGAAGAGAAGACAATTAGAGTGAAGGTGGAAACTCTTTAATGTTGTTGGAATGCACTAATTAAAAGGGAAGATAATAAAAGCTTTCGAGTCCAAAAAGAAATAATTAAAGAGATTTAATCTCTAGCTAGTAGTTGCACACTTGCATAGCATAAACCAATAAGAATGTCGATGAAGATATGCAGAAAGTGAAGTGACATAAAAGGATTAGCTTTATAGATATTATAAGTGGCTTGAAGAGATATGGTGTGTTGATTTATAAGGTAAGCTTATTAGCTTTTGCATTGCCAACTACTGAGATCCACGTAAGGAAATCTGCTTTAACATCCAACTTTGTTCCATCGACCAAAAGTAGTTTATAGTACGGGATTTCTTTTCCGAAAGTGTGGAATCTATCATCAATGGTCAACATTTTTTCTTAAGCCAAACTTCATTTTATTCTCCAACTATTTAAAAAAAAAACAAAAAAAAAAAAAACGTTGGTTTTGATTCGGTCCCTCTGACCAAATTTTAAGAATCAATTAAAAGTTTATTTTACTGTTAGATCTCCACATCCATCATGGGAGATGGAGAACCAATTGATCTTCATCTCACGCGATGAAGATGCCCTCGATTTCGTAAGGAGGAGGTGAGACCTCCTCTTGACGAAGGCACTGTGTGAGATGGAGATGGAGATCTAACTCGGGGTTGGATCTCTACTTTTTTTTTTTTTTTAGAATTCATTTCCAACCTTGTTTAAAAAAAAAAAATACACCAATTGAGACGGTGGAGATCCATCAATATATTTTTTAAAATTATACTTTAATTTATTTTTTTCATCTCCACGATCCATCTTAGAGATATGAATTGATTGATAAATAATAAATTGATTGATGAATAATTCTCTGGTTACAAAGTTGACACCTCATTTCATACTCATATTTTTGACCATCAAACTTATCAACTATTAAATTTTACCAAATTTAACTAACGATAAGGGAGGTAGGTGTCAATTTTCGATAAAGTTGTTTCTGTCCGTAAAAAAGCAAACCCCATAGAGTTTTGTGTAATTTTCTCATAAATAAATATATTATCTTAATTAACACATTAAGTTCTATAACTATTCAGGACAATTTTTTTTTAAAGACACCAATCATTTTACTATATTTAAATTAGCTTTCTTCACTTTGTAACCGATATTTTTAAGTGACATAAAAAGAATCAATATATATATATTTTTTTTTATAAACCACTTGTAATATAGCAACTCAAATTTGAAACATTGTCAAACTGAATAAGCATTATTTATCACCATGCTACATTGACCGATCTTAAGTAATGTTCACCAACTAGATAATTATTGAAGTGACATAGAAAAAGTATCATAAAATACATGGGTATCGAGTAACGATCACCGACTAAAAGGTCAGTAGAATTCCAATCAAAAAAAAAAAAAAAAAAAAAAAAAGGTCAGTAGAACAATCTAACTTATCACATAACTACAAAATATGAAAAACTCAAAATTATTCATCTTAAACTAATATCAAGTAATGTTCGGGTCATGTTTGTAGAGGTTGTTTTTATCAGCATACTTTAAATTCGATAAATGTCAATTTTTTTTTGTATTATATTTTAAAATCATTTTTTAAAATACAATTTGGGTGTCCTTTACAATCGGGGCCCAAGACGATTGCTTCATTGAGCTCCCCCTAAGATAGGGCCGAGCCTAAGTAATGATGGCAGTTCTCTAGTGGGTGTTGGAGCGGTGGCCCATGATCATTATGGCAAAATGTGTGTGGCTTTTGCCCTGCCACGATTGGACTCAAATTAGCTGTCCAAAAATGGTGTTCCAATTTGTGTTTAACCAACCAAATTGTAGACACAAATTAGGATATGTGTCTATATTTAATTATTTGTTTTCAACTTCTTCTATAAATATAGACACATGTCCCAATTTAGTTAGTTAGACACAAATTGAGACACCATTTTTGGACAGCTGATTTAAGTCTGTCTCGAGTTGGCTTTTTTGTTAGGTTTTGACTTGTATTCCTAAGCAAACAAATGTGAACCAAACAAGATTCAACTGATGTGGTACTTCCTGGAAGACGTGGGATAACATTTAAGAGTTGAAAGCGGTGTTTGAGGGAGGATGAAGAACAAAAGGAACGAAGAATCGTCACGACCGCTGTCACAGCCGCTTTGGCTTTGGCAGCGGTCATGGCAGCGATATAGGGCTGTGAAGAACGTTGTGGGTTTCGACAGCAGTAATGGCAGCGGTCCTTGTCCAGTGAAGAACGCTGTGGAAAGTGTTGTGGCTTTCACAGCGGTACCGATAGAGGTCGTGGTGACAGCGGCCGGATTTGTTTCAGCGTATGGATTGCGGTATTCTGAGCGATGTAATTGAAGGTGACTTGTAACGATTTAGGAAGCGGGTGTACAACCGTGACCCGAATTGTAGTCAATAATAAGCATACGTGAAACAGGAAATCTTCAGCGGAAAAGGAAGTAGTTTGTTTCTGAAAGTTCTTGTACTTGAAGGAAAATGATTTACTCTTTACAAGAAGACTTGTCATAAAAAGAAATAATATTTATGTGGAACAAGTAAGTCTTGTACGTTTATGAGTAGGATTTCCTTTTATATTATACTCCATGTAACTAGTATAAATAGAATCTTGAAATTAGGTTGAATGGGTGAGTTGAACACCATATAACATCAAAGAGTGCGAGTGAGATCCGAGGAGAACCAATGGGAATATCCGAGGAGGAATCCAAGGGAATATCCGTGGATCAAGTTAGAGATCCGTGGGTGATATTTAGAGGAGACCTAGGGGATATTGTGGGGTTCTTGGTGAGGATCTTGTGAGTGTGGTTTGGAGTTAGGTGTGAGAGAGAATCCTGGAGTATAAGGTTGTAACAATTTATCATATAGTGGAACTTTCTCTGTTGTCTTGACGGCCCGTGGTTTTTTTACCCGATTTGGGTTTTCCACGTATATCTTGTGTTGTGATTGTTTTATTCTCTCTCATCTATTTTTCTGCTTATTGACGTTATTATTTGCTATGAGTTATAAGCGTATATTAGATACGGTGTTTCTGCGTTCATCGGTTCTAGAAAATTATCCCCAACACTTTTACGGTTTCTGTTGGTGAACTTTTTGTTATTAGAGAAGCTTTGTGTTTGGTGCAGCAGCTTGGGTTGTCACTGGATTGCATGGAAACATATTCAACTATTACTGTCAAGCCAATTAAATCTGATGCCCCTTTTGATGTATTAGTTCCTTTAATTGTGGATATTTGTAGATCGTTTTCTTTCCTTAATGTTCATTCTTGTCTGTATGTTCCCAGGGACAGCAATAGAGTTACCCATGCTTTAGCTAAATATGCAATTTCTTTAACCGGAAACAAAATTTGGCACTTTGTCTGCCCTTTTTTTTTTTGTTTAATCCAATCTTGTTATGGCCGATGCCTTCTAATAATATTTCTCTCCTTTAAAAAAAAATTATTTTTTTAAAATGAGAAATGTATTACAACCATAAACTTACAAAGGAAAATTTAGGCTTCACCCAAAACATCATCTCCTCACACGGAGGAGAATATCTTCCAACCAAAACACAGGTTCTTGAATTTGGAGAATAAATTTGGCCAGACCATGAGCAACTAAATTTGCCTTACAAGTGACAAACTTTACATCAGATAAAACAAGATGAATAGAAAGAGATTCAAAAAGCTTAAAAATCTCAGATAAAACTAGACCAACATCAGATATGGAGACTCCTTATAAACTATTAAAGACACTACAATAGCAGCATCTGATTCAAATTCAATAATAGCTGGTAACAGTCCCGAGTTTGCTACAAATCTGATTCCTTTGAGAATAGACATAGCCATAGCCATAACCTGACCTCCTGCAAATCTCTATAATATTACTCCATATGTTGAAAAGCATGGAGGGAGAAGAGGCTACTGTGTGTTAAGAAATAGGTGTACAAACTAGAAATTTTGTAAGAAAGGGTATTTTTGATATTTAATAGGGTTTATTTACGAATAGGGCGTACACATAGTTTTAAGGGGGACTCAAATTGTCTATCCAAAATTGGTGTCCCAATTTCAAATTGGGACATGTGTCTACATTTATCTAAGAAGTTAAAAAAAATAAAAATTAAATGCAGACAAATATCCCAATTTGGTTGGTTAGACATAAATTGGAACACCAATTTTGGACAAACGATTTGAGTTTTTTTAAGGGTGTCAATATCGCCACTCACAAGAGAAGAGATAAAAAATAACAAACCTAATGTAAAGTAATGGACCTCTTTTTAAAATAAAAAATAAAAAAATTAGGGAATCCTATTTTATGTTAGGCCCCCTATTTTCACAGTGGGCCTAATGTGAAGTAGATAGGCCCAACTTGAAATAGCAAAATAAAAAATTCTTTCCTCCTCTTCTTTCTCTTTTCTTCTCCCTCTTCTTCTCCTCTCTCACTCTCTCTCTTCTTTCTCTCTTTTTTCTGTAATTTTTTTTAAGTTTAACATGTGGCACCATATAATTGGTCAAACAACGGAAATAAAATTGTTTTTGTGTGTTTGTCCCACACAACATTTGTTAATTTGATCGTCCCACATAGGGATGGGCGTGGGGGCCTAATGGGGCGGGGGAGGGTACCCCCACCCCCACCCCCATTCCTCAAACCTCCTCCCACCACCTCCCCCAAAATCCATTTGGGGGGACCAGTGGGGGGGACGTTCCCCCACCCCCACCCCCAAAACCCATTTCACCCATTTCAATTCTAAATTTTAAATTTTCACTCAGAAAAGTAATAAAAACATAATAAAAATACAATACAAAATCCAAAATACAATACAAAATAGTCATGTTAATTTTAATAATTTAATATTATAATTTATAATTTTTTTAATTGTTAAAATTTTTATATATAAATAAAAATAAAAATAAAAATAATATATATATATTATTTTGGGGGCCCAATGGGGTTTTGGATTTGGAGGGAGGTACCCCCACCACCTCCCCCAAAATATGTTTAGAGGCAAAGTTTACCCTTACCCCCACCCCTAAAATCCCATGGGGGATGGGGCCCCATGGCGAAACACCCATCCTTAGTCCTAATAGTGTGAGACGGATTCGTGCAATTTTTTCATAAGGCCAGTGCATATTAATGTAATCCTTTTTTGTTTTTTTTGGTTAGAAGGAGGCCAAAGGCCAAAACAAAACAAACTAAGAAATAGGCATAAGCCTAGCAGAAGCAATTAATGTAATCTTTTGGTTATAGGGTGAAATCAACTTTTCATGTTCGGTGAAATCAACTTTTCATAACATAATAAACAACGTATGTTGTTAAAAACAAAAATAAATAATTTTAAACAAACTAAGAAATAGGCATAAGCCTAGCAGAAGCAATTAATGTAATCTTTTGGTTATAGGGTGAAATCAACTTTTCATGTTCGGTGAAATCAACTTTTCATAACATAATAAACAACGTATGTTGTTAAAAACAAAAATAAATAATTTTGGACAATGGTAGACATCCAACACTTTTGTCCAACACTTTCATCCAACTATTGATGTATTAATTGGTGAATGAATACACATTAATAATGATTTATCCATGTATTCACTCACCAATTGATACATCAACAGTTGGATGTAAGTGTTGGACAAAAGTGTTGGATGTCTAACATTATCCAATAATTTTAGAGGGATAATTTTGAGAATTTTCCTAAAAAAAAAAAGTTTAATATGTTATGAAATGAGTAATGACATGAAGAAGAGAAGACCCTAGAGTATTTGGAAAATGACTGGATGAGATAATAGAATCCAGAAACCTTATCTGATGAAGGTTCCAAAGAGGCATACCTCAGATTTTTCCCACCAAAACTACCAGAAAACACAAAAATGGCAACACCCTTTCTCTCAACTGCAAACACCTTCCTCTCCTCCACCACTCTATCATCATCTTCATCTTCTTCATTGGTTGGCCTTCACAAACCCCACCAAACTCTTTGCAAGGCTTTTAGTACTGAGTCACCATCAATTTCACCAACTGAAATCACAAAAAGAAGCCTTTCTATCAGCTTTATTACCGGCTTGGTTTTCATATTGGCTGGTAATGGAGGACGTGTTGATGCCAATGCAGCTATACTAGAAGCCGATGATGATGATGAGCTTATGGAAAAAGTCAAGAAAGACAGAAAGAAGAGGCTTGAAAGACAAGGTGTCATCAATTCCTCCAAACAAGAAACAGGTCTACACAATGTTTTCTTTCAACCCCACTTTACATTATTTGATGTTTTATTTGTGTTTAAATCTATTTGACCATGATAAAAATCTTTGGTTTCTTTTAGTCAATTTTGAGCTATTATGTATAAATATTGATTTCTAGGGTTAAACTTCGATAGACTATGGACCGTCAAATTGCCATCATAGATTCATAGTACTACGATTTTCTATCTTATATGTGATATTGGGAAGAAGAAAAAAAAAAGAGAAACGGCCTTTTAATTTTTATCAAACACATTGAAGATAGTTCTTGGTTGATTGATAGCTCTTGGTTGCATCTGTTTTGCAATGTTACCACTAGACTCTGGTGTAAGGTTTATTATACAGTTGAAGTTTCGACAATGCTTGATCTTATTTTTCGTTACAGCTGTTGGTAATTAAGGGGGTGATTGATTTAATGATCTGAATTCAAAAAGTATACTACTACTTCTGGTTTTTTAATATTGATTAGGACATAAAAATCACAAGAATCAGAATAACACTTTTTTGAACTAATCAAGATCAAATTTCTTTAAGGGCTGAAGTCAGAAGAACTGGAAAGTTATTCTATATCTCATGCTCAAGTTTTGCATTTACAGCTGCTGGTTTGTCTGAAAACAATTCAACATGGTTATCTGAATTCTATTTAGGAACCAGGTTATATTTTTTCTCATTATCTTCCTTTTAATAGTCTAACCTCACACATTAAAATGACCCTTTGCAGGGTATTTGCAGGATCTGGTGTTCAAGCTGAGCAAAGTAGGCCAAGCGATAGAGAATAAAGATTTGTCGACTGCCAATTCCGTTCTTGGAGGAAGCACTGATACAGACTGGGTCCAAAGAGCCAACATAGCCTTCACCAAGGTCACATATCAATAATTTTTATGTACTCTCAATTATCTATAGATTAATTGCAAGCAATGTTACTCTTCATAGAAACCCCTCACGGAAAAAATCATGAGTGATAGTGAATGTTACTTTAACATTTATTGAGAGGCGTGGTTACTACTAGGCTATGCCTGCAAGGCTGCGACCACAAACATTTGGTAAATAAAAAACTATAATCTTACAGTTCCGATAATTTCAAAACTGGCCGGAATAGCGAAATGATCTCCTAGACTAACTTCAGCTATTTTGATGTAGCGGCTTATGCTCTAATTGTCTTAATTTTCTTTGTGTATCTTCTCATCAGCTGAGCTCTGGCCGCCCTGAAGAAAAGACTGAGGTGGATACATTTAATTCTTCACTAGCTTCATTGATTTCATCTGGTGAGTATCACAATTTGTGAAAATTTCTCAATATGCCATTTCAAAAAAGCATTTCTATATTTGGATACAGCAGCTTCAGAGCGTCACCTAGCGCAATATGCTGCACACCAGCATCTTATGTTTTTAGTAGTAACTGACTGAATTTTCAGTGTTCTTACGACTTAACTACTTTTCCGTTGTCTCTTTTCCTTCTTTGCAGTTACAAGAAATGATATCGAGTCCTCCAAAATTGCTTTTGTGGCATCAGCCAGTGCGTTTGAGAAATGGACATCCTTGACAGGATTGGTTGGAAAGCTTAAGGGACTTTGAAGGAAAGGAAGGTGGGAATTTTCTTTTTATTATTTAACTTTTTTAGTTTCTTTCACCGAGAGAACGACTTGAAGCTCCGTTTAATCTATACCAGGTGATTTTGAGATTGACATACTATTCTGCTTGTATGAGTTGTAAATCCTAGCTCAATGCGTTTGAGGCTCGGTTACATGTAACATTTTCTCAATAAGCATTCGCAAGTTGATGTAATACATAATTCTGCAATATAAGAAACTTCCAATACATACGAAGACTCGTTTTATATTATTATCGTAGAATCTGGAAACTGTGATAGTAAATCTGCATCAACACAGCCCACAGGGAAGACTCAGAAGGGACATCGAATATCTGTAAATTATAGCATCTGTAATTTATTATTACATAACACTATTATAATAACATGACATTAGCTGTATTTAACACCGCTGTTACCAAAGGTTACTTACTACCAGCTACAAGTCTCTGTCTTACAACAGATGCTACAACATTATGCACCTATCTACTAAATTATAGAATGAGGTCTCAATAGACAATCAGATGGCTATAATTAACAACAAAAATCTACAGTTCTCTCCAGAAATTCATAATAAAAAAGGATCAGGAGGTGCAGGAGAAGCCTGCATCGATTTAAACTATTATAGATATTAGATAGTAACTCAAGGCTTGACCGTGCCTGCATCAATGCCACGGCTGCCATTCTCAGTCGCTTCTCCTTCCACCTTCTAGCTAAGGTCATTGACACCTGCACTATCACGTTCCTCATCATTCACTACTTGTTTCTCCTTCCGTTCTTCAGCTTCAAGAGCACTTTTGTTAGTTTCTTGTTTTTCCTCTCGTTCATCTTCATACCCCTTTTCCTCAGCAGTAACTGGGTTTGCTATGTCCTGTTTGCCAAGCTCATTTTCTGTCCCAACCTGAGAAAGGTCATCCTTTCCTTGATCATTTGCACGCTCTATTTCTGTTTTATCACCAGAATTGCCATCCTGGGACGCTTCCAAGTTTCCAGGCTCTGTATCTGCAATTTTCTTGCATTCATCAGAACCATTAGATATATTAACATCTTTAGAATCTTCAGGAGCAGCTTCTGTTTTGGTATCGGGCACTTGTTCATTTTCATTCTCATCTTGACTTTCCTTCACAACATCCTCACCCTCTTCTACCTCAGCATTATCCTTCTCAACTTTTCCTGCCTCTTGCATCTGAACATCTTCAGTTTTATCCTTCTTTGAAGCTGATGAATTTCTGCCTCGTTTCTTTGGTGGTTCATCATCTGCTGGTGTTGTTGACTTGGATTTCTCACTAATTCTTGCTGATCTCCTTGGGGTTTCACCAGTGCCCCAATCAAACTCCGAAGATGCTGGGCCACCAGGATGTCCTTTCAGATATTTTTCCAATTGTCTTTTGTTACTGATTTCCTCTCCAGTTGGGGAAATGAATATGATCTCACTCTTCTTAGGGGTCCCCCTTTTCTTGGGCATGAACTGCAAATGAACATAAACCCTGAAGTTAAAATGGCTCAATTGACCGATGACAAGAACCAACCACATAATAGACATACAAGCAATATTAAGAAACGTCTAAGTATGGAAATTGCAATATAAAGATATCACCAATTATAAAACAAGTCGAGAGATATATATGTGATCAGGACTTAATTCAAAACTAATATTTCATGGTTGGTAGATATTACAAAATCTCTAACTTTGAACTTCATGCCTGCTCGTGCTGTCATTAGAAAATAAAGGCCCGGTGCTCAGGCAATCAAAAGGTCATAAAATTATTCTGATACAGCCAGCCTTCAGCCTATGTAATTTTTATTCTTCTATTTTGGCTGAGAAGAGTCCATTTGAAAAGTATGCAGAGTTTTAAATCTCAAAATCAATGTGTACAAATGCGAAAACTGCCGAATAATGGTCATATATATATATATATATAAAATGGAGCTTAAACGCTAAACTGACAACAAGATACCTTGAGATCTCATGTCTACTTGAATTGTGGTCAAGCTAAGAGCTCATTTATTTCAAGATGATCTTAGTATTCTGATTCAACTGCCTTGTTTTGAGGTGTAATAAACCATATAGACAATTTGAATAATAATATATAGGGATTTTTGTCTGTTTCCTTCTTATGCTAGTATTGAGACAATTAAACCCTTAACCTATACAATGTGGCCTCAATCTACCATCCAGACAAGACAAAAGTTGTGCTTGAGCAAAATAATAAACCCTTACTGTAGAAAATGAACCATCTATTAAAAAAAAAAGGAGGGGCGAGAGAGAGAGAGAGAGAGAGAGAGAGAAATGAGGATGCAGAAAAGGATGAATAGAAAATCTATTAGCATGAATAGTCTATGCAATGTTTAGGAATGGCAACAAATTAAAGGCAAGACTATAACCCTATAAGGTAACATCTTGATGGCTTCAGAACACATTCTGGTTAAGAAAACAACTCAAAGAAAAAAAGAAAAACTTACTACTCTTGGCAGACCTATCACTACTCTACACGCTATGCTGGCAGAAGCTGGCCCAAATTAAAAAGGTTGTCAAAAGTAACTGCCATGAAAATTAATTTATATCTACATGAGCTCCTATTTCTTATTAAAAGATGAAAAGTTTGAAACTGGTTTTGCCATTTCATCCACACTACAACCATCATTCTAGACTTATTTACCATTTCTCTCTTTGAAATGACAAAAGTCCCAAAGAACAAATTATGTCTAAACATGCATACCACAGCGACGCCTTATCTAAGAGTGCTGTTAAGGCCAAATATCTCCAAGTTCAGTAACTCAGGAAACAAGATACAGCAATATACTAAACAGAAGCACATTATTCAGCCAAGCATAATGAAAAAATAAGTATCAAAGAAAACATGCTAACCGCATCACATCAAAGAGCCATTCAAAATATAAAATAGAATGCTTCAAAATTATAAGATGATGTAGGAAAAAGACCGGCAGCATGAGGATTTCAAAGCTAAATTAGGAATTTACTTTCTTTCTTGTAAAGGGATATTTATTCTTATTTAATCAGGATATATATTCTTTCTTAAGAAGAAATTATTTGCACTTCATGGGTAGGAGATTGTTTGTTCAGTTTTCATATATCGGATAAATTTGAGAGTTCAATTAATTAAAGTGTAACAAATCTGTTGTTCACTGCAGAGCAAGGATTACCTTTTGTCATGTGTGAACGCTTACAACAAGCCAAAAGACTAGCCTAGTAGAAGGTGTTTACACTTTACACCCTCCCTTACAATCCCATGACCAACCCATATTTATCCAATGTGGGACTATGACATTCACCCCCACCCAATCTGTGACGCCCACTTCACGCCCGGGCTACACCCTTTGCTCTAAGGTTTGGCCCTCCACGTGTCAAGCCTGAGCTCTACCTCCTGACTCAGTGGGCTCTATCACTTGGATTCTACTAGACACGGATGTGGGGGACCACAACGGATGAGAGTCTGAACTAGGCTCTGATACCGCTTGGCACGGGTCGGGAGCTTACAACCAACCCAAAAGACTCACCCATTAGATGGTTCTTACACCCTGTCTTATTATCCGATATGGGACTGTGACGTTTTGCTTCATTAAATGTACCGAGTCATTAATACTCCACAATCTAACAGAAATAGATTCATTCATGACAGGATATAATATAATTTTAATGCTCACAAACAGCGTAAATGAAAATTTCATATTTAGCTGTTGACCCTATGTTGTTTTATTGGCGAAAAAAAACATCCCTAATATAAGTCTTCCAATGTCAATTGTGTCTGGATTAGTGAATAAAGTATTTCAAAAGTTAACACTGACTTACAAACACAAATGGAATGGTGTAACTTGATATATTACCATTTCAGAAAATGAAGCGAATCCCACCCGCCCTCCCTCCCTCCCTCCCTCTGTGTGTGTGTGTCGATGAACTTAGGTGGTTGTATATTATATACTCTAAATCTTTTTTCAAACCATATTTTATATAAGAATGGAAATTAATATAGTACCAACTATATATCTCATTCAAAATACATTCCAGAAACTATACTACAATTGAAATGATGCCACAAAATTCCATTTAAAATACACTTCTCCACCAAATTGCTGAACTGTCCGTAAAGAAAAAATGACGATTCTATAAGAACAATCAACTTCAATTCAAACATCCCACCAAAAACAATTAGAGAGTAGAAAAAGAAAAGTCACTAATAAATTATAAACCAGGGGCCATCCTTACATAACCTTATAAAATAACAGAGTAAAAATGCAAAATTCAACTATGCAAACCTGAAACAAATTAACATGAGTCCTAAATTAAGGGAAAAAAAATATCACAAGTCAACATAAATGATCAAAACAGACCTGTAAACCCTAACTGAAATTTCATTACTAGAGCATATTAAATTCCAATGAATTACCAAAAAATCAAAATAGCAAACAATTTCACAAGCAACAAACGCAAAAATTAGGTAAAACTATACATATCACACAAGCGACGATGTATAATTACGAAATTGAGAATTACATATTATTCATTAAATTACAAAACATAATTGTAAAGAGAGATAGAGAGAACAGAGAAGGAGAGAAAAAAGGACCTTCTTCTTCCAACCAGAAGGCGCTGGAAGTTCAAAGCAGAGAGATTGTTGTTCAACAGTTTGAGAGCTCGCCATTTCACCTACCATTTGATCATACAATTATGACTAAATTACTAATGAAAAATCAACAAACAAACAAACAAACAAAACTCAGCTTTAAAAAAGACAGACAAAGGAAAACACACTCACTAACTCTCTCTCTCTCTCTCTCTCTCTCTGGTAATGAAATTGTTGTTGAAGAGAGAGCAAATACGACAAAAGCAATGAGCAGGTGAACATACACGTTTCTTTCTCTCTCTCCCCAAAAAAACGCTTTCTCGGTTTTTGTTCCTCACTCCGTTTGTTATTTTTAGATGACATGACACCTTATTACATCTCTTTTTTTTTCTTTTTCTTTTTAATTATTTAATCTATATTTATTCTTAAGGGTGCGGATATTTTCACTCATAAATATGATACATATATATTTAACACATTTATATCTAAAATTTTAAATTAAATCATTATGATGGTACTCATCATAATACCAATAATACTTTTATTTAAATGAATGTATTTATTTTAATACATTTTATTTATAAATCTCTTAAGTTATCAATACACACCAATTTAATAAATGATAAATTTTTAAGTTCTTTGAGCTTGAAAACACAGTCGTAGTAGGTTCCTTGCCATCAACAATTGTTTCCATCTTGGGGAATTCATTTATTATACAAAATTTCAACACATTAATATTACTGACCCTAAAATTAGACTGACTGCAGATGTCAAGGTGATGATCTAAATAGAAAACAGTATTACGAGCTAATACTTTAAGAAACGCATCATATATCTTCTCACTATTTACAAATCTCAAGCATGGGAGATTTTTTTTTTTTTTTTTTTTTTTTTTTGCTATCTTTAAAAAAAATAAAAAAATTACTTCTCACTTTTTATTTATCGATAGAGTTCATAATAAAAAATAAAGAAATAAAGAAATACATACCTTTATATGATCAAAGTCCTCCGAAAATTCTTTTTCAATTACTTTGTTATATGATAATGAGAGATTTTGATATTTGAAATAGAATTAGGGTTTAATTAGGGTTTTTTTTTTTTTTTTTTAATAAAAAAGATATGAGTGTAATTAATTGGTGTACATAGTATTTGGTTTATTTTTAATTAAACTAATTTGTCCTTATTGATAAATTTATATTATGATATTTTTATAATTAAATTTGTTAATAAAATATGGGTATGCTTATCATATTTATGTGTGACAATATCGGCACCCTTATCCTTAAAGAATATTAACGTAAGTTAAAAAAAAAAAAAAAAAATCTATTTTTATTAATTTCTTAATTTTTTTTGTCTTAATATAATAATTAATTAAGTTAATATATTAACATTTAACAGCATATAATGAATTAAAGGGTGGCTCTATTTTCACCCATAAAATATCTCTTTACACTCATTTTTCTTCTTACACCCATATTAAAAAATTAAAATTATTAATTTTACTCCTTACACCCTTTAAAATACCAAAACTATCCTTTAAGTAATTTATATTTATTTTAAACATATACTTTTTCTCATTACACTAATTTCTCTTCATTTGCTTCCACCACTGTAAATAAAATAAATAAATAAATAAAATATAAATAAATAAATAAACCCTACAGCTTCAACAACTTTTTATTCAATCATAAAACAATAATAAAAATGAAAGTAAACATATTTGAATGCATTTGGAATCCATGAAATCAATCATTTGTTCATTCATTCCTTAACTAAATGTGAAAAAATATATATTATATTTCAGGGTTTATTTTGATTAGGTGTTCAATCTATGAGTGTAGGAAGTAAATTTATTTTCCAAATATAAAGCCATGTATTTTAAGTAATTAAATGTAATGATATTTTTTTTTAAAAAAAATTCATTAAAAATTGGTGCAGGAAGATATTTCGTGGGTGGCAATTGAGCAGCCCAGAATAGTAAACTTGTTTTTTTAATAGTAAACTTGTACTGAAAAGTAAAAACAACTTGTGCATGCTTGAGGAGGTGCCTTCATTCAATATTTAATTAGCAAGACAGCTCCTAAATTTTACATGAAAAAAAAAAAAAATCCAGTTAAAAGAACGGGTCCTTTAAATTTATAGCACTTTTTGGAGAGGAATTTTTGGACCAACTTAATAATTTGAGTTTAAATGGCACCAAAGTATGGTGATGGTCAAAAATAGCCCTATTTTAACGTTTACTCTTTTTTTTGTTTCCTTTTTTATAGGGTGAAATCCATTTTAGTCTCTATAGTTTGACCTATTACACAAACTGATCCCTCGGTTTTCAGCTCTATCTTGACATGTCCCGCTAGTTTCCTAAAATACGTATTTTAGTCCCTGCCATCCAATTCCGTTAGGGTTTCTTAGAATTCTGTCAGGTCAACGAGGGTAAAAGGTTAAAACAACATCAGATTGATAAATATTAAATTAAATACTATTAAATTAAATAAAAAAATATTATTAAATAATAAAATGATAAGTATTAAAATATTAAATAATACATATTTATAGAAAAACAAAATAACAAAAAAAAAAAAAAAAGGCATCAGATTCTTATAAAAAAAAAAAAAACAAATAAACAAGTAACCCACCAAAACTCACCAAACTCATCAGATTCTTTCTCTCTTCTTCTTCTTCTTCTTCTTCATCTCCTTCATCTCTCCATCCTCTTCAACACACCACAACTCACCAAACCCTAACCCTAGCCGTTGCCCAAATACCATACCCTAGCCTGCTGAAACACCACCTACACCATTCTTTCTCCTTTCTCGATCCCTCTCTTCTCTCTTCTCTCTCTCTCTCTCTCTCTCTCTCTCTCTCTCTCTCTCTCTTGATTTCTATTTCTCGAAACCATCAGAAATCGCCACCACTTCACCAGATTACCACCACCATTCTTTCTCCTTTGGTGATGACGTTGATGGTTGTGAACCGAATCTCATCTGCTTCATTGAAGACCCACGATCTGGAGCAGATCGAGCGTCCCAAGGTCTGTTGTAGATCGATTGGTTTTGGTGTGGGTGTGGGTTTATTCAGGTGCCGGTGGTGGTTTGAGTCGACCGGCATTCGGTGTTGGTTTGATTCGGCCGCCGATGGTGGTTGGTTTGTGTAGGTTTGAGTAGATGTGGGAGATGAATAGATGATGTTTGTGGCAGTGGGTTTTGATGGCTAGGGTTTGGTAATGGTGTTTGATGTGGAAGATATCATGTAATGGTGGGTTTGAGTGGCGGTTTTGGTGGCAGTGGGCTAGGGTTTATCGTTGTTTGCTGGGTTTGGAATTGGTTGAAGATGATGATGGTTGGTGTTTGCTTATTTCTGGGTTTGGTGTTGTTGATGATGATGGTTGAAGAAAGGGGGATTTCTAGGTTTAGAATTTGTTGTTTCTAGAAATCTGGGTTTAATAACATTGGTTGTTTGATTTATTGATGAGAGCCTAGTGGATTTTGATTGAAGATGAAGAAGAGGTTTGGATCTAGATTGATGAAGATCGATTGATTTTGAGTGGTGAAGATCGATTGGTTTGGTGTGGACTTTGATCAAAGATGATGTTTGATTGAAGATGAAGAAGAAGTTTATGCCTGGTTGATTTTTTTTCTGCGTTTTTTTAAGTAGCAGATGAAGAAGAGATGAGTGAAATGTCTGTTAGGTTTTGTTTATATTTTTAATTATTTATTTTATTTTATTTTTAAATTGTTTTTATTTTTTATTTAATTTAATTATATAGGGCCATTTTGGTCTTTCAATTCATTTCAACAGTTATAAGGGGTAGTAGGGTCATTTGACCCTCTAACCCTATCAGATTCCACTTTTCTAATGGAAATGTTAACAGAAGGACTTAACGGGATAATACTGAAAACCAGGGACCAATTTGTATAATAGGTCAAACTAGAGGGACTAAAATGGATTTCACCTTTTTTTATATTATTTTTTTCCAAAAACCTCCATTGATGGAGGTTAATCAATGGAGGTAGAACATACCTCCATTTGAGGTCATCGAAATTAGAGGTCTGTTCTCACCTCCAATGGAGATCGAAGAAGAAGATGATAATTTTTTATTTATTTATAAGAATCTGGAAATAAGTCTCGAGTACCCTACTCGAGACTTATTTACAAAGTAATAAGTCTCAAGTAGGATACCTGAGACTTATTTCTAGATCTCTTTTTCTTTTTTCTTTTTTCTTTTTTCCTTTTTCTTTTTTAATCTTCTTCTTTGAAAAATTTAGATCTGAAAATAAGTCTCGGGTACCCTACCCAAGACTTGCTTTGTAAATAAGTCTCGGGTAGGTTACTCGAGACTTATTTCCAGATCTAATTTTTTTTTTTTTTTTAATCTTCTTCTTCATCAACCTCCAATGGAGGTCATGGTCATTTTGACCATCAATGGTAGTCTTTTCGATCTCAATTGACGTCTATCAGTGGAGGTTCTTGAAAAGAAAAAAAAAAAACAAAGGAGAGAGGAAGAAAGAGAAAAAAAAAAAAAAAAGTAAAAGAATAAGTTGGGGCATTTTGGTCTCACCATATACTTTGGTGATATTTTTACAAGAATTATTAACTTGGTGTTATCCCCCACAAAGTCAACCTCATTTGGTGCTATTTCCCACAATTTCCCCTTGAAAGAATGAATCCCAACAAGATACCCTTTACCTGGATCCAAAACATTGACAACAATTTGTAGGCGCAAACAAAAAACACATATTAGATTCAAAAAATTCAAAATATATATATATATATATATATATATATATATATATATTAACTATTACAATATTTCGATATTTTGGGGTGGGGATAGGGACGAAGCCATGATTTTGGCTTTGGAGGGCTAAGACAAAAACTAATATTGAAGGTCACGCAAGAAAAATATATTAATATACCAAAATGTAATGCCGTATAGTCTTTAAGATAATGTGTTGGTATGTTTAGGTATGGGTTGGACACCCAAGTAGGGCCAAGTCCAAGCCCATGCAAACCTAGCCCAAGCATGAGCCCATACACCAAATAATATATAATTGCATGGGCAGTTTTATGAAATGTTAATGCGTCAGTTAAAGAAACTGATATACACATACATACAATGAGTATTGGTGTGGCTGTGTAGTCTCATATTCTAATGTGCGCAATAATGTGAAAACACAGAGAGTGCATGTGTGTCTAACAGAGAGCAACACAACAAAGAAACATAAAATATAGAGAGATGTTGAGAAAATTATGAGAAAATTTTCTCCCATCCAAGATCAGTTTGTGGGTAAATTGCATTGTGATCAGAGGGGACTTTTCGATTCCGTGATCGTCCTCCAACCGGTGGTACAATCCAGAGTGTTCGATCCCGCTTCCGCTGTAGAATTTCGAATTACAATGGTGAATGGTAATCCGAATTCGTTTTGTTTATTATAGAATTTATTTACTTTCAATGGTATCAGAGCCTGTTTGGAATTGTATTCTGGTAGTATATGCCATGTTTAGGAATTGTTTTCATGCTTGAATGGTTCACAATTCATTAATGGCGTAACACCCACACACTTGGTTTTAATTTCGTTTTTTCTGGAATAATGTTTGTACACATATATATATGATAATGTGTTCTGGATATGCTTGCCATGTGGTGACTTCAAAATTTCCAAATTTTGAAAAATTAAAGTTAGAAAATCCATAACTTTATAGGGTCAAAAACTCATTGTCATTTTTTTTATATTTCTCTACGATCATCATACCATTAGATAGAGCCTTCCGAGAGCTTTCCAACGATATAGCACTTGCAAAATTTGGATAAGTATAAAGGGAGAAAAATGATTTTGAAGTTTTCAATCGAAAATCAAAATCTAGAAACTTGTTTTGTTTTTGAATTTGGGTGAAGAACATGAAACAAGTGACACAAGCCTATAAGCGGAGAGTGCACTTCACCTCTAACTCAAACGTCATAACCGTTAGCATCATTATATTCAACATGATGATATGAGTCAAATGGTGGTGGTCTCGTAATCGGAAAACATCGGGAAAAAAGCGAGTGTGAAACACGCTCCACTAATGAGAGTAGGAATGACGTAGAAGTTGTGTATGTGACACAACATCAGACATGTGATCCACTAATAGAGTGATGTGTCAATGGTTTTCTTGTGGCCTTGATTCAGCCATGTGTTTCACTATGAACATGACACGTGTCGATGAGTAATTGATTGCTTCACTTATACACCTTGTGTAGCCCCATTTCCATTTATTTTTGTGTTCGTTTCTCGAGTAAAACCATGTTTCTAACGCTTTAAATAAGTTGTGCATGGTCAAGTTAGTTTTGAAGCTTAATGGTCTTGGATAGAGCTAAAATGAGGATCAAGAAGGCAAGTAAAGCACAAAGGCGACCCCAAGGCGAGCTCACCTGAGCTCGCTATCATCTTAGTTCAGCCTTCCCAAAACAGGGCAAAGGCAACCCCAAGGTGAGTCCACTCAAGGTCGCCCCAAAGTCGCTTTGGCCTCAAGCTCAACCTTCTACAGCATGCTCAAAGGTGACCTCAGGGCGAGTCCAACCAAGGTCGCCCCAAGATTGCTAACCATTCGGGTTTAGCCCCCTAAAACAGAGTAAGAAAACGACCTCAAGGTGAGCCCAACTAAGATCGCCCCAAGGTCGCTAACCATTCGGATTCAAAAATCATTCCTTGAGGCAAGCTCACCAAGATCGCCCCAAGGTCGCCTTTTTGCCTAGAATTTGTTTTGCCTAAGGAAATTACTCTCTTGCCCCTGACCTAATTGACCTCCCTATATATTCATTTGTTATTTTTTTGTAAAAGTACCAATTACCTACCTAAGAATATTCACCAAATCATTTTTCCTACATCACTATTACTAAATCCTACACAATCCACCTAACACTTTGACACCAATCCATGATTACATCTTGTTCTTGGGAGATAGGAAATTGAAGGAGTTTGAAGGAGAAGAAGAAGAAGAATAAAGGAAGAAGAGAATACCTACTCTACATAGTTTTCTCTACAACTTTATCTTTTTCATTTTCTTTATATAGCCATGTATTCATTTGATCATATATGTTGTATGGCTTACTTTTGTAATATGAGCTAAATTTCTAGTACTAGGATTTGATAAAACCTCACTCTTGACTTTATATATATTGACCTTTGTTTTATCCATTATATGCAATTGTGGTTTGTACGGATATTTTAGAGTAATTAATGCTTTCAAAAGATTAATCTCCTATTGACTGATTTTCGATTGTGTGTTATGAATCGATCGAAGACATACACACATCGTGTTTGATAAAATGTCTTATATGCATGTCTAATAAGGTAGACCAGCCGAGGCTAGCGTATAAGGCTCATTTTGATGTGCCAATGCTCTTATTAAACTCATACATATATTCTGAGATAATCGAGGGATAGGCTCAGGTATGTTTTGGGTGTAATCTCTATTACTCGACCGAGATTAAAGGTTAACAATTGGGTGCATGAGTCTACAAATTGCATGAGCATAATTCGGGTATGCAAGTGAGTCTAAAGAAGAATTTAGGAGAGGGTGGGGTGGAGTCAGGTCTTAGCATCATTTCCTTTACTATTACACTTGATTTTATTACTTGTCATTTCCTTACCACAATAGCATAAACCCTTTTTAGTAGTTTATTTAACTTGCTTGAAGAATTCGTTTATGAAAACCTTCCCATATTGCTTGTTTGAATAGCAATTAGGCTAATCAATTTCGGTAATCAATCACTCGATCTTTGTCGGGAACGAACTTTACTTAACTTTGTACTACTCTTCGACCTTGTATGATTGTGAGTGTCACTTAGGAGCAGTCAATACTCATGTGGTTGTTATTTAGACAAGTGGTTCACTTGGGAGGTGACACGTGTACTACCTACGAATAAGACACGTGGCTGATTGACGTGAGCCATTTTCGCACGTCAAAATAAGAAAATTAGTTCTTATATATTTCTAAAATTAACCTCATAGGCACACGAGTCAAAGAGACAAGTATAGCAATAAGCAAAGGTCATCCACATGGAGGTGTCATCCGTCGACCATCTCACGTTTTAGTGTTTATTGAAAGCAATGTAAATGAGAACATGACAAGGGTGAGAGTGGTGTGTGTGATGTGTAAGCATGGTTGAGTGTGTTTTGTGTGTGTGAAAGAGAGCATGGAAATGATATGAAAATAACCTAAGAAAACTAAGGATAGAAATGTAACCGGGTGCTTGCCTTTCTAAATTACACTACTCATAATTAAATTAACCTAGCTTTTAATACGACCTCTAAATATGGAAATAGGGAGAGTCGTCTAATCCTCGATTTCTACTTACCGTTGGTGTGCCGAGTTAGCAACAACCAAGGACCGCATTAAGCATAAAAACCAACCCTCGGTTACTACTCATCGTTGGTGTGCCAAGTGAGCAACGACCAAGGGTTGCATAAAGCATGAAGGTCATAGAACCAAAATCCAATCAAGCATAGGTGTGTACTCTTTCATGAATTCCACCCATTCAATTAAGAGCATAATCAAAGCCAAGTGTGATATTCACCTAACCCTAATTCTCAAATTAACCTAATCCCTAAACATGCATCAAGAATGGGTGTGCAATCAATACAAGTCAAGAATCAAGCTATTAAGCAATTGAATGAGACAATACTTGAAGAAATTAAATACAAGTCAATCAAATAAATAGCACCAGTGTTAAGTTTACATATTTCCCTAATGGGTATACACATCAAAGAAGAAAATAACAAAGGAAGAGTAAATAGAGAAAACCCAAGTGATATTCCCGGATCTCCATGCTCTATTGAAGTTCATCTTCCTCATAGATAAGAGAAGATGGCTCTTTTCCCTTGAATCTCTTCTAAATATGGATGGTGAAGGTAGAAGGAGGTGGTGGTGAGGCATCCATGGAGGAAAACCTCCATGGGTGCCTTTGAAGGCTTCTCTCTCTCTCTCTCTCTCTCTCTCTCTCTCTCTCAATTTTGTGAAGAAGGTAAAGTGTATAAAGGTTTGTTGTCTCTTTATTTATTTATTTTTTGGTAGGGAAAGAGGTGTATTTATAGGCTTGGGAGGCTAGGGCACGAATTCAGGTGAAAAGACAAGATTTCCCTCGCTAAAATGGACTAAAAATCATCCCAAAGCTGAGCTAACACTGAACTGCGGCCCGACATTCACGAGCAGGGACCAACGAAGTAGACCAGCAAGATCTATTGGAGGCATTCTGGCTCTCAGACCGCAGGTCACTTTGCGGGATGGACCCGTGCACTACTAACGAACTGGGCACTCTTGGTTCTGGTTCGCGGTTGTGGACCAACGAACTGTTGTCTCAAGATCTTCTGGAGATGACTTTATGAGTGCATTGCGCTAGTGTGGACCAATGAACTTTGGCTGCTTTCCCATTTGTGCAATATTTGCTCATTTTTGCCTATCAATCTTCATTTTAAGCTCAAATACCGTGCTTAGGGAATATAACCTACACAAGGCTCACAAACACATTAAATACACAAAAATGCTCGAAAACGAGCACAAAAGCTAGGAAATGGGGACCATAAATAGCTACATAAATGTGACGATCACTTACTAATAGTGTGACATGTGTCATACAAGTCAGTCAATTGACTCTACTAATGTTTTCAATGACATTTTACGGCATGGTTTCCAATGACGGATTCTGGCACGTTTTCTTGTGATGGTTTGCGAAATGGTTTTCGGTTACAGTTTTTCATGCACGGATTTTGGTTATGGTTTGCAATGGGGATTTTGTTATGGTTTCTTGCACGACTTTGGTGATGATTTTCGTCAAGGATTCTGATGACGGTTTTTGGTGCGGTTTCTAGTTATGGTTTTCGACACGGTTTCAAGTGATGGTTTTTGACACAGTTTCCGGTGAAAGTTTGTTAGGATTTTGAGTCTTGTTGGCATTATTCTACATCAAAACGTTATTTCCTTTGTATTGTTGAGTTGTCTAAGTTGTACGGTTTATCAAGCTTCAAAGAAGATGGACAACGATTCAAGCAAAGTGAAGCCTTCGTGTGAGAAAAGCGTTATTGAATATAAAGGTAATAAGACCTCTTTCCTCTTACAAGGCCTAAGCGCACACACACACATTGCATACATTTGTGTCCCTACATCATAGCGCTAAATTAGTATAACACATTCACACACATGTTTTAAGTATGCTCATGCATTAGTCTCAAATTGACAAACATTGTAGAAATGCATGTACTACGACTATCTCTAGGAAATTGCATACTTGTATGATCTTGTGTTTATTTGTTTATGTTTTAATGATTTGGACTTGAATATGTTCTCATATGACTCCTTGTTGAGTTCCGATCGTTTCGATTACTCAATCATTAGATTTTGAGTTCAAACTAGGAAGTTATGAAACTTTACATTCTCTCACAATGCGTTGTCTTCGTCGTCTTGTATCGAGTCGAGTTCATATTCATTTATCATAGATTTGTAGTCATCCTCGTATGTTAGTGAGTTATGGTTTTTAATCCGAAAATGGATTCGAATTCCGAGTTCAGAGGCCAAAGGATGATCGAAGAACGCGAGGGATGCGCGAGGAGAGAAGTGAAGAAGAGAAGGCCAACACAGGAGGCCTTCCCGTGGAGGCGCGTGGCCACCATTGGAAAGCAAAGAGGCACCCCCTCCTTTGTGGGTCCCACTCTCTTTCACTTTCCCTCCCTTTCTCCTTTAAATATTCCCTCTTTCTCATTTTCACATTTCAACCATTTTTCAAAGGGAAAAAGTGCAGAATTTTCTCTAAGATTTTCTCAACTTCCAAACACCATATCTCTCTCATCTTTCATCCCATTTGAGTGATTTAAGTTGGAGAATTTTCATATTGAAGTCCTCTACAAACCCCAAGCAACCTTGAGGTCTTTTGATCAAGCTTTCATTTGGTTCAACACCATTTTCGAACTACACCTATTGTTCTAAGGTAATTGTCAAATCCTTTATGTTCTTGAGCTTAAATGTTCTTCAATTACCTTAGGCTTTCTTCCTATATATGTGTATGTTCTTGATCAAATGCTATTAGGTTTGTAGGCTTCAATTAAAAGCTAATTTGAGCTTAATTAGAATCTTGAATGTGAGTTAGGTTTTTATAAACCTATGTTTGCACATTCTTATGAGTTGTATTATGATTAGCTTTGAATATAGGATTATTTGTGTATTGATTATGAATATTCTAATGATTAATAATTCCTAGTTGTGTTATATGTCTTTAATTGAACATATTTGGAAATAGCATAAGTTGTTGTATGTTTAGAGTATTGATTAGATTCACTTGATTGATTTAAGAATATATGCTCTAATTGATTTCTAGAGAAGTTTGTAGATTCAATCTCATTTCTCTAGCATTTTAGTTTTTGTTTTAAAGGCTTGAATATGTACTTCATGAACATGTCTTTATTTCAAGCTTTAGTTGCTTGAATCAAATCTAGCATTAAAGTATGTTTAGAGTTTTGGCATATCTAGATTTCGGTTTTCATGTGTTTATAACTTAGACTATTTTTGTTATGATCTTTGTTGACTAAGTCTAGTTCTACATGAAGTGTACATAATTTATACATTTCATATGTTCATGCATCATCTTGTATGATTGCACATCTTGGATTATAAACTAGAACATCATACATTGTGTGCTCATTGTCTACTTCTAGTTTCCATATTTCATATTGATCATATGTTATATGTTGTGAAATTTCCCTTAATGTAGTAGTGAAATATACCTAGTGGGGTGGGGGGTGAATAGGTATAGGCTCCAAATTCTCCCAATTAAAAATTAATGCGGAATATATCAATGAAAATGCACACTTGATTAAATTTGACAAATTAATTGATTTCACTTATACAAGAGTTAATAAATTTACAAGATATGCAATCAATGAAAGAAATGGAAGATAAAGAAAAGTAAAAGCAAAAATGAACACAAGTGTTTTAACGTGGTAAAACCTCAAAGAGGAAACATCCACGGGTTGATACCACAACCACCGGCGAAGCAATCCACTATGTGAAAAAGGACTTACACACTCAAGCTATCACTCATGATATCCGCTCAAGCTATCAACTCATAATCTACCCTCGGGCTAGTGAATCACCAAGCATACTTCCTATCCGAGATGTGTCCTACACCTCTAGAAAGCAACTTCCTATCCAAGACGCTCACGTCTCTAGGAAGATTTCTTGCTTGCCTATCCGGATCCTCCCGACCCTAGACAAGACTCCCTTGCTTGATTATCCGAGTCCTCCCGACTCTAATCAAGTCTTCCTTGCTCTATCCACAAAGCTTCACTCACTTTGCTAGAGACTTCAACCTAATGCAAGGCTATGATCTAAAGTGATGCAAATGATGCAAACACAATCAAATTAAGCTAGATGATCAATCAAGCAAAATGTACATGTTCAATGATAGTCTAGAATATGATTTCAACACACAATCACAAAATTATCTAGAAATCAAGACATGCAAATCAATAAGAACAAAGGTATGAATATTCAATTTATCACACTAAAAACCTAGTTCTTAGATCAAGAAATAGAACCTAGAAAATAATATGAGATACATCATATATTCAATTTCTAGAATCAATTTCACACACAATCAAGTTTAGTATATATATGTTCAAAACAAATCACAAAGCTAAAACTCAATTAACAAATGATCAAACAACCCTAGCAAGTGATCTAACATACTTCTCAACAAATTTCATCAATCAAATAGTAAGAATCAAGAGATGATCAAAGATGAAATCGAAAAGGAAGAAGTTGAAATACACATACTGACCACGTACTGAAAAAGCATCGGCTGAGAAAAATGGTGAAGTCAGCTACCTCTGGAAATACTTGAGGTTTGTAGCTCTCTTCGAGACCAACAATTTTGGTTTTTGAATCGATTGATTTTGAGTTCGTATGAGAGAGATATGATCAAAACAAGTAAACAAAAATTGTAGAATTCTGCAGCAATTTTTCAAAGTGTTCTTCAAAATTCTTTGAAGTGTGGAGGGAAGGAGATGAACTTAAAAGGAGGGAAGGGAAAGATTTTACGAGCGAATCAGAAGTCGCCATGTCATCTCCCCATGGGCGGCGCATGGGGCCCACGGGAGCAGAGGGCTCCCTTGGCCGTGGGGCCCACGGCCTCCCACACTGGCTGGCCTTGTGGCCACACGTGATCCCGACTTCTCTCGCGCGCTCCTACGGTTATTTAGCCCATATCTTGAGCATCTGACCTCCGATTTTGAATCTGTTTTTGGATTACGAACTGTGACTCCCTCACGCACGACTATGACTACTCAACTTTGAAAAATGGTTGAGAAATCATCTCGGAATCCGACGATGAAGTCAACACAACAAATGAGAACGAAAAGTAGCATAGTCAACTTGTTTGGACTCGAAACCTTATGAATGAGTAACCGAAACGACCGGAACTCAATAAGGCATTAAATGAGAACATGTTCAAGTCCTAAACACAAAATACACAAACAAATAAACACATATTCACACAAGCATGCCATATCAAAGAGATAGTCACAAAACATGCAATTTCACAATGTTTGTCAATACAAGATCAATGCATGAGCATGCTATGAAGTGTGTGAATGTGTTATACCAAATGTTTGAACCACGATGCAGAGACACACATATATGAATTGTGTGTGTGTGCGCTAACGCCTTGCAAGAGGATGAAGTCAAGATTTACCTTTGACGTTTTTCACCTCTTGAAGACGACTTTTGCACTAGACGTTGCTCTTCACTCTTTAAGCTTCCTTTCTTCAAATAATGTCCTAAGCAACAACTAATACAATCATAGAGTGTTTTGCAATGGAATTAAGCCAATACAAATCATAAACCTTACAATCTCCCCCTTTGGCTATTCCATGGCAAAAGCACTCAACCTCACCATACAATGTTTCACTCAAATAAACTCAAAATGATAGCATACTCTCAATCTCACATTACAAAGAAATTCCTAGACTAAAAAGTCTTCAAGTCTTCAAGAATTCCTCTTTCGGTCTTCAAAGTACCTATGAGAGAAAATAGCAACCAAAAAGAGATCTTCTCTAAAGAAGAATGGTGAGTTATTTAACCAAACAACAAATATAGAAAATATCCCTTATCTCATACACAAATGCATTATCTCAAGTGAATAAAATATGTTCATATTAAAGCATTCCCTTAGTTTCCCAATTTCCAAGAACCAACTATCCTTAACATTGTCAAGAAAGAATTCTTTCTCCTCCTTAAGACAAGAATTCTCCCCCTTAAGACAAAGTCACAATTAAGCACTAAGAGGAATAAGATTCACACAATTGGAACAATTTCCACACAAGGTGTGAAGTATACAAAGACTCCCCAATATCAAACATAGTGAGGTATACATTTTCTCCCCCTTTTTGTCAAGGAATAGACAAGGGACACAAGAGATAAAGAACGAGATATTAAGCAAACAAATCATATAGAAAGCGAAAGTTGAATAAACTAAAGCTCCCCCTTAACATATGCTCCACATATTATCAACAAGTAGATTTGTTCACAAGGGAGATCACACAATCACACAATCAAGCAATAAGAGATAATATTTCATAACTTGTCAAAGTCCAAGAGAGAATCATAGATTTTCATTAATCTCTCAAAAATATTCCTACATTGCTAATGAATCAAGCACATAAGCAAAGTGTGTGTGTGTGAATGCTTCTCAAATATATAGTAGGAGTAATTGTGATATCAACATGCAAACTCTATCCACACCTATCCATCTAAAGCCTTTCCAAAAATAGGTCAAACCGATATTCATCCGGTTTTTGCTTTTAAAATGAATAGATATCAACATATGAGCGTGTGTGTGCATGTGGCTTGTTTTCCCGTTTCTATTTGTCAACCCGAGCTTTTTCACAATTCTCAACTATACACCATAAGCCTTTTTGTTTTGTTTTAGGCTTGAATCAAATTTTTTTTTTTTTTTTAAATGATTCATTTCAACACTTCTTTGATTCTACTTACAAAAAAAAATATACTCCTCATGGCGGCTTTCACTCATCACAATGGCGTAGCCCTTTCCTACATTGGGTGGCTCACAACCAAGGTGTGTAGCCCTTTCTAGGAGGGTGCTCGTTGATTACTATGTAGTGCCGAAGCAAAATGGATACATACCATAGGTCATCTATCATGTACTTAACAATAAACTTCTAGATGCATCCATTATCTACACATATTCAACCACAAAAACTCAAAAACTAAAACATATAAGAGAAGCATTAGTGCACTTTTCAAAAATAAGATTTTCAAGCTCAAGTGCATGATCTAAAAACAATAAAAGATACTTGTTAAAGATCATTACTTCTCAAGTGAGTAGCTCTTAAAGACAATGATATTCAATTAGAGTTTTGCTCATCAAGCCACTCACAATCACACAAAGACATCAATCAACACAAATCATGCCAATGGACATTCTAAGAGTTTTAAACCTCTCTTTGTCCAAGGGCTTAGTGAACAAGTCCGCAAGTTGATTTTTAGTAGGCAAATGCTCTAGAGTAACAATAGAATGTTCAACTAGATCTCTAATGAAATGATGCCTAATGTCTATGTGTTTAGTACAGGAGTGTTGAATCGGATTTTTAGAGATGTTAATGGCACTTAAGTTATCACAATAAAGTGTCATTTTTCCTTGTTCTATCTCATAATCCTTAAGGATTTGTTTCATCCAAAGTAATTGTGTGCAAGCACTTCCGGCCGCAATGTATTCGGCTTCGAAAGAGGAAAGGGAAACCGAATTTTGTTTCTTACTTGACCAAGAAACCAAGTTATTACCAACATAAAAGCAACCGCCCGATGTGCTTTTTCGGTCATCTATGTTTCCCGCCCAATCCGCATCACAATAGCCTACAAGGATATCATTGGTATCAAATGAATAGAATAGACCAAGACTATGAGTTCCTTTGATGTACCTAATGATCCTCTTGACGGCTTTTAAGTGAGATTCCTTGGGATTTGCTTGAAATCTAGCACACAAGCTAACACTAAAGCAAATATCGGGTCTACTAGCCGTTAGGTAAAGTAGACTACCAATCATGCTTCTATAAAGGCTTTGGTCAACACTTTTTCCTTTTTCATCTTTGTCAAGTTTTAAAGTGGTGCTCATGGGAGTTTCAAAATCTTTTCCATTTTCTAGGCCAAATCTCTTAACTAGATTTTTAGCATATTTAGATTGATTCAACATTATGCCTATGCTAGTTTGCTTTACTTGCATACCTAGAAAATAATTCAACTCACACACCATACTCATTTCAAATTCACTTGACATAACACTAACAAATTCATCAACCTTGGTTTTATTAGTAGACCCAAAAACAATGTCATCAACATATATTTGTGCAATAAAAATATCATGATCATGATGTTTGATAAACAAAGTTCTATCAATGCCACCTCCCCTATATTGGTTGTCAATAAGATATTGAGTCAACCTATCATACTAAGCTCTTGGAGCTTGTTTAAGGCCATAGAGAGCCTTTTTCAATTTAAACACATAATTAGGAGAGTGTAGGTCTACAAAACCCTTAGGTTGTTCAACATACACTTCTTCTTGAAGGTATCCATTAAGGAAAGCACTTTTGACATCCATTTGAAATAATTTGAATTTTTTAATGCATGCAATGGACAACAAAAGTCTAATGGACTCGAGACGAGCAACCGGGGCAAATGTCTCATCAAAATCAACACCCTCCACTTGAGTGTAACCTTGAGCCACTAGTCTAGTTTTATTCCTTACAATCTTGCCACTTTCATCGGTCTTATTCCTAAACACTCATTTAGTGCCAATTACATTTATATCTTTGGGTCTAGGAACTAAGGACCACACTTCATTCCTCTCAAATTGATTAAGTTTATCTTGCATAGCCCCAACCCAATATTCATCAACAATTGCTTCATTAATGTTTTTGGGTTCAATTTGAGAAGTGTAGCAAGCATAGGATATTTGGTTAGCAATTTGATTTCTTGTTCTAACCCCTTCATTTAAATCACCTATGATGTCTTCTTGATAGTGTAAGTTTCTAAGTCTTGGGTGAGAATGTTCAACAACTTGGTCATTTTGTTGATTATCATTTAAAGCATTTTCCAACCCTTGACTTACAACTTCAACATGACTATCATTTTCATCATCTTGACTAGAAACACTACTAGCCACATCAATAGGTGTATTAGTGTCATTCAACATGTTTTCTTTAGGTTCATTGACACCATTATCATTTCACAAATTTAGCATGCTAAGATCATCTATCTTCACATTGATAGACTCCATAATAGTCTTAGTAGTCAAATTAAAGACTCTATATGCACGACTATTAATAGCATACCCAAGAAAGAGACCAACATCATTTTTAGCATCAAACTTTCCTAAGTGATCTCTATCATTCAAAATATAACATTTACCCCCAAAAGTGTGGAAGTAACTCACATTAGGCTTCTTGCCTTTCCAAAGCTCATAGGACGTTTGTTTTGTGCCGGGCCTTTTGAAAACACAATTTGACACATAACAAGCGGTATTGACCGCCTCGGCCCATAGGTTTCTAGGGACTTTCTTGCTATTTAGCATGACCCTAGCCATCTCTTGCAAGACACGGTTTTTCCTCTCAACAACACCATTTTGTTGAGGAGTTCTAGGTGCGGAGAACTCATGAGAAATCCCTAAACCATCACAAAACTAACTAAATTTTGTATTTTCAAATTCCGTCCCATGATCACTCCTAATGCGACATATTTTCTTGATATCAAGACCTTTTTCATTTTGAACTTGATTACAAAACTTTTTAAAGTAATCAAAAGCCTCGGTCTTGTTTCTAAGAAAATAAACCCAAGTAAACCTAGAGAAGTCATCAACGCATACAAAAATGTATTTTTTGCCATTAATACTCTCGATTTGAATTGGCCCCATTAGGTCCATATGCGCAAGTTCTAAAGGTCTCTTGGTAGTTATGTAAGAATTTTTCTTATGAGACACTTTGGTTTGCTTACCTAATTGGCAAGGTTCACAAACCACCTCAAGCTTTTTACCAAGATTAGGAAGACCTCTAACAATGCCATGTTTTTTCAAGCTTTTTCAAATCTTTAAAATTCATGTGACCCAAACGTTGATGCCACAAATCAAGCTTGTTGCACTCATGTGCCATGGTACAAGTTAGAGGATCTATCTCAAGACAATAACAATTGTCTATAGACCTTTTGACACTTAGGACAACATTGCCCTTTTTATCAATTATAGTGCATACATCTTTGTTAAAGCTAACTTCTTTAAAAATTTCACACAAGTGAGTAATGTTTATCAAGTTAGCTTGTAACCCATCAATATACAAAGTATTGCGAAGTTTAGGCAATCCGGGGATACAAATTGTTCCCTTGCCAAGAACTTGCTTTTTGGTACCATCACCAAAAGTAACCCAACCTCCATCCTTTAAAACAAGATTCTTAAAGAACTCTTTGTTCCCGGTCATGTTTCTAGAGCAACCGCTATCTAGGTACCAAGAATAGGAGGAGTTGACACGTAAAGTATATTGTGTAACATTACATTTAGATGTGTCTTTTCTAATCCACACATTTTTCACAACATGCTTCTCACTCTTACTTCTAACATGCTTTGACTCAATATTAGGCTTTCTAACATGCACCTTGACCTCATTGGTCACATCTTCAAAAATATCAAACAAAGCATTATCAATTTTCTTATGCATAGTAGAGTGAGGCACAACATAAGATTTAGCAAGGAAGTCATCAACAACTCTTTCAACAACATGCTTTTCCAAGGTCTTCCTAGGTCTATTTCTATATCCATACATGGATGATTGCCTAGGTCCATTCAAAGACATATCATGAAAAGCATTATCAAGTTTGCATTTCCGAATGTACTCAAAGCATCTAGGTCGAATATGTCCTATCATGTTACAATGATGACAAATAGGAATAAATTTGAGAAATTTACCATTTACATTTGCTTCCATAGCATTTGGTCTTCTCACAATTTTACCTCTTTGAAAAGCAACCCTTGATGCTCCACCTCTTGCATTTGAGGTTGTTGCTTCTTGATGCTTATGTTGTTGAGTTATTCCATTGAACATCCTTGTTGATGAAGAGGCACCTCCGGTAGCTTTCATAGCTTTACCTTGAGAGAGTGTACCTACAATTGATTCAATGCTTGCTTTGACAAAAGTAGATTTGTTAGATGAAGGAGTCTCCTTCTCATTGATATAACCCAAACCTCTTTTGTCACATGGATGCTTTCCACTTTTAATGAGGGTTTCAACTTTATTAGAACTAGATGACATCTTGCTAATCACCCTATTAGCCTCATCAAGTTTCTCACGAAGCATCCTAAGTTCAATGGCATATTTTTCCACTTTGTTATCACTAAACAAAACATCTTTATGTGATTTATCAAGCCATTGTTCATACTTTTTCTCTTGATTTAAATGCTTATTAAGTTTGGATTTAAGCACATTTTCAAGTTTCTTAGCATTAACAAGAGAACAATCTCTTTGCTCAATTTCTTGCTTCAAGATACCAAGTCTATCATTGCTATCTTTAAGATTCAATTCTAGACTTAGAATCTTGTCTTTAAGTTCATTGAACTCTTTTGAGCCAAGATCATGATTCTCTAACTTCTTGTTGAGGGACATATTGACATTGGATAAACGTTCATTTTCAAAAGTAAGATCATTGATCTTTTTCTCATCTAAGTCAATATGTTCAACAAAAGAAGCCACATAGGAATACACTTCCTTAATCATGATTTTATCACAAACAAAAACAAACACAAAAACACTACAAAGAAAGGATCAATCTAAGTACGTCTAGACACCCGTTCTGATACCAAATGAAATTTCCCTTAATGTAGTAGTGAAATATACCTAGAGGGGGGGGGGATGAATAGGTATAGGCTCCAAATTCTCCCAATTAAAAATTAATGCGGAATATATCAATGAAAATGCACACTTGATTAAATTTGACAAATTAATTGATTTCACTTATACAAGAGTTAATAAATTTACAAGATATGCAATCAATGAAAGAAATGGAAGATAAAGAAAAGTAAAAGCAAAAATGAACACAAGTGTTTTAACGTGGTAAAACCTCAAAGAGGAAACATCCACGGGTTGATACCACAACCACCGGCGAAGCAATCCACTATGTGAAAAAGGACTTACACATTCAAGCTATCACTCATGATATCCGCTCAAGCTATCAACTCCTAATCTACCCTCGGGCTAGTGAATCACCAAGCATACTTCCTATTCGAAATGTGTCCTACACCTCTAGAAAGCAACTTCCTATCCAAGACGCTCACGTCTCTAGGAAGATTTCTTGCTTACCTATCCGGATCCTCCCGACCCTAGACAAGACTCCCTTGCTTGATTATCCGAGTCCTCCCGACTCTAATCAAGTCTTCCTTGCTCTATCCACAAAGCTTCGCTCACTTTGCTAGAGACTTCAACCTAATGCAAGGCTATGATCTAAAGTGATGCAAATGATGCAAACACAATCAAATTAAGCTAGATGATCAATCAAGCAAAATGTACATGTTCAATGATAGTCTAGAATATGATTTCAACACACAATCACAAAATTATCTAGAAATCAAGACATGCAAATCAATAAGAACAAAGGTATGAATATTCAATTTATCACACTAAAAACCTAGTTCTTAGATCAAGAAATAGAACCTAGAAAATAATATGAGATACATCATATATTCAATTTCTAGAATCAATTTCACACACAATCAAGTTTAGTACATATATGTTCAAAACAAATCACAAAGCTAAAACTCAATTAACAAATGATCAAACAACCCTAGAAAGTGATCTAACATACTTCTCAATAAATTTCATCAATCAAATAGTAAGAATCAAGAGATGATCAAAGATGAAATCGAAAAGGAAGAAGTTGAAATACACATACTGACCACGTACTGAAAAAGCATCAGCTGAGAAAAATGGTGAAGTCAGCTGCCTCTGGAAATACTTGAGATTTGTAGCTCTCTTCGAGACCAACAATTTTGGTTTTTGAATCGATTGATTTCGAGTTCGTATGAGAGAGATATGATCAAAACAAGTAAACAAAAATTGTAGAATTCTGCAGCAATTTTTCAAAGTGTTCTTCAAAATTCTTTGAAGTGTGGAGGGAAGGAGATGAACTTAAAAGGAGGGAAGGGAAAGATTTTACGAGCGAATCAGAAGTCGCCACATCATCTCCCTGTGGGGGGCACGTGGGGCCCACTGGAGCAGAGGGCTCCCTTGGCCGTGGGGCCCACGGCCTCCCACACGGGCTGGCCTTGTGGCCACACGTGATCCCGACTTCTCTCGCGTGCTCCTTCGATTCTTTAGCTCATATCTTGAGCATCCGACCTTCGATTTCGAATCCGTTTTCAGATTACGAACCATGACTCCCTCACGCACGACTACGACTACTCAACTTTGAAAAATGGTTGAGAAATCATCTCGAAATCTGATGATAAAGTCAACACAACAAATGAGAACGAAAAGTAGCATAGTCAACTTGTTTGGACTCGAAACCTTATGAATGAGTAACCGAAACGACCAGAACTCAATAAGGCATTAAATGAGAATATGTTCAAGTCCTAAACACAAAATACACAAACAAATAAACACATATTCACACAAGCATGCCATATCAAAGAGATAGTCACAAAGCATGCAATTTCACAATGTTTGTCAATACAAGATCAATGCATGAGCATGCTATGAAGTGTGTGAATGTGTTATACCAAATGTTTGAACCACGATGCAGGGACACACATATATGAATTGTGTGTGTGTGCGCTAACGCCTTGCAAGAGGATGAAGTCAAGATTTACCTTTGACGTTTTTCACCTCTTGAAGACGACTTTTGCACTAGACGTTGCTCTTCACTCTTTAAGCTTCCTTTCTTCAAATAATGTCCTAAGCAACAACTAATACAATCATAGAGTGTTTTGCAATGGAATTAAGCCAATACAAATCATAAACCTTACATGTTGGTTGTGTTTGCATCACTTAGATCACTTGTCTTGTAAAAGGTGGAAGTCTCATATTAGTGTTGATTCGTCAATAGTGAGCAAGGAAGTCTTGACTAAGAGCAAAGGGCTCAAAATAGTCAAGCAAGGGAAGTCTTGGTAAGAAGCATGAGGCTTCGGTAAGTCCAAGCAATTGGGAAGTCTTGGCAAGAAGCAAGTGGCTTCGATAAGTCCAAGCATGGAAGTCTTGGCAAGAAACTTGTGGTTTCGGTAAGTCTGAGCAAGGTTACTTTCTAGAGGCATGCGATTTGTCTCGGTTATAATTGCACAAATATTCATATGTGAGTTTGTCACTTTTGAGGGTGTACTCTTATTTAACTACTGAAAAACATTTTACCGGTGGTTGTGAATTCAACCCTTGGATGTTTCCTCTTCGGAGGTTTACCACGTAAAAAATATCTTGTGTTAAGTTTCTCTTTCCTTATATCTTTGATATTTGTTTACTTGAATCAAATTGATCTTGTATGAATTGTTATTGATTACATCCTTGTAAGACAAAATCTTTGATTAACTTTGTTTCTATAATATGTACTTGATCATTTGAGACATTTATAATGAATACAGTACTTGTTAATTTATGATTTTAGTATTTCCTCCTCTTACAAATCATAGACTATGTTTGATCTTTCAAATTGAATATGCTTATCAATAGTCTATGTATGCTTGTATGTGTTTATTCAGGTGTGATACAAGCTATCTAGAGGGACAAATTTTTGTTTGTTCCAAGGGATTGAAAAGGGCTTAAAAACCTATTCACCCCCCTCTAAGTTAGCTTAGTCAATTTAACCGTGATTGTATTTACAATTGGTATCAGAGCAGGTCGTTAGAAGATAATTAACAAGATCTTGATTATACTCACGTTTGAATTGCAAGGATTTTGAAGTCATGGTTCTACAAGATGACACTATGATCGAAGGGGCTTCCAACTCTAGGCATTCTTTACTCAAGGGTCACAACTATAGTTTTTGGAAACTAAGGACAAAGGCTACATTCGGTCTATTGATGAGAGAGCTTGGATGACGTTGAAAGAATGTTATCACTCTCCCAACAAGAGTCTTGAGGATGGAACCATTGTTTCCAAACCTATAAATGAGTGGTCTACTATTGAGTTTGAGTTGGCGAAGTGGCATCGTCGAGCGGTGAATGCTATATTTGGAGGTGTGGATAATAGACAATTCTCCTACATCCAAAACCTAGAGTCCACCAAGGAAGCATAGGACGTGCTTCAAGTTACCAATGAAAGAACTAAGGCAATAAGGAAGTTAAGGCTTCAAATGCTCACTTCACAATTTGAGATGTTACAAATGTGTAAGGAAGACAAGTTCAACGACTTCCAATACAAGCTACTAAGCATTTCCAACCAATGCCAAGCTCTTGGCGTTCCTATCTCTGGAGAGTGACTCAATTGGAAGATCTTAAGGTCTCTACCTAGGAGGTTCAAGGCGAAGGTGACAGCCTTTAAAGAGAGCAAGAATGTAGATGTTATGAGCATCGACGAGTTGCTAGGATCTTTCCAAACTTATGAGGCTAGCTTGAAACGAAGGCCAAGAATAAAGGATTAGCTCTCAAAGCCGTTAACAAAGATAGTGAAGACAATGATGATGACGAGGAGATTGCTTTATTGGTTAGAAGGAAAGGAGCCAAGTCAAGTGGCAAGATCTCTAAGGAAGTCTCCAAGGAACCATAAGGATGGGCATGTCAAGAGCAAAAGCAAGTTAGAATGCTTCAAATGCCGTGGTTTTGGTCATTTTGCTTCCGAGTGTCAAAATGCCTTTGTTAAGAAAGACAAGAAAGGGAAAACAATGGCGGCCACTCAGAGTGATGATGACTCTAGTGATGAGGAGAGCTCAAGTGATAAGTCTTCTAGTGAATAAGAGTTAGTTAGCAACTTTGTTGCTTTGATGGCCTCTCACTCTATGCTAGAGAAAGAATGTCAAGTATCTTTGGACAAGGAGGTTGATCTAAATCATCAAGAGTGCTCAAGTTCAAATCTAACCTATCTTAATCTTTTAGCTAAGTTGAAGAGCTTTGAAAAGAAATTGGAAATAGCTCTAAGAGAAGTTGAGGAGAAGGATGATTTGATCAAGATACAAGTGGATGAGTTGTGACAACAACTCGAAGGCTCTTGGTTGAAAAGAGTGGTCTTGCCAAAAAGCATAGAGAAGTTGAAGGGATTGTTCTTGAGAAAGAAATGATCATCTCTAGTTTGATTCTAGGAGACTCAAGCGGCTTAGTGGTTGAGGAGAAGCTTATAGAAGCATCACTTCCTAAAAAGTCTTTAATGACAAGAAAGCTCCTAAGAAGAAACGTTCCAAGACTAAGTACAAATTGAAAAACAAGGTACCCCTAGAAACTCCCATTTTTGCTTCTTCAAGTACAAAAGATAAAATCTCTTCTTTCATTCTCATATGCCATTTTTGCAATACCGTAGGCCATATCAAGTCCAAGTGCTTTAAATACATTGAACATTGCGAATTAGGAAATGCATATAGGAATAAAGAGATTGGACTTCATTTTAAGCATGCTAGGGCTTTAGAGTATGGAAAGCATGAAATTGTTTCAAAGCATGTTAAGAATGTTCTGAATGTGAAGAAAAATGCAAAACTTGTTAAAGTTGACAAAGCATGTGTTGCTAATAATGTTGAAAAGAAAAATATCAATGATATTATTGTGGATCAAGTGGTAGGAGGTCTTTATTCGAGATTCAACATTGTTGTCATGAAAGATCTTGATAATGTTTGTGTAGGTTCACCCAAGACCAAATTGGCTAAGGGTGAGTGCTCTTACCATTAGAGTAAGTTGCACATGTGAGTTAGCTTGAAGATTAGTGTCAAGTTATTAAGAAACTTAGCTAGCTAACTTTGTATCTCTATAACTTGACATGAACTTAGCTATCTCACATAATTGCTATAATAGTCGAAATTTGTTAATTAACTTTTGAGAAGTTGTATATCATGAAATATATATAGTGATGACTATGTTAAGACTTTTAGAGAAAGTCATTTTTATTTATGTTTGAGTTTAAATGCTAAGTCTTTAGTCTCTTGGATTGACACATTAACATTTTGTTGTCATGAGGACAAATAAGCCAAAAGGGCTTATAAAAAGGGCGAAGACTTTACATTTGATGAAAATAGCTTGTGAAGGTATCTCTATATTACATTGCTTGCTTACTTAATCTTTCATCTTTCAACTCATTGTTTGCACCACTTCATGTAGCATGTCATTTTAGAAAACTATTAGTGTTCTTATGGTTCTTATTGGCATTTGCTCTTTTAAGATCTTTTGGTGATATTGTTCACATTGATCTTAATCATGATATGTGTTTTGTTTGTATGAATGTTGAGTGGCATGTTTTTGAAAAATATGGGCTTCATATTCTTTGAAAAGCTACTCTTTTGAGAAGTAATGATTTTAAGTAAGTCTCTTTGTATTGCTTTTTAATCATGTGCTTGTAAGCCATAAAACTTGGTTTCAAAAATGCATTTTGCTTCTCTTGTATGCTTAGTTGAGTTTGATATATGTAAGTTGTGGATACACCTTGAAGTCCTATGACTAGTACGTTTAAAGATGACCTATGGTTGGTATTCATTTTGCTTCGGCAACTACATAGAACTTAACGAGCACCTTCATAAAAAGGGCTATACTCCTTGGTTGTATGACCGCCCAATGTAGGAAAGGGCTACACCATTGTGATGAGTGAAAGCCGTCATGAGAAGTATTTGTTTATGTTAGTAAAATCAAAGAAGTGTTGAAAAATGAATCAATAAAAAAAAAAAAAATTCTTTGATTCAAGCCTAAAATAAAACAAAAGGCTTAATGGAGTATAATTGAATAATCAAAATTGATCGGGTTGTCAAATAGAAATGGAATAACGAGCCACATGCACACACATGCTGATATATTGAAATCTATTCTCTTTAATAGCAAAATTTTTGGATGATAATCAGTTTGACCTTTTTATGGAAAGGCTTAAGATGAATAGATGTTGATATTGTTTGCATGTTTGATTATCAAATTACTTCTTTTCATATACTTGAAACAAAATCTTCACACACTCACTTTTGCTTATTTGGTATTTTGATACTCTTGCAATTTTTGAAGAAATTTGAGAGATATTGAAAATCTTGGTGTATCTATCATAGTTTGTGGAGCTTATTTGCTAAATCTATTAAAATTGCTTGTAGATGTGATTGTGTGGATCTTTTTGTGAACAATATTCTATCTTGATCTTAGATGGAGCATTTATCAAGGGGGAGCATTTTATACCAGATTTTTGTTCTCTTTTATGATATGTTCACATGTCTTCAAGATGATATTTGTTGGCATTATGTTTGTTATGATAAATCTTAAAGATGCTATGATATTCATTGATATGCATATTGATTTTTCATAATGATATTTTGTCTTTGTATTTTTGTTGGTCACTAATTTGTTTTGAATGTTGTTAGGTTTATAGTTTGTGTTGGCATGTATTCCATATCAAAACGTGTTTCTTTTGTAATGTTTAGTGGTCCATATGTTGAAGATTTATGAAGACGAAGAAAGTCTTGGCCACAATTCATGCAAAATGCCGGCTTCAAAGAGATATGTGCTTCATTGATCATCAAAGGTAATATAAGACCTCATATCTCTTACAAGGCTAGGCACACACACACACATGGCATCCTTGTGTGTTCCTTCATGGTTAAACATCATTTATATATCACTTTCACACACTTGATAATATATGCTCATGCATTTATACTATCTTGACAAACTTTGCTTATTGCATGTTTTAGCACTATGTCTAGGAAATAGCATATGTGTGTGTCTTTGTGTTTGTATGTTTCCGTATTTTTGTATTTGGACTTGAATATACTCTATTATGATTCCTTATTGAGTTCTGGTCGTTTCAGTTACTCATTCATTTAATTTCGAGTCCAAACGATATAGCTACGCTACTTTTCGTTCTCATTCGTTGAGTTGACTTCATCGTCGTTTTCTGAGATGATTTCACAACTATTTTTCAAAGTTATGTAGTCATCATCGTGTGTGAGGGAGTCACGGTTCGTAATCCAAAAACGGATTCGAAATCGGAGTTCGGATGCTCAAGATACGGCTGAAGAACGTGAGGGAGCGCGCGAGAGGAGTGAGTGGCCAAGAGACTACGTGGCCCAAGCCGTGTGGGAGCCGTGGGCCCCACGGCCAGAGGGGCTCTCTGGCCTCGTGTGGCCCACGCGCCCCCCACGGGCTGGGGTGACGTGGCCCCTTGTGATTGGCCCATTTTTCTCTTCTCTCTCCTCTTTTTTATTTCCCTCCATTCCCTCCATTTCATTTTCAAGAAGAAAAATTGCAAGAATCCCGTCAGATTTTTTCTCCCAAATTTTCTTATCTTCCAAACACCATAACTTCTTCATACGAAGTCGGATTTGAGTGATTCAAGTTGGAGAACATTCTTAATCGAGTCCTCTACCTTTTTCAAGTGGTTTGGTGGCTGTTTGATCGAGTTTTCTAGTGGTTCCACATAGAAATCCGAACCAGCTCGTGAATCCAAGGTATTGGTCTTATCTTTGGGGTTTCTTCTTCTATATGTATGTTTATGTTTGGTGAATGCTATTGAGAAAGATAGCTTCATAATCATTCTAATCAAAAGTCTATTTAGAGACAAATGTGGACTAGTTTCTATGATTCTAGGTTTTTCACATGTTTGTGAGTTGTATTGTGATTAGAATGACATCTTAGATTGTTTGTGACTTGATTGAATCAATTTTGTGATAAATGACCTTGAGATTTGATTTGATCCTTTGATTGATGAAATTTTGATTGATGAAATCTAGGATTATTGTATTTGTATGTGTTTTAGAGCAATCTAGGAATTAATTGATTTACATCTTAAATCCTTGCTCTATATTTTTGGCTAGAATATTGATTGATTGAATCTCATGTATCTAGCATTTTATTGTATGTTGATAGCATCTTGAACTTGTACTTCATGAATATATTTTGTTCAAGTGTTGTATGTGTGAATGAGACTTTGAGCTTATGTGTTTGGTGTTTACACATGCTTTAGGTTTTATTCTTGTATTTTGCATCTAGACTTTTATTACTTGTGATATCACATGTTTAGGTCTATTTGTACCATCGAATGTATTGATCACATGTTCTATGTTGAATTGGTTGTTTACATCATTTGCATTCACATGATCACATTAGGAAGTCCTTGTAAAAAGCATGAAGTCTTGGTTAGAGTCGGGATGACTCGGATAGGTAAGCAAGAAGTCATGGCTAGAGTCGGGAGGACTCGGATAGTCATGCATGGGAGGCTCCCTAAAGGCATGAGTGCCTTGGATAGAGAGTTGGCTATTATATTGGAAGGCCTAGGCGTATGGTTAGACATAGACTTCAAAAGAGCAGGGTACACGGGAGGTGTATGCACTCTTGAGGAATTTCTAATCTTCCATCGATGTTGGTTTTGTGTGTTGTCCAATATATGGTGGTTTCGCATCATTGAGGGATCTCATACTTTCCAATAGGGTTGGGTAGACTTAGACTCCACTAGGTTGGGTGAGCTAAAGATTGGTCACTTTGTGGATTCTTTATTTTTATCATCCAATATATATAGTACCCTAATGGTTGTATTTCAACCCGTGGATGTTTCCTCCTTGGAGGTTTTACCACGTTAAAAAATCTCTTGTGTTAATTCTTCCTATCTCTATCTTTTATATTTTATTTGTATATATTATTATCTTGTTTCATATTATTCACTTGTAATGTATAGTGAAGCAAGTATTTGTAAAGTGTGATTTGTGGATTCAATCTTTTGATCATTTTTGTATATATGATTTTTTTGTATATTGTAATTTTTGTATAGTGATATTTGATCACTCTTGTAACTCATTGAACATCTATTAAAATACAAATATTCTTTGTTGTTGTGTTTATTTGTTCTTATACCTCACACAACTAGATGATATACTTAGACCTTGTTCTCATGATTATATTCTCATATTGTCTATGTATGTCTTTCTTGGTTTATTTTGTTGTGTGTAATGCTACCTTAAGGGACAAACGAAAGTTTGTTCAAGGGATTGAAAAAAGGTGTAAAAACCTATTCACCCCCCCCTCTCTAGGTATGCCTTAAGCAATTTAACTACGTTTGTATACTTTCAAATGTTCCCACTCATGTTTTTGGTTTGTTTTTATGTTAGTGCACCTTCACAAGATATGAGGAGATCAAAAGTATCTAGTATTGAAAATCCAACTAAACCCATAGGAAATCCAAAATCCACAAAAACATCCTCCAAGAAATCCAAACCTACTAGGTTAAACCATTTCGGTGTAATGGGAACCAAAAAGCTTATTCTTGATAAATAGATAGATTTGTGTGATTGTGAAGGATCTTATGTTCACAAATCAATTGGTTATAGGCATTAGAATTCGTGGGTTGATATGCTTGGTGGAGTAAATGAAAATATGGTTAGAGAATTCTACTATAAATTCAAGCAAGGAACATTCCATGAAAATGCTTTGGTGAACATTAAAGGTGTTGCCTTTAGAGTGTCTTCGGATCATATCAATAAATTCCTTGGTCTTTCATGTGACATGTCTTCGGAATTACTTAATGTGGAAGATATTGATGATCTAAATGAAATGGGAAGAACTCTATATGATGACAACATGTTTGAGTGGGGAAAGCATGTTTATATTAGTCAAAATGAGTTGACCAAAGTTAGTGCTTTTGGCATTTGTTTGTTTGTGCTAATCTTGTTCCTTCAACTAATGCAACCAAGTTGAATAAGGAGAAGGTCAAGATTGTGTATGCCTTGGTTACCAACAAGCCTTTAAACCTAGGAGAGATTCTTATAGAACACATTGAGAGTGCGGCTTGCACACATAAAGTTGGTAAGAAACTTCCTTTTTCTAGGGTTTATTATTCATTTATGTATGGCACATGGAGTTTAGAGAGTTGAGAAGGATGTGCTTCTCCCACCATTGGAGAAATTTTGTGAAAAATGTGTGGCATACATGTCATACAAGGAGAAGGGCGGTAATGATACTTTGAAGATTTTTGGAGAAATTCAAGAATCATGCAATGTGTCAAGCTCGTCTTATCTTCCAGATTAGGCTATTTAATTTGTAAGTTCCTCATTTTTTGATTGGCTTATTTCAGTGACAAACCACATTTGGGGTTTGTGATGTAAGGGTAGCTTAGGCGCTTAATTGTTCGTGATCAAGCACAACAAATGCCCTCTCAAGACCTCAAGGTGATAATCACTTCAAAGGTAAAAACACTTGTGCTTATTTGCATTGAAGAGACTTAGTTGCACACACACACAACTCATGCATTTCAATACTCTTGTATGTTGTGTTTTTTATGTATGTGCATTCATGTTCTTGAACTCTTTTCATACATGTTTTAATTGATTGCATCTTGTTTGATAATTGCCATGACATATTAGGCATTATGATGCATTTTGTTATAAAAGGCGATGTACAGGCGCTGTTGGGTCGCTGTTTGTACATCGCCTATTAGTGGCCTTATAGCATTTTGGTCTCAGGCGCTATACAATCGTTGTACATACAACGCCAAACCTGATGGATTTATTCCATCACTGTTCAGTCGTTGTTCGTACAGTGCTTGAACAGCGGCTCTCCAAAACCCGAGATCTCATTTCTCGAGTTGTTGGTAAGTCGCTCCCTAATCGTTGTTCGTAGAGCGATCATGAAGAAATTGTTCTTCATTTCCCAGGTAAGTCGTTGTACATGCGCTTTACGTACATCGACTGTACAGCGACCAAGGCAAAAGTTTTGGAAATTTGATCAAAACGACGTAACATCATCTTGACCTCATATATATATATATATATATATATATATATGCTACTTTGTCCTTAGGTCGTTTTTGAGAGTTCAAAATCAGATTTTTAACTTAGAACATTTTGCTAGAGAGAAAATCATCCAAGAACTCACCTTTGATTGCTCAAAATCATTTCCAGGTGCATCAAACATCATCTATTTGTTGGGATTTATGCCTTAAAGCTTATAATTTGCAAATGTTATAAATTCAATAATAAAAGAAGTATTTATTTCATTCAAATATATTAATTCATACGTTTATATTATATATGAAACATCCAAGATTGCTAGATGTAATCTCAAGCTGAGTATATGAATGTCATATACAGAGGAATTCAGTTTGAAACATGCAATCTAAATAATCCGTAGAAAACAAATAAAGCTGGGTACTTTATTTGTGGTTAATCTACAACTGCGGTCCATTTTGTATTATGCGGTGGTCTTATCCTAAACTACTCATATGGTGTTATGAGAATGGAGGCACCTTATATGATGTGATCATATAGGACTGGGCCAAGATCTATATGAATCTGTCACTAAGATCCATTAGTTGAAAAGATTCATATATATCGACTAATGATGGCTATATATGGGTGATCTAAATCCTAAGTGTCTTACTGACTCATTTAGGTTAGATTGTGGTTTTTGATTTACCATGGGTAAGATCGGAATATCATTCTTGGTCAATAACTCCGTATCTTGTAATCATGGTTTGGTTTGTGGCTGGGAAGATATGTGCACAATAGCGAAATCCACTCCTTCTTGCGAGAAGTAGATAAGTAGTTCCCTTAAGGATTGATTCGGAGCTTGAACGATTAAGAGTTCTCTTCTTCTTCCATAAAGAAATAAAGAATATAATCATTCAAGAGAATTAATGGTACTTAAAGAAAAAATATATAATTAGAGAGGTATAACGGACTTTATAACCTAGCTCTAATTATGAACTACTTGTGGAGGATCATGCCATATGTAATAGTTATATCAATGGACACTGATAAAATTGGTTGTGTAAAACATCTACAGTTACGAGAGTACAACCTTGGGTTTTTAGTGGAATAACTCCAAGGTTAATAATTGTAAAATATTAATTAAAGAGTTTAATTAATTTTTTCTAAGAATTATTGGAGCTCAAAACTGTGGATCTATTAGGTCCCCTTGCTATACGATTGATAGTAACAAAGACTCATGGAGAATTAGATGGTCTAATTAATTGTGTTACAAAAGTAACTTAAATATGTTTTGGGAATTAATTAAATTATGTGATTATTTAATTAATATATTATTTAATTGTTGAATTAAATATTATTAAATAATAATATTATTTAATTGACATATTAATAATTAAGAATTATTAAATTGTCATGTGGAGATTTCAGTTTCTAACCTTGACAGGAGCAAATAAAATAATAAGTGATTATTTTTATTTACTCTAAATAGATCAAAGGTATAAACCCTAGTAAGAAGTAACAATTAAAAAGGGATTTAGAATCCTATTTTAACTTAGATTACTAAACCTTAGGTTCCTAGTATATAAGATACACTTGTCAGGAAAAAGAAGTTATTAGGAATCCTACAGAGAACAGAGGTGGGCGGCAACTATAGAGGGAAAAAGAAAAAAGAATTTTTTTTTCTCTCATACAAGGGTTGGCCGAATTCATCAAGGAGGAAGCAAGGTGTTGTCTTTCGGTTCTCTCAAGCCTCCATTCAACTGCTCCCGGAATCTGTGACTTGCCCACACACACAGTTGCTATATCGCGGGACATAGATAGGAAGGCTTAGTGGTATTGAATTGAAAAGAAGGATCGAAAAGAAAACGAATGAGTGTTCTTTAAATGTATGAAAACAAATCTCTTCCTCATATTCGTGTATATACAAAAGGTCTCAAGAAGACGATAAATTTTTTTAAAACCTATCGTTCTTATTGTTTTTATTAATTTAAAAACTAACTCTTTTTCGCTATGCGACTTACACTAGCATCATCTAGGATGTATCTTTGCATGGGTCTTCTTCAACACACATAACTTGGTAAGTTGAACACCACCTTAATCCATTTTAGTGTTCTTTCTTAGCAAGAATTCTCATTTATTACTTGTATGCATTTAGAACATATTCTATATACAAGATTGAGATTATTGTGTTGATTAATTGAGAGTTGTATTGTGATAGCTATGACATCTAGGATTGTTTTATCTTAAATAGTTAAGTTTACATATGACATGTAGACATATGATATCTAGGATTGCTATTATTGACATCTTTAATCCCTAGATAAGCATTTAGTGTAACCTAACATTATTTGCATCTTGAATATCATGATATTCACATAAGTTGTTGATCTCTTCTTTGTGAAGTGAAGCCTTGTGATTAAGTTGTTTAGTGCACAAGCAAATAGGTCTAGAATCGCTATTAAAGGCCGTTGGGTAGTAGCGGTGGGTTAGTGACCGAGAATAGTTGAGGTCAACCTAGGTTGTAAACATCATTACAAGTAGTTGATTTGAGGATCATGTGTGGCTAACATATTAGCCCATGAGTTTTTCCCCGTTGTGGGTTTCTCACGTAAGTCAATCAACTTGCAATTTATTGTTTTCCTCACATAGTTTAGTAGATTGTATTTTTTGCTTAGTTTGGGGTTTTTATTGAATATTGACTAATCAAGAAAAATCGGTAATTAACTTGATTAAAACCTATTCACCACCCCCCCCCCCCCCCCCCCCCCCTCTCCTAGGTATATTTAGACACCTAATTAGTTTCACAATTAAAGGAAGAGCTTGTGGAATCGAGGAAGGAGATAGTGAAGTTAAAGGCAAGAGTCAAGTGCTTAGAGGAAGGCAACTCTTCAAGTAAGGCTTCCAACTCCAACTATTATGTGAGATCTTCAAACCGAACAACGTTCTTTGGTGGCTCTTGTGGCTAACAAAGCCTATGTGATCTCAATGTATCATTTCTTGTTTCTTTTTGGCTTCATATTATGTCAAAAAGGGGGAGAAATATGATATGCGTATATCTATCTTCTTTTGGTATATTATTGTATTTTGAACTTCTTATGGCATGTAATAACTTGATTAGGTTATTTTAAATGGTTTGGGATATTTTTGTGAGTATGCATGTATTAAGGGGGAGAATACATGTACTCTTTTTTCTTAATTGCCATATTCCATTTGAACTTAAATGTCATATTCTTGTTGAGTATATATTGGCCATATGTTCTCTTGTATATTCTTGTGCTTTCAAGCTTATTCTAGGTGATGTCAAGAGAAGTTCTTGTGAAAAAGTTCAAGACTTGTTGAAGATTAGTTTAGGATGATAACTCATTCTAATGTGAGGGTGAGTTTTTGTGACTAATCTTCTTTTGTAATGTTTAGAATTTTGTATAGGTGTTTTGACATAGAATTTGCCAAATAGGGAGATTGTTAGGATTTTGAACCTAGTTGGCATTATTCTACATCAAAACGTTATTTCCTTTGTATTGTTGAGTTGTCTAAGTTGCACGGTTTATCAAGCTTCAAAGAAGATGGACAATGATTCAAGCAAAGTAAAGCCTTCGTGTGAGGAAAGCGTTCTTAGCTACAAATGTAATAAGACCTCTTTCCTCTTACAAGACCTAAGCGCACACACACACATTGCATACATTTGTGTCCCTGCATCATAGCACTAAATTGGTATAACACATTCACACACGTGTTTTAAGTATGCTCATGCATTAGTCTCAAATTGACAAACATTGTAGAAACGCATATACTAGGACTATCTTTAGGAAATTGCATACTTGTGTGATCTTGTATTTATTTGTTTATGTTTTAGTGATTTGGACTTGAATATGTTCTCATATGACTTCTTGTTAAGTTCCGGTCATTTCGGTTACTCACTCATTAGATTTCGAGTTCAAACTAGGAAGTTACGAAACTTTACGTTCTCTCACAATGCGTTGTTTTCGTCATCGTGTATCGAGTCGAGTTTATATCCATTTGTCAAAGTCTTATAGTCATCCTCATGTGTTAGTGAGTTACGGTTTGTAATCTGGAAACAAATTCGAATTTCATGTTTGGAGGCTGAAGGATGGTCTAATAACGCAAAGGATGCACGAGGAGAGAAGTGAAAAAGAGAAGGCCAACAAGGGAGGCCTTCCTGTGGAGGCGTGTGGACACCATGGGAAAGAGGCCTCTAGGCCTCCCCGTAGTGGCCATGTGCCTCCATAGGATGGCAAAGAGGCACCCTCCTTTGTGGGTCCCACTCTCTTTCACTTTCCTTCCCTTTCTCCTTTAAATATTCCCTCTCTCTTATTTTCACATTTCAACCATTTTTCAAAGAGAAAAAGTGCATAATTTTCTCTAAAATTTTCTCAACTTCCAAACACCATATCTCTCCCATCTTTCATCTGATTTGAGTGATTCAATTTGAGAATCATCGTATTGGAGTCCTCTACAAACTCTAAGCAACCTTGAGGTCATTTGATCAAGCTTTCAATTGGTTCAACACCATTTTCGGACTGCACCTATTGTTCTAAGGTAATTGTCAAATCTTTTGTGTTCTTGAGCTTAAATGTTCTTCAATTACCTTAGGCTTTTTTCATATATATGTGTATGTTCTTGATCAAATGCTATTAGGTTTGTAGGCTTCAATTAAAAGCTAATTTGAGCTTAATTAGAATCTTGAATGTGAGTTATGTTCTTCTAAATCTATGTTTTCACATGCTTGTGAGTTGTATTGTGATTATCTTTGAATATAAGATTATTTGTGCATTGATTATGAATATTCTAATGATTAATAATTCCTAGTTGTGCTATATGTCTTTGACTGAACATATTTGAAAGTAACACAAGTTGTTGTATGTTTAAAGCATTGATTAGATTCACTTGATTGATTTAAGAATATATGCTCTAATTAATTTCTAGAGAAGTTTGTATATTCAATCTCATTTCTCTAGCATTTTAGTTTTTGTACTAAAGGCTTGAATATGTGCTTCATGAACATGTCTTTATTTCAAGCTTTAGTTGCATGAATCAAATCTAGGATTAAAGTATGTTTGGTGTTTTGGCATATCTAGATTTCGGTTTTCATGTGTTTATGACCTAGACTATTTTTGTTGTGATCTTTGTTGACTAAGTATAGTTCTACATGAAGTGTACATAATCCATACATTTCATATGTTCATGCATCATCTTGTATGATTGCACATCTTGGATTATAAACTAGAACATCATACATTGTGTGCTCATTGTCTACTTCTAGTTTCCATATTTCATATTGATCATATGTTATATGTTGGTTGTGTTTGCATCACTTAGTTCACTTGCCTTGTAAAAGGTGGAAGTCTCATATTGGGGTGGATTCTTCAATAGTGAGCAAAGAAGTCTTAACTAAGAGAAAGGGGCTCGGAATAGTCAAGCAAGGGAAGTCTTGGCAAGAAGCATGAGGCTTCGGTAAGTCCGAGCAATTGGGAAGTATTGGCAAGAAGCAAGTGGCTTCAGTAAGTCCAAGTAAGGAAGTCTTGGCAAGAAGTAGGAGGCTTTGGTAGTCCGAGCATAGAAATCTTGGCAAGAAGCATGTGGTTTTGGTAAGTCCGAGCAAGGTTACTTTCTAGAGGCATGCGATTTGTCTTGGTTAGAAAGTAGGCAAGTTTCTCTCTAGTGGGATTAGGTAGGAGGGATATCCAATAAATAGTGATACATGTGAGTTGGTCACTTTTGAGGGTGTACTCTTATTTAACTACTGCAAAACATTTTGCCGGTGGTTATGGATTCAACACGTGGATGTTTCCTCTTTAGAGGTTTACCACGTAAGAAATATCTTGTGTCAAGTTTCTCTTTCCTTATCTTTTGATATTTGTTTACTTGAATCAAATTGATCTTGTATGAATTGTTATTGATTACATCCTTGTAAGACAAGATCTTTGATTGACTTTGTTTCTACAATATGTCCTTGATCATTTAAGACATTTATAATAAATACAAGTACTTGTTGATTTATGATTTTAGTATTTCCTCGTCATGCAAATCATAGACTATGTTTGATCTTTCAAATTGAATATGCTTATCAATAATCTATGTATGCTTGTATGTGTTTATTGAGGTGTGATATAAGCTATCTAGAGGGATAAACTTTTGTTTATTCCAAGGGATTGAAAAATGCTTAAAAAACTATTCACCTCTTTCTCTCTCTCTCTCTCTCTCTAGGTTAGCTTTAGGCAATTTAACCATGATTGTATTTACAAAGTTTTCGATGCGGATTCTAATGATTGTTTACGGTGCAACTTTCGATGACGGTTTTCATGCACGGATTTCGACACGATTTCTGGTTATGATTTTCAACGGTAGTTTTCAACCATCGTGGAATTTTCTAGCGAAAATTATTGCATTGTTTCTGACGATTGCGGAATTTTTCTGAGGTCATTTCCAGCGGCATTTTCAGCCATCGTTCAATTTTCTAGTGGAAATTCAGGCGCTATTTCTGATGGCTGTAGAATTTTTTGACGTCATTTTCGACCGCCGTGGAATTTTTCAATAGGAATTTCGGAACCTTTTTTTTTATGGTCATGAGATTTTCCAGTGACAATTTCCACCACTGAAATTTAGCTTTAGTGGGAGCTATATTAAAATGCCTTCGATAAGAATTCTGTCAAATTAATTATGCAATCAGGAATAAGTAATTTCATTAGAATGTACATTGGAAATGTACAAGGTTATTAAAAGACAAATGTTTCTATGTGGTTTAGAAATATTTTAAGATTAATCTGCACCATCTCATATGTCTTAATGGAGAAGATTTAATTAATCTTATTAATGACATATAGTCGTGGTCAATTAGGACCCGTTCTTTTATGTGGAGAGATGCAGTTAATAGTCTTTTAATGAAATTTCCCAAGGAGTTACTAGATCTATAAGCGTTGAAAAGCCAGAGTAAGGTACCATGATGTATTTTGGTCAGACAGTGTGTGAACTAGAAATCGTAGAGGAGCGCCACATTCTAGGGAATGCGAGGTGATCTACTACATCCGCAATGAATATTCATAGTGCTAGGCACATGAGTTATTGCACACGCGAAAGAGGACCAAGATTCGAGAAAATGGCGATTAGATGAGTTATGAAGATTTAGAGAGTGTAAGATCCTAGAACTTTGTTGGCTTGATTCCATTGCAAAACACTCTTTATTTGTAATGATTAATTGCTTAGGTTTTTCTTGGTGAAAAGAAGCTTCAAAGAAGAAAAGCAACGTCTCATGCAAATATCGTCTTCAAGAGGAAAATTGTGTACTTGGATGTTAAGGTATCAAGATTCTTCTTCCTCTTGCAAGGCGTAAGCGCACACACACACAAAATTTATTCATGTGTGTCCCTGCATCGTTGTGCTACATTTGGTATAACACATTCACACACCATTGAAGTATGCTCATGTATTGAGCTCATGTTGTCATACATTATAGAGTTGCATATTTTAAGACTATGTCTAGGAAATGGCATACTTGTGTGATCTTGTGTTTATATGTTTGTGTTTTATTGTATTTGGACTTGAACATGATCTCATTTGATTTCTTATTGAGTCCCGGTCATTTTGGTTACTCATTCATTAGGTTTCGAGTCTAAACGTTGTAGTTACGCTACTTTGCGTTCTTATTCATTGAGTTGTCTTCGTCATCATTTTTCGAGATGAATTCTCAACCTTTTGTCAAAGTTTCATAGTCTTAATTGTGCATGAGGGAGTCATGATTTGTAATCCGAAGATGGATTCAAAATCGGAGTTCGGAGGCCCGAATACGGCAGAAGAACGCGAGAGGAGCACGAGAGGAGCTTACTCGACCAAAGCCAAGCAAAGGAGTCCATGTGTGCCCCACGGCCAGGCAGCCTCTCTGCCCACGTGTGCCACGCATGCCCCACACGTGGATGGTGACGTGGCACATGTTGATTGGCTCATTTTTCCCTCTCTTGAATTCTTTTAAATTCTCTCCTCCTTCCCTCCAAACATAACTTGAAGAAATATTGAAAAAGATGAAGTGCAAAATTTCTTCATGATTTTAGGTTTCTTATTTTGATCATAACTCTCTCATACGAACTCGAAATTGAGTGATCCAAAAGCAAAAAATGTTGATCTTGAAGAGAGCTATAAACCCCAAGTATTGTTAGAGTCATTTAAGTTCGTGATTTTTCTTAGCAAACCGATTTCAGTCCGAGCCTCAACTTTTGTATGTGAAACTTCTTCTTCTCACTTTCTCTTTGATCATCTCTTTTAATCTTTCTAATTGATAGATGAAATGTGTTAAGAATGATGTTAGTTCATACTCTAGGGTTGTTTGATCAATTGTTAATTGAGTTTTAGCTTTGTGATTTCTCTTGAACATATTTTAGTTAAACTTGATTGAACTTGAAATTGATTCTAGAAATGATATATATGATGTGCCTCATGATACTTTCTAGGTTTAATTTCATGATCTAAGAACTAAGATTTTTGTGTGATATATTGAATATTCATATCTTGTTCTTATTGATTCACATGCTTTGATTTCCAGATAGATTTGTGATTATGTGTTGATAGCTTATTCTAGATCATCACTAAGCATGTACATAGAGCTTGATTGATCATCTTGCTTTATTTAATTGTGTTTGCATCATTTGCATCACTTAGATCATTGCCTTGTGGAAAGGTTGAAGTCTTTTGTTAAAGTGAGTGAAGCTTTAATTTGAGCAAGAAGACTTGGCTAGGAAAGTGTTCCAGATAGCCAAGCAAAAGTCTTAACTAGGAGTGTGGTACTCCGGATGGTTGAGCTAGGGAAGCTTGACTAGGATCTTTGTGATCTAGTTAGCTAAGCAAGGAAATTTTCCTAGAGGCTTGAGAGTCTTGGATAGGGAGTTGCTCTCTAGAGATGTAGGACACACTTTGGATAGGGAGTAGGGAAAGTGATTCACTTGACCTTAAGGGTAGACTAGAAGTTGATTGCATTGAGTGTGTATCTCTTCTTATTCATAGTGAATTAATTGCTTGCCGATGGTTGTGGTATCAACCCGTGGATGTTTCCTCTTAGGAGGTTTTACCACGTAAAAATATTTGTCTCTTTTCGCCTTACTTTTCATTATCTTCCATATCATGTATTGATTGCATCTCTTGTATATTGATTTTCACATGTATTGACTCATACTATACAATTGTTAAATCATATAAAGTGTACATTTCATTCTTGTAATCTGCATTTTTTGTTTTTGGAAGAAATTGGGCCTATACCTATTCACCCCCCCCCCCCCCCCCCCCCCCCCCCCTCTCTAGGTATATTATACACTATATTGCTTAAGGGAATTTCAATTCCATATCATGTATTGATTGCATCTCTTGTATATTGATTTTCACATGTATTGACTCATACTATACAATTGTTAAATCATATAAAGTGTACATTTCATTCTTGTAATCTGCATTTTTTGTTTTTGGAAGAAATTGGGCCTATACCTATTCACCAACCCCCCCCCCCCCCCCCCCCCCCCCCCTCTCTAGGTATATTATACACTATATTGCTTAAGGGAATTTCAATTGGTATCAGAACTGGTGTCTAGAAGTAATTAGATAGATCCATATTATAGTGTTTGTGTTTTGTTTGTTGTATTTTTGTGCTATGGGTGATTCGATGCCGGAAGGTGCTTCTAGTAGTAGACCTCCACTTTTGAATAGTGGTAACTACTCCTTCTGGAAAATTAGGATAATAGCCTACATTAGATTAGATACATTAATGAAAAAGCATGGATGAGTGTTGAGGAAGGTTATGAGTTACCTACCAAAAGGATTGAAGATGGTACTATGATTGCGAAGCCTAAAGCCGAATGGACGACTATTGATTTTGATAATGCTAAGTGGCATCATCGGGCGGTGAATGCTATATTTTGAGGTGTAGATAGTACTCAATTTATCTACATCCAAAACCTCAAATCGGCAAAGGAAGTATGGGATACTTTGTAAACTACTAATGAGGGTACGGTGGTGGTTCGAGGTCTAGAGTACAAATGCTTACTTCTCAATTTGAAAGTTTTGTTATGAATGAGGATGAGAAGTTAGTAAACTTCCAAACTAGACTCTTGAATATCACCAACCAAAGTCAAACTTTAGGAGAGCTATATCCACAAGAGAGAATTAATTGGAAGATCTTAAGATCCTTGCCTAAAAGATTTAATGCAAAGGTGACCGCAATTGAAGAAAGCAAGAATGTCGATCTTATAAGGGTTGATGAGCTTCTTGGGTTTTTACAAACATATGAGCTTGGGTTCAAGCCAAAGATTGAGGTTAAGGGGATAGCACTCAAGGTAACCAATGAGAAGAGTGAAGATGACGTGGCTAGTATGGTGAGAACTTTCAAGAAATTTCTAAAGAACATATGTTCTAAGAGAGAGGAAGTCAAGAAGAAGATCACTCCAAAAGAAGTGGTAGATTGCAAGGATAAATCTATGAAGAAGTTAATTCTATGCCATGAATGCAAATGGATTGGATTTATCTCTACCAAGCGTGCTAATGAGAAGAGAGAGTCTAAGAAAGGCTTAGCAATGGCGACTTCTTAGAGTGATGTGAGTGTGAGTGATAAAGAAGAGGAAGAGGAGTTCTTGGATGAGCGAGAATATATTAGCAATTATATTGCTCACCCGGCTATATATGAAGGAAGATTTGAGGATAGTAGTGAAGACTCCTCAAGTAATGAGGAAAGTGAAAACTCTTCAAGTAGTGAAGATAGTGAAATCTGCTCCAATCAAGAAGAGTTCGAAGCCTCCTCAAATCAAGATTATATAAGTTTCAATAATAAGATCCTTCAACAAAAGAATGAAGAGAATAACAAGTTGAAGTTGATCAATGCCAATTTAGTGGTGATAATTAAAGCTCTTGTCAATGAAAAGAAGATGTCTTTGGAGAAGATGAGCAAGCAAAGTGAAGTCATCAAGGAGCATGAAAAGACCATTGAAAAGTTTTTTTTGAAAGGTGGAAGAAAGTGCTCAAGAGCTAGATGACCTAAGAGAAGACTTTACAATGAAGTTGTTTGCCATGGAAGGAGAGATTAAGCAAAAAGAGAACTCTTTATCTATCATGAAGATAAAGAAGTGTGAGCTTATAGATGAAGTCAAAGCTCTCAAAGAGTCTATTAATGGCATGAAAATTGGAGCCATTAAGCTTGATGAAGTGATAAAACTTGGAAAGCATCATGGAGATAAAAGTGGCTTTGACTTGGGTTATGTAGAAGAAGTTAAAAAGACTCCTACAACCAAGAACAAGTCAAGAATTTCCAAGGAAAAGAAAGACTCAACTACTATTCTTCCAACATCAAAGACAAAGACAAAGACAAGAAGAGCTATGGAACTTCTCAACCGACTTCTCAACCAAAGCATGCACACCCAAAAGGTAACTTTTCTAAATTCATTCTGGTTTATCATTATTGTAATGTGGTTGGTCACATTAGGCCTAAGTGTTATGAATATGTTAGGCAATGCAAACTAGGAAATGTGAAACATGATAAAAATGTGAAAATATTACCTAATCATTCTCCTATGCATGAGTTTAAGTCTATAGCTAGACATAACATCTCTAAGTTTATCCCGGTTTATCATTTTTGCAATGTTGTAGGGCATATCAAACCTAAATGCTACGAGTATATTAGACAATGCAAACTTGGGAATGAGATGCATGCTAGTGAGATGAAAAGACTTCCTTTGGTTGTTTCTAAACAAGTTAGGGCATTAGAGACTGTGCATGATGAATATGTTAATAAAAAGAAATCAACAAGGAAAGTTTGGATTCAAAAGAATAATGTGCATGATTGTGAAATAGATAAATCTTCTTTGAAAGTTTTTAAACATGATAATAGCTTTGATGATTTGAGAAATGTACTTATTGATCATATTCATGTGAAGAAACCTACAAAGAAAATTTGGATTAAAAAGAATGACATGCATATTAATAATAATCATGATAAGATGAATGTTGAGAAGAAGTTAGTTAAGAAGAGTGTTAACCATGATCATTTGAAGAGTCTTGATGAAATATTTATGTGTGGTAACAATGATAAGTTTAATATGAGTGATATTTTAATGAAGAAGATAATTGATGATTTATCTTCTAGATTTCATATTGCCATGTGTAATGATCATGATGATGTTTGTGTTGGTTCACCTAAGACCAATATGGTCAAAGGTGAGTGCTCTCATACTTGATTGAGTAGAACATATGAGAATATTTTTGTTCTTGTTTGATAAGAGTTCTAAGTTTGATGCTTGACTAAGCTATTTGTAATGTGCTAGGTCTAGTATTCAAACTTGGTATCTCTAGTCAATACATGAACTTAATATTCTCATAATATCATTATGATAGTCAAAATTTGTTGATTAACTTTAAAGAAGTTGAATTTTGAAATCTATTTGGTGAAAATTTTTGTCAAGACTTTTAGAGAAAGTCATTTTCATGTGTTTGTTTGAGTTGAAAGTGTTTGGTCTTTATTTTCTTGGGATGACACACCAATAACTTGTTGTCATGAGGACAAATAAGCCAAGAAAGCTCATAAAAAGAGCGGAGACCTTTCATTGGTGAAAAAGCTTGCTAAGGTATTTCTCTACTCTAAAAGCTTGCTTTCTATTTCATATTTTCAACTCTATGTATGCATGATATCATTGCACATAGATATTAGGCATCATCTCTTTAGAGAACTTGTTGAATATTCTATTGTTACTCTAGAGCATATGCCTACTAAAAATCAACTTGCGGTCTTGTTCACAAAGCCCTTGGACAAAGAGAGATTTAAAACTCTTAGAATGTCCATTGACATGATTTGTGTTGATTGATGTCTTTATGTGATTGTTAGTGGCTTGATGAGCAAAACTTTATTTGAATATCAATATCTTTGAGAGCTACTCACTTGAGAAGTAATGATCTTAAACAAATAACTTTTATTGTTTCTAGATCATGCACTTAAGCTTGAAAAATCTTATTTTTGAAAAGTGCACTAATGCTTCTGTTATATGTTTTAGTTTTGCGTATTTATGGTTGAAAATGTGTAGATTATGGATGCATCTAGAAACATATTGCTTAGTACATGATAGATGACCTTTGGTATGTATCCATTTTGCTTCGGCACTATATAGTAATCAACGAGCACCCTCATGGAAAGGGCTACACACTTTGGTTGTCCAGCCGCCCAATGTAGGAAAAGGCTATGCCATTGTGATGAGTGAAAGCCGCCATAAGGTGTATATGTTTATATTAGAAAAATCAAAGAAGTGTTGAAAAGAATCATTTAAAAATATCTTTGATTCAAAGCCTAAAAGAAATGAAAAATAAAAAGCTAAAAGGTGTATAGTTGAGAATTGTGAGAAGGCTCGGGTTGTCTAATAGAAACAGGTAAATGAGCAACATGCACACACACGCTCACATGTTGATATATATTCCTTTTAAAAGCAAAAACCCAGATGAATATCGGTTTGACCTATTTTTAGAAATGCTTTAGATGGATAGGTGTGGATAGAGTTTTCATGTTGATATCACAATTACTCATTTTATATATGTGAGAAGCATTCACACATACACACATTTTGCTTATGTGCTTGATTCATTAGTAATGTAAGAATATTTTTGAGAGATTAATGAAAATTTATGGTTCTCTCTTGGACTTTGAAAAGTAATGAAATATTTTCTCTTATTGCTTGATTGTGTGAATGTGTGAAGTCCCTTATGAACAAATCTACTTGGTGATCATAATGTGGAGCATATGTTTAGGGGGAGCTTAGTTTATTCAACTTCGCTTTCTATACGATTTGTTTGCTTAATATCTTGTTATTTATCTCTTGTGTCCTTTGTCTATTCCTTGACAAAAAGGGGAAGAAATGTATACCTTACCATGTTTGATATAGGGGAGACCCATGTCTGATATAGGGGAGAAAGAAAATGTATACCTCACCATGCATGGAGAAATGTTCCAAATGTGTGAGTTTTGTACCTTTTTGTGTTTAATGAAGACTTTGTCTTAAGGGGGAGAATTATTGTCTTAAGAAGGAGAAAAGAATTCTTACCTAATTGTGTTAAGGATCTTAGGGAGAGCTTTAATGTGAACACATTCATACGTTTGAGATAATGCATTTGTGTTTAAGATAAGGGAAGTTTCTTATTTGTTTATGTGATGATTTCTCACCATTCTTCTTTGGAAGAAGATCTCTTATTTGGTTTTCTATGTTTCTCATAGGTACCTTGAAGTTCAAAGAAGGGATTCTTGAAAACTCATGAAGGCTTGAAGATCTTTTAGTCTATGGATCTCTTTGTAATGTGAGGTTGAGAGTATGCAATCAACTTTGAGTTTATTGGAGTGAACATTATATGGTGATGATGAGGTTTTGCCATGGAATAGCCAAATGAGGAGATTGTAAGATCTTAGATCTTTGTTGGCTTGATTCCATTGCAAAACACTCTTTATTTGTAATGATTAGTTGCTTAGGTTTTTCTTGGTGAAAAGAAGCTTCAAAGAAGAAAAGCAACGTTTCATACAAATATCGTCTTCAAGGGGAAAATTACGTACTTGGATGCTAAGGTATCAAGATTCTTCTTCCTCTTGCAAGGCATAAGCACACACACACAATTCATTCATGTGTGTCCCTGCATCGTTGTGCTACATTTGGTATAACACATTCACACACCATTGAAGTATGCTCATGCATTGAACTCATATTGTCATACGTTGTAGAGTTGCATGTTTTAAGACTATATCTAGGAAATGGCATACTTGTGTGATCTTGTGTTTATATGTTTGTGTTTTATTGTATTTGGACTTGAACATGATCTCATTTGATTTCGTATTGGGTCTCGGTCATTTTGGTTACTCATTCATTAGGTTTCGAGTCCAAACGTTGTAGCTATGCTACTTTGCGTTCTCATTCGTTGAGTTGTCTTCATCGTCATTTTCCGAGATAAATTCTCAACCTTTTGTCAAAGTTTCATAGTCCTCGTTATGCATGAGGGATTCACGATTCGTAATCTAAAGACGGATTAGAAATCAGAGTTCGGAGGCTCGAATACAGCCGAAGAACGCGAGAGGAGCTTGCTCGGCCAAAGGCCAAATAAAGGAGTCCACGTGTGGGCGACGTGTGCCACACGGCCAGGCAGCCTCTCTGCCCATGTGTGCCACATGCGCCCCACACATGGATGGTGATGTGGCACATGTTGATTGGCTCATTTTTCCCTCTCTTGAATTCTTTTAAATTCTCTCCTTCTTCCCTCCAAACATAACTTAAAAAAAATTTGAAAAAGATGAAGTGCAAAATTTCTTCATGATTTTAGGTTTCTTATTTTGATCATAACTCTCTCATATGAACTCGAAATCGAGTAATCCAAAAGCCAAAAATGTTGGTCTTGAAGAGAGATACAAACCCCAAGTATTTTCAGAGTCATTTGAGTTCGTTATTTTTCTCAGCAAACTGATTTCAGTTCGAGTCTCAACTTTTGTATGTGAAACTTCTTCTTCTCACTTTCTCTTTGATCATCTCTTTTAATCTTTCTAATTGATAGATTAAATGTGTTAAGAATGATGTTATTTCATACTCTAGGGTTGTTTGATCAATTGTTAATTGAGTTTTAGTTTTGTGATTTCTCTTGAACATATTTTAGCTAAACTTGATTGAACTTGAAATTGATTCTAGAAATGATATATATGATGTGCCTCATGATATTTTCTAGGTTTAATTTCATGATCTAAGAACTAAGATTTTTGTGTGATATATTGAATATTCATATCTTGTTCTTATTGATTCACATGCTTTGATTTCCAGATAGATTTGTGATTATGTGTTGATAGCTTATTCTAGATCATCACTAAGCATGTACATAGAGCTTGATTGATCATCTTGCTTTATTTGATTGTGTTTGCATCACTTAGATCATTGCCTTGTGGAAAGGTTAAAGTCTCTTGTTAAAGCAAGTGAAGCTTTAATTTGAGCAAGAAAACTTGGCTAGGAAAGTGTTCCAGATAGCCAAGCAAAAGTCTTAGTTAGGAGTGTGGTACTCCGGATGGTTGAGCTAGGGAAGCTTGACTGAGATCTTTGTGATCTAGATAGCTAAGCAAGGAAATCTTCCTAGAGGCTTGAGAGTCTTGGATAGGGAGTTGCTCTCTAGAGGTGTAGGACACACCTTGGATAAAGAGTAGGGAAAGTGATTCACTTGACCTTAAGGGTAGACTAGAAGTTGATTGCATTAAGTGTGTATCTCTTCTTATTCATAATGAATTGCTTACCAGTGGTTGTGGTATCAACCCGTGGATGTTTCCTCTTAAGAGGTTTTACCACATAAAAATACTTGTGTCTCTTTTTGCTTTACTTTTCATTATCTTCCATATCATGTATTGATTGTATCTCTTGTATATTAATTTTCACATGTATTGACTCATACTATACAATTGTTAAATCATATCAAGTGTACATTTCCTTCTTGTAATCCGCATTTTTTGAATTTGGAAGAAATTGGGTTTATACTTATTCACCCCCCCCCCCCCCCCCCCCCCCCCCCGGTATATTATACACTATATTGCTTAAGGGAATTTCAGAGAGTCTTTCTCAGTGGTGATCGATATGAATCTAAGACGAAAGAATGAATAGCATGCAAAATTTACACTCGTAAGGACAATATATAGGCTCATCCTCACACGGGTAGTCTCCACTAATGATCTAGACATCTTAGGCGTGATACCCATTCACTAAGGCACCTTAGAGTTTGGTAAGGTGCGTGCAAGCAATGTGGTGTAGCTTTAACTAGCATAACCTTTGCCTAGACTAAGGGGGACAACACATGCAAAAATTGCCTCCAAAGGCACAACCCAAAAACATCTCATTAAGCAAGACAATGCTCCAAAATTTGGCTCGAAGCAGGAGAATGGACAAAACTTGACTCTACAAACACACAATCATGCAAAAATTGAAAATAAATAAATAAACACATACAAGACAATCATGCAAAAAAATAGGTTGACACACGATGGTCATTGGATGGTCACACCCACAAACCTAAACGAAACATTATCCCTAATGTTTGCACACAATCAGATTGGACAATATAAGCTTAGAAACGGGAGGGAGGCCAAACTCAACGATACACGAACTAAACACTAGGCATAATACAACGTCGCACACTTAAACTAAGTAAGGAAAATAAGACTCAACAAAAAACAAAATAAAATGAAACAAAAATAGCTTAAAATTAGGAGAGTTCCCTAAGTGGGTTGCCTCCCACTAAGCACTTGGTTTAACGTCTCGGCTAGACACATTTTACTCCTCTCATCAATCTGGATCACCAGTTAGTGCAACATCATCGCCACCTTTCTTTCTCAACTTATGTGAGGCATAGAACATCCTCACACAAAATCCATTCACTATTCTTGTTTGGTACACCATGAACGCTTTCTTCCTTTTGTCCATTTTATCCAATTTCTTCTCAATTTTAACCGGGGGAGTCACTTGAGTTTTGTTCATAACTCCATGAGAGCCCGGTTTGTGGCCACCCTTCATTTTCTTTCTTGGAGCATCATGAACCACACTAGAATTAGGCGGCTCTTTCGGAATGTCTTTTTTGAAAACTTCCACTACAGGAGGATCAACAATCTCAACTCTTAAACATGTTTGGGGCAGTGAAGGGTTCTCGGTGGCCTTGAGCATGTCAAACATTTATTTTTCATCTTCAACTCTCAATGTCATCTTGTCCTCTTTGTGATCAACCAATGCTCCACTAGTTTTCAAGAATGACCTCCCAAGGATCAACGAAATGTCTATATCTTCTTCCATATCTAGAAACACGAAGTCAACTGGGAGGTATAATTTACCTACCTTCATTAGAATATCTTCCATTACTCCATATGGGTATTTTATAGATCGATTCGCCAATTGGAGGGTCACTCTTGTAGGCTTCACGTCTCCTAACCCCAACTTTTTGAATACATAATACGACATCAAGTTGATGCTTGCTCCTAGATCTATTAAAGCACTCACAAACTCCACATTCCCAAAAGCACATGGAATGGTAAACCTTTCGGTATCTTTCAATTTTGGGGGGAGTTTGTTTTGAAGGATTGCACTACAATCCTCCGTGAGTGCCACTGTTTCCAAATCCTCCAACCTCTTCTTCTTTGATAGTAACTCCTTCAAGATCATGTATTTTGGCATTTATGCCAAATCTTCAATGAATGGTATGTTGATGTGAAGCTTCTTGAACGTTTCCAAAAAACTAGAAAAGCCTTGAACATCTTAGTGTTTTTTTAAGTCTTTAGGGGTAAAGGATAGGTGGCACATGAGCCTTGACTTGTGGTGGAGGAGGTAGATCAAATGATGTGGTGGGTAAATCTTCTTCACTTTTCTTCTCTTCTACAACCTCTTCTTTTATTCTTTCTTTTTCAATTACAACCCATTTTCCTTCCCGAACCCGTCAGGTAACTCAACATTTTTACCACTTCTCAAAGAAATAGCATTGCATTGCTCTTTGGGGTTGACCACTGTGTTGCTTGGAAGCGAACCATGTTTCCTCTCTTAGATAGCCCTCACCAATTGCTCGACTTGTATTTCTAAGTTCTGAATGGAAGCTTGAGAATATTAAGCTACTTGGTCAATCTTTGTGTCATGCTTCTTCAAGGCCAAGTCTTGAGACTTCATTCTTACGTCAAGTTTATTCATGTATTTTGAGAAGAGGTCCTCTAAGGTAGGCTTCCTTTCTCCTTGGTTGTCTAAGAGTTAGTTAGGAAAGATTTGTTGTTGTTGTGGTTGTGGAAATCTGAGAGGTTGTCTTTGGTTGAGATTTTGTTGTTGAGGTTGGTTGTCTTTCCAAGAAAAGTTTCGGTGGTTTCTTCACCCAGGATTGTTAGTGTTTGAAAAGGGGTTGTTTTGGGAATTTTGGTTTTGGTTGGCATTTTGTTGGTTCATGGGGTTTTGGTAGTTCCGGTTTTAGTTGACGAATGAGACTTGTTCTGATGAACCCGAAGCAAACGGGTTTCCAACTTGACAGTCCATGCTAGAGTGTGGCCCCAAACACCACTCACATGAGGCTACTTGCACATGATTAGGCCCCGCACTCATCTTGTTCATTTGCTTTGTAAGTGCTTTAAGTTGAGCCTTCACACTTGTTAACTCATCTACTTCTAGCAAACTCGGAACCTTCTTCGATAATTGCCTCTTATTAACCCAATGGCTATTATTGAGTGCCATTTCTTCTAGGAGATCATTGGCTGCATCCATTGATTTGTTCATTAGAGAACATCTAGCAGCCGCATCCACCAAATTCCTTGTTAACATTGTGATTCCTGGTAGAAAGCTTGTAAAGTATGCCACTTTGCAAGTCCATTGTGGGGACATCTCCTGATAAGGTCCTTAAATCTCTCACAAGCTTCTTAGAGACTCTCATTCTCAAATTGTGCAAAAGAAGTGATCTCATTTCTAAGGTGAGCAACCTTCCCGAGAGAAAAATACATATTCAATAACACTTGAGCCAATTGATCAAATGTAATGATCGAGTTTGGAGGTAGTGAGTTCAACCACGTCTTCGTTTCGTTTCTCGGAGAGAATGGGAACAATTTCAACTTTATAAAATCTTTGGGAATTTCGTTGTATTTGAAGGTGTCACATATTTCGTTGAATCTTCAAAGGTGCATGTTCGAATCATCATTCGGTAATCCATTGAACTGACATGTAGTAGCAATCATTTGAATAATCGATGCCTTTATCTCAAAGGAATTGGCTACAATTGTTGGTCAACGAATGGAGGACATGCTTTGCTCAACTCTAGGCATAGTGTAATCCCGTAGAGTGCGTTCGGCTTCATTCTCGTCACCCATTTGATCTTGGTTTGCCATAGGAGGCAATTCCTTCTGATTTTGATTTGCCACAAGAGGCAAACCCCTTTGTTCTAATGGTGCATTCGGATCTTCTATCAGTGCTCTTCTCACCCTTCCTTCTTGTTTATTCCTTCGAACTAATCTCTCAATCTCAAGATCAAAGTCCAAGAAGCGAAGATTTTAGCTCCTTGTACGCGGGTACATGCAAGAGCAAAAGTACCTATGAAGAGAAACACACAAACTAAATTAAAAGGTTCAAATTATCAATAGACTAACTAGTACTGATATCAATCATCCGCTCAATCACTGGCAGTGACGCCAAAAATTGATCATTCCTAAAGTGACACTCGCAATCATACGAGGTCGGGAGTGTAGTACACTAACAAGTAAAGTTCGTTCCCACGAAGACTGAGTGATTGATTACTGAAATCGATTTACCAAATTGCTATTCAAACAATCAATAAAAGATGGTTTTCATATTTAAATTCTACAAATAAGCTAAATTATACTACTCAAACAGTTTGAAACCAAGATGGTAAAATAATGACAAATGATGAAATCAGATGTAACAATAAGAGATAATATGCTAAGACTAGACTCCACCTCACCCTGTCCTAATTAACCCCTAGACTCACTTGCATACCCAATTTGTGCATGTGTAATTTGTAGACTCGTGTACCCGATAATAACCTCTACTCTTGGTCGAGTTATGGAGATCACACCCAAACATACCCAAAGCCTATCTCTCGATTATCTTAGAATATATGTATGAGTTCATTAAAAACCTTGGCACACTCAAAAGAGCCCTATACGCTAGCCTCGTTAGGTCTACCTTACTAGACATGCATAGAGGACATTTCATCAAACATGGTGTGTGTATGTCTCCGATCAATTCATAACACACAACCAAAAATCATTCAAAAGGAGATCAATCTAATGAAAGCATTAAATACTCAAAAACCATACAACGTATATATATTTAGTGGTCTATATATATATCAAGTCAATGGTTAGGTTTCGTTAAGTCCTAGCATTAGAAATTTAGCTCATACTACAAGAATAAGCCATACAACATATATAAGCAAATAAATACATGGCTCTATAATGAAAATGAAAGAGAAAGAGTTGTAGAGAAAACTATGTGGAGAGCTTTCTCTTCTTCTTTCACTCTTCTTCTCTTTCGATCTTCTTTAATGCCTTATTGCCCAAAAAATCAAGAAGTGATGATGGATATGGTCAAAATATATGGTGGATGTATAGGATTTTAGGAATGTAATGGTGATGTAAGAGGAATATGTCAAGATGATGGTTATGTGAATATTCTTGGGTAGGGAATCATTGTTTAGGTCATAAAATATCAAAAGGGTTATATAGGGGAATGAATTAGGTTAGGGGCAAGGAGGTAAATTCCTGAAATTTAACATTTTTGGGGTAAAAAAAATGACCTTGGGGTGACCTGGAGGCGACCTTGAGGCTCTCTGGTTGAAAAAAGAGTTGCAAACCCGAGAGGAAAGCAACCTTGGAGCGACCTTGGTTGAGGTCGCTCTTTTTTTCAACTTCGCGTATCATTACGAAAATGGCAATAACTTTCTCTAGAGAACTCGGAATTGCGATCTGTAAAAAGCGTTGGAAAGTAGACATCTGGTAGGTTACATGAAATGCATTTTGATCTGAGGAGGGAGTTATGGCCTCTGAAAGTTAAATGTTCTGCGTAAAGATTTCCAATTTCAGCCCTTTAACCTCTGAAACTTTTCAATTGAGCTCAAACACCTTATTTTAGGGCATATAACCTACACAGGGCTCACAAAACGCATTATATTAAAAAAAAAAAAAACACACTTGAAAACGAGCACAAAAGCTAGGAAACAGGTATGAAAATCGTCCAATCATATGCCACGTAGGATTAATAGACATTCTGTTAATAAATCTTTCTCCAATGCAGCTGTGCATATTCAACCTCATGCTGAGATGGCAACAAAAAAAAAAAAAAAAAAAAAAATTAGACATTGTCAACATGACCTTCTACTTTCAGATGGTCTGTTGCACAACTATTTTTTCGATTGACTCAGCAAGTATTTAAAACTGACGTTAATTTTTTATCTATTTTTGGTAAGGAAATAAAATAAAATAAAAACATGGAAAAAATGGACACATCATTAAAAAAAAAAAAAAAAAAAAGTGTTTTATAAAGAAGCATTGGAGATCAAATTTTTAGTTGATTGTCTATCAAGTCTATTTTTATGCCACATAGGAAATAAGTCTCTTGACATTGTTGTCATGTCAACGATTGTTGGTATGCAAACCACTTTTGCATTGAAGATTCTCTTAGTGTCATGTTATTAAGTTGAGTTTTAATAGTATCAACAGTGTGTTTGTGACAAAACATGTGTGTTGAAGTTTGAATTGGAGAGAGAAAATCGTAAAGGGTAGGAAACCATAAGAGAGAGAGAGAGAGAGAGAGAGAGAGTAGATCTGAACTAGGAAAAAAAAAAGATTTTGAAAAACAAAACAAGAGATTCGAGATTTATTTCTAGATTTTTTCCTTACATGTTTTTTTTTTTTCCATATCTATGTTCTCTGTTTTATTTCTTGGGGTTTCCTCTTATGTGTCTTTTTATTGTGTTTCTAATTGCTTAAATAACTTGCATATTTTAAGTATTTTTTGATGTTTTTCTCTCTAACTTGCCTTTTCAGTTTTCTCTCCCTCATTTCAAACAACAACAAAAGGAATTTTTTTCCAAAAACAAAAATGACATTTGTATAGAGAATAAAAGAATCAAGATACAGTGAGGAGAAAAATAGCAATAGATTGTTGTGACTTGTGAGAGAAAGAAGAAAGAGAAAGTTGATTCGTGGAACTCTGGCAAAGAGACTATTTGACATTAGGAAAAAATATAAGGACTAATTTGATCACTTTTGTAAAGTAGAAAACTATTTAGAATTTAAAAAAAAAAAAAAAAAAAATCAGGGCATCTTAGGTAATTTTCCATAAAATTATAATTAAAAAATAGAACATAATAAAGAGTAACGTTGAATTAAACGTTTATAAATTCGTTTGGAATTGATGTAGTTTGAGAATTAATGAATAATTTTGTAAGTTTGGAGAAAAATGATACTCAGTAAACATTTTATAATCCACTTATTTCATAATTTATTTATTATATAATCATATTTTGATTAATGGAGGTTATTTTTAAAAATTGATTTACCGTGGAATCTAACTTATTGCTTTGAAATGTACATAATACATTCACTATTTTAATGAAAAGGCAACATCGTTGCTCTTAAATTTAATAATTATTATTTAAAAATTAAAAAAAATTAAAAATAAAAATGTGATTATTTTTAATTGAAATAATTAATAATTTTTTATTTAAATGGTATGTCTATACGTGTGCATAATGGCCATTGTGGTGCTGGCCACAATCAACGATCGAGGTTGGATGAGAATTAGCATCCTCTAGCGACAGTGGCGGACCCAGGAATTTTAATCAGGCAAGGCATTTGAACAAAATAACAATTATATAAATAAAAAAATACTGAAAAATTAAGGTAATTGTAAAATGAGTTTTTATATATATATATATATATATATATAGAAAAATTGATGGTATAACGAAGTTTAGATAAAATAAAACAAATAGAACACATACTTAAGATGAACTAAATATTTTTACATTAAAAAAAAAAGGGATATTAAAAAAATAATAATAACAAGAAAAACAACATAACAATTAAAATTTACAATATTTATTCCTAAAATAATAAATTACATTATAATTTGTAATAAGAATTTTTTTTTTTTTTTTTGTATTTATAATGAATTCACTTTAAATTTATACAAAAATAATTGATTAATAAATATTACTAAACATATTTTTGATTTTTTTTTAATTCTTCTAATTATTGGTATATTATTGATTTATTGATTCTGAAAACATTAAAATTATAAAATAAAGAGAAATACTGAAGATAAAATAAAATAAATCATAATAATAGATAAACTATTTTAATACAATAAATTAACATTTGAGATTTTAGAGTGTATTGATTGGATGTGTTAGGTATGTCAAACTAAAATTATTAGAAATAATAAAAGTTCAAAATAATAATATATAATTTAATATAAAATAAAATTGAATTATGTAACCACAAATTAAAGGTAGTTAAGAAGTTGTCAATGTAGAGAAAGAGAAAGTAAATTATTTTGTTTTAGAAGGAGATGAAAATTTGAGAAAAGAATTGGAAAAGATGGTAAATTTAAAAACTATTAAAACTACAAGATAAAATTGAATTAAAGAAAAAAGATAATTAATTTGCTTAAAAAGTGTAAATAGTGGGAGTAGAACCCCTCACTAGCAAAATAGAAGATGGACACAACACCAGCTATACTATGAGTTAATATGTGTATTAAGTGTTAATTAATTAATTAATATATGAAAACTAAATCTCTTAAAAAAATTGAAGTAGGGCACGGGCCCCACCTGGCCTTAAGGTGGGTATACCCCTGTCTAACGACATCAACATCATTAGAGGAGACCGATTTTCTTCTCCATTCTAACTACAATGGAGATCACCTTCTCCATACATTTTTTTCAATAGATGCGGTGAGAGCCTATTTGAACATCGAAGGAGGATCGAAAATATATGAAGTGAGAGCCTCCTCAAACAGCAAAAGAGGATAGATTCTTATTTAATGATGCCAAATTCAGTGTTGGCATTGTTGGAGAAGGTTATCACATAGTGAAGTTGGAGTCTCTCGTCTCCTCCATCGCTAGTAGGGTTAGGCAAAAAACCAATAAACCGAATCGAACCAATCCAATCGGTTTTTTCTAGTTTTCTTATGCTGGCCGGTTCAGTTTAATTCATTTTTAATGAAAACCAAATATCTTGGTTTGGTTTCCGGTTCACTGTCTCGAACCGAAAAACTGACCCGAGATCTAACATTAAAAAAAAATAAAAAAATAAAAAATAAAAATAAATAAAAACCTAATTTTTCTGGGCATTTAGTAGCCTTTACACTTTCAAACCAACATAAACTCTAAGGTTGTGTTTGGTTGGCTAGAAAGAAATGGAATGGAATGGAAAAGATTCCATTTTCAATGTTTGGTTGGTTAAAATCTAATGGAAAGGGCATTCCATTGGAATGGTGTTTCCACCATTTTGGTGGAATGGGCTTTCCATCCAAAACCCAATGGAATGCCCATTCCATTTCAAACTAAAATTTGTATACCATAAATACCCTCATATGCCCCAACTTCATTCCAAAAATAATATATTATATAAATATATTATTATATATATAATATAATACAATATATATTTATTATTATTATATATATATTAATATTAATTACTAATATAATATATATATATATATTATTTAATATAATAATAATGTATATATTATATTAAATAATATATATCATTATATGTATCATATGTATTATATATAATATATATGTATTATATATTATATTAGTATATATTGTATATATTACAATATATATATATATATATATTATATTATATATTATTATATTATATATAATAATATATAATATTCATATTATATAATATATAATAATATATCATATTTATATTATATAATATATAATAATATTAATATTACTAATATATAATATATATATTATATATTATATTAAATATATAAAATAATATTTATATTATATATATTATTATGTAATGTGTATATATATATATTATATTATTATAATATATATATACTATATATATATATAATATGTTATATATTATAATATATATATATAATATGTTATATATTATAATACTAATATATAATATTATAAATATAATATTATATATACTTTTATATTTTAATATTATTATCCATAATATATCATATTATTATGAATGTTTTATAATTAGGGGTATTTTGGTCAAAATACAGTTAACTCTATTCCATTTCATTGTTAACCAAACAAAATAATACTGATTCAGAAACTAATTCTAAAATTCCAACCAAACAAAAAACTCAGTTTTCCATTCCTTTCCATTCCCATTCTCATTCCTATTCCCATTCTGATTACCATTCCACCATGTAACCAAACGTGACCTAAATTCCTCTCAACTCACCATCTCTCTATAGTCCGCCACTCGATTGCTCATCCCTCTGGCACTCCGCCTTTGTCATTCTTCCTCTGCCTCAATGAGGTGCGATCTCACCAGATCTCCCATGGAGATCTGGTTCCCAATGGAGGAGATGATCCTCCACTGTTTACTCTAGACCCGACTTCCATCGACGAAGAAACCCATCTGTCTCCCTCCCTTCGCTGCATCACCTTACTGGAGCAATTCAAGCGAAAGATCGCGACTATCTGTGTGTGTCGTCTGTTTTTGTTTTTAAAGTTGTCTACATGTGATAATTACTAAATATTTTTTTTAGTTTTTCTTCTTTTATTTTTGGTTGATTTTGTTTGAATAAAGAGTTTTTTTTTTTTTAGGGAGATGATTGGTTTACTTGTTTTTTGTTTGGTTTGTGTGATGTGGTGAGAAATGGAGTTGTAATGTTGGGTCGTTTATTGAGAATTTGATATTGCAGTCGAATCTAATAAAAATTGGTGTGTGATCTCCTTTAGGCTTCCTTTCATGGAGATCAGGAAGAGATTATTCTTGACTTTTTTTGTGATTTTTTGTTTCTGGTTTGTAATTTATTATTATTTTTTTTAAGGATTTGTGATTAGTTTATTAATGATGAAGTTGATGTTCATATTGATCTGGGTATATTAGAGGCCTGATCGTTTATGTATTAATTATGAAAGTGTGTTTTTAAAAAATATTATTTTAAAATTTAAACTAGTAAAATCAATTTATTCAAGACCATAATGAAATTTTCTTTTAAGTGAATATGTTAATTGTAATTAAATTCGGCCCAAATTGATTCAAATATGAAAAAATTGTGTAATAAGTGAATTGGCCCAATAGGCCCAAAACTAAAAAAATAAAACCGAACCGGTACAATTCGGTTGATTTTGGATCGATTGACAAATCTCAATTTTAAGATCGGTTCGTTTCTATCGATTTGAACGAAATATGAACCAATCAAATGGATGCCCACCCTTAATTTCTTGAATATATGGCTGAGTCAATTTCTCACCACCTCCAACATTGAAGGTGGACTTGTCCACCTCCCATGACAAGTTGACAACGACTCTAAATTCACCATAGATGTCTTTAGGGGGAGAAGGTCTTGGGTGCCTCTAATACATCATGCATCGCTCACCCTGATACTGCCACAACAGCAACTTTGCATCATCAAGGTGGAAGTTGCTGATGTGGCAGCATCAGGGTGGGCAAATGAGCGATGCATGATGTATCACGCTACACCCAAATTTTAGCCCTTCAGGGGAGGCCACCTATATTTCTTTTTTTTTTCTTTTAAATTTATTTTATTAAATTCTATGTTTTATAATTAATTAATTTAATTTTTTTCATATATAATTATTTGTCACCTAACTCATTCCATATATTGTATAATGATATATATTTTAGTAATTTTGCCAAAACCTTTTTTTTTTTTTTTTTTGATTTAGTATTTTCCTTCCTTTTCAAAAGCACAACTTCTTTAAAATGAGTTTAACAAAGGCATACGTGCTTTTCTTTTAAACTGATTGTATTATAATTTATAAACAAAACTACAAGTGCTTATTTCTTTTGCTATAATAATCCCAAAAAATAGACAATATTAGGTTAGTCCAACGAATATGCCCCTCACACCCACACCACGAGATTGTGAGTTCGAGTCTCTGCCCAATCCTAAAAAAAATCAGAATTATTGTAATATTTCAACAATAAAAAAAATACTAATCCCCAAAAAAATTTGATTTCCCGAAATAATAGAGGACAGCCAACTCTTTTGGAAATAAAGTTGGGTCTTCTCACAGAGAAAATCTTTAGGAGGATGGTCTCATTGATGTGACAATGAGACCATCCAATAGAAGTGTAGCTTTTTTAAGTCTTAAAATATATTTTGATGTTTTCAATAAAATGCTATACTTCTATTGGACGATCTCACCATCTGTCAATGAGACCGTCTCATCGAAGATTTTCTCCTTCTCACATATCTCAATCCGCATCTAATGCAAATGCATTAATTTGTTAACAACTTATTTTTTGTTGTCGTGGGCTTGGGGCAAAGCCCAATGTGGGGGACCAAATGCCTCATAAGTAGTCATAACTACCGGCGAAAATTCTATTGAAATACTAAAACAATAAATATTGCTTTGAAATAAAAGATCAATAAGAATTAATCAGAAATAAAAGTATTATTAAAATAATAAAGTGATAAAAATAAATTTGAATAAATCTTTTTTGACATAATTTGAATAAAAAAATTCTATTAAAATAGTAATTAAGTTGATGTTATTAAGTTGTATTTTTGATCTTATTGATGCTAGTTCCACAAAAGCAGTAATCAGTTTTTTTTTTTTTTTTTTTCAAGAATAAAACCTGACCGTTGGATGCAACCAAATGCTAGGTTTGAATGTCCAAAGATTTCTTTCCATCGGTATGTACTGAAGAGAAAAAGAATATATATATATATATAATGTGATTTTTTTTTATAAAAAAAAGTGTCTAAATTAGATTAGATTTCAATTGAGATTGATGAAATCTAGTCCGATTTTATAATTGTGTGTAATATTGGAACTCCATAGCTTCTGCATTAGCAACTGTTAAAGGCCCAAGTTCCCAAGTCTCGAACACGAACAGCACTGGGCCTGTGTACAAGGCAATGCTAGCTAGTTATCAGAGCCAACACTAGTACACTACTGGGCTGACACAAACCCCATACTTATAATGACGATGAACATTGAAATTTGAAACAGACTTGTTTAATTTATTAGGGAATATTGTCACTTCTAGTGAAAAATCACCACAGAGATGGGATTGCTCTTGGACTTAGAGATGTTAACGAATCATACTATCATAAATCGAATCAATTTATGTCTTCAATACTATAGTTTGATTCTTATCTATTATAATTTTGAGATGTCATTTTATTTATAAAATGCTAGTCGTTTTTTTTTTTTTTTTTTTAAATATTACAATAATTTGGAATTTTGGAAGGGGGAGAGACTTGAATCCATAACCCCGTGTTGTAGATGTGAAAGATATACACCACTGAACTGGTTTCATCTTGTCTACGATTTGCTTTGATTGCATAACACCCATTTATTTATGTATTTCATTTAAACTAAAAATTGCAAGTGATACAATCGCGTCATGCGATTATACCATATAATTTAATATTATTCACACTCCATAACCATGTACAGATTGGAATAAGAACAAAATATGGTAAATTATCACCGTCCAATGTGGCATGGTGTAAATATCGCTCATTCAACCCCATAATTTCTCATGTTCAAATCGTTTCACCACATGCGGTGTATATAAAATAAAAATTTATGATAAATTGTAGTAGTTATATGTAATATGTTAAAGTTTAGGCATTTGCATATATGCCATCTTCCTTGGTGTGATGAATATATGCTTTTCTTGTTGATGTAACTGATGCTTTATTTCCTCACTGGCTTCATCAAGACATCCATTAAAAGATAAAAAAGAAAAAGAGAGAGGGATTTGAACAAGGCTTCTCACTTTTTTTTTTTTCAGTGACCTGATAATCATTTGCATGCATGCATGATATGCTTCAAACTGATCATCTGACTGCCCCGATTGCAGGGACAGACACACTATGAGCTTAACTCATCATCAGAATTCAGATCGCGATCCAGCACAGAGGACAAATTAGGAAACACTATTCACATGTCACACATGCTTTTCATTATATATATATATATATATACACACACCCTATCACATGTCACACAACTCAATTTATGTTTCTCTCACCATCTTCATCAAAAGCACTAGTTATCACTTAAACAAGTAAACGTTTGATATTTCTATGAAGACCGTCCTTTCAAGAATTGGTTTGCTTATATACTATAGTGGCCTGCTTTTTGATGGTTCTCGTGACTCATGACTCATGACTCGTGTACTACTGCTTTCAAAAAAAAAAAATTATATATATATATATATATAATTGCCGGGTAAAATATGTATATATATATATATATATATATATATATATATGTTTGTGTGTTAATATTTTTATCATGGACATGTGTTTTTACCTGGTCTGTTAGAGCTTCATTAAATTTACAGATATATAGCATATTTTGAACATCTTGTTACATTAAACGGAAGAGAAAAGATGTGCAGCCTTGATACATATCACTTACTATCTTTTTATCGAGATTTGCAAAATTAGCTTCTTGACTTGCTATTATTTTAACATTTACCACAATCAGCTGGAGAAAGCCGATCTAGCTATTTATTGAGATAATTAGTTTAAGCGATGATCAGTTCCTAATTGCACAGTACTTATATAGGTTGTCTTAATTATTATATTAATAAAGATAGCATGTGTGTTTGTTGAGTGCATAATGTGTGATTGGAATATCAGGACATTGTTTGTTTGGCATTTCAATTTCTAAAAAATGGGTCCAATCCCCAACTCAGTTGGTCCAATCATTTTATGGTATGTCGGTTCGAAAGCTATTTTGTTGGAATTTTGCCTTCCTTCGCCCAATCATTTAAGGCCCTGTTTGGTGTGCGAGTTAGATTGGATTGGACTATTTTATAAGATTGGATTAGATAAGATTGAATTAAATATAACATTGTTTGTTGTAATATAAAATATGACTAAAATTGTCCAGTCTTATGTTTGGAATGATCTGAGATTAGATTAAAAGTAATGTGATGAATAATTTATATTTTTATTACTATTATTTTTTACTTTCTGTAATAAATTATTTTTATATGATTTTATTCTTCAACTAAATTTTAACAAATACTTTAATTTTTACGGTCTAACAATTTTCAACCAATTGAACTTATGTGGAAAATATTATATTATGAAGAAAATGAATTACTATTATATTCAAGTTTTATTTTATTTTTTTAACTCAGACAACAATGATTTAATTTACTTCTTGATCAAATGATATGAAGTATGATTCAATTTTCTTTTAGAGAGACCAAATGCGTACATTTTTTTGAGTAAAGTATTTAAGCAATATTAGTTTCACATGTATAAAACTAGTGCATTTGTAAAAACAATACTAGTTTCAGAAAAATTAATATGTTATGTTGCTATTATTTAAGTTTTTTGTTATTATTTTTTTCTTTTTGTTATCCTTATTTTAATATGTTTATGTTATTGTATTTTTCATTTGAAAGGTTTAATGTCATTATGATTTGTCTTTATTTTATTGCTAACTTAATTATAATTATTAACATGCCAATAATATAAAATATAGTAAGAATAAGTAAATATATATATATATATATATATATATATATATATATATATATATATTTGAAATAAAGAATAAGCAAATTTTGGTACAAGAAAAATTATTAAATAAAAATATTATTAATAAATATTCAATATTAGTCTCATTTTAAAAATCTAAATGAGACATTTCTAATAATATAATTTTTATGATAATAAAAATTATAAATTAAAACATATTATATCTTGATTGAATTTATATATAAATGGGGGCCCAAGTGAGGTTGGTGATGTAAAAGAGAAATGAATTAAATAAGTGCGGTCCAGGTGTAAAAATAGTCCTACGATTATTAAGAGGGGGTTGTTTATTTTATCTCACTAACACGAGACTAATTTGTTTTGGGGATTACTAATCTCATGTTCCACGAGTCCACAACGTCACCAAACAGGAATAAGGACTAAAATTGTCTAATCCCAAACCAATTTAGTGCGCCATAATCCAAACAGGGCCTCATGGTATTGTTTATAAAAACATTTCTAATTATGGATGATGATGATGAATTCATAATTAATAAATTAGCACTTCTTTCTTAAGTTGGGCCATAAGTACATATCGAAATTATTAGAGCAACTCCAACTTACTTGTTAAATAAGTTTTGTATGAAAGTCAAATGAGCCACATCAGCATATGTGGCTCCAACAGACTCGTTAAATGAGATTCTTCAATTGAGATTTTGTTTCTCTCTTTAATAATACCGAGTGACTTCTTTCTCTTCAATTTATATTTTATTATTTTTTATATCACATCATTATTATTATCAATTATATTTGAACATCTTTTTCTGATTTCAAATACCTCTTCTAATTGAAGAGCCTTTTGGAATGACTCATCTTTTTTCACTCTTTAAATTGCTACCTATGTAAGCAAATAGACATTTAAAGATTGAAAATAGAAGAGCCTTTTGGAGTTGCTCTTAGCTAGCTAGATATATTTTGTCAATGTCAAATAGGAATTAATTATAATTAATAAATTGAAAAATAATTGAAATAAATTGGTTTCACTTATAATGCTTATTTTTTTTATCAGCTGGGATTTCACTTTGTGACGAAGACACTCAAACAACTAGACAAAAAAACATCATTCTTCTTTCTTTTAAGTTTTAATACATTTTTCTTCTTCTTTTCAATTGATTGGCTGGTGAAAACTAAAGCAAACCCTCTTTTCTACGAACTATCCATATCAGTAGATAGTGATCACATGAGAATTGACCTTCAAAAACACACCACATGACAACCTCTCTCTCTCTCACATATTCTGTGCTATATAATCAGCCTCTTAATTAGTTACTTACCGTCGGATGCATGAGATGGTAGAAAAATGAAGAAAGTCAATGCTATAAAACATTCAATATATATATATTGTAAAATATATAGTAGCACTGCTTATAGATGATCCACACGTACAAGTACAACTCAGCCTCAGAAAGAGACCCCTACTCTCTTCTAGGCCTCGTAAAAAGAAGAAAATCATTACTACACTAATACCCCAGTACCCACTATTTATCTATTTTCTTTAATAATAAAAAAAAAATATATATATATATATATATATATATGCTGGAAACTGTACCAAACATACATGACAGAGGAGAGAAGAAATACATACATGTAATGTAACCCACAGGCAAAAATTCCTTGATAGAATATAATTACAACATGTATTATATATGCATAATTAATTAATCAGCTCATATAGGTTAGGTACTTAAGGTGGTCAAACACCAATAGGTAATAAATAAGAGAAGTTGTGACCTGTGAGGAAGCAGCACGCACGGTTACCAAAACAAAAAGAAAAACCAAGTGTGATCAGACTCAGATTCAGATGAGTGTCTGTGAAAATGGCAGGCCAGAATGCTTTCCTGATCCTATTAAATGCATGCCTGAAATCTGAAAATCATGGTCTCTCTCTTTTACCTCCAGGTTTATATACATGCGCATGTTTACATGTACGTATAAAAATATAAATATATACACATAAACATTAATTATCATATCTATATTTGTATTGTGCTGTGGATTTTTCCTTCACGTACGTTCTCAACTTTTTTTTGTTTAGTGGGAACACACCTCTCAAGATCATCATCTACAATCTCGCACTGCTCATGATCAGGACCACTTCACTTTCTTTTCTTTTCTTTTTATATATTTTCTTCTTAATTTTGTTGTATATATAAACCAGATATATGATCTTCTAACCAACCCTAATTAGCAATATTCTTGTCAAAAGATATACAACTTATATTTAAACCATGCATATTCCACTTCAAGTAATACGAATTTGTAAACATGTTAATCTTCAAGACTTCAACGTACTGAAAATGAATAAAAACGAAACTACTCTTCATTTTCTAGTTATTTTTCTTTTGTAGTTTTCCAGAGTGATGAAACTCCACTAGGCACCAGGTTGGCTCATTTTTATTTTTATTTTTTTCATTCTCTTCTGCATAGATTAAAAAGCCTATTATTCATATAGGACAGTGAAGTGGTGGGCTGGGCACCAGAACTTTTTTAACAGCGCTCCTCCTGGCTAGCAGGAAGTCAGTATAATTTCTGAGAAAATTATCCAAACAGTCTGTTTTTACACCTCAATACAAAATATAATATATACAAGAAAATTAAAATCTAAGAAACTTGGAAATGCAAATTACACTAATTCACTAATCGAACCTAGCTATTAGGCATACCCATTCACATGTGACGAGAAATGCATGTTTTTAATACACTAATTAAGTTTTTTTTATTAAAAAAATAAATTATATATATCATTTCATTTTTTATATGCACATGTCACATTGTTTAAAATGAAAAGTTACAAAACAATTTAGGCCGAGTGTAATATTCCTCCAATTACGATTCTACAAGTTTATTTTTCTTTTCTTTTTGTAAAATTAGTGTAAGTTAATTTAACACCTTAACTAATTGTAGCACATTTGGATTTCAATCTTTCACACAATTTACTTTTTAATTAGTATTCACGAACTCAATTTGTTAATTTGCACTTAATTTATACGAATTCAAAAGTACTCTTTAGAAATTAGAACTTTAGAAAAATACAATTACTCACTAGAAGTCAAATTTGTGAACATTTTTCGTACCCTTAATTTAGATGAGGGAAATATTCATTAATTACCATAATAAATGATGAAATTGCACTTAGAAGATGAAAATGCTTTATTAAACTAACTATCCCGATGAAACGTTAACTAGCGGTTGACTACAGTTAGTTAATGGTGGCTAAGGAGTAAAACATTTTTATTTTATTTTTTTGTCTTACAAAGATAACAAATAAATAAAATAAAATTGGTTATCCTATCACACATTGCCACATAGGCCTATAACAGTTAAAATTAATAAAAAAAAATTAATTGAAAATTATTTAAAGAAAAAAACAAAGAGCGGGTCTAAACAAGACTTGAGAGACAAGGGATCCATTTGAAAGAGAGAGGCTTGAGAGACTTGGGAGAGAGAGAGCCTGCGACAGGGGTCTTGTTTGTGATGCCTCTGTCGCGGTCTTTTGTGGGTGTTTTGTTCCCTTGCTATATTTTTGGGTTTGGCTTTTTGGCCTCTGATATATAGTTGTTTTTAAAAAAAAAAAAGGAGAGAGAGAGACTTTCAAGCGATGGATCTCTTACTTTAATTTCGGTAAGAACTTTGATGAAATCACAATGATTTTTATGAAAATTGATCTTATTTTTGTGTGCATGATAAGTTCATTGAAATCTATCTATAAATAAAATTTGAGAAATTTTCAAATACTAGAACTATTTTTTTTTAATTTCAGTAAGAATCTTAATCGAAGAAATCACATCGATTTTTGTAAATTTTGATCTAAATATTTTTGTGGAAGATAAGTTTAATAAAACCTACCTATTAATAAAATTTAAAAAAAATTCAAGCATTAGAACTATTTATCCCGATTTTGAATTTTATTCAAGCACTAGAACTATTTATCCCAATTTTGTTAAATATGAAGGCATCAAAAAAATGGGCAAAACATAGGAAAATTCAAGAAAAATAGTTTTAGTGCTTGAAAAATTCTCAAATTTTTTTAACATGTAGATTTCAATCAACTTATCATTCACAAAACAATTCATATCAAAATTCACAAAAAACGATGTGATTTCATCAAGGTCCTTACCGAAATTAAAATAAAGGATCCCTTATGAGAGACTTCCCATAAGGGATCCCTTATTTTAATTTCGATAAAAACTTTTATGAAATCACATCGATTTTTATGAATTTTAATCTGAATTTTTTTGTGGATGATAAGTTTATTGAAATCTACCTGTGAATAAAATTTGAGAATTTTTCAAACACTTTAACTATTTTCCCATTTTGTTAAATATGAAGGCATAAGAAAACTAGATGAAATATAAGAAAATTCAAGAAAAATAGTTCTAGTGTCTGAAAATTTCTGAAATTTTATTCATAGGTAGATTTTAATGAACTTATCATCTAAAAAAAAAAAAAAAAATCAAATTAAATTTACTAAAAAAACGATGTGATTTCATCAAGGTCCTTACCGGGATTAAAATAAAAAATCTTTTATGAGAGACTCACTATATATATTAGCAGATAGCCTAAAAGACTAGTTTATTGCATTTTTGTTTGTTTGCTTTAAAAAAAAAAAAAAATGGTTAAACAACTTAAAAATACTCAAAAACAATTAAAAATAAAATTATAAAATTATGACTTTTCCCTTAATTCTAAATCACTAAATTACATTTAATATATTTTCTTCCAATAATATCTTACAAAGGATAACTTATTTCCAATTTTATCCTAATTTTATATGATACAATTTCTTTCTATTAACTCTTTATGGTAATGGACTTAAAAAAATAACCTTAATCACGTCGTCACTTTCAACACTGTTGTTGAACTTTCAATTATTATTATTATTATTTTGTAAAAATCAAAACCATTTCTATATAATTATTTATCATATCTTAATTATGAATACCATCTTATCAATATTTAAATATAATAGAAATGATTTAGGATTTGATTAATTATTTTTATTTAGTTGTTTGTACCCTGTCATATGAAAATACATAACAATTCATGGTTAAAAGGGTATAATGTCAAATTAATTGTTTTCAAACAATTTTATCTATTAAAAAAAAAAAAAGTTAACATTATATTTAGAAATGACAAAAAAAAAACAAAGATGTCAATCAGTTTTCAATAAAATTCATGATGGTTCAATCTTTAGACAAAAATAAATAAATAAATTCTAAGTTAAACCCTTATTGCAAGTCCACGGAAAGGTCAATTTGTTAAATGAATGGTGATTGTGAAGGTGTTATTTGTCCGTTGCTTTAAAGTTGTAGCCCTTAGAGCATCACCAACCATACATGCTCCTTAATTATATCACGTTTTTTCATTTATCATTGACTCCAACCACTCCTTATATTGTTAGCTATTTTAGAGAATTTGAATGACACTAGCTAAATGTGGAGAGCCAACAATCTTAGCCAAAATCTCTCTCCTTTTATTTTAATATTAGATTTGAAACAATCTTTGTTTAAAAAAAAAATAAGAAAAATATATAGTTATCTTAATTGATTCCAATGGTCTTTTCCTTTCCAACATGTACAAAGATAAACTTGCAGTTATTACAATATTTGACTCCAACCACTCCCTTGTTTTTGTGTAAAGTATTTAAATGATACTAGTTTCATGTGTATGAAATTAGTGAAGGTGTGACAGTGAAAACTTGTATGAAAACTTGGAATATTATAATATTTTATTTATATTTTAAATTCAAAAATTAATATTAAAATATTAATTTTTAGCCAAAATAAGAATGATGGTTGGAGTGACTCACTCAAAAGTTGCTAGCTAAAATAGCTTGAAGCTATCTTAGCTAACATTTAGGGAGCTCGATCCCTTGGAAATGCTCTTACAATGTATCAAAAACTTTGAGATGTCAATATACAAGTTTGTACATAATATATGTAAGACATGTCATCAAGACTCAAATCCACATGTATTAAAAAAGATGAAAAATACAATGAGATAAAGTTTACCAAGTGATATATCTTTCACACTACACTCAGGTGAAGTTAGGATTTTGGTTTTGGGGGGGACAAGACAAAAAAATATATTCAAGTTGACGGAGGACGAATATACGAATATTTAAAAAAGTCAAATGTAATAATGTATTGTCTCGTATGTAAATTGTAATAGTACAATAAATAAATTAATAAATAAAATAGACACAACTTTATGAATTAAAATGGAACCCGACGCTCTTTTAAATTTATAAAATCGTCTATAATCGAATATATATCAAGTTGCTATGTAATGTCCCTTTCAATATATAGGATCAAAGAGTTTGTAAGAAATTCATATTCCATCTTTTTTTCTTTTTTTTGACAGTATCTATTTATCCACTTAACCAGACCAGGTATTTTTTTTGAAGCTTTTACTATTAGTAAGATTCGAGCCGCTGACTTGGGAGTCATTTTTCCAAGCCATAAGCTCATCCATCTACCATCTAAGATTACGAGACTTAATCTTGATAATACGCATAGCTGGAAACTGCATCTAAGCAGTTGCCGTTGAAAACGTTTAAATAACAAACTATCTAATAAATGTAGCAAAATCATATTAATAACCTAAAATATTTATTATTTTGTAATCTAGTACCTGTAATTATTCGGATAGAGAATAAGAAGAATTTAATTACAACAATAGGAATAAAATTGCTTAAGTGAAAAACAAGAAATTTTTATTTATTTACGATCCCCAACCTAAAATCTTGAAAATTGATAAAGATAATGTGATAGGTCAAATTGAATAATTACTAATAAACAAACTATTTAAAGTAAATAATTGTGTCAACATAAGATAAGTATTTTAATGAAATTTCTTTTTTTTCTTTTTTTGCATTGGAAATTAAAGTTAAGAAAGGAAAATAGTTTGATTTTATCTCCTAATTTCATGGACAATATAATATGGAAGATATTTATTAATTAATTTATACTAACAATATCATAATTTATTGCCTACATATTATAATATCAAAATTTATGTATAATAAATACATATAGCAATTTCATTGGTGGGTGGCCATGGCCCCTATGCCCCACCCCACCCCCCTTAATTTCGCCCCTACCTACACCATGAGGTTGTGGGTTCAAACGTGTCTTTTTCTATAAATCCTGAATTTATTGTAATATTTAAAATAAAAATTAAAAATACTGGCTTCTGATCTAAGTATACTTATTCAATCTAAAGTATTTTATCCAAATAATAACTGATTTGTAAATGTCATGTGAATCAAGTTGGTCGTCTTAAAAACATATTATAATTTTTCATTAACCGTTAACTTATTAACTATATATTTTAAAATAGATTTCCATACTAGCTAGTAAAGTTTCATTTTCAAAACTACTAAATTTTTTGCATTATAATATATTCTTATAATCGTATGTGAGTCTTGATTTGTGTGTGAAACCCACATAATTTAATTTTCAACAATTTTAATAAACATGAAAATCACAAATTCTAAATTAAATTCATTTTAATTTGTCTCATAGGGATTCCACTTGCTCATCAGAATTGATCATGCATGTTGTGGGGTTTTTTCTTTGAAATATTATAATACTTTAGGGTTTGTGAGAACTGGAAAGGGACACGACTCGAACCCACATTCTCATAATTTAGATGTGAGGGGCACGTCTTGACCAATCTCATCTTGTTTGCATGTTGTGGGTACGTTTTGTTTGGCTATTGAAAGAGGATCTTGTCTACGTGCAGGTGATATTTAGAGTACTAGACTTAATTAATTAGTTGAAGACAATTAGCAAAAAGTAAATGATTGGGACTTCTACGAATAAACTATAATCATTATATATATATATATAGTTAGCAAAGAAGGAAGGAGATTGGTCATGATTCGCATTGCATTAAATTTTGTGACAAATATATACGGAATTAGATCATCTCATCGCTTTAAATGTCCTAATCACCTTATTCTCACATTCATATATAATCTATTGTCACGTGTCTAATAAGCAAATCAATAACATATATATGATTAATTCTATCTTTTGACAGGATAGAGACATAAAAATTAACATGATTAATCAAAGACCATTGATTTGTCTATTACACATGTGTCAATAGATTATGAAGATGAGGACAATATGATGACACATAAGAAGATGAGGGGATCCAAATCCTATACTATGTACAAACACAACAATAATCTTATGCAATCTAAAAATAATTATCCCAAAATTTAACCAGATGATGTGACAATTAAGTGATTTGTTATAACAGTAAAGGAACTTATATCAACTTAGGCTAAGTGGTAAAATAATGAGGAGAGAGAAGTTTAGAGAGAGAAGTTCTCGTGTGCATGGGTACAGATCGAGTTTTTGTGAGGGAGGCAGGGGAGATGGAGATAGGAGATTCTGTGGTAACAGGATTGATTTTAGGGAGAATTTGTTCTCGGTTTTCATCGACAACATTAATCCTATGACGGAAGTGGATTGTTTGTGGGGAGTTTTCAAAGTTTTCGGGAGAGTGAGAGATGTATTCCTATCAGCTAAGATCAGTCCAAGAAGAAGTCGGTATGCTTTTATTCGTTTCGGAACAAAGGAAGATGATTTGAAGGTGGCAAACTCAGTTCAAGGGATGCATGCGCATGGGTGGCTAATCAGTGCAAGACTAGCATAGCACGATTGGAACAGTCGGAGAAGTGCTGGATGGCAAGGTGAGAAGAAGCTTTCAGATGAGTCAATAAGCAGGGGAAGATTCGATCAACCTCCGTTGGAGGTCTCTGACAAAGGTCGTTTGTATGTATAAATTCACTTGTCAAAAGATATTTATAAAAACCTTACAAAGCCCTAAATGGTTTGGAAAACACAAGTATGGCGGTAAGTGAGGTGTCGTCCATAAGGATCAGGACTAGCAAAGACTAGTTGATACCTTAGTAATATTAATGCAATAAAAGAAAAGTAAATGGTTGATGTTGTGAAATGTGAATGAGCATACAAATAAAACTAAACTAGGAATGCAAACTAAATGAAATGCAAATGGAGTGAAAGATATATAAGATGGAAACTAAGGAGTTAACGAACTCGTAAGCGAACATTGGGCAAATGCAACAAACTCGTAATTAAGCATGTTATAACAAATGTAACCAACGTAGGATGTATAAAGTTGGTTACTTATCTTTAGCAAGGGGTCAACCTAGGGTGTATAGTGAAGACCTCCTACTAGAGATTAATCCCTTCTAAGCAACCAACCTATGGTGTATAGTGTTAGTTGCTCATTTATGATTCTAACCATGAATGCTCGTCTATCTATCAAGGGCTCAACCTATTACTAAAGTAGCCAACCTAGGGTGTATAGTGAAGGCTTTTAATCCTCTCACAAGTGCCGACCTAGGGTGTATAGTGAAGGTCACCCACTTGAGGTTAGATTATGACCACGATTGATGAGCCGAAATTCTGGAAAATAGGGTGTATACCTAGTTGTCTACACAAATAGAATCCAAAGAAAACTTGCTAAAAGGGTTTATCCAAGACAAGCAAATCAAAGGAAAAACAATTCATACAAGAGAATAGAACAATGAAAGATAGAAATGAAAACAGAATGGAAGTTATATACAAAAGCCCAATATCCAACAAACTAATCCATCAACCCCTTAGTAGGGATTTAGCTACTCATTACAACAATAAAGATAAGAGAAAGGATGGAGAAAGAACCCTTGGAGATCATCTCCTTCCTTAAAGTTCCCTTCAATCCCTTAGCTCCCTTGCAGTTGAGTAGAAAAGTGAATGAGATAGAGAGAGTGTATTCCTAGATCTAGGTTACAAAGTTTCAGAAATTCTAAGTGTAAAAGCTTCCAAATTCGATCTAAACACATTCTATTTATACTACCCACAAAAATAGGTTACAAAGTGCTTTAAAATAAAATCCGGCGCGCACAGAATGTAGGTGGAGTGTGGTTCGTGGACCCGCACTCACCCGCACTTTATCAATTCCTTCAAGTTTTCAACTCCCAGATCTGGGCAAGAGTGTGGTTGAAGTGCGGTTCATGACCTGCACTCACCCGCACTTTATCAGGTCTTCAGATATCAGGTCCCCGGGTCTATCAGCAGCGCGGGTGAAGTGCGGTTGGATGACCCGCACTCACCCGCACTCTTTGGGGCTGCTGATGCCTTTTGTCCCTCTTTCTGCCTTTTTTGGTTCTTTTTCGCTTGAAAGATCTGCACTACGCTTCTAACACCGGAAATGCATGAATGCCTATAATTACGCATAAAAATTCATAAGAGACGCTAAAACGCAAGAAAACGAAACAAAGAATAAAGAAATGAGGGCTGAAATATACAACATATTTGGCACGATCAGTCTCTCAGAACCTCTCTTTCGTAGAAGCTATTAGAGAACCTCAGGTGGATCTTAAAGGCGAAAGGAAAGGCCATCATCTATCTATGTCATGGAAAAATCACAAGCAATCTTCGTACTGGCTTTCTAAGTGTGCAATTGGGTCTTTGAAGGAGTTCTCCTCAGTCTCTAGTGTCAACAAAAGGCTGATTGATAGGGATTTCTCTTTCTCATCATCTTTTGTGGGTGATAGAAGTATTTTATGGTGCTTCAATTCGAAGGTTGATAAGGTAGGCTTCATTAGAAATCGTTTTTTTTTTTTTATGATTGCTTTTCTACAATGTCTAGCTGGTCGGAGAAATGGACTCCAAAAGGTAAGTTAGCTTGGATAAATGCCTATGGAGTAACTTTGAGTTGTTGAGAACAGTCCTTTTCATGAAAATTGGAAGGCAAGTGGGGGAACCTCTGTGGGTTGATAAGGAAACCTCTGCAAGGTTAAGATTGGACAGAGGTAAACTCTTGGCTTTGATTCCTAAGGCCTGGGATAATCCTTGTGACATTTGTCTCTACGGAGGAGGCGACTTTTATGGTGAAAGTGGTTGTCGACACTCTTCTAGTGACTTTAACATGGCTGAACCATTTTCTAGATTTAGAAAACTATTCGCCTCATAAAGGATGTTCAGACTCGCCGGAAAACCATCATTCCTCATCTGAGTTTGAGATTCAAAATAGTAGGGATATAGCTATAGGCGGTGTCAGAAGACAGATTTCCCATGCTGTCAAAAAGGCTCTACAAGCTAGACCTAACAAGATTTCGGTTCGAATCATGGAACCGGAGGGGAACCCGAATAGGAAAAATCGAAACCATAACCGGATTTTCGATTTTGGTTCCGGTTCTAAGGTTTCAGAAACTGGGTGGTTCGAACCGAAATGGAACCGGCTGTCCCAATTCCGATTCAAGAGTTTTTTTTTTTTTTCTTTTTTTTTCCTTTTTCTTATCTATAAATACCACCCCCCCCCCCCCCCCCCCCCCCCCCTTCCTTTTCATTTTTCCTCACACCAATTTTCTCTCGATTCTCTCTATTCTCTAATTCTAATTTCTCTCTTAATTCTCCAACTCTCCAACACTCTCAATCTCCAAGTCTCCAAGTCTCCAAGTCTCCAAGTTTCCAAGGTTTTTAATATTTATTTCATTTTGCAATTGTTTTATTTGAAATTAATTTTATTTGCATTTTGTAATTTATTTTATTTGCAATTTATTTTATTTCCAATATATTTTATTTCCAATTAATTTTATTTGCAATTTATCTTATTTCCAATTTATTTAATTTCCAATAAGTCAATTACTAAGTTTCCAATTTCATTTATTTGCAATTTATTTTATTTGCAATCACTAGTTTACTACCTACTATTATTTTTCTAAGTTTCCAATTCTCTCATAATTTTATTTTTAAATGGCAAGTGGTGGAAATGGAAGGGGTCACAGCCGTGACAGTCCTAGGTGTTTGATTTCGATGAAAGGTAAGGGTACTATGATCGATAATCTCGATCATAATGACTCCACCTATCATGACTATCTGCAACGCCGGGCCTATGCTGAAGACCTAGGCCTAAACTGTCATACTCCCCCTCTAACAATTTCAGAACCCGATCCCAATGACACCCCACCCCCAATTTGACAAGCCAGTCATAAAATATGCATGATATTGATACATCTCCATATTTTGATTTTGATCCACCATAAGTGGAACTAAAAGTGGAGGAAGATCTGATACAAAAGCAGAGCAAATCTGATCTCTTCGTCAAATATATGAAGAAAGTTAGGAAAGAAGATGGAAGCTATGTAGCGACTTGCAATTACTACACCAAAGTATATAAGTGGAGCAAATCCGAAGGATATGGCACTTATCAGAAGCATATTTCAACCAAACATCTAGAATTAGAGACTAGAACGAGGTCACAATCACAAATTCCCAGGTACGCTACTCCTAACCAACAATTATTTCGTTATACTGATGAACAAAATAGAGAAAAATTAGCTAGGATGGTAGCAGTAGAACACTTATCATTCAAGTTTTGGTGAAAGAGTTGGTTTTATTAACTATTGTCGACGAGCATTAAACCCTACTGCATGCCGTGTCCCTAGAGTCACGCTCACACAAACACTTGAAAAGATTTATTTAAAAGAAAAAAGAAAGATAGAAAAATATTTTGAAAAATATAATAGTCGTGTTACCGTATGTGCTGACATATGGACTGATCATTGGCAATTGTATTCATACTTAGGTGTCACTTGCCATTTTATGGATGATGCATGGACTATCCAAAAAAGAATTCTTGCATTTAGAGTTTTTGATAATGCACATACTGCTCAGAATATTTTTAGATAGCTTAGAATTATTTTTTCAAAGTATAAAATTGAAAACAAAATTATTGCAATTGGTTTTGATAATGCTTCTGCCAATACTGCTGCTATTCCATCTTTAATTGATTTATGCAAACGCTATCTTGGTGGTACATTTTTTCATCAAAGGTGTGCATGCCATGTTTTAAATATATGTGTTCAAAAAGGATTAGAAACTCTTGAACATTTTATTCTACCTATTAAAAAATCCCTAATGTTTTTTATGGAGACATTCTTCTACAATGAAAGTATGGGCAAGATATTGTAAACAAAATGGTAGACGTGTCATTAAATTTCCTCGTGATGTTCCAACACGTTGGAATTCTACTTATAAATTGCTTGCTCAAAGTTATGAGTATAGAGATTTATTAGTTTCTTTTATTCAATTTCATGTTACTCACATTGGACTTTATCAAGCTTATTGAGTTGCTTGTTACAACGTTTTCAATTTGTTAAAAGTCTTTTATAATGCTATAAACAATTTATCTGGTGTTATTATCCTACAACACATTTATTTGTTATTGAAAGTCTTAATATTGTTGGTGTATTTTCTGTATGTGAATTTGACATAGCAATAACAGAAGCCGTTAATGCTATGAAGATAAAATAGTTAAATTATTATAAGGAGTTTCCAAATATTTATTTGATTGCCATGGTTTTTGATCCACGTTGTAGATTAGAACATTTGTGTTATTATCTAAAAGGTTATTATGGCGTCAAAGGTTTAAATATTGAATATAATGTTGATGCATGTTATGATAGAGTTAAGAAATTATTGTATGATTTATATAATGAATATGTTACAGTTTATGGATTCTCACTGAACTTAGATGTTACACGAACACAAACTGCATCTCAGCCCCCATCATCCTCCTCTGGATTTTTGAATTTAGGGTATAGTATGTTATCAAAAAAAATCAAAAAACCTAGATGCCTAGATGTTCTTCATCAAGCTCCAGTTCGTATTCCAAGCTTGAATCTTATCTAAATGCTTCTTTTGAGTTTATAGAAGATGCGTCAGGGAAAAAATTTGATATTTTACAATATTGGAAAGAGTACGCAAAGTCTATCCAATCATGGTTATGATAGCCAAAAATATTTTTTCAACACCAGTTTCTATAGTGGCGATGGAACAAGAGTTCAGCGCTGGGGGGAATATCCTAAATGAAAAGCGTTCGTGCTTGACTACAAAAGCACTATAGATACAGGTTTGTGTAGATGACTGGACGAAGGCATGAAATAGACAACAAGAACTCGAGCATGAGCCAACGTACGATTTCTTCAAAGATGACGAACCTGAAACTGAAGCAGTGGAGCCGAAATAGCATATGCGGTATTGAGGTCATGCGGATCATGCCATCACGACAACAATTAGTCCACGTCATCACCAAACATCCAAACATGTAATAAAAGGTAAGAGAACTACGTGGCATTTGATTCCTCTAAACCCCCCCAAGAGGATACGTAGACAACTTAATTGTGGTAAAAATTAAGTGCAAGGCTAATAACTTTTTTTTTTAGTTTTATTTTAATTTAATTTTGTAATTTGTCATTTATTTATTTTATGTTATTTTTGAATTTCGGGTGACCCAATTTCCAAATACCCAATGAAATGTAATTTGTAATTTGTCATTTTGTTTAGTTTTATTTTAATTTAATTTTGTAATTTGTCATTTGTTTATTTTATTTTATTTTCGGGTGATCCAACTTCCAACCCAATGAATTTTTTATTTATTTTATTTTTGTAATTTGTCATTTATATATTTTATTTTATTTACAATTACAACTTACAAGTTACAAGTCTAATTTATTTTTTTTTTTGTTATTAAAAAAAAAGGTTCAAACCACCGGTTCCATAGGAACCGGAACCAGAATCGGTTTATATCGATTTCGGTTCCGATTCCACCAAACCTTGGAACCAGAACTAGAACCAGAACTGTGTCACCACTACTACAAGCAACCCTTTGGCTGACAAGGTTAGGCAGTTAGATGATTGTTCTATTCCAAAATCAGTAAGATTTCAAAATCGTGTGGTAGGTGGGAAGTCGGCTGATGTTGACAAAGGCAAAAAAACATTGGATCCGTAAATCGAGGTCAAAGGCTATTCCTTGTCAAAATCGAAATGCCAAGCTGGTGATTGATAGAAATCTGATTCAAGGAACTAACAGGGGTCTAGTTAGGGATTCTAGTTCGTCATCATCTGATTCTGAGAGGAGTTGGGGAGCCTTTTCTGAGTTCAATTTGATGTAAGGTAATTGCTCAACTAAATCTAAATCAGTTGGGCTTACTTAAGTTGGGCCTTCGAAGTCTGGGCCTGGCATTCATTTGAATGCCCTCTCCTTATATGAAGATAGAGATATCTCTACCCATAGAACTAAGAACGTGGGCTAAAGGTGTATGATCCACAAAGATATAACAGGTATTACTATTGACTTAGGTGAAGATCTCATTTCTGAGGAACAAGTGGGTCAACCCAACAGGGAGCATAAAGCCCAGGATGAGTTCTCTTTGGAAGATCATTCTTCCTCTACTTCTGGATGCAGAATCAGTAAAGGTATCAATGCTACTAGGAACCATATTCCTTGTGTTTCGAGTAAGTCTTCTGATTCTAACTCTCTTGCTCAAAATGATACTCAAGCAGAGATCTTGCCTAAAACTCCTAATAAAAGAAAAGAAGGAAAGAAATGCCTCTCCACCAAAAGCCATGCCATGAAGACTAGGAATTCGAAAGCTCTATCTAGCAGGTCTATGGATGTTATGGACAAAGGAGTCAATAGCAATAAGTTCTTGAATCTTGAGGTTGAAATCACCAAAGTTATAGAAAAGGGAGTGGCGCTAGGAGTCAATTTCAATAAATCGAGGGAAGAGGCTGAGAAAGGCAGATCGATTCCAAATCAAGAGGCTGAGGTTGACAGATTGAGATCTTTGTGGAACTTGGAAAAAGAGATTACTTAGGCTATTGAAACCAGGGTGGCTTTGGGCTTTAATTTTAATAATAAGGAAGATGTTATTGGTGTTGAGGAGGCGAGGAGAGATTCCTCAAAAAGAACCGGCAGTTTTGTTTTGTTTTGTCTTGTTTAGGGTTTTTCTTCTATTATGTTAGGGTTATCTTGGAATATTATAGAGCTTGGTAGGGGGAGAAGAAAAGAGTTGTTCGTAGTTTGATTGAGAAGTATAAACCTGTCTTTCTGTTTATTCAAGAAACGAAGCTCAATTTCAATACTAGGCTAATCAAGAGCCTTGGAGGTTCTTTCCTTAATAGAGGTATGAGGGTGGATGCAGTTGGTGCTTCGGGAGATCTGATCTCTCTTTGGAATGAAGATTGTTTTTAGGTTAAAGATTGTATTCTCAATGAGAGATGTATTATTTTGTTAGGTGAGTTACTATAAAAAAAAACAATTAAAAAAAAAAAAGATATGGTTTTGTGTAATGTTTATATGGCTTCAAGAGATAACGAGAGGAAAGAGTTGTGGAATTTTATTTTAAGGTCAATGCATGATATTCCTTTTCTTTAGTGTTTAGGCTAAGACTTCAATTCGATGCTCATTGCATTGGAAAGAATTGGAGAAGGTAACCAATCGGCGAATATGAGAAGTCTCAACTCGTTCCTTAAAATGGCTGAGGTTTTGGACATTCTGATGCACGGTATATCCTTCACTTGGACTAATTTTAGGGAGAAGGCTTCGTGGGCATGCCTGGATCACTATATCATTTCCTCGAAAATTCTCAATTAGTTCCCATAATTGCTTCAAAGAGGTTTTAATAGAAGTGTGTCCGATCATAATCCTATTGGCATTGGCAAGCCAAAGGTTGATTGGGGTTCGAGCCCTTTCCGTTTTTTCAATTAGTGGATGGACAACAAAGAGTTAATATTAGAAACTAAGTGTGGCTGGAAAGACTGTGAGGTGGGTGGTTCCAAAAGCAAGACCCTCAAAGCTAAAATGAAGGGGTCTAAATTATACATTAAGAAGTGGCTGGAATTGAATAAGAAGCGGTCTTCTACTCAAGAGCAGTTGGAGGAGAGTTCAGCTGCTTTAGACAAGAAAGCGGAGACCAAAGGTTGGACTGAGTGCTATAGAAAATCGTGAGTGTCCTTGCTTTCAAAAGTTTGGGAGTATATTCGTAAGGAAGAGCAATCGTGGCGTCAAAAGTCGAGAGTTAGATGGCTTAAGGAAGGGGATAAGAATACCAGATTCTTTCGTTTTGTGGCTACTGATATAAGAAGAAGGAACCCGTATTGAGGACCTTTCTCTTAATAGTGAGGTGGTCTCTAACCCGATTCTCATTAGACAAGGTGTTTTTTATTTCTATAAAAATCACTATGCTAATGTCAATTAAAAGCGCCTGATTATAGAGGGTTTTGGTTTCAAGAGGCTGTCAGCTGTTGATGTGCAAAATTTAGAGGAGGTTTTTTTGAGGAGGTTTGAGAGGCTATTCAGAGTTGTGACGGTAATAAAACTCCAGGTCCGAACGAGCTTAATCTCATCTTTATCAAGGTGAATTAGGAGTCTATTAAAGAGGATTTCTTGAATTTCATTATGGAATTTCACAGAGATGGTTTTATCATCAAAGACTTAAACAATACATTTATAGCTCTTATCCCGAAAGTTCGTAAGCCGGTGTCTTTAAAGGACTATAGACCGATTAGCCTTGTGGGTGCTAGTTACAAAGTGTTGGCCAAGGTCTTAGCAAATTGTTTTAAGATAAGTGATTGGTTCGGTTATTAGAAATACCCAAATGACGTTCATTAAGAACCGTCAAATATCGAACAGTTTTGTGATTGCTGATGAGGTTATTGATAAATGGAGAAAAGATAAGGAATGAGGTTTCATTGTGAAACTGGACTTTAAAAAGACCTATGATAATGTTGACCACAATTTTCTGGATATGTTGTTGGAGGGGATGGGTTATGGTTTGAAATAAAGACATTGAATTAAGGAGTGCATTTCTACTCCATCCATCTCGGTTCTGGTTATTGATAGCCCGACTGCGCAATTTGGTATTTAGAGATGTCTAAGGCAGAGGGATTCCCTTTCCGCCTTTCTTTTTAATATTATTGTTAAGGGCTTGAGTGTTCTTCTCAATAAATCAGTGAGTTTAGATCTCATTAAGGATGAGTCGTTTGGGAAGAATAAAGTGCATGTTTTTCACCTTCAGTTTGCGGACAACACTGTGATTTTCCTTAAGCCTAAGATTGATTATATCCTGAATCTAAAATGGATTCTTCGTTGTTTTGAGCTTTCCTCCGGACTCAAAATAAACTTTCATAAATCGTGTCTTGCTTGTGTTGCTAAGAATAGACATAAAGTGGAGTAGTGGGCGGATTTATATAAATGTAGGGCAGTGGATCTTCCTATTACCTATTTAGGTCTTCCTCTCGATGCTAGGTCAAGAGCCAGGAGTTTTTGGGATCCTATTATTGCTAAAATTGAGAATCGGTTAGCGCCTTGGAAAAGGAAGTTTATTTCGAAAGGCGGAAAGCTTGTTCTGATTAAAGCAGTCTTGAATAGCATCCCTACCTTTTATATGTTAGTTTTTAAGATGCCGGTTGGGGTAGCTAAGAGGATCAAAAAGCTTCAAAGAGGGTTCTTGTGGGGTGATGAGTTAGTGAAAAGGAAACTTCATGTTGTGGATTGGGACATTATCTGCAAGAGCAAGAAGAATGGAGGTTTAGGCATAGGAAAGATGGTGGAAAAAAATGACAGTATGCTAGCCAAGTGGATTTGGAGGTTCGGTCAAGAAGGTTCCTCTCTATGGAAAAATGTGATTTGTGCCAAATATGGCATTAATAATAATAGGTTGGTCTGGGATTGGCAAAGCTCTAAAGTGTCCTATCAGTTCATTCGGGCTATAGCTAACGTCCTCACATCGTAAACGCGTTCAAAAAAAGTGTGTAACGAAGGCTTTAAGGTGGTCATTGGGTGTGAGAAGTGTTTCATGTTTTGGCAGGATATTAGGGTGGAGTCGGGCAAGTTCATGGAGGTCTTTTCTAGAATTTTTGCTTTAGCATCTGTCAAGGAAGGTTTCATTGCTGATTTTGGTTTTTGGAGGGGTGATGAGTGGATGTAGAAGGTTGATCTTAGAAGAGAGCCTTTTGATTTGGAAAAGAATCAGTGGAATTGCTTTCTGAAGGGCCTCAATTGTATTTATGTTCGTAAGAATTTCGAGGATACTATTGGGTGGAGTTTTAATCCATCCGGAATCTTCTCTGTTTCTTCCTATCGTTTTACCCTGGAGGACTTTGATGGTGTTGTTCCTTCGAATGCTAGTCTTCCTTGGAAAGGTATAAGCCCCCTAAAAGTGGAATTGTTTTTGTGGCAACTACTTAAAGGTAGAATTCTTGTTGGAAATGTTTTGCAAAGGTTTGGTTTGAGTCTTATTTTGAGATGCCCTTTCTGCAAAGCCAATGACGAATCTCTGATTCATGTTTTTCTTCATTGCCCCTGGTCTTGGAAAATTTGGCAAAAGGGCATGAGCTGATGAGGGATGTCTAGCTGTATGAATGAGAACGTGGTTGATTGGTGGGCTAGCTGGTTTGGCTTTATTCCTTATGGTATTTTTGCTAGAGCCTAGAACATTTTGTTTTATGCAGTGGTTTGGATGATATAGGAGATGAGGAATCAAGTGATTTCTAGGGACAAAGTGGCTTATGTAGATCAGACTATTGACATGGTTAAATTCAAAGTGGGGTGGTGGTTTAAGCATCATGGAGTCAGCTCCAAGGAGACTTTAACTGCCATTTTGTTGAACATTAAAGATTTGTGTGTAGATCACAATAGAAGTAAGAAGCAGAGGATAGCTGATTGGATCCCTCCTCTTGGATGTGGTCTAAAATTTAATGTGGATGGCTCTGCGTTGGGGAAAACTAGTATGGCTGGTATTGGAGGTGTCTTGAGGGACTCTAATGGTAAAGTCATGTGTTTGTTTTCGAATTTCATCGGAATCCTTGATTCGAATTCTGTTGAGCTTTTCGCGATTCTTAAAGCTGTTACTCTCTGTGAGTCTTCTCCCTTTTTATCTGGTCGCGAGATAGAGATAGTAAGTAACTCCAAGGTGGCTGTGACCTGGATCAATAACGGAGGTGTGGGCAGTCTTAACCTCATCAATGTTATCTATAATATTTGGTGCTCCCTTCAAAGGCTTGAGAGTACTGTGGTTGTCTTTGCTTCTAGAGCTTCTAATTTTTTCATAGACAAGCTAGCAAAAATGGGGTCTAATAAGGAAGGGGATTTTGAGGAGTGGAGCATTCTTGGTTGAGCTCCTTCTTGTTTTTTTGGGTCTTGGTGGTATGCTTGTTGCTCTGTTGTTCTATTGTTCTTTCTTCTTGGGTTGTTCTATTGTTCTTTCTTCTTGGGTTGTTCTCTTCTTGGCTGCCTTGCTTGTTTTGCATGGTGGTCACTTCTTTTGGCTCTGGCCTTCTTAATAAAATTCTAATGTTTCAAAAAAATTAAGTGATTTGTTATTATTATGTCATTTACCATATCATCCCATAATTTATAGGGTAATGACAAATTATTTGTCACATCGTTTCGTTGATTTTCGAGATTAATTTTTATAAGTTTAATAACATTACCGTATATAAAATATAAACATAGATGAAGAATGATAATAATGTAGGGCAACAAAATTTTCAAAAGTAGGGGTGGTATATGAAGTGTAAATATTTCTTAGGTTTGAAGACTATTTATGACACCAGACATGGAAAGGGACCAAACCCAAAGCAGCATTGCTCACTTCCTTATCAAGTTGGCTAACTCGACAAACAACAGATCCTAATAATGTCATTTTTTTCTCATCTTTCTCTACCCTGCTTTTATTGTCTTTTGTCTTCTTCACTACTTCTAATTAATTATTCAATTTAATCAAGATTTCTTAATTTAATTAATTGAACTGTACTCTTAATAGACAATGTTTCTCTTATTAAGACAGTGGAATTACTCCTTCCTGATTTTAATTTAATCTGAGTTTATGGTATCATACTATATATATATGTGTGTGTGTGATTAGTAAATTAATTAAGATATTCCTGGTTTATTCCATTTCACTATATATCCTTCTCTTTTCAATTAAATGTGACTTTATATTACTTGAAATTCTCTTATAATATTCTAATGATGTAATAATTATATATATATACAGTATGCCATTGTAAAATTAAGAACCTAATCCTCACAATGATCAACAGCTAAAAAAAAAAAAACCTTCCTATTAAGTATTGATTGAACAGCTAGCTAGCTAGCTAAATGTAGTCACACCTCTAAATTTGATATGTTGGTTCTCTTAATTACAAAAATATCACTAAATTGAATAAAAAGCACATGCATATAGTTTTTCTTTTTATTTCACAAAATATCACTAAAAGGGTATCTGTATTAAATAAATAATAAATAAATAAATAAATAAATAAAATAAAAAATATAAATTCTCTTTCAAGTAAAAACCAAATTTAAAAAATCATTACAGCAAAATGAAGTTTTATCTTAATATCATTAATTGCGCCTGGTGGAATCGGATAGTTACATTAATTCAGAAAGAATTACTGTGTCGGCATTGCTAACAAGCTCATTTGAGTGTATATGCTTATTATGATGTGTTTGTATTTATGAAAAATTGAAAATCTAACAACATATACGATATAGCTACCTAGCTAGCATTTCTAATTTCGTATAAATACCTAATTATGACTGAAAATCATGTGATAATCCAAGTAGAAGAACAATTAATTATGGGAATATTAAAATAATAAGGTTTATGCTTCTAATTAGGTTGTGTTCATAGAGTTGAAAAGTTTTTGATAAAATAAAAGAAAAAGAGAAAAATATCGCCCCCTTAGTCCGCTGTGATGTAGCAGAGGGGGATCGGGAGTGGTCACATTCAATTCATAATAATAAAATGGATGGATACTATAAAACAAAATAAATCTGGACAGATAATGCTAATGTTAGTGCTGCCAAAAGCTCTCCTCCCTCATCTTCTTTTCTCTGATCTCTTCAAACCCTAAACCTGTAATCTGCCTAACAGTAATAGCCTACCTGAAACATGAACCTAAACCTGAACCTGAACCGCTCTACGATTCAAAACCCGGTTTTCCATAGAATCCACTCAAACCTATCTATCTATCCCGCTTTACCCCATTATAGCAGGCCAGGCCCCAGCATTTGCTGCCTTCTGTGGGCACTACTAATAAACCCACCTTTTTTTTTTTAATAATAATTAATTAAGTAATTGCATTTGCTTACCTTACTCTCACTTTTTTTTTCCTATTTTGATTACTCTCTCTCTTCCTATATATAAAGGGTTTAATATTCTACTGTTGTGATACATAACCCAGTTTCAAAGCAAAGAGTATAGAAAAATAGGGGGAGAGAGAGAGAGAGATAGTACTAAAAGCCTTTTCTCTCAATCTTGCCTTCATTTCTTCATCTTCTTCTTCTTCTTGGTGTTTTTTTCTCTCAATTTGCAATTTGCAAGTGTGTTTGAGCTCTCTTCCTCTTCCTCTTCCTCTTTATCTTGTTGGGTTAAGGAGCTTTTTGGTTTTTAGTTGATAGATTGATTAAATTAGTTGGGTGAAAGAAAGAGATGTCGAGCTGCATCGATGTTGCGCCTGAGCAACTCTGCTACATCCCCTGCAACTTTTGCAACATAGTTCTTGCGGTATCTATATCTCACAACTCTATTTACTTTAATAAGATCTTGCTTTTTTCAAATCATCATGTATTTTTCTGTATATATATGTACACATAACTAGAAAATAACACTTTAGATCCTGATAAAAGCTAGTCTTTGCTTCTTTCATCAGTAGCTCGTGTTATGGATTTTACTAAATTTCTTGATTTTCGACCTTACAGTCAGGTCTCCATCGTTTGGACTTTCTTTTTCTCTTCTTCTTTTGCAGTCAAGAAAAAGTCATAACCAGAATATAAGGTCCAGAGGTGCTAACGACCACAGACTCTCTCTCTCTCTCTCTGAGATAGAGAAACATTATTTGTTTAATTAGTATAGATTCCATAGCTAAATAGCTAGAGAGTGTTTTAACGTCAAAACAAGACTTGGAGTCTTGGATGATCAAATTTCGAGGACCACTTTGATGATTTGGTGCTGTGTTGTCCAAAACCACTAAAAATGTTTGACGAAGCCCACCATGCACACCCAATCTAGCTAGGTTTAAGAAGATCACAAACAGAACCCAATTTCTCAAAATTAGTTTTTCTGATCTAGAATGTTTTTCTCTTTCATCTTTCTCTGTTTTATTTTAGAATTCTAGCTCATGAGTTACTTAAAAGATATAATTGAATGCGCAGGTGAGTGTTCCTTGTAGCAACTTGTTCGATATAGTAACCGTCCGATGCGGGCACTGCACCAATCTGTGGTCCGTGAACATGGCAGCTGCCTTTCAGTCACTTTCATGGCAAGATGTTCAGGTGATATTGTCTCTACTTAATTGTAATATAATAATAATAATAATAACACTATTCAGCTTATTTTAAGGGGGTTTATAGCCTCAGAAATCTAGGGTTACTTCTTTTGAGGAAATCGAAGTTTTCAAGACACAGATCGAGTATTTCAAAGCGTTTTGTTTTCAATCTCTCTGAACTCTGAAGTAGTTATGATACTGACCATAGCCATAGTAGCCGCCATAACCAAAAAACCTATGTGGTTTGCTTTTTGTAGATCAACTGGGTTTTGCGGCCACAGTTGCAATATGCGTCAGGGCCTGTCTTGACTCATTACAGCTCAGCATTTTCTCTCTTCTAGGGTTTTTTTTTTTTTTTTTTTTTCTTTACTTTCTGGAGCTGCTGCTTTTACGAGAATCTTACCTTGATTTGATTGATTGACATGAATATTAGGCTTCTCTAGGTTTAATGATTTCTTTTCTTGACCTTTGTCCTCTACTGTCGAAACAAAACAACCAAACTAAACTGGGGTTTTCGAGCATTGTTTGAACAACTGTCCATCTGGGTTTTATATGCTTCTGCTTTTAATTCAGTTATATTTGATACTATATATATACATATATCTGAACCGATTCAATCACTTCAATTCTGTCACAAAACATCATTTCAACTTTCTTCTCTTCTCTCTCTCTCTCCCCTATTATTGATTGTCAACATATCATATTGATATGGTATAATATGCTTCTTCTTTTTTCTTTTCTTTTTCTGGATAGTAATTAGTTAATATCAAAAGCACTAAAAGGGCAAGTTTTGAACCCTGATTGTTGTTGGCTGATGGAGAATTATATTAAAATTTCAAATATAAAATGTATGTACAGACCCCAAGTTACAGCATGCCAGAGTACAGAATCGATCACTTGGGATCCTCCTCCAAAGGCATCAACAAGATGCCAATGCGAGCTCCAACTAACAATGTCACTGAGGAAAGGGTCGTCAATCGACGTATGCACCCACTTACTCTAATAATTCAGTATCTTTTTCTTCATTTTGTGTTTCATGCTTTTTAGTTACTATCAGTGTTTTAAATTCAGGTTTTTTTTTTTTTTTTTTTTTTTGTATGTATGTGGTTAAATTTTATGTACGACTTATGTGGTGTTAATTTTTATGTTCAGCTCCCGAGAAGAGGCAGCGAGTACCTTCTGCTTATAATCAATTCATAAAGTAATGAAATTATAATCAGTCTCTTTCATGTTTCATATTTTTTGAGTCTCTGTAATTGTTTTTTTTCTAAGTAAAAAAATTCTAATTATGTAGAGAGGAGATTCAGAGGATCAAGGCTAACAATCCAGATATCAGCCACAGGGAAGCATTCAGTACTGCTGCCAAGAATGTAAGTAGACTACATGTAACAAATTTATAAACTTAATTCTTGATTTCACTTCTTTTCTTTTTTGGTGGGTATTAACTAACATTCTTAATGTTAATTGGTAGTGGGCACACTTCCCTCATATTCATTTTGGACTGATGCTGGAGAGCAACAATCAAGCTAAGGTAGATGATGTAAGTACTTATTTAATTTGATAATTAAATATTTGCTTCATGTTGATGAGAAAATCTAGATTACATTCAATTTATGCTATTGTATACTAATTAGATGAAGAAACTTAAATCAAAGGCTTGTCATTTGTGAGGATGCAATACATTAAAAAAACCACATCTTGGTTTAGTTGTTTTTTCATTATTTATCTTTATATTGGTGCAGGCTTCAGAGAAGCGCTTCATGCCAAGGGCTGCATTGCTGAACAAGTGATGATCATATAGTGTCTTGAGTTTTCAAGACCTGTTCAATGAAAGTCTCAACTTCATGAAGACTTCATGACTTCAATGTGTCGTTTTAAGGACAAGAATCCATATCCTGATTCAGTGTTATTTGTCTCATGTTGTTTAATTAGCGGATGCTATCATGAATTTACTGGTTTTCAAGTAAGCAAGTTACTTTGTTGTCAATCTTTGACGATTCCAAGTCTTGAATATAATGACTAAATAAATTTCGAATTACTTTAAGCTTGGTAGGCATTTAATTGAAACACATCATGATCAATGTGATAATAAATACTGTCGTAAGTTACATAACTGGTTTATTTATGTTCAATTAGGATCCATTAATTCTTTTTAAACATCACCTAATATGTTAGAATTTTTGCAATGAAGAGAGTGATCCTAGGGATTAGCCATTCTCACACGTCAACCTGATTTTTTTGTTTAATTTATCTTTGTGCATATTGTGAGATAGAAAACAAGCTGTCTATGCATGTTTACATACGGTAAAACCCCTAACAAATAATATTGTTAGAACCAAAGAGAATTATTATTTTATAAGGGTTATAAATGAATAATTTATTAATTTATCCATAAATGAATATTTATTAATTTAAAAAGAGTTTTATGTTTTAACTACTTGTATATGTACTATATATATTTTTGACTAAGATACATGCATGACTTATAAATCAAAGTTCATAAATAGAAGCTCAAAAATTAATATACATACATAAAAGTTAATAAGAACATACATATGTATATACATAAAAATTAATAAGTACATGGATTATGTAATATCATTTGTAGTCTACATTATAGAAATGTGATGAATGTTGATCACCTTTTAAATTATCCTAGTGAAAATGATATAGTGATGGAATCACCTACCATTGAGGAGATTATTTAAGGGTAATGAATACTTCTACCGATGATCATGATCATGGTGCAGTTGTTTTTTACCAAGTGTTTCTCTAAAAGAGGTCTTTCAAACGGTAGTAACATTAAATAACTAATCACTACAAAATGAAAATATATATATATTAAATGTGGTGTATGATTTGCAAAATATTAAGAATAAGATTGAATTTGGTTTCAGTACAAATTAAGAAAAGGCAAACAACTTTAAATGCATATTTTAAGAAAGATATGAATTGAGAAAATAGAAGTTGTCTAGTAAAAAGTTCATTAATATGTATTATGAATTTGTATGTGTTATTTTTATTTTTATTTTGTATATATTTTTTAGAAAGATATATTTTATGTATTTAATCAATTATTAATATATATATATATATATATATATATATATATATATATATTCGTTGGCCTGTGAATAAAGTTTGCCTTTCAAATATATATATATATATATATATATATATATATATATTTGTTGGGCCCTAAAGTTTTTCAAAAAAATTATTATTTTATGCATTTAGCGAGGTTATTAATTTAGTACATTGGTCTGAGTCAGAACTGAAGGATTTTATTATTTAAGCGTAGTTATTAATTTATCGAATATTCATTTATCGAGATTTTACAATATATGCAAATCAAAAGAGTACGTAACAATTGAATCCTATAATAAATGAGGCAAGGCTTTTAATTGTTTGTGTAGGCATGATTTAGGGTTCAAGTTTGTTTAGGGTTTTTATCGCATTAATTTATTGGGAGAAGATTCAAGGGAAAAGAGATATAGAAAGTTATGAAGATATGAGATTGACCCGGTAATATATCCTCCATTTTGGGTTTTAAAACTCTGAATTATTATTTATAATTGTTATATATATATATATATATATATATATATAATTTTTCTATTGTCAATTCGTCCTGATATAAAATATATCAGGACGAAGAATATGAACCATTAGATTTACATACTTTGACTCCAAAGTATATGCAATTTTCAAAACTTCTCTATAATGTATGGTCCACATTCTTATATGGCCATGTCATACTTTCCTTATAGTTAAAAAAAATAATAATAACATTTCAACACTTTTTTTTTTTTTTTTGAACAATAATTATAATACACATTTCAACACTTAATCTTACTTTAGCATTTAGGTTGGATTTTCTCATTTTATACTTAAAGATCACATGCAATGAGTTAGTCCATGAAATGATGACTTTAATGTCAACAATTTTGTTTTAAATCAATTGAGTAGTAAGAAATTAACTCTCTAATCTATATATGAGATATGAAGTATTACACTATTACATAAATTCGGATTATTTTTATTTTTATTTTTTTACCTCGTGGTGCAGGTGTATGTGTAGGGTTTACTACCGGACCAACCTCATCTTGTCGTCTATATATGAGATATGAGTAATGCTAACATCTCATCTTTATATCTCATGCACATTGATCCCAATCTATTTAAGCTATGGAAAATGGACTCATGCACGTGGCAAGTGAATTAAATCATCAATAATATATATCCATTTACAGATTGCCATCACATTATAGCTAGGTTGGGATCAAAGTGAGACAAGAGGTAGGATGCATAACATTATTGATGATGAGATATTGACTTTACCGATGTCATCTTGAATACTTGAAATATACTTTCGATAGCACCAAAATATATATATATATATATATATATATATATATATATATATATATATATATTTTGAAAGAACCAAAATATATTTTTAAAAACGTAAAATTACTAACTCGTTTCATGTTATTTCTAATAGAATGTATTCACTCACAAAATCGTAATCCTTTAAGTTCAAAGGGGATGGAACCATAGACTTGGGTTATATCTAGCGTCAACTTTCCCATGCTAATCAATATATAGATGACATAACAATTGTGTATTAGGCTCATATTTGACAATGAATTGAAAGATCGAGGTCTAATTAGTAGAGTCCTACATATATAGATCGGTTAATTAAAAAGAGTATATTTGTGTTTATAAGAAGGATGGATCACTCACCCAATTATGAAAAGATATCTCATTAGGTTGTATATCTTTGATTGTAACAGATTGTAGCTAGAATTGATTTTTAAAAAATAAAATAAAAGGTCACGTTAATTTTCGTGCTCAAATAAGAGCAAAAGGTATATATACATTATTTGAGATAAAAGGGTGGGTCAAGTATAATCATCCATTCTTAATACTTGCTTTTAGCTCATTACTGGTCAGATGAGTTCTTAGTTTCGATTCTCTAACATGTGTACAACAACAAATACTGATTTTTGTCACTCAATATAATGTATTATCTATTTCATAACTCTGATCATAATTTAGGTTTTATCTTCTTATTCTTTTTGTTTGGTATGACTCGAATTTCCAATGGTTACTCAACCAATGCGAAGATCTTGGAGACATAAAAACATTTGGAAGTATGAGATCGTGTCTGAGAAAGGCTTGAAGGACTGAAATGGATAAAAGGCGTTGTCTCTAGCGTTATGCATCAGACAGCAGTCTAGGGAGTGCTGTGCCTTAGAGACAACAGTGTTGTGCCTTGCACTGTGCAATGCACATCGGCAAGGACAGCAGTCCTATTCCAAGGATTTGCGCATTGCATAGCGATGAGGACAGCGGTTTTGGGTGATGCAACGCATGGATCATGGTTTTCTAAGCGATGTAATTTCAGGTGACTTCAACACGGTGTAGGGAGCGAGTGGTCAACCGTGATCCGAACTGTATTCAATCATAAGCATGTGTGAATCAGGAAATATTAGCAGAAAATGAAGTATTTTGTTTCTGGAAGTTCTCGTGCTCGAAGGAAAAGGATTTCTCTTTACAAGAAGACTTGTCAAAAAAGAAAATAGTATTTATAAGTAAGTCTTGTACGTATAGGAAATAGATTTCTTTGTAGGCTTAAACTCTATGTAACTCATACAAATAGACCATAATAACTAGGTTATTATGTGTGGAGTAAAATAGCAAATACTAGAGAGATCTTAAGAGAGTGAGCATTGGGTGTAATCGGGTTTGGGGTATTTTAGAGAGAATCATAAATGTGTGGTTGTAATATTTTATTACATAGTTGAACTTTTTCTTGTCGTCCTGACGGCCGTGGTTTTTCCTTGTTCTTGGGTTTCCACATAAAATTCTTTGTGTTGTGTGTGATTGGATTTGATTATTTTCTTCCATCTCATCTTTCCTTATTATTGTGTTTGTTTTGTGGTCTATTCGGCAATGCCTCCGCATAGTGATTATTTGCTAACACTTTTTTCCTTTTTGATTTTTTGGAATAAATAAGACAACTTTACCTATATAAACAACGGATTTCTTCTCAATTAAAGTTTAAATTTTATAAGCCTATGGAAGAAAAGTTCTTCATACAACTAATCTTGTATGATGAAGATAATTAGTTGTTTTGTAAGAGAAGCAAAAGCTAACGGTCACATATATACCTCTTTTTTTTTTTTTTAAATCTGAAACCATCCGGATTAGTGGTGGTTTTCGGGACCTACTGATATCAAATACTAAAGCACCGTCTGAATGTCTTATTTCCATTATCAAAACGAGTCGACTCTCAAAACTATGAGATGTCTCCCCGCACTTATTGTGGTTTTATGGATAATAGTGGAACAATATATTAATATAATATTCTTTAATTAAAATATATATATATATATATATATATATTACGGTTAATATTAAACCCTTATTTTCCCTCTCTATATACAAGTGTTTTTTTTTTTTGGTTGAACACCAAGAGGCACTATTTAGATGCTCCAGTAAATTTTCTCCTAGGTGTTTAAGTTTTCTTTAACACCGTAAGAGTATCTCCCACCATATCTTTATCCCTATCTCCAAATTGGAATCCTAAAAGGTAATATTCTATACATATTCCATCTTTAAAGTATGGTAAGAGCGTGTAATACTCTATTTCGGAGTCTATACTTTGTTTAAGAGTATGGGAGGATGCTCTATGAAATTAAGAAAAATACAAAAAGGGTTTGAAGAGTATTAGAGTCGTTACCAAAATATTGAAATAATAGTCACATGTTTTATATGAATACTCTCGTATAGCTCCCTAAAGCAATTAATATATTGGGTTGCTAGAGTACAAGCTATTTACCCAAAAAAAAAAAAAACCTAACATCTGGTGAAACAATGACAAAGATGCTTTCTACTTTTAGAGAAGCGAACAGCAGATATGCAATTTCCCTGGTGTTCAATATGCAGCATTAATATATTAGGTGAAAAAATTTCATAGGATTGAAGAAAAAGATGGTAATAAGTTGGATGAAATATCACATCCTCCAATATCTGTTGAACAAACTTATTACACTGATATACGTGAACAGTTTCCAGCTTTACCAGAATCTATTGAATATTGAAATGAATGAATTTGTTTCAAAAGTAAATATCTAAGAAAAGACATTTGTCTGTCTAAGCATAGAAAGCAAGCATCCAATAAATTTGATATAAAAAGAACACGAGACCCTCCCTTTGAAAAGTAGTTTATGGACCACCGTTTAGGCTGGCTTCTGCCATTAATCCAATCTCATGATCTCTCAACATATCCAGATCAGACTCCTCCAATGTTAAAGCACTAAAGTTACATTTAACACTTTTTCAGATTGCTTAGATCTTTTGATATTATTGAATGTCTGACTCAGGTCAAAGGTTTTTTTTTTAACACTTTCATTATGGTGATCATCAATTGCTTTTTTCTTTATTTATTTAATTAATTAAATTTCAGGATACAGACATATTAATAATGACCTCAAAAATGTTATTGTGGGACTGTGAAATGAAGTGGGGATGTGGCCTCCACACCCACTGATCACTACTCCAGTGTGTGAATAATTCATTATCACCTTTTCTGCTAAATTATTATTGCTGCTTTGCTTTGGTTTCTTCTACCCACTTAAAAGAACTTGTGGACTAAACTAGTTAGCTCTCACAAATTAAGTTGAAGCTTTTGGTTGGAATACAATTCCAAATTTCCAACAATCAATTACAATAGGATAACTTAAAACCGTTGGATCAATCCAACTTGCAGGAGAGGAGAGAGAAGTTATGTATAAACGAATAATGATTGAATGACCTCGGGATTGTAGTAAATCACACACAGGTTGGCAAATGAATCCATTTACGTTAATTGGTTTTGGGATATATTATTTAAAAAAGAAAGAGAAAAAAACAAAAAAGGAAGAAAAAAGGAAATAGTAGTACATGGGGTGTGGTGTGGTGGGCATAGTAATACGGACGGCTGGGCAGCTGCTGCTGTTGTTCTGCAAGAATCAAATTCTGACATTAGAATCTGAAACGTCATATTCATGTCTGTGTGGACTGCCAAACGCATTCAATTTCATTTTAATGTCATTTCACTTCTTTCTGACTCTACTTTTCTACCCCCAAACCCAAGGCCCGCCCAACCCCCCTTCCCTTCCGCATTCACTTTTTTAGCTTTGGAATTGTATGTATTGGAATGTTGGTGTCCTCTACAATGTGGACCCCCACACCCTTGCCCTTCATGGAATTTGATGTGATGATCTCTATTAAGGCGGGGGGGTCCACCACATAGAGCTTGAAATTTGGGATAAGTTCTTGTGATGCTGATTCTTATGGCATCATGTTCCCCTCCTCACCTGCCTTTGATATAAATTCTCTAACGTGTGAACACAAATTGAGCCACGAAGCTATCTTACCCATGTGTTCCCTTCTAATTTCCTTCTATGACTAAAAGAGCACACAAAAGGACACGGACAGCATCGGTCCTACCTTCATTATTCTGCTATTCATTATTGACCTGAGAGGCACAAGGTCCGAATGCTTTGGGCTTAAATGGGCTGTTATCAAATGGGCTTAAATGGGCTTAATTCTTTCATCTCAAGAGACAATGTAACCAAGACACGACAACAAATCTTACCATAATTCTTTCTTTCTTACAAACAAGGCTTATCAAAATCTCACTATATAAAGTACCACGAAAAATGAAAAAGATAAAAATCAAGCATGTCATCGTCTTCTGTTTTCTTTAATCTTTAATAGCACACGGCATCCTTCCCTATTGAACTGAAAGATATCCTTCTTGTCTCGTCTGATCCGAAGTTGAACTTCACATCTGAAGCACCATCAAGAGGAGAGGTACCACTTGTGAAAGGGAAAGAAAATACAACGGCAGGATTAGACTTGTTCAAACCAAAACTGTATGAAGGAATTGCACCTCCCTCATTTTGCTGTTGCAGCCCGCTAGATGAGAATGATGGAATGATGGTTGGCGTTGGAGGCTCAGAGGATACACCGGAAGATGTAGAAACAGGAAATGTAAACCCAATGCTACTGTCAGAAGTAAATGTCCAGTTCTGACCAGGCTTGCCAATAGAAATGGAAGACAAAACTGGTTTATTACCCGAAGAGTGTGATGGAGGCTTCCTTAAGTTTGGCACCTCACTATCAGCAGCATTCAAAACTATCTTTGCATCACTCTGCAATATAATTAGATTAGTGACACTTGTTTCTAGTAAATCCATGAAGTTGTAAACACTAACACAAAGAAAAATAACTAGAACACCAATTCAACCCAAGTCAAGCCAGGCAATTGCCATTTTCATTAGCGTGTTTATGTGCCAATGAACAACATTATTTGTGATTACAAATATCAGTCATCCAATACGAATTAAACAAGATTTAACGATGACAAATATATTAAAGAAAATTTTTAATTGCAAAAATCAAGTAAATCAGATTCTCTAGTAATTGCATCTAAAAAAATAAAAATTCAAAAACGAAAGAAGGGAAAAAGATGAGAGAGAGAGAGAGAGAGAGAGAGATAGCAAATGAGCAATCAAGACGATAATTAAGGGTCAATCTAAAACAATGCATAAAAAGGAACCAAGAAGAGAATCAGATTGGTATCCAAGGAATCACTTTACAAACCCTGAAGAATTTGCAATTTTCCCTTTTTATCTCATAAATCATAGACCAAATTTCTCATCAAGGTGATATAACAAAACCCTCATGCACACAGTGAATGTGTGTGCATGGGCGTTTAAGGACGCATTTTCTGCTCATAGTCCCACAAAAGACTTTATTTAATCAACTATATTATCAGTTCACCCTTTATTGGCTAAAAATTGTTTGTAACTAGAAGAAGAAAATTCTTGTTGGTGAGTTTAGGATACATGCTTAATCAACTATATTATCAGTTTACTCTTTATTGGTTTGTCTATGCATTGCTGATCAGCACTAATCCATTACTGGCTAAGACAATATTTTAACATTTTAATTACCTAAGACTTGTCCTGCTATTTCCCAGACATGAAACCACCAGGATTTGAAAAGGGAAGGCTGATTGAAATCATCACCTACTTCAAGCACATAAGGTTGGAGATGAGATGGCCATCTCAAGAATGTATACCATGTTTATTTCCATTCGATAGTCCTAGATCATGGGGGCCAAAAACTTGAGGGAAAGGATTCATGTTCACAAAGAAGCTACAATTTAAAGAGAATAGAAATACCTCATGTCGGCCCTTGATTTGAGAAAATAGAATGTTCCTGAAATCCTCAGAAGGGCCTACATTGTCACCCAATACCATAACCATGCTGCCATCTTTTACGTTAGAAGCTGAAGTGGTTCCATTCACAGAATCCTTTGTATCTTTAGTATTCTCCTGTCGAGCAGCCTTAAAAAAAGTGTTCGCACTACCTTCATTCCACTGAGCAGAATTTTTCTTCTCACCTTGATCCGTGTTCCTACAAGAATCAAATCCTCCTAAATGCAGTGAACTACTCTGATCCTTTGGCATGTCAGTGGGAACAGTGGAAGACTGGGGTTTTTTCCACGAGGTGCCTAGCTTTAACTCAGCAGACTTTTGTTTAGGAGTGGGTGGGTTCCTCTCAAGGTGCTCTAGAATTGTCCTAGCCATTTGACTAGAATGTGGATGAACAGTTGGGACACTCACTTCTGCGCTAGCTGGCTTATTCTCTAATGACCGGAATATTGATGAGCTACTTGTTCCTCCAGGTTCCAGATTCTTCTTGACAGCAGGTGAGAAGCCTTCGAAAACATTGGAACCTCCAGCCGGCAAAGGGCTATATGAAGAGGAATGAAAACTAACAGACCGTCTAGATGGAGATTCTGCAACAGCTTTATGACGAATCCTACGAATGGGTCCCGTCGATCCACGTCCATCATCCAATGTCTTTCTCCTTGACTTAACAAATATATCCAAACAATAATCGTCATCAGGTTAATTATCAAAACTTCATTGGGAAAAAAAAAAAAAAAAAAAAAAAACCAGTTCTCCAAAATCAGTAACATAAAATATTGCTGCAGTGTAATAATCTGACCTTCCAAAAGCATTAACTACTCTTTGTTGTGCTTAAATAAGAGCAGACAATGTGCTACTACACATTAGGAAAGTACAAGATGAGGAGTAAGACACTAACAAAAATTGACTAAGGCCAACAAAATCAGCTATTTGTCTAACAAAATTTACAGATATCCAGATCTAAATCTGAACCAGACTGCATACAAATCATTGTGAGGGAAAAGCAATTTTGAACAAACAAAAACCAGTGGTAATATGACAAATCAGTTTACATAGAAGCAGGATTGTCCACTCCAAGAATCCAGGTAATTCTTAAAAAATTACAGAGATATGGAAATTGAACCATCATTTATTATCTTTAATTAGATTTAATTCTTTTTTTGGGTTTTAATTTTCGACTAGCAAAGGGAAGAAAATGTGCTGTGAGAATTGAGAAATGAGGCTATCATCCTAGCAAAATCATACGGGAAGAAAACGTAAGCCTTCCCAATATGGTATCAAAAACCAAAACAATAAAGAGCAAGTAGAGGAAGTTTAATACTTCAAGGCTGTAGAAGTGTAAACATACGTATAATGAAAGTTCTGCATATATAAAGTTCTCCCTTTGGTTTTATCTTTTATGTACGGCATTATTATTTTTTTGTTTTTTGTTTTTGATATATGTATGACATTTTAAAATAGCAAAATGTGTTTATAGTTGTACTTCAAGTGCCCATATGCATCATAAAACCAAAGGATCATGACAAAAACTTCATATAAATTCGGTACAAAATTTCCATAACATTTATCTGCCATAGGTTTTATCTAGTGTATGTAGAGCATTTTTTTTTTCTCCTCTTATTTAAAATACAAAAACTAGCTTCTAGTTGTACTTGTAGTGCCAATTCACGTCATCAAAATTGTTTCCATAGACCCTGACTGTCCAATCAGTCTGATCAGGACAATCCAATATTGACCAAAAAGCATCTACATAATTCAAAGTATCATTTTGTGTACTAGATAATAACCATTTTAAATGCATTGGCTAAAGTCCACCTTAATCACAAAAAAAGGTTAAGATCATGTCAGGAAGTGTATCTATGAGTTTTAGTTAGGGTGTTCTCCTACCACAACTTCCATCCAGGCTAAAAATTGGGTATCGAAAGAGATTATAAATTTAAAAAGGTGAGTTTATGGGCTTTTCATTCATTGGCCAAATTTTTAAAATACCCAATAAAAAGAAAGAAAGGGGAAGTCTCATCCGGGAAAGATGAAACGAGATCAAAGCACAAAATCAAATATAGAAGCATAAAGGTCGTATCAATGAGGAAACATAAATAAAGCTTCGTCCAAGTATAACAATTTATTGAAATGTATGATTGCGCTAATATTCACAGGTTATGCAAATTGTGCACTTCTTGAATATCCTAGAACACACCCAGGTACCAAAGCTGCAAACAGCATCTTTATACTATGAACTTCAGTTCCATGTAAACCTTCATTTAAAGATTTCGTTTTCTTTAAGAATTACTCAAATCACAAAATCACCATGAATGAGCATTGTAGCAGTTATGAATATCATCAAGGCAAACAAATCTATGAGATTCCATTATAAGAAAGTACCTGTTCATAGATAGGAGTTTGAGACTGCTGCAAGGGAGCGAATGACATGTTCAGGCTTCTATTGCCATCACCTTGTAATTGAGTAAACTGGTGACATAAAAGATTAAGAATAATCATCCCACATGCAAATAATTATGTTCAAAAGCATGAAAAATAAATAATAAATAAGGTTCCACATACCTTGGACTTGGATTTGGACTTGGAAAAGATAGTTCTAGAATAAGGGGTTCGAGGAAAGTTATGAAGCCCAAATCTACCTCTTTCATTCTGTGGGGTTAAATAACCATGTTGATCCTGTAACATGGCACCTGGCCAGCACATGGATGGCTTAGGGGATGGTGATGGAATAAATGGTTTTAATGCAAATTCATCACCATTCAATGACGCGCTTTCATCTTTTGTTAATAAACTCTCAGAACCAATGCCTGCTTCAGATGTTCGGATTCCCATATATGCTCTGGCAATTTCAACTGGTGAGGCCCCAACTTCATCTGGCATCTAAACATTGAAATTAATATCAATTATCAAATCATCTAAACCTCAAATCATGCTAAGGGGAAAACATCAAATTTCAATGCATCTGACAACACAATAAAATATGTAATATATACACATAATCATCTACGGGAAACTCCTGCCGATAACATGGTATTCACAAAAGTAACCAAAAAAAAAAAAGGAATCAACAGGGTAAATTCTATAATCTCTTCTTCTCTAAGTATGTGATCGATCTAGTTCTTAACAATATTTTTTTCTGGGTACGACTAATTTCACTATTATTCATATAGCTCCTCTTTTCATCACCATCACTTCCCGAGTGACTTCAAATAAACCATGGTAACATTTCTTTCTTTCTTTCTTTCTTTTTTTTTGAAATAGTAAAATTTCTTTCTCAAATCATAATCAGTAAGTAAAAAAAAAAAATTGATCTCATGAGAAGATTTGAAATAAAATTAAGAAACCAAAATGAATGAAAACAATTAGTTAAATTACAAATCAAAAAATACAAAAAAGAAGTAATAGCATGTGTACTCCATAACACAATACATGTCTTCCCTTTTACATCTGTCATACAATATCCAATACAAAAAGCTGAAACACTTATTCTTTTCACTTTGACTACTATCATACATAACAAAACATCGTTCGATTTGAGAGTCAAAATGAGTTGATTTAGCATAAACAGATTTGAAAATCAAGTTCTTGTTAATTGTTTACATCCCCATCAACATTGTTTATTTTCAAAGAGAACAGTAATTGAAGGACGAGGGGCCTCCATGTTCCACACACAAACACACGCCATTTACAAGCCTCCCATGTTTTCATTAAAGGAGGTACCTATATCAAAAACACTATTTATGTCAACACACAAACTTATGTCCATATCTATCAATCCTGAAGATAAAGCACAACAAAAGTTCATCTATATATAATTTAACGTTTAGTGAAATTTGAATTTGTTCTATCTCAAATTCGATTTTAAGTATTAGACATGAAATATTTATTAAAACCAGACCATAAGAAAATAATCAGTATATTGTTGCATACATAACTCTTGAGAATGGGATGTTTTTAGCACATAATAGCCTGATACATCATCATAAATCCCGTAAGCAACGCATAATATGATAATATATTCCAAAATTTTACAAAAAAAATTTATCCAAAACAAAGCTGATTCCAGGCATATTCAAAATGGTAATAATAATTTATTCTACATACAGATGATTGCAGGACTGCACTTGACGTTCCCACTAAAGCTTTATTGAAATCTTCCTGCTTCTCTGCATTTGATTGTCTTGGATTTTCGAGGGCAGCTATAGGCTTCTTAGCATCTCCTCTCATGGTCAAGCTTAGATATTTGTTTTCTTGTTCAACTTCAGGAAGATCAGTAACCCTTGAATTTATTATCTCCATCAGACGATTAATTTCATCCCTGAATAGTGATGGTGAAAATTCAGATAGAGGTTTCTACAGTAAACTGACTTCCTACCAGCACAGATTTGCACGAGTACATATGTGAAAAAGAAATAAATATAATTAAAAAAAAACTTCCACATATTAGCTATCATTCATCCTTCGAGGAAGCTTGCTCAATGCAGTCATGGAAAAGGTTTTAGTGGCTAATTTCTACATTATTCTAAAGTATTACTAATTAATAAATCATATGGGTATTTCACATGCACAAACAGAATCATATTTTCTGCAATTCCAACACATTAGGGGAATTTCGGCAATTTAGTCAAAGTCTAATTTGATGTAACATGTTTTTAGTTGATTTATTTAAATTATCACTATTGAGATTCTTAATTTTCTTAGATATTAAGGTGTGGTTGCCAAGTGTTTTTTCTCTTTATCTTCTCTTATTGCACTTTTTTTTTCTTCTAGTTCTTCTTACTTGATCATTTTCTTCTTATAGCTCAGAGCAGCACCTATTGATTACAATATCGTTCACAATCCAGAACACTATTCACAGTAACTATTTACCTCACAACTCTTCAAGTTCCAAATTCAAACAAATTTTCTTGAAACCCTAAATATATCTCAAATCCTAAACCCCATTTTCTACAGAACTAATTATTAAAATCCCTTATTTCTAAAGCCTTCCAACATCAGTAGACTAGGCGATTATTTAACAACTGAGACATATATCACTTGCTATCCAATGCAAAAAGACAGGATAATCAAAAACAATATATACCTAGAAAAGGTTTTCCCCTTTATTAGCTGCTCAATTTCAGAAACTCCATCATTATCAGTCAAGTCCACTATTTTGTCTTGTTTGCACCCATCAAGGTCAGAACCATTCTTTAATCTATCTGCTGTGCAGCTAGGACCGCTAGAACCTGATACACCACTTGTCCCACATTCCCCATGCTGCAAGTAATCAATTACAACAATGAAAAGGAGAAAAAAAAAAAAAAAAAAGAGCAACAAAATACATATATAATTCAACAGAAAAGCATAAATAAGAGAAGCGCGCCAATATCAAAAAACTGGTATTTGTCTTTGCAATAATCAAGAGAAGATGTCATAAAGAATGTTTTCTGATCAATGCTCCCTAATGTACACCACAAGAAAAGAAAAAAGAAAATATGTTTGCATGTTAAATCAATCAGCATGAAAGGAAAAAAAAAAAAAAAAGACATGATAATAACAGTGAATTTCCTCCAATACCATAAGAAAAACTAAATCACTCTTATCCAGCCATAAATAAATTATTATTTTTTTAAAAAGGTTTTCCATGAGATACACAATTGTAACAGCCCAAACTCAAAATATGACAAACACACTCTGAGTTGAAGCATTACAAGCATAACTCACCTATGTCTCCATAAATAAAACAACTAAAATCTATAAATTCCATTAAACTTCCAACGTAAATATTAATGGTCTAAAATCTCCATAATAATAACAATAATGATTAAACAAGACACAGAGATTCAGAAAAACTTAAGAGTCTAGGATCTAGCTCCAAATTACACATAATAAAACAACAATTAATCTGAAAAGAAAAAATCAAATGTAAAATCTATCTACAATCCATCTCCCAAATAACTTTTTGATCAGGCATTCTGCTGTGCACAAGAAAATGGAAAACAAAAACAAGTTCAAATCTAAGTCAACATATTTAAAGTGCAAGAATTAAAGGTTAGTGTGATCACGTGTTCTCTTAGAAAAAATGTTGAAGCCCTTATGTACTTGCAATACACATCACACCATTTTACTAACTGCGAATGTGCTACTTAGGCATATATGAAACTTATTCACTAAATGTAGCAAAACAAATCTCGTCGTTTTTCCAAGAGTCTACTTATCTTTTCAAATGCTGATATTATATTAAAACATTTTACATGTAAAAAGATGGGAATGAACTTTAACACGTGAGATAACAGCACTTAAAAAATCTGTAAGGGAGCCAAGCAGTTAGAAAGTAACCAAACACCATAAACATAGAAAAGTTGTAACCTGAGGCCATGTCTAAAACAACAACAATACAACAGGAAAACTAAGGAATCATTATTGCACTCTTTGGAATCATATGAGAAAATGCATGCTACAAACCCGCGCACACACACTCACAAAGAGAGAAGAAAAAGAAGCTAGTTTTGGTTTTAGAAAATGGAAGAAGCTAGATTTAGGGAACAAACGATATTGTCAACATGAGACAGCACAAAATTAACAAGAATGTCAAATAAGCCCTACAATTACAGTACCTGGTCATCATCCCAGCATCCATTTGCCTGCAGTTCCAAGTCCAACTTATCTGTTCCAGAAGAAATGTGAATCAATTAAGATTACCGCATAAATACATTGTAGTAATATATCAAAAATAATGAATAACGGCTTTCAAAACTTGAACATAAACCTTAACGGCATCAGCTCCGATTCACCAAAAATACCAATGAGTAACCAGAAAAATAGCCTTACATGAGATATAAATGATATACAGTTGAAACCAAAACTTCAGTTATCTATCACAAATATATCTTTATGGACCTCAAAATTCCTTTGTAACTACCCACATATATGCTTTTGTGAATGCTGGCCCTTTTTTAAACCCGGGGCCAGTAGCAGTCAAGGTCTACTATACAAAACAAATATATTCTCTCTTCCTAGAAGATCCAAAATGTGAAGCGGAAGCAATAGGCATATAATGGCACCTAAATGATTGTAGCAATAATGGGGCAGCCAGCCGAAGCAGTTTGAACGAAAAACTCATAGATACCACAGATTCCATCTCACAATGCCAATTCCCCTCCTAATAAATAGTTTTTTTATATAAATATATGGGAGACCTCCACTTCTCTTCTCCTTTATTTTAAGATGGTTTCTATTCATCGAAAAATCACTTTCATAATCAATATATTTAAGTGAAATTCTTATGGCAGTTTTGATCTCCGGGGAGGCACGCTAAAACAAAGACATTATATAACAATGAAACTTAAACCCTAAAACCCTAACCAATCAGTCGAATTTCGAAACAAACGTTAAGAGAAGGACAATGTAGAGAGTGACTAACGAACCGTAATCATCTTCTTGATGTTGATTGTCGGGAGCAGGAAGGGCATATTCGGAAGATCTAGAGAAGAGCGAAGGAAGGATTCGGTTGGCGCCGCCGGATATAAGGCGGCAAGCCGGTTCGACTAGGCTCGATAGCCAGCGGCTCCGTTGCTGCTGCGGCCGCGCGTATGGCGTTGCCGGTGGTCTCCGTGATGGCGGTTTCCTCGACTTTCCACCGGCGCCTCGCTGCTCTGAGATTGACGCCGTTTCTGCGTTTGTCTCCATCGCTGGAGTTCAACTTGAACTCGAAACCCAGTTAACAGTTAAAGCATGAGGTCAGGTTGTGGTGAGAAAATCTTGTATGCACCCGGTGCAATACACCCTAGCCAATGGGTGCTTGCCACGTGGCACAGAGGATCATATGGTATACACCCATTGGTTGATGTGCCACATGGCATACACCCATTGGCTAGGGTGCATTGTACCGGGTGCATGGAAGATTTTCTCGTGGCCTGTGGGGCCCACTAGATTGCAGACTTTTTTTTTTTTGGTGAGTTTGTGAAGGGGACTGCCACCTTTTTTTTAAAATATGGAAATTGCCATTTTTATTTAGTAATATATTTGTTTATTAACCTTTTAAAAAAATATATATTGAAATTGCCAACCTAATTTTGGGGAGTAAAAGTATGATGGTATTTGATTGAGACTTTTTAATAAGTTAGATAAGTCTTGTAATATTAGAACCTGTTTGGTACCTTGGACTAGGATTGGATTGGATTATATTAGTCTAAAGCCCATGTTTGGCAATTGCATTGGATTGGGATTGTCTGGGATTTTATCTCCCAATAGTACCCAATAGTCCCATCAAGATGGGACTAAATAAACCTACCCTCCCCCTGTCTTTATTAGTTCTAGGACTATTTTTAAGTGGGTCCCACTATATTTATTTCACCTCTCTCATTTATTACACCACCAACTCCTTGTCCCCTCCATTCCACCCAACCTACCGTTACTATTTTCTCTTCTCTTTCTCTTTCAACATATCTCAACTCCTCTACTTTTTCATTAAATTAAGATCTATCTTCAACTTCAATTTTTTTTTCTTCTGTGCATCAATGGCACCTTCAAATGCCATTCTCAAGACCTATCTTCAACTTCAAGTTTGTATTTTTTTTCTAATGGCACCTTCAAATGTCATTCTCCATCATTATATTCCTTATTGGATTTCAATTTTTGAATTTGAAATTCCTCATTTACGGTAGCTAAATTATTGCCCATTTCCTTATCTTGATTTTCCAAAATTGATTATGTCAACTGTTCTAACACCCATCTTTGAAATTCCTCAATCGGTTGTTTGGATGTGGTAAATAAAAAATGAAATCTAGAAATATATGATGTTTGGGAGGTTAGAAAATGAAAGATAATGAAAAAGAAAAAGAAGAGAAGTTTTAGGTGGTGTTGGATTTTGGGCGAAGCTGAAGAAGAGATTTTTGTGTGAAGTTTGGATGAGGAAGATGAAGTTGGGTGATGTTTGAGTGATGAAGATGATTTTGAAATCTGGAAATGGTGTTTGAAAGGTTAGAAAATGAAGGATAATAAAAAAGAAAAAAAAAGTAGCATGAGCCATATTTTTCTGAAATTGCATATCTAATATCTGGTAATGAAGCACTGAAGCACTGAAGCTTTGGCAAATTCAATTTTAAATAATTATCAAATTAAAAATATTATTATATTTAATCCAATCTTATGTTTCACCAAACAAAACATAGTATTAATTTAGACTAGTCCCATGTTTCCCCAAACACAGTATAGTATTAATTTAGTCCAATCCAGTCCAGTCCAGTCCAATCTCATATAATCCTAGTCCCATCTTAATCCAATCCAATCCCGTGCACCAAACGCACCTTTAGATTAGGAGATTTTTTTTAAAAGTCCATAATATCTTATGATATTAGATTTAGACTTTTAAGAGACAAAAAATTGTCTGGTGGTATTGAAATGAGATCAAGATTTGTAAGATTTCATAACAAAATAAATTGTCTCAGACTTTTTAGTAATAACTATAAATACCAAGACCTCAAAATTGTCTTAACCTCTCTCATCAGACATCAAATAATATAAAGGAATTTCACAAAGTATGTAAAAGAATATTGTGGGAAAGTTGAGGAACCTGTAAGCTTGGTGATAGAAGTAGACAAGGAAGAAGGCTAAGAGTACATGACATAGCCTACCACTTGTCCATCCAATTCTATATAAAGCATCCTTGAATTCTTCTTCTTCAATTCATCATCAAAGAATATGGCAAGTGATTCGATTTTTGGAAATATCTTTTTCTCCATCTTTACAATCTCATCCTCTTCATCGTAACCTGCAAGCTTGTTGATAGAAGTAGACAAGGAAGAAGGCTAAGAGTACATGACATAGCCTACCACTTGTCCATCCAATTATATATAAAGCATCCCTGAATTCTTCTTCTTCAATTCATCATCAAAGAATATGGCAAGTGATTCGATTTTTGGAAATATCTTTTTCTCCATCTTTACAATCTCATCCTCTTCATCGTTCATGTGTGCACTGTTGTTGCTCTCAACTCTCAGTTAGGCACAACTTTATTATTGATCTATGAACGAATTACACCCACCTCCCCTAAGGTTTGCTAAATTACAGATGAAAACGATTTTATCATTAATTAACACTCATCTCCCCTCCCGTCAGTCAACGTCCATTACATTTAACCATTGACTATATCTGGAAGGGTAATATCGTCTTTCAACGTATATTGAACTGTATACGTCATGTCAAACCCACTAAAAGACAAAAAAAAATTAATTTAAGAACAAATTATTTTTTCAAAGAAATATAATTAAAAATTTTAAATTGTTTTCAATAAATAGAATTTTAAGAAAAGATTTGTCTCCACCGTCCATCATGGTGATGGACGGTGGAGATCAAATTAAAAAAAAATGAAATTAAAAAAATTAAAATTTTTTTAAAAAAATCCTTTTGTAATCTGGAAAAAAATATATTCTAATATCTTCATCTTCATTCTTACAACCCAGATTTTGATAAGAACAGTTAATTTTAATATCTTCATCTTCATTCTAATAACTAAAGAACAACTCCAAGAACAACCCAAATTTTGAAAAAAATATTCTAAAATCTTCATCTTCTTTCTTATAACGAAAGAACAACTCCAAAAATCAGTTAAATGTTTACAACAAAAAAATCCAAAATTATATCCTTTCAAAAAAAATCCAGAATTATATAATTTATAACATACAAACTTCTTCTATCAATCAGATTCGTTAAAATCAAAGTGGCATACACAACAAACAACAAAACAAACATCTCACAATCAGATTCGAAAAAAAATCTCAAAAATCATATAGTAATTCGCAAACCAACACAAATCTCAGAGATCAAGTTTCTTCTATCAATAATATGAAATCTGGGTAACTTTACCCATTTCAAAAAAAAAAAATTTTGAATCAACAAAGGCAGTAGAGAAAGAGAGAGAGAAGCTGGAGGTGGAGCGGAGATTCGGGGACTTGGCAAGGCGGTGGCGGTGGAGGTGGTGGTGGATGCACAACGACGACGGCGACGCAAAGCCGGCTTCATTGGGAGACTCGTCGAGGCGGTGGCGAAGGAGCTGGAGGTGTGGTGGGCAAGGCAGTAGAGGTGGTGGCGGATGGGCAGCGACGACGGCACCGCGAAGCCGGCTTCGTTGGGGGACTCGTCGAGGCGGCGGCGGCGGAGGAGCTGGAGGGTGTGGTGGTGGTGAGAGTAGAGGGTGAGAAAAGAGTTTTTTATGTGGGATGATAATGATGATGATGATGATGATGATTTAGGGTTTGTGAGGAGATGTTTTTATGTGGGATGATGATGATTTAGGGTTTGTGAGAAGAGAGTTTTTTAATTTTAATTTTAATTTGTTTAGGTGAATAAGAAGAAGAAGGTGATTGGGTGGTGGTGATTGGAGATGAGATTTAGGAGATAAGATAAGGGTTTAATTTTAATATTAGTATTTTTTAATTAGTTTTTTATATATTTTAATTTTAATTTTAAATTTAATTGTAATTTGATTTTTTAGTTTTTGTCTTTTTCTGGGGTTATAAAAGTAAATAGATATACTTAGGGGTATTTTGGACTTTTACATGGTCTGACAAGGTCAACGGTTAAATGTAACGGACGTTGACTGACGGGAGGGGAGGTGAGTATTAGTTAATGATAAAATCGTTTTCATCTGTAATTTAGCAAACCTCAAGGGAGGTGGGTGTAATTCGTTCTTGATCTATTAAGTTCAAAAGTATTAAAATAATCTAGATAATCTATAAATAAAATAATTTGCATACATGCATTTTTATTTTTCTTTTAATTGCAATGGGTGGGAATTGAACCAAGGTTTTTGAGGAAGAGGTTGTGTAACTTAACCATTACACTACAAGTTTAGCTTTGTTAAGTTATATATATATATATTATTTAATAAATTTTTAATACTTTTATTTTTGATCTGTTTTTAATATACAATCTCATCCTCTTCATCGTTCATGTGTGCACTGTTGTTGCTCTCAACTCTCAGTTAGTTATGTAATGTTGCGCACAACTTTATTATTGATCTATTAAGTTCAAAAGTATTTAAATAATCTAGATAATCTATAAATAAAATAACTTGCATACATGCATTTTTATTTTTCTTTTAATTGCAATGGGTGGGAATTGAACCAAGGTTTTTGAGGAAGAGGTTGTGTAACTTAACCATTTAACTACAAGTTTAGCTTTGTTAAATTATACATAATTTAATATATATATATTATTTAATAAATTTTTAATACTTTTATTTTTGATCTGTTTTTAATATTATTTTTTTAGTGTTCAAATCGGTAACAACAAAAATAAAAAATAAAAATTCAAATAATATATATATATATATTTATATTTATATATTATTTAATAAATTTTTAATACTTTTATTTTTGATCTGTTTTTAATATTATTTTTTTAGTGTTCAAATCGGTAACAACAAAAATAAAAAATAAAAATTCAAATAATATATGGGTGTGAATATTGTTGTCCATAAAACTAATTAGTACACTCATTTTTATAAGTAAACACATGTCCAAAATTTAAAAAATAAATATTATTATAAGCACTCATCATAATGCCAATAGTACTCTTATTGAAATGAATATATTAATATTAATATATTTTATTTATAAATCCTCTTAAATTATTAACACACCAAATAAATAAAAAAATCATATATATATATATATATATATATATATATATATATATATATAACCTAACAAAATTGAACTTGTAATGAAATGGTTAATCCACTCAATTTCCTTAACCAGATCCCTGGTACGATTTCCACCACTTCCAACATTTAAAAAAAAAAAAAAAAAAAAAAAAAGGCTTTGAATGTTTTGATCTCTATTCTAACAGATTATGACATAAGTAAACAGACTTCAAACAATTAATGGGTAAAGTGGCAACAATTGATACTTTCTTTTTATGAAATGGCTAATTTGAGCCATTTTGAAAAATTAATGGTCATTTAGGGACCGCCTCACCAATTCAATGGCTCTAGAAATCACTGACCTAAAAATAAAATTAAAAAATTAAAATATGTAAACAGGCCTGAGTCGACCCACGTGCCTCCGTATAGGGGCACGGCTAGGCATATGCCCCTTAACAGGCTTGGGCCTGGCATGGATTTGGGTCAAGCCGTGCCAAGCCCAGCACGGTCAGAGACCGTGCCTAATGGGTCGATAGAGGTGTGAGTAGGGATTGCAAAAATCTCCGACCCGACCCAAACCAACGGAGATCCAATCCTTTTGGAGCTGGTTTGGAGCATTTAAAATGGGGCTCAAGTCGAATTTGGGTCAAACGTTGATGACCCGATTTGTAACCGAGTCAGGTATAGGACAAACCATTTTACCCCAACCCGCCCCGATTGATCCGGTATTTATATAATTATTTTTTTAAATATTAAAAGTATAACGGGAAAAACAAAACTCTAATCTTTTTATCTCTTTACTTAATTGTATTTTATGTTTTAATATAAGATTTATATAATTTAGATGTCATATTCTATTAATTTTAAGTTTATATATGAATTTTAAGTATACATTAAACTTTAAGTTTTAGTATTTATTTATAGTTTATGTTTAAATTTAAATGTATGTTTAAATTTAAGTGTATTTTTAAATTTGATTGAATATTAAAATTTTAAGTTCATGTGCTAAAATTCAATTGTATCGTAAAGTTTGTAGATTTAATGTTATAATTTATAAATATATTTTTTTTAATAAATAAAACGGGTTAGTTCGGGTTGGGTATGGGTCACTTTCTCCAATCGAGTTTGGTATGGAGCGAAAATTAAAAACCAGTTTGGGGCACGATTCGGGTATGGAGCACCTTACCCCAACCGAAATTCGGGTTTGGGGCATACTGATCCGGCCCCGATCTGACCCGTTATCATCCCTAGATGTGAGGAGCGCGCATACTACTAAAACCAACCTTAATTTTTTTAAGGATTTATTTTCATTTTTTTTTTTTTTTTTTGGAAATATTACAAAATTTCAGGATTTGAGGGGTGGGAACAGACTCAAACCCACAACCTCATGGTGTAGGCGTGAGGGGTAAACCACTAGGTCAACCTTATCTTGACACGAATTATTTTCATTATTAATCTAAATTATAAGAGTAATATTATACCATCAAAAAAATTTCCAAAAGTAAGCAAGTACATAAAGTGACATGTGAGTTAGGATCTTTTATTCCTTTGTTTTTTCTTAGCTTATATATATATACACAGATTTTCTATTATCAGTTCAAACTGATAATAAATATATCAGGACGAAGAATGTAGACCACTAAATTTACATACTTTGACTCAAAGTGTATACACTTGTCAAAACTTCTCCATAATCTGTGGTCCACATTTTTCGTCCTGATATATTTATTTTCAGTTCGAACTGATAATAGAAAGACTGTATATATATATATATATATATATATATATATATATATATTATTTGAATTCCCTCCTCACCTCACTTTGTTCTCACATGAATCAAATAATCAATGGTCTTGATTAATTCTATTTTTTGGTAAAGTAAAGACCATAAAAATTAATAGAAATAATCCAGACCATTTATTTATTATATTAGACATGTGTCAATAAATTATGAAAGTAGGGACGATTAAGTAAGGAGAGGATCTAGATCTTTTTTTTTCATTGTAACCAAAACACTTGCTTGCACGAGAGAGAAAAACAATAAAATTGTAAAACCAATATTTGGGTAAATATTTTTGGATCGTGGAGTATTACCAAATATGTATTAATTTTCTACTAAAATTACTGCAGTTTTATGGTAATATTGCAAATATTTTAATTAATAATCAATTAAAATCGGGTTATACTCATAGTAGTTAATCTCGACAAGTGCCAATTTTAAATTTAAAGTTCAATCACACAATTTTTACATGGAAACCCAAACTAAGGAAAAACCATGGACCAATTCACTCAAACTTATCTATCCACATGTATTTTACTAATGATCATTCGACTTCTTTGCTTGCAGAAGTACCAATCTCCGCAAGTTTTCTTTCTCTTGCTAATGGAAGTACGGTCTCCATAAGTCTTCTTTTTCTTGATCCTTGAACCCTTCAAGAATTCATTCTCTAAACCTTTAGAGAATGATCTAAATGCATGCTCATGGATGGATGCATGAACAAACAAATAGTATATTAGATCAAAAACACACTACGAAGGCTAAAACTATGAAGCCCAAGAACACAAAATTCAGTAGCCTAAAAACTCTCTTGAAAAACTTTAACTAGAATAGAACTTTAGAACACAATGAGAGACTCAAATATTGCAAAAGATTCTAGAGTTTAGAAACAATGAGAAAACTCACTATTTATCGGCTTTAATACCCTAAACAAAACCTAGCAAAAGAATAGACAATACTTGTCCTATACATTTTGAAAAGAGAGTTAATTTCCTAAACGTAATAAAACACAAAAAGAACTTTCCAAAAACCAAGGATTTAAACCACGTAAAATAAGTTTTCCAAGTCTACAATTAAGTTTCCACTGTTGTCATCGGCCGGGACCGCTATCAGTGGTGGAGACTCATTGCTTTCAACGGAAGCCTCGGCTTCTAGCCTTCTACCGCAGGCAGTGATTCTTCTCCTCTCACACATTCCCTTGTTTCAGAGTTTGATTATATCTCTCTGAAACTAATCTAAACCGTGTTAAATACTTTCGTTAATATACCGTTGGAAATATACATGTGTCTAGTTTCTCCAGAAATTTTCAAAACTCAATTTAAGCAACTACATAAAAAGTTATGATTCGAAAAACCAAGTAAATGTCTGGTTTGGAAACTCTAAAAACCTTGAAAATCATATCTGAAACTAGACAAAATGCATAAAATGAACTTCACACCTCTTAAACTTAAAACCTAACATGCAAGCATATACATCATGTGATATTTCAAATGTAATGCATGAATATGTACGTGTGTGTGATCATCCTAGCATTCTCTTAGAGATTTAGAGATTAGGTTTCTAAACTTTACCTTTGAAATTCCTCTTGAATTTTTTTAAGCTTGTCATGTGCTTTAACCTTCAAGATCTCCATGTTGTCTTCACAAAGCACCTAAGCTAAAATGACATGAATGAGTGTTTCGCTCATGAAATAAAGACAACTAAACTTATACACTTTACAAAAAGACACCATGCATATATGTAAGAGTCATAAGACTTCAAAGAAATCACTTCAAATGCACGTCAAGCTTTTGGACATCAAATGAAGATTCTCTTAAAGCTTAAAACAAATGATATTAGTTTTAAGCTTAAAAAAATTATATTTTGTAAGCTAGTTTATGTTGATTTTTATTTTTTTAAATGAAAATAAATATAGAAACTATTTTTGCATGGCTTAACTAAAATGATCTTATTGGACCTTAAATTCTTAAATTTTGTCCATCTTATAATCCTAAGTGGTGTACTGTTGTTGGACCCCATCTACATCGGATGAGACTTGAAATTGTTTTTTAAATATGAAAAATCAACCTATAATGTATAATAGTTCTAGAGGTAACATATCAAGCATTTGGACATCAAAAGAAGATTATCTTAATATTGTTCGAATAAGCAAACAATACTAGTTTTGCTTAAAAGATATATATTTCGTAAACTAATTTATGTTTGCATGACTTAGCTAGTAGGGGCGGCGGAGTCAAAAATTCATTCTTGGAGGGAACAATACATTGAAACGAAACATTTAGGAGGGGTCAAAGTATAAAGTTTACAAAATTTATTATATATCAAATATATAATATTGAGTATATATGAATGTTCCCAATAGTTGGTTAGAATTATTATTGTGTGGGTAGCAAAGAGATTTAGGAATCCACCGAATCATATCAAACTTGAAACGAAATTTAATTTAATTTCTGTTTATACATAGCCTCAACAGGAGAAACAAACATTCAAATTCTCCGAGTGCGCAAATGCAATAATTTTCCATTAAAGAAACCACCTTACATTCATTCGTTTTTTTCTTTTTTTTTTCTTTTTTTGGTTGGTTTGATAACACATCTTTTATAAAGATGTACGTTACCTTTGAAAGTTGACTGCCAAAATGCAGAAGCAATGGTGGGTGGATGATTGCAGAATTCATTATAAAGTAAAAGAAAGTAGAGTGAAAACTGAAAAGGAATAATGTGAGGTGACAATAGAAAAGACACGAGTCAAAGAGGGGGCTTGAAGCTTGAATGCTTTGATAAACTCCGGTGAAGATTTCTTGACATTATATAGGGGATAGAATCATGTTCTTCACGCTAGCTGATGGTTAATCATGCATGATAAGTTTAAAGTGTAGCCTGATATGACCTCTCCTTTCGTTTTCAAATCTAATCAACAGTTATTAAGATGGGTAATTATTGAAAATACAAGCCCCCTTGACACTTATATATTAATCCATCCAAGAAGAAATGAAGAGCTATTTGGGGAGAGTAACTAGTAGAACGTACTAGTAGTAGTAGTTGTAGCTCTGCTAAGATTCTAGTTTACTGGACAATGCCAGCAAGCTTGCGCATGTGTAGCAGTACAATGAAAAGGCACTTCATCTAACACCGCCCATCCATTGTCGTCCCCACAAAAGCACGAATTTTTCTCCATGAATGAGCCCCATTGATTCCAAATCCCAAACCCATCAATCACATACATGGTCCTAGTTGATTAGTTGAGTTGCCAGCTGACCTAATTGGCTCTTCTAGCTCACTCAATTGCCATGTCTATTTGAGCTGCTTCAAACTTATATATTGGAGAGAATATATTGATACAGAATATATATATAAAGCATATTTGCACATACATATTGCCCAGCTTCAACTTATAGAGACAGTCTGTTCCTTTAATTTAGCTTATCAACTTGTTTTATGCCTTTCTAATCAACTATTCCAATCAGTATGTTCATGAAGCTTAAATTTCAACCAATTAGACTGTTTACAACTTAGATTTTCTGTAAGAATGCAAAAAATGGAGGCCATGAAAGTTGCTGGAGATCAACCAACAGAGCCTAGAGACACCTACAAGATTGCTTATATCATCCATTTCTTTCTTGGTGCTGGGAATTTGCTTCCATGGAATGCTTTTATAACAGCAGTTGATTACTTTGGTTATCTCTATCCATCAAAACATGTTGAAAAGGTTTTCTCTGTAGCTTACATGTGTTCTTCACAACTGATTCTGGTTTTATTGATCTGGGGTGGTTGGAGTTCAAAACTAAGTTACAGATTCAGATTGAACTTGGGATTTTCCATGTTTGTTCTCTCTTTAATGGTGACTCCAATTATAGACCGGGCTTGGAGCCGCAATGGATCACAAGGGAGAACAAATGGAGCCTATGGTGTCACGGTTGCCTCGGTTGTGATCTGTGGTTTGGCTGATGGGTTGATTGGTGGAAGCTTGATAGGATCAGCCGGAAAACTTCCAAAACAGTACATGCAGGCTGTTTTTGCTGGAACAGCTTCTTCAGGTACAATACGACTTCCCCTGTATTTTTTTCATTTCCGTTCTAACTTAATAAGCCAGAAATTTATAGTCGCAGACATAGCCTGGTGGTAACCATACCTCTCAAATCTCAACCAAGTTGAATTTACGATAACATAATAAATAATACTAACAATTCAAGGAAAAATAGTACAAATAAATCTTTCCATAGTTGGCATAGATGCAAATGTGGAAAAAAAGGTAAATTATTTTAAAGCATATTGGATATAATTTCTGGGAGCATGGCCTGAAATGAACATGCTTTTGCTTTTGGAAACAATTTTTTATTTTATTTTTAAAGAGCGTACTATAATAGACTTTCAGGAATCTACAAGCCATATTTTCCACCTTTATTGTTTCCCCTAAAATGAAAGAATGACCCTCAAATTAATGGCAGTCATCCCCTGAAGTGTGCCATCTTTCTATATTTCTTCCAATCATCATTACTCACTTGCCCTTTTTGTTTTCTAATACAACTTTACCAGTCACTTTCCAATTCTCCATGAAAGAAAAAACTAAACAGTTGGAAAGTGATGTGGCATGTTTAATTACCAAATTATCATATAAATGCGGTGGTTGAAGAGTTGATGATCTTATAAAACTATTACCTGTGTTTTCAATGACCCATGTTATTATTTTATTCTTCCTTGAAGTTGTTTCAGGACAGCTATCTGTAAAGCACTTTCTAGTGTCAAATCCAGCTTACTTTAAGCCAACTTGTAACACAACTTGTAATGAAAATTATCTAATACAACTAGGTAGTGGACAGTTGCTTTCAGGTTTTATCCCAATTAAGCCTGTAATATGTTGCAACTTTTAAATTTCATAGAGGACCACCTCCTCGTTTTCAACTCCTTTGAGTGTTTTTTGTTGTTGTTTTGAAACAGGAGTTCTAGTTTCCATCCTGAGGATTATAACGAAGGCATCACTCCCACAAACGCCACAGGGTCTCCGAACAAGTGCCTACTTCTATTTTATAGTCAGCACGGTCATCATACTATGTTGCTGTCTTGGTTGTAACTTGTTAACCAAGTTACCGGTTATGCAACAGCATTATAGACTTCTTAGCAATGATCCACACTGTTCAAGGCCAAAATTTTGGACAGTGGCAAGAAAAATCCAGTGGCCATCTTTCGGGGTTTTTATTATATATATTGTGACTCTATCGATCTTCCCAGGATTCATTGCTGAAAATCTGCAATCTGAGCTTCTTCAGGATTGGTATCCCATTCTGCTGATAACAATTTATAATGTTTCAGACTTCATAGGGAAGTCTTTGACAGCAATATATGTTCCTAAGAGTATCAAAAAGGCAACATGGACTTGCATTGCCAGGCTTTCGTTCTATCCACTCTTTGTCGCTTGCCTCCATGGACCGAAGTGGCTGAAAACTGAAGTACCTGTGATGGTTCTGACGTTTTTGCTCGGATTGACAAATGGTTATCTGACAAGTGTTGTCATGATCCTCACCCCCAAATGGGTACCAGTTGGAGAAGCAGAGATGGCTGCAATTGTAATGGTTCTGTTTCTGGGAACTGGGTTGGTAGGTGGTTCGATTCTAGGCTGGTTTTGGATAATTTGAGCCCTTTTGGCTCTCTGATTGTCACATAGCAAGATTATCTTGGAAGAGTACTCCAAATTAGAAACCATTCAAATAAAGAGCATCTAGAAATGTTAAAATAGCATTGGATTCCAGTGATTTATCACTATGTTTCCAATTTTTTAGTCTCTTGATTTTTCAGGCCTGTTACTCTATACTCTAGCTAATTATGAATGCAATCTGCACAACCAAAAAATGTTTCTTGTATTTCATCTAAATTGGCAACTTTATTTGAGCTACTATTTCAACTACAACTATCTACTCTTCAAGACAACAGAATTTCATATTCATCATCAGTAATATCAGTCCAATCTTCCTAGAAGTCTAGAACAGAATGAAATTTTGAGAAAAATAATCGATGCAGTTGTATAGTAAAAGAGAAATAGATATCAACAAAAATTCCATTCCATACCTTATTATCCTTCTACATGATATGGCCCCGATAAATAAAAACAAACGCAGAAGTTATCGATAGATGAAACTGAGATAAAATATAAAAAGCTTAAAATGGGATATAAACAAAGGTCAAAATGTGTTATCTAGCTATGTTACAAGAAGACACAGTGGAACAGCCTAAGAGGCAGCAGCTAAAGGAGGGGGCGGGGAAGGAAGGCCGTGAAAATAGCTAGTCGGTGATGTTTTAGTCATCTCTTCTTCTTCTTCTTCTTCTTCTTCCTCGGCGTCCCAAAGAAAGTGAGCATATGATGCTAGCACATGACTGCACCATCAAACCAATAAAACATAGTCAATTCACCAACTCCTAGAGTCAAATTGAATCCAAAAATCAAAACTACACGACAGTTTCCAGAAATCTTCATATTCCAATTACTTGAGATTACCCACAAAGTCTATCTCATATATTTTTCAAATATCTATCTAAAAGACTAAATTTTTCTAGATTCTGTGTAACTAGGTCTATGAAATTTTTCAAATATAGTTAAGATTGTTGATCACTTACTAGACAGCCAAACAATAACTTAAAAGTTGTATGTAATTATTGTAAAGTAAAGTCTACAAGTAAGCAAGCAGAGTCATGTTGAAATGCAACAAGTTGAAAAAATAGAAATGAGAATCTCACCAGTCATCAGGGGTAGCTTTAACAGCTTGATCAAAATAAGCTTCAGCTCGAGGGGCATCCTTTTGAGTCTGCCATACCAAATCGGCATACATGGACAAAACATTTCCATCACTTGGATTCTCCAAAACTGCTCTCCCACAGTACTCCTCTGCCTTCACAAAATCCCCACGAACCTGTTTCCATTTCCATTTCCATTTCAAATCAATAATACATTAGACAATTATAACAAAACGAAACGAGGACTTCCCAGAAGGTCACCCATCCCAGTACTGCTCTCGTCCAAGCAAGTTAACTCCGGAGTTGGATAAAAAAACTAGAGTGAGTATTTAAAGACGAACAAACCTCTTTCAAGAACTTGGCGTAATTGCCAAGAAGAAGTGGGTTTCCAGGATCTGCCTTTATCATCTTCTGATAATAATCATCCATACTATCATTTCCATTATTATTCGACTCCCATGAACCCCATCTCCCATCTCCACCGTCCGATCCTCCTCCTCCTCCTCCTCCGCCGCCGTAGACTCCACCGCCCACCAGAACACCAATCTCACACCCTTCAACTACCAATCCAGTATTCGAAAACAACCCAACACCCAACGACGACGCTGTCTTCACCTCATATTCCTCTTCAAGAGCCATACCATTGAAAATTGTGTTGACAGGTCTCTTCTTCGGCACCGAGAGGGTCCATAGATCGGTCTCCGAGAGCGCTCTCGTCAAGCGTTTCGATGTACCGTCGTTTTGCAGCGAACAAATCGGATGACTCGGAGACGGAGATGTTAACGTGATGGATTTCGTCCTGGCTTCTACGTCCGGTGACGATGGATCTTTCGAGTGAAGAATCCATGAATTCAGTAATGGAGTTGATGCACTACGTAGAAGCATTTTTATTGTTTTTCAATTCAACTTGGGAAGTGAGGTTTTGATTTTGATTTTTTTTTTTTTTCTTCGAATCTCAGACTCAGTTTCCTTTGGTTACAGCGCAGGCAGACTTTTATAGCAAAAGTGAAGGCAAAGTAGGGCGAAGATCTGGGCCGTTGATTGGAGGAATCAAATAAGAGAGATACCAAAGTTAGTGACGCACGTGGGTTATTTTCCGTTTTGGTTTTGATTTCGCAGCAAGTACGCGGTTGACATTATACGCTCGGAGAAAAATCTTGAAAAAAATATCACACGCGAGAGCAGTGTCTACATAAACATTACCACGTGAGCTGGGACCCGTTATAGCCATCGGATTAATTATACAATGGACTCTAACGGCTGTGAGTCAATCTAACCAAGAGAGAAAGCGAAACCTGACTGTGCGACGCATGTGGGTTATTTTCCGTTTTGGTTTTGATTTCACAGCAAATACTCGGTTGACGTTCGACGTTGGGAGAAAAACTTGAGTACACCGGGTATATTGTTGAGTGGTGTACCTGGTCGGTAATTACCACATGTCCTATATTGAGTGGCCGATAATTGTCATATATCCTATCTTGAGTGGTTAGATGCACTACTTAACAATGTACCCCATACACTCAAGTTTTTCTCACTCGAAAGCAGTATTTACATAAACATAACCACATGAGCTAGGACCCGTTATAGCCATTGGATTAGTTATACAATGGACTCTAACTGCTGTGAGTCAATCTAACCACGTGAGAGAGCGAAAGCCGGAGTGTGTGATGCACATGGGTTATTTTCTGTTTTGGTTTTGATTTCACAACAAATACTCGGCTGACATTTCACGTTGGGAGAAAAACTTGAGTACACCGGATACATTGTTGAGTGGTGCATCCGACCGGTAATTGCCACACGTTCTATCTTGAGTGCCGAGCAATTGTCACATATCCTATATTGAGTGACTAGGTACACCACTCAGCAATGTACCCAGTGCACTCAAGTTTTTCTCACACAAAGATAGTGTTTACATAAACATAACCACGTGAGCTGGGACCCGTTATAGCCATCGGATTAGTTACACAATGGACTCGAACGGCTGTGAGTCGATCTAACCACGTGAGAGAGCGAAAGGGCAACAGTCTTTTCCACGTTACAGTCACTAATATTTAAGAGCCCCCAGAGTTTTGGCAAATTTTACGAAATGGCCACCGTTTCTCATGAGTGGCTGAACTCAGTTTGGGGTGTGTGGTGGGTCCGGCTATGGAAACCATTGTGGTGAGTGATGGTGGAACCCAAGGATAGATTCAACGGTCAGGCATGCGCCGGTGTTCTGCTATCGACTCTTAATTGGACGCAATCAGATTTTGCAGATGCCGCCCCCTAGATTTTTATGGATATGACTTATGAGGATCACTCCCATTTAAAATCTTTTTTGTCACGAGTGACTCAACTTGCTAAGTTAAGGGTGATATTGTCATTTCCATTAAGATTTTTATATTTTTTTTTACTTTCCATTCCATTATTACTTAGGTCAGCACCAGTCGGTCCATCCCAATGCAGGGTGTGTACGTTTCGTTTTCGACTAAAACCGTATATTATTCATAAATACTTGATTTTTTTTTTTTTGAAAAATCTGATTAATTCATCTTAATACAATGACTCAACTCAAACACATATTTTTATATTCGTTCCGATTCAGTTTATCTCAGATTGTAAAACTATACTCACCTTTATTGATTATTAATTATTATCGCTTCAAACTTTCCCGGATTTTTATTGAAAATTTAATACTAAAGAGAGAATTGACGAGTAAAGATACGAGTATCAATCATATATATTTTCTATTTATTTTAGATTATCTTATATACTTTGTTGTTGTAATGTTATAGTGACATAATGTTATAGCAAGTTGTCAAAAAAATCATAATGATCTTAAAATTTGTTTGTATCTCTTTTAAAACTCATCGTATATTTCATTGAACTAAAATATAAGCGAAATTTAAAATGTACTGTGGATGACTTCAAAGAGAGGTGGATATAAACCCATTTGAAAGTTTTCAAAACTGTTTAAATAATCAAAACCTGTTCAAAACTCATTAAATATTATATTAGTTTGATATGGAGGAGGAGTGATAGTGAAAGTGAAAGATATAGAATGACGAGAAAATCTTGTATGGGAAGGTCTCACTGTCGTTTTGTAAGACCATCCAATGAGATTACACCATTTATTCTGAGATCATAAAAATATAGAGGAAAACCATATAATTAAAGGGTTTTCTATTATTACCCTGATTTAGTGTTTTCATTGTTTTTACCAACCAATCCATTGTAGAGATAAAATTACCCCTGCTTTTTCTATTTATTTTTATTTTTTAAAACTAATTTTTTTATTAAAAAAAAAAAAAACTTTTTTTTTTAAATTACCGGAGGTCGCCTAAACCTCCATTGGAGGTCACTGGCCACACACACAAAAATTGGGAAGAAGAAAAAAAAATCTAGGGGTTTAGTTGTTTTGTATTAAACACACATAGATTAAACACGTTAGGAAATAAACACACATAAAGTAAACACATTAGGAATTAAACACACTAGAAATTAACACACACATAAATTAAACACGTTAGGAATTAAACACACACGGATTAAACACACCACCGATTTTTTTTCTTTCTTTCTTCTTCTTCTTCAATTTTATTTTAGACCGGAAGACCTCCTATGGAGGTCTCGCCGACCTCCAAAGGAGGTCGCCATTGGAGTTCGGCAAGACCTCCAATGGCCTCCAACATAAAAAATAAAATAAAAATTACAAGTATTTTTTAAAAATATATTTATTTATTTTAAGAACCATTAAGGGTATTTCTGTCCAAAATAGTGAATTTTAAGGTAAAAACAATAAAACATTAATGTTAGGTAAATATAATAACTCATCTAATTTTATTGTTAGTTTCAAATTTTACCCTAAAAATATATTATAAAACTTTAATTTGGTACAATCTCATTGGTCAGTCTCACCAATTAACAATAAGACCGTCTCATTCAAGATTTTACCCTTAAGAAGAATATCTACTTTATAAATGAATGGACTAAGAAAGAGACATAAACAGAGTGAGATCTTTTTTGAGTCGATATAAATAATTATCAAGTTGTGTGAAGGAGACGAACACAGTTGGCAATGTATACATCAAAAATAATATGAGCCTCAAGATGCATTATCAAGCTTGATGAAGACAAAACACAATCCGTACCCTTTAAAAATAAAATATCACTCAACTTTGTTCTTTCTCTTTACATCCTCCGATTAGAATTCCAAAATCCTTTGGTAGGACCCATATCGTGTGTGTGTGTGTTTTTTTTATTGATTTTTTTTTACTTACATAATTGCCCATTAAAATGTGAAAATGGTACTTGTGCAAGAATTTGTGTCCTTTCATCTGCTTATTAAAATATTTCTACTTTCATGGCAAATTTATTAATCGGGAATGAAATAAATCGGAATTAAGTTCCACTTGAAAGAAAATGGAGGAGAATAGGAATTAAGTTACTAAATTCCATTCCAACATTTACTGACTTATTAAGAATGAAAAATGGAATAAGTATGATACAAAATTGATTATAAAAATACCCTTATATATATAGCATGTTGAATTTTTGATTTAATATTAAAAAATATATTTTATATTACTCATAACACTATAACCAAAATAATTAACATGTATATTATAAATTTTTAACTAATTAGTTTAATATTAATTAAAAATTGAGATTATGCAAATTTGAACACATAATTAATTTTATGCTATTACCATTAATCCACCATGTGTATATATATAAAAGAAATATATATATATATATATATATATATATATATATATAAGTTTAAAAAAAATAAAAAATAGTTATATACAAGCATGAAATTCAAGAGGCATAAGCAATTGAAAGTGCATTTGTTATTATTATTTTTTATAAATAGTTATATACCAACTTAAGGCGGCAATATTTTTTTTTAAATAATTTGCAGTTCATATATATACAGAAATTCTATTATCAGTTCGAACTGACAAAAGTTATATCAGTTCCTTGCATGTAGGCTACTGGATTTAAATACTTTGACTTGGCTGTATGCACTTGTCAGTCAAAGTATTTAAATCCAGTGGCCCACATACAAGGAACTGATATAACTTTTATCGGTTCGGACTGATAATAGAAAGACTGCATATATATATACACATATACATATACATATATATATATCTTCAAAACATAATTTCATAGGAGATTTGATGGAAAAAAAAAAATTAACATAACAAATTCAAGAATATATAGAAATAAAAAGATATGGAGAAAAAATAAAAAAATAAAAGAGAATGATAGAGAACAATCCCAGAAGAAAATGACAAAATAGAAATATAGTTGTTTTATTTATTTATTTATTACTGTTAAATGAGGATATTTTAGTAAAAATATATGAATTCCCTTCTTAATCATGAAGGGAATTTGATTATAGGTTGAGTGAGGGGAATTAAGTTCCTCCTAATTTGTGTGTGGGGTCCACGGAACTTAATTATCTAAAAATTTAGTAAAAATAGGAATTCAAAAACCATTAACTTACCTATTAAGGATCCCTGATTAGTAAACACACCATCAAGTTTCAATTGATTATTAGTCCTCCTTATCATATTGATCTAGGAAATTAAGCATTCCAACACAAGATCTCCTAATCAAATAATTAGACTATAATAATATTATATGAAATAACCACCATTTTTTTTTTTTTTTTTTTTTTTTTTGCAGTATCTATTATTCTTGGACTAGGTGTTTTTTTTTTTAAACTTTCATCATTGGTAAGATTCGAACCACTGACCTGGGAATCATTTGCCTAAACCCCAAGCTCGTCCATAGGGATTGGCGTTTCCCTATGGGGCCCCATCCCCCACGGGCCCCCATGGGGTTTTGGTGGCAAATTTTACCCCCCAAATGGATTTTGGGGTTGGGGGTAGGGGTGGGGGCAAACTCTACCCCCAAATAGATTTTGGGGGAGTGGTGGGGGTACCCTCCCCCAAACCCAAAACCCCATTTCCCCCAAAATAAATATATATATATTATTTTTATTTTTATTTATATATAAAAATTTTAACAATTATATAGATTTTGGATTTTGTATTATGTTTTTATTACTTTTTAGATTGAATATTTTAACAGTGTCAAATTAAATATTGGAATGTCCGGATTCCAAATTTTAAATTCCGATTTTTGAATTGAAAATTAAAAATTTAGAATTGAAATTGAAAAGAAATGGGAGAAATAGGTTTTGGGGGAGGAGGGAGGGGGGACCTGCCTCCAAAACGCCACCTCCCCCACGTTCAAAACCCATTTTTCCCATTTCTTTTCAAATCTAAATATTTTATTTCTACTCTATCTTACCATCTTGATTCTCGAGTTTGTCGCAGGTGGTTTTTTTTTTTTTTTTTTTTAATGTTATTCATTTCTTTTTCTAACCTCAGTTGTATTTAACTATTTATCTCTCTTATATTTTCTATTTTATTTTATTTTAAAAAAAATAAAAGATAATAAAAACTATTTTTCTTTCTTTCCCATTTCATTATTGAGCCTATAAATTAAGGTTGGGCAAATATCAGACCGGGTCGATTTTGACCAAAACCGACTTCAGCCAAGACAGGTTCGGTTTTCTTTATTGAAAAAATGAAAACCGAACATGGTTGTTTTGGAGGAGAAAATCTACCCAATAGGTTCAGTTTGGGTCGGTTTTGGGCAGGTTGGACTTAATTGGGCCCTTAGGGCCTGAAATAATTTTTTCACTGATTTTAAAATGTTTTAAACCTATTTTCAGTCCAAATTATAGCAAATGTTTTGTTTACAATTGAATTTGGACCTGAATGAATGAGGTCCAAATCCAATTGTAACCCAAGCATTATTAAAATTCCAATTTTTGTATTTATATTTTACGAAATATGAAATTTATATTAAATATATAAATATATATATATATATATATATATAATTAATGAAACAAATACTAAAATACAATTCAAGTCATTATCCAAATTTCAAACAGTATGGATCTGGATAAGCACAACTGCTTTTATCAAGTTATCAACAAGTTATTGGTTTTATCTAAAGTCCATCGATAATTGTCAAACTTTGCTTCATGCTAAATATATATATATTTTTTATATGAGTAATGCTACTTTACCCAAATCTGGTGCCCAAATAACGTGGCAACACTCTCATCCATTTATTTAGATTGTATTAGATTTGCTTGATTTAAATGAATGGATAAGAGTGTTGCCACGTCATTTGAACACCAGATTTAGACATCAAATTTGAACAAAGTAACATTACTCTTTTTATATATACCACATGTCGTGGGGTCAACTTGATCCCTAATTTCCCTCAATCTCTAGTCACATATTTTTTCCCCGTTTCATCCTTTTTGACTTAAAATTTAAAAATAATCAAATATATTAAAATTTACTCATTCAAATTTTAAAAATAAATAGAAGTTTACATCATGCAAAAATAAAAAAATAAAAAAAATACAAGAGAAGCCAAGTTGTTGGATGAAGTCAACTATTTAGGTTAGGAGTTTAGGATTTAATACTATTTATACATAGAGTTAAATGGGTAATTAGGGAAAATTAGGGACATGGGAAAAATGGAGAAATTGAACTTATTATTAATTAATTAATTAATAAGGTTTTTTGGGAAAATTAGGAAAACGAGGATGGGGACCTATATGGCTATATGACTATATCCATCACTATCCCCATTTACAAGAGTGGTGATGAAATTCATCCTCATCCTCATTAAAAGGGAAGTTTTCCATAAATGGGGATGGGGATGGGGATTTGTAGGGAAAAATGTATTGGGTGGTGGTATTCTAATATTGTTTTAGAATATCAAAATTCATATTCATTCTTTTAGAATATCAAAGCATTGTTTTATATATTTGAAATAATAAATATAATTTTTTTTAGAATTCACATTTTTTTTTATGCTTTAAAGACAATTTGTGTTTTTTCTTTAGCACAAAGATGTTGATCCCGCCCTATTTTGCCAAAAGAATTCTTCCATTTCAAATTATGCTATTACCAATTTAACCCTTATGTTTTTTTTTTTCCTTTATTTATTTGTTTTTTTCAATCATGTTTTACCTTTTTGATGTCCAAGATCCCTAAACTTTCGAAATACATTAATTAGGTCCCTGTAATGAAAACTATAAGGGCCCGTTTGGCAGTTGGGAATCAGATAGAATAGGATTATTTTTAGTCCGATTCCCATGTTTGGCTGCACAAATGGGATGGGATAAATTAATCCCAACAGTAAAATGAATCCCACGAAAACAGATGGGATTCATTTGAATCTCATCTCTTCCTTTTTCAGCCGCTACTTCTTTCTTCTTTCTTCGTCTTCGCCTTCCAACATCTCTTCCTCGCCGCTGCTTCTTTCTTCTTTCTTCATCTTCGTCTTCCAACATCTCTTCCAAAATCAATTTGAGTTCCATTGATTTTCGAATTGGAACTCGAATTGATTTTCTAGGTTGATTTAGGGTTTAATAGAACGTTTGATTTTGTTGGTTGAATTTGAATTGGAACTCCATCTCGGTTTTGGGTGTTGTGGTGGTGGTGGTCGACTGTGCTTGAGAGTTAGATTAATTTCTGGGTAACACTGGTTGGTTGTGGTTGGCTTCTCTTTCAGCAATCGTCACCACTGTTGGGTTCAAGGCCTTGATTTTATGGAGGAAGAGCCATAGATCTCGACTGTCGTCCTTAACAAGTCTGTGTAGATACAAGACTGTGCTTGGTGGTGGTGGTTGACTATGTAATTTATGGGTTTGTAGTGGTGGTGGTCGACGATGGATGGTTGGGCTTGGGGTGGGTTTGTAATTAATAAAAAATATAATTTCCCTACCCTGTGTTGCACCAAACATAGGATAACACTAAATTTTATCCAATCCTATCCAATCCTATCCCATGAAAATTATCCTATCTTATCCTATCCCGCGCACCAAACGTGCCCTAACAGTCAAAGATTGCCAAAATATGTAAATTGATATTTTTGCTCTTGACTTTAATTGAAGAGTTTAAAAATACAATTTTACCCTTTAACATTATAAAATTTTACAATTTAACCTTGAGTTGTAATTCAATAAAAATATAATACATGTCTCCAAATTAAAAAATAAAAATTAAATACCTTTGAAATCGTCAAGTTTGACAAACAGTCGACTTAAGGGGTCCTTTGTTTTTTCCACTTAAAACTTAATGGGTCTGAATAATAATTATTAAGTTGTTTTGTTTATTTTTTTTAAGTGGTCAAACAACTTAAAAATACCAAAAAAACAACTTAAAATAAAAAGTAAAAAATCATGACTTTTCAGTTAATTGCAAATCACTGAAATCTTTTCTTCCGACATTATCCCCCATATATAACATATTTCTAATTTCATCATAATTATATATGGTATAGAAATCTTTATTTTAATATATTCATTATTTTAAATAGCTTTAAAAATAAAAAAGAACCTTAATCACTTCTCATATTGGCATTTAATATCAATATTTTATTATGATATTAGGGTGATGTATTTATATATCATTTTTTTAGAGAGTTTTGTGTGAGTTTTCCTACTGCCCCTTTTATTTATTTATTTATTTAAAAAAAAAAAACATTTTCTTTTCTTAGTAAAAATGAAGTTTGTTTGTAATCGAAAAAGAAGATCATGATCATATGTGTTCTATATAATTACTATTTTTGGATTGTTTTTATTTAATATTATATGTATAATTATTTAACATAGGTATAAATGTAAAATTACTTATTTTCAAACAATTTTACTTTTAAAAAACAAATGTGTTGACAATACATTCAGATGTGAGGAAAAAAAAAAAACATATCATTCAAGTTCAGATTTTAGTCCCTATTCAGTATTCAGAAAAATTTAGGACTGCTTAATCTTTAGACAAAAAAACAAACGACTCCTAACATAAGGATTCAATTGATGCATTTACAAAACTTTACAATCACGTACACCGAAAAAGTCTAACATAGTTATAAAATAAAATAAAATCTCTTAAATCAAAAGAAATATAGGGACTAAATTAGGGAAAATTGCACAAACTTACCCTAACGTTTCCCATTATTGTATAATATTCAACTAATACCTTTAATTGCACAAATAACCCCTTCTGTTAGTCAACTTTGGTTAAAAATAACCATTGACCATAGTTTTTTTTTTAAAACCCAAAATTGCCCCTGCACTTTATTACAAAAAAATCTTAATTGCCCTTTATTTAAAACATTATCTACTTTAAATTATTAGAATATAAAAAATAAATACTAAACATAATCCTCTTTAAATAAAAAAAAATTCAAAAATAATATATTAAAAACAAAACAATTCAAGAAAACATTATTTTGAGAAAATACAATTTAATAATATATTAAAAAAATAAAAATAAAACGTTATTTTGAAAAAATATAATTTAAAATTATGCAAGTCCAATATGAATAGTGGTAATATGCTAAATATTTTTGAAATTTAAAACATATTTTTTTTTATTTAAAAAGGATTATGTTTAGTATTTTTATTTTTTTTTGCGTAATTTATATTGAGTCAAATTATTTTGTCTTATAGAGATGAACATTGAACAAATTTTCGGTGCTATTGTATTTTATTATGACAAATGATTATATTTTTATTTCAAACTTTTGATGATTTTATTTATCTTTATGTTTAGAATACTAAACATAATCCTTTTTAAATAAAAAAATTTTAAAAATAATATAATAAAAACAAAAAAAAATTCAAAAATATGTAACGCATTACCACTATTCATATTGGACTTGCATAATTTTAAATTATATTTTCTTAAAATAACGTTTTTTTTTTATTTTTTTAATATATTATTAAATTGTATTTTCTCAAAATAACGTTTTCTTAAATTGTTTTATTTTTAATATATTATTTTTGAATTTTTTTAATTTAAAAAGGATTATGCTTAGTGTTTAATTTTTATATTCTAATAATTTAAAGTAGATAATGTTTTAAACAAAGGGCAATTAAGATTTTTTTTTTTTTTTTTTTTTGTAATAAAGTGCAGGGGCAATTTTGGGTTTTTAAAAAAAATCATGGTCAATGGTTATTTTTAACCAAAGTTGACTAACAGGGGGGGTTATTTGTGCAATTAAAGGCATTAGTTGAATATTATGCCATAATGGGAAAGGTTAGGGTAAGTTTGTGCAATTTTCCCACTAAATTAATAGTCTTTTCTTTTTATATAATATTTACTAATAAATTTAACAACATGTGTAAAAATTTGATTGGAAGTTAGTTAAAGTTGTCAAACTTTTATAATTTTGACGATAAAATTGTATTTTTCAGTTAAAATCAAAAGCAAAATATGTAATGTTTTAAAATTATGGTTAAAGGGAACTAAGTAATTTATTTTAAAAAATTTAGTGACCACGCAGTCTAAAGATGTAAATATAATTAAATAATTGACAAATTAAAAAAAATATATAGAGAGAATAAATTAATAATTGCTCTTTCAAATTTATAGGGGCCAATGTGAAACTACTTCAAAACTTTGGTTATTGTTGGAAGTCCTCGTTTTTGACTTCCGATCCACAGCCGAATCATTTGACTTTTATCTCCTAATAGAATCAATTATTCTAATCAAATTTTAATATATATATATATATACATAACACAATCAGGATGAATCATTTGACTTTTATCTTTCGTAATAGAATCAATTATTGTAATCAAATTTTAATATATATAACACAATCAAGATGTCTAATCTCTCTCTCTTTTCGGTCCCTGTAATACTTATAATGGAGTGTGGATTTTAATTTTTAGACTATGAGCTCATGACAGTGACCGAATCCCAAAATGAGAAAAATTTAATGAGCTTATACACGTCTGCTACTCCATCATTATTAGTTTAATGATAACATTGCTTTCCATGAGCGCTGTGTATGTACCATCTTATTTTGGTAGGTACGTCAATCCTATTATAATAGTTGTAATTTGTAAGTTATAATATATATATATCAATCAAATAATGCACCAAAAAAAAAAGAGTATTATTCTCTTATTTCTAACTGATTTTTTCATCATATATCACATTTGTATAATCAACCATAAGTCCATAACATTGATCAATAAAACTGTCTCCAAAATTTTCATCACTTGATCACTTAAAAAAAATAAAAAAAAATTCATCACTCGATTACCAATATTCAATGTTATGTAATTATCCTCTATTATTTTTGGTGGTCAGAGGTTTGAGTCTCACTGATAGAGAGCTAAATAAGCACTATTAGATGATATTACTAGTTATAATATCTATCTTGAGAATAATTATCTCCTTTGGAGACTAATTATAATATACACCAAAAAAAAAAACATAGTTATATATATATATATATATATATATATATATATATATGTATGTATATACAGTCTTTCTATTATCAGTTCGAATTGATATAAAATATATCAGTTCCTTGCATGTGGGCTATTGGATTTAAAAGATGCTTTGACAAGTGTATGCAGTCAAGTTAAAGTATCTAAATCCAATGGCCCACATACAAGGAACTGATATATCTTTTGTCAGTTCGAATTGACAATAGAAAAACTCTCTCTCTCTCTCTCTATATATATATATATATATATAAACTCTTAAATCAAAAGAAATATAGGGACTAAATTAATAGTCTACCTTTTTCCCATGATATTTATTGATAAATTTAACATGTGTCAAATTTTGATTGGAAGTTAATTAAACTGGTCAAACTTTTATAGTTTTGAAGATAAAATTGTATTTTTCGGTTAAAATCAAAAGCAAAAATATGTAATGTTTTAAAATTATGGTTAAAGGGAACTAAGTAATGAATTTAAAAAAATTTAGTGACCACGCAGGCTAAGATGTGAATATAATTAAATAATTAATAAATTAAAAAAATATATATAGACTAAATTAATAATTGCTCTTTCAAATTTATAGGGGCTAAAGTGAAACTACATCAAAATTTTGGTTATTGTTGGAAGTCCTCGTTTTTGACTTCTGATTAGGGGTGGCAACAGGTCGGATTGGGGTTGGATCGGTCCGCCCCAAACCCGAAACCCTTTTTTTTTTTTTTTTTTTTTTTTTTTTTTTTACAGGTTTACCCTAAACCCGACCCATAACCCGAACGGATTTTCGATTTCCGCCCCAAACCCGACTCGAATGACCCGATTCGTTTTATCCTTAAAAAAAAAAATCTCAAACCACTAAATATACAAATTATTTTACCATATGATTGAATTTTAGGTCATTGACTTAAAGTTTTACATTAAATTTAAATATGTATACACAATATTTTTTTCTTTTTTATTGGAAATTTAAATATACACTTAAATACAAACATACCTACCATACAAAAACATTTTAACATACACTTAAAATTCATACATAAACTTAAATTTAATAGAACACAACATCTAAGTTTAATAAACTTTAAATTCAAACATAAAATATGATTAGGTAAAGAGACAAAGAGATTAGAGATTTGTTTTTTCCTTTATATTTTTATATTTTAAAAAATAATTATATAAATACCGGGTCAAACGGGGCGGGTCGGGGCATAAGGGGTTAACCCATACCCGACCCGATAAAAAACCGGGTAAAAAACATTTGCCCCAAACCCGACCCGAACCCTGTTTTAAATGCTCCAAAACCCGCCCCAAACAGATCAGAGTCTCGTCGATTTGGGGCGGGTTGAGGATTTTTGCCACCCCTACTTCCGACCCACAACCGATTCATTTATTAGAATCAATTATTCTAATCAAATTATATATATATATATATATATAACACAATCAAGATGTCTAATCTCTCCCACGGTCCCACTCTTTTCGGTTTTGGTAATATAACTTGAATGGACTCATGGAGTGTGGATTTTAATTTTTAGACTATGAGCTCATGACAGTGACCGAATCCTAAAATGAGAAAAATTTAATAATATTATACACGTACGAGCCTTAGTCATTATTAGTTTAATGAAAACTAGTGTTTTAGACTTTTTGTAAACGTTATGCGCTAGTCGGGCGGTAGCCCAACGCCTAGCGCCTTGGCGGCATCTAGACGGTGCCTAGGTGGTTGGGAATTTATTTTATTTTTAATTATTAAGGCTGATTTTGTCCTAATTAGGATGTCCGGTGGCTGCCTAGCGCCTAGGCACGTATTTCCGAACACCAATGAAAACCTTTTTTTTTTTTGTTGTTGTTGTTGTTGTTGTTGTTGTTGACAATATCTATTTATCCGGGACCAGGTATTTTTTTTAAAAACTTTTACCATTTGTAGGATTTGAATCGCTCACCTGGGAGTCCATTTGCCCAAACCCCAATCTCGTCCATCTACTAGCTTATCTATGCCCCTATTGGCAACATCGATGAAAACATTGTTTTCAATAAACGCCATATATGTATTGTCATATTTTGATAAGTCCGACAATCCTATTATAATAATTGTAATTTGTAACTTGTAATACTTAATATATATATATATATATACCGTCTTTCTATTATCAGTTCGTCCTGACAATAAATATATTAGGACGAAGAATGTGGACCACAAATTATGGAAAAGTTTTGACAAGTGCATACACTTTGAGTTAAAGTATGTAAATCTAGTGATCCACATTCTTCGGGTTGATATATTTATTGTCAGGACGAACTGATAATAGAATATATATATATATATATATCAAGCAAATAATGCACACAAAAAAAAATTGAAGAAGCAGTATTCTCTTATTTCTAACTGATTTTTTCATCATATATCACATTTGTATAATCAACCATAAGTCCATAACACTGATCAATAAAACTGTCTCCAAAATTTTCATCACTTGATTACTTAAAAAATAAATAAAAAATTCATCACTCGATCACCAATATATCAATGCTATGTAATTAATTTTTGGTGGTCAGTGGTTCGAGTCCCACTGATGGGGAATTAGATAAGCACTATTAGATTATATTACTAGTTATAATATTTATCAGGAGTAAGGTGTTTATCATTTTGTCGGTTATAAATAGGCTCCTTCAGAGCTTATTGTAATCAGACTTGATTAGTAAATTGAATGATTATTGTGTTCTTTTGTGTTTCTTCAATTTCTGTTTCCAATCCCTAATTCTCTTGGTTTCTCTCTAAAGTCTTTATTTAGTTCACATTTCTAGTGTTGGTCATACATCACCCACCATACGTATTTTAAAAGTATGTGCGAGAAGTTTTCTCATGATTTGTAAAAATAGATATCTGAAGTATATTGTAATAATTGTAATACTTCAAAAAAGAAAAAGAAAAAGAAAAAAAATGAAGTTTTCCAAATCTTAACAAGTTTCATCCGGCTCTCAAAACTTCAAAACCTTTCAAAGTTTTTTCAATCAAGATTGTATGATATATCTTATATTACCTAAGAAAAGTTAATAAATTGGAAAACTATTTAGTGAATAATAACCTTTTAATGTAAAAAAATAAAATAAAATAAAAATAAAAAATAGAAAAAGATAAAAGAATAATAACCTTTCAATTTTCAAATGTGAATATAACAACTTATTGTGTGATATATAATAATAACAATAATAGATCAATTCCTTTCAATAATAATAATAATAATAATAATAATAATAATAGATCAATTATTTCTATTTTAAAACTAATTATAGATATTCTTTTATAAATAGTGATACTGTATTATATTCAAATAAGCATCATTTTATTCTCATTCATTATAATATTATTTATTTATTTAATTTTTTGTTGAGGGACACATTATTTGAGTGATTAATTATAAATAGAAAATTGATAATAAAATGAATCAAATATGACTTTGTTTATTTATTTATTATTATTTTGTTAATCAACGAACTTTGTTTACTAAGGGTGTGTAAGAGATGTTAATTAATCGAGAATAAAAAATAAAAAAAATAAAAAACCTTAATTATTGATTTATAATTACAATATTGAATATTTATTAAATATGGTTGGAAATGTGAAGTCACGAGTCACGACACAAATAATTGAATTAAATTTTGGTTACCATATATGATTTGAGAGGCAGCGCAGCGCAGAGCTTAGATTTGTCGTTGTGTTGAAAGACAGACACGTCTTTTCATATCTGGTAACTGATACTATCTTACTATGTCTAATCATCTATGCTAATAATGAAATCCTGTAAATAGCAAAGTCCATGTCTCAGCTAGCAATTGCTTACTCCAAATCATCTGCCGGAGCTCCCAAATTTAATCGTCGCCAATTCTCAACTATCAACTTTACGGTAAAATTAAACGCTATTGCGTCAACTCTCTTCGATTCTCGATTCCTTTTATGCCTTTTTCATTTAATTTCTAGATTTTTATGTTGATCTTAACTGTAAACTACCAATTCTAAAATAGCATACTAAATACAGATGTCGCTGGTTGTTTATTAACTGTTTAACATTTCATTTTTAGCTGTAACTGTTTTTTTTTTTCCTTTCTTTGCTGGATAAATTGTATTTATTTATTTCGGTTTGGTAGAATTTTGGTAAACGTAGTTGAGAAATTGAGAGAAATTGGAAGTGTTTTTGTAGGGAATGTGAGTATTGAGGAATCATGATGAAGGGAACAAAGAAGGTAGGGAAGTATGAGGTTGGAAGGACCATTGGTGAAGGAACCTTCGCTAAGGTTAAGTTTGCGCAGAACAGAGAGACCGGAGAGAGCGTAGCCATGAAAGTTATGGCTAAAACTACTGTTCTTAAGCACAAAATGGTTGACCAGGTACTTGCTTCTTCCTGCTCTTTAAAACCCTTTTTCGGATTTTTATGTTATTTAACTTTGTTAAGTATATTAGGTGATATCCTTTGAAATGAACAAAATGGAATTGGGGTTTTCTTTAATTGTGTTTCTTAGTACTTTTCCTTTTTTTAAGCTCTGGCAAGTTATTTGTTATTGAATTTAAATACTAATGTCATCTGGAAATGCGGTAGCAGGGCAATGTATTATCTATTCCCTAGAGATTAATCTTGAAAATGTAGTGCTGCTGAAAGTTTGGATATATATGGCCTTAGTAGAGTAGGATAAATAATTCCGCAAAGGAGTCATGTTTTAATGGCACGATGCTTCTTGTACACACAAGGCACATATCAAACACACATCTTCATATATTTTTCATCTTTCTAACGGTAAATTATATGGCTAACTCCTGTTTTGTGTTCCATTCAAGATTAAGAGAGAGATATCAATTATGAAGATTGTCAGGCACCCCAACATAGTTAGGTTGCATGAGGTATGCTTGAATGCTTCATGATATATTTTATGATTTTAGCTACCTTAATTTATTATTTCTCGTTGTTGACACATCTTCTTTCTGCCATCCCTCTTTTTCATTTGAATTATAGGTTTTGGCAAGCCGGACAAAGATATATATCATTATCGAGTTTGTGACTGGAGGAGAGCTCTTTGATAAAATTGTAAGCCATTTCTGTCCTGTTGCATGGAGATAATGATGAAATCTCTTTTCTTACATAGCTTGAATGAAATATTTAAAAGAATTTATTTGATTTTATTTTGTCAGGGAGTTTTTGCTGAGGTCTCCAATAAAATAAACTTAGCATATATGATGATTTTAATTATGTAGGTTCTTTTCTTCTGATTCTTTTTCAAACATGTTTATCTTTACACTTGACCTGGATTTGCAGGTTCACCAGGGAAAACTGACTGAAAATGATTCCAGGCGATACTTTCAACAGCTCATAGATGCTGTAGATCATTGTCACAATAAGGGTGTGTACCATAGAGACTTAAAGGTGCATTCATTTTCTTTTAGCAATTGGGATCGTGTCATCTTTTCTGGGTCTTGAGTCTTAACTAATCTTACTTTCCTTGTATTATGTAGCCTGAAAATCTTCTCCTTGATACTTATGGAAATTTGAAGGTTTCTGACTTTGGACTGAGTGCATTACCCCAAAAAGTACGATCTCATTCTCTTTGCCTTTATACATCGAAGAGTTTTTTCTCTTGGGTATTCTTTTTTTTGCCTCTCAAGTGAGTCTCTCTCTTTCTCATGGTTTTTGTATATCATGAACAGGGGGTTGGACTTCTTCACACCACCTGCGGAACCCCAAACTATGTAGCGCCTGAGGTGCTCCCTCCTAATTCCTAAGCTTCTAGATCATTTAATAAATATATAATATTTTTTCCCATGCTTTACTGCTTCTTTGATTCTGGCCATTGCGTATCTATGTTGGCATGTTATATTTTGGACTGCTATATTTCAATTACAGAGATTCAAGATCTATCTTTTGATGGGTATTATTCTTTATTTCCATGCCGATAAATCTTTTAAAGAAATTCTAATCAAATAACCAAAAGATTTTTGGTCAATGAAAAGTTTTGGTAATTTTTGCTTAATGATGGATGTAGTTATCCATCGGTATCAATTGACGCCTACACTCTAGCCATGAATTAATGCTTTTAACATAATGCAAACTTATAGAGGAGATAGGATTTGCACTATGAGGTGTATGTCAACTGACAATCAGTGAAATTTTGTATGTCTTGAACTTCTGCAGAAACCGATAAGTAACTTAAAACTGGTCTCTTTTGTTTTGGTTGTGGGTCACTCTTTAACTTCTGAACTATGTTGACATACAGAAATGATTTGAAAGAGAGAACTTTTTTAATTTTTTAATGATGTTCATTAAGGTGATTTGTTGCTGATCTTCTAAACTGAAATTGTTTGTTTTTGTGAAGTTATTTCTCATCCTTCATACATTAACATGTCTTCATATTGTCATGAATCTGTTCTTCCTGAATTATAAAATGACAATTTTGGTATTTGTTAAATTTCTATGTGATCAACAACCTACAAATTTTTAGCTTCCTTGTCTGTGAAAAGCCATCTGCATTTCAATCATTTATAGTAGGTTAATCATGAAATCAAGTTTCTTTATTTTTTATCTCTTAATGCAAATAATATGCTTGTTTTTCTTATGTGTTTGAATTTCTTACACTAATTTTGCCCAATAGGTTCTCAGTAACCAGGGTTATGATGGTGCTGCTGCTGACATGTGGTCATGTGGAGTAATCCTGTTTGTTCTGATGGCTGGATATCTTCCATTTAATGAGATAGAACTTCCAAACTTGTACAAAAAGGTTAGCTTCCATCAATTTGTGTAGGTTAATGAATGACCTATTGATTTCCAAAGTGTTATGTGGTGCGAGTTAGGATCTTTTGACCACCCCTGCTTACAAACTAATTCATTTTTCTCACTTTTGAGTTATGTAAAAGTTTGTGGCAAGGATGCTTATGTTTCCTCTTCGTGCTCTTTGTAGTTGTAATTAACACCTTAAAAGCTGACAGTTATGTTTCATTTCCATTTTCTATGCATCATGTTCCATTTCATGTTTTGAGCTTGTGTCAGATATGCCTCTAATCCACACTTTCATATTGTGAGTTTAATTTTATCATGTTGAGGGCATAATCTACAAACACCTCCTGTTTGATCTTTTGTTCCCCTTGCAAACCAAGACGAAGCTTTGTTGTTAGATTAATTCATTATCATGCTATCATTTAGATCTAGAGCATTATAATTATGAAACTTCTAACATTTTTGTTTTTATCGACGTGTAGATAAATGCTGCAGAATTTTCTTGTCCATTTTGGTTTTCTCATGGGGCAAAGTCATTGATACATAAGATACTTAATCCCAATCCCAAAACTGTGAGTATTTTGTTTCACTGTTGTAGTATTATTATTTATTATAAGCGCATCAAGTGCCAAGTGCACCATGATGGCCTTAGGAACGCCAGTTTGTTATCGCTTTTGGGCAATTAAAGTCAGTTTCTTTTATAATTTCGACCACAATATGCATTTAGTAGGTAAGTAGGTATTGTTTTCGAAGTGATTATTTCATAATTTTAGCTTCCCCACAACAAATATTGAGAAGTAGGTAGTTTTTTTTAAAATTTGATTTTGAGTACAAATTTTTAGCTTATGTGTTTCCATGCATATCCTTATATGATATTATAAACAAAAAATAACCCTATTAAAAGCAGCTTAATTTAAATTTAAATTAAATTAATTAATTTAAATGAAAAAGCAAAGTGTAGTTCTCTATGATTAAAGGGGGAGGCTACGACCTCCTCCTCATCATAAAGGAAGGAGCTCCCACAGAAAACAATGGAGGAATGAGGATGCTAGGCCTCCTTCGATTCAACAAATGGGAGGAGGCCACTCCCCCATTAATTTTTTTAATTTTTTTAATGAATGCTTAATTTTATAAAATTCGTTCCATTTTATTTATAAACATATATATATATATATATATATATATATATATACGGTCTTTCTATTATCAGTTCGAACTGACAAAAGTTATATCAGTTCCTTGTATGTGGGTCACTGGATTTAAATACTTTGATTGACAAGTGCATACAGCCAAGTCAAAGTATTTAAATCCAGTGGCCCACAAACAAGGAACTAATATAACTTTTGTCAGTTCGAACTGATAATAGAATTTCTGTATATATATATATATATATATATATAATTGTTTGAGGATTACAAATAGTTAAATTTATTTTACATAATGTAAATATAATTATAAAATTATTTCTTAGTTCAAATTGTTTTGCTAAATATGAAATATTTGGTTTGAATTTTAGGAAAAAGATGAGTATTTTTCAATACCATGTTTGTTTCGGTCATTAAGTCAATTGTTATAGTTTAATAATAGAAATTACTAAATATATTTGTACTGCTTTGAAGCCTTACATCAATGAGTTATAGAGTTTATCGAACACAGGCTTGATTAACTTAACAACCGATTATTTTTCAGGTATCGGTAATAGTAATTATTTTAGAAGTTAAAACAATACTAAACTGACCCTTTAGTCATTGAGCAGAAAAGGTTAGGAATTGGCTCTACATTCTATTAGATTATAATACCCAATGCCACAAAGCTTTATACACTTTACTACTTAGAAATATGTCACTTGATGAAGTAATGAAATAAAGTTTTCTACTTTAAAAAAAGAAAAGAAAAGAAAAGAAATAAAGTTTTCTATAATATGTTTGGTTGAATGCCCAAAAAAAGATTAAGACAAATTAATTGTCTAATAGTATGACCAAGGTGCTAAGGTAGGTTTGAATTTAAATAATCAGCTTTCAACTTGTAGAATCTAAAATGTTCAGAACGTGGAAACAAATGATCAGAAGTGAAAACCTTTAGTTGCTTATGTATGTTAGAGTTGATGTATAAGTATTGATTGAAACAGCCAATCCTTTTAGCCTTTCAAGATATTCAATTTCTTGAAATTTACAAGTTCAAAGGTGGTCTTTGTTGTATTGGTTAAGTATTAGAGGATTCTTGGCTGTTCATCTTTTGGGTGACTTTTATTTAAACTCTTATAATTTAACGACCATTGTTTAACGTATGCTGAAGAAATTACGTTGAAGGAAACATAAAACATTATATGACTTTCAACACTCAAAAATCAAGACCAACAGAGCAAGGACTTTCTAGAATAATGCTCTGTTCTTATTAGTGCTTGTACTTTGTGTATGTTTACGATAAATACATAGTTCATGCTCAAGTCCCAAACAAACTTTTCATTATAATTGTCTTTGTCAATTTCATTGTTTTTCAATAATCAATATCAAATTGATCTGTTTAATCTTTCATTTTATGTTTACTAGTACTATATTGATTACAATTCAAACTCAGTGATCCATTAATTAAATTGACCTAATTAAAGCATCATGGGCATTAGCTGGAGTGGTTTGGCATGACTAGAGCAAACTTGTGGAGTTTTTTTCCTTATTATTATTTCTTAATTTTTCTTCACATTCTCTCGTTTTATTCTGGTTATTGCAGCGTATTAAGATTGAAGGGATTAGAAAAGATCCATGGTTCCGGAAAAACTATATGCCTGTCAAACATAAAGAAGAAGAGGCAGTGAATTTGGATGATGTTCATGCAGTTTTTAATGACATTGAGGTTGTTTACCTTGTGCGGTCTATGGTTGTTCATCTTGTCTACATAAAGATTTTCCAATGCAAATTACAAGATTCTGCTTTTTTTTGACATCATCATTATATATTAATGGTTGTTAGAAGAGTTTAGTAAACTTTGAGTAACTCGAACATTTTCATGCTCTTTTAGCCTTGTCTAGATTTTTTTTATGCTCTTTAACTTGACTTGGAAATCGTTGCTAATTTGCAGGATCAGTATGTAGCTGAGCAGAAAGAAAATGAAGAAGGTGGTCCTCTGTTAATGAACGCCTTTGAGATGATTACTCTATCCCAAGGGTTGAACTTAGCAGCATTGTTTGACAGGCGACAGGTAAAGTGATATAGTCCAGATCTCAAAAAAATCTGCTGCAAGATGTATTCCAATTACAGTCCATATACCTATTTCTACTTCTACCATCTTGGAAGTAGCATACATTGATCTACCGCATCATTAAGTATGTTAGCTGACTCTGGTGGTTGGTTGCCCAAAACATGCAAGTTGTGACAAGTTGCATAGCACATGGTTTTAGGAAACAAGAAGTCTGTGCAGGTTAATGCTAATTTAGAACTAAAAATATGTGTTTCAGGTCAAGTGTTTGTGAATATGTTTCTCTAAGATAGATTATACCATATACATAATTTTAGTACAAAATTAGTTGAAGAAAACAAGAGCACCACAGACTAAAAGGCAGAGTGGTATGATCTACTGTAGGCGAGAACTTCAATGCAGTATGAGAAATTTCTTGAATATATCATATATTAGAGTTATCTGCAGCCGTGTTGTTGTCATAAATAGGGGTGGAGCCAGGAATGTTTGTTTGGAGGGTCATTATATTAAAAAGAAAATATTTGAGAGGGACCAAAGTGAAAAAAGTTACAATTTTTAAGACAAAACCTTTAAAACAAATTGGAGGGAAGGGGGCTATGTCCCCTGTCAGCCCCTTCCTCCCTCCGCCATGCAGTAATGAACCATAATATTGTAATTCTTCTATTATTGCCTGTTCTTTTTTTTTTTTCTTCTTCTTTTGACCATGCCGTTGGATCTGGTGTTTAGTTTGATGCTATATTTTTAAAATTTTAAAAGCCTCTCTCTCTCTCTCTCTCTCTCTCTCTCTCTCTCTCTCTCTCAGGATTTCGTTAAACGGCAAACTCGTTTTGTATCCCGTGAACCGGCTAAAGTTATAATTTCAAATATTGAGGCTGTTGCAGAATCTATGAGTATGAAGGTTCATACTCGTAATTATAAGGTATGCCTTGTAATAGGTACTTCAAATAGGAAATGAAGTGTTATCTTTTTCTTTGGTATGCAAGTAGTATAGGGGTCACTCACGGTTGATGTTCGTTTCTTGGATATTCATGACAATATTTGTTAATATCTGTAAATAAGTGAGATGTTTCTGTATTAATTAATTAATTTATTTTGGGAAATACCTGCAGACAAGACTGGAAGGTATATCTGCGAATAAGGGTGGACAGTTTGCTGTCGTTCTGGAGGTAGATTTGGTTTCTGCATTTGCACTTCCTATTGAAGAATGAAGATCCCTTTGTTTCAGTGCAACTGTGCTCTAAATTAATTGTTTTTCATGTATAGGTTTATGAGGTTGCACCGTCCCTTTTTATGGTCGATGTTCGGAAAGCTGCTGGAGATACTCTTGAATATCACAAGGTTAGTGTGCTCAAATTCCTTTAAATTTGAGAAATCATACATTGCTTGTATATATATTGGATTACTAACAGACCATAATATTGGTTAATGTTAAGATGGATTCTGTGTCATATGCTATTCAAAATAATATTTAGGAATCATCTGTTTAAGATGAAGAAGTGATAATGTATTTCATACTTGACAACTTTAATGTGTCTGTTTTGCAGTTCTACAAAAATTTCTGCGCTCAACTAGAAAATATCATCTGGAGACCAACGGGGCCTCGAGTCTGCATGACTTGCTGATCCCATTCCAGTGGATATGATGCAAATCAATCAGCAGAGAGGTTCAATGAAACTTGCTCTGAGTTTCTTAAAACAAGACTTTGTATAATATTCTGGCGTGTGGTGGAGGGATGAATTTCTATGTAAAATATTGTCTCCTTATGAGGAATGAAAATAATGCATTTCTTTTTAGTTATGTATAAATAGACCTGTGAAAAATTACATCATAGCATCGAGACTTGATAGCGATACAGATTACAGAATGTAAATTTGTCTCATTTAGCAATATGAAAAGTTGCATGTATTTTTTTTCACTTTCATTCTTCTGAAGGATTCGACTTAACTAGCGGATAGTGTTATAAGCATTGCTGAATAAATTGAACAAGGTTTTGTTTTGATATTAAAAATCTCCCAACGTTTCATTCTTCCTTTGTTCCTTGGCCCTCGTGCTTGCTCTATTTTCTTGAATTTAAACGTTTTCGAGTTGTTGCAACAAATTATTCAATCTCCCCTAATTAATGCATTTTTCAAATTTCAATATTACCCTCGATTAAAATGACTAAAAAAACTAAATAGTTTGTAAGTATACCACAAATTATTTTTCTAATTTTTTTTGGAAAGATACATTTCATCAACTTATTTCCTAATTTTTGTTTGATTTTCACCTATATTGTATAACCCTTTCTATTTGCTCAAACCCTGACTTCTCTTCTAAATACAAATTGGAAAATCGGTTGTAGCACCCGTCGAAAGATAACCGTAGAATGTAGAAATCCACACTATTCAGATAAGAGGATTTTTCTCTACCTCTAACCCCTCTGTTTTTTTTTCTTCCGCATCTGTGTGCTACTGGCAACACATACAGCAAAAACATTGTTTTTTTTTTTGCTTTGTCTGTGTATTGCCTTTAACAAAGGCATTCTGGGCATTTAACTTAAAGCTTATTTTTTTATTTTATTTTTTTCACAGATGGGGGTGTGATTACGAGAGGGTGTACATACCATTTATTAGGGGTGCAAATATCGTCACCCAATTTTTAGATTTATATTTTACAAAATATTAATTAACAATTCAAATTATTATAAATTTATGTTTTTAACAAAATTAGCAGGAACATTTTTTTTTTTCTAAAGTAATATGATTTACATCTATTATAATAGGATTGCCGGGACCTGTCAAGATCAAACAATACATGCGGGCCCCGGATATTTACAACCGCAAATCGGGAGAAAACTCCCTACACATGCTTCTAAAATGCATATGGTGGAACTCAAACCCCTAATCATCGATGTGGAAGGGAGGGGTACAACCACCCATGCTAAGAGGTGATATGTCGAAATATTTATATGTCAAATGTTCTAACGAAAAACATACTAAAATAATTTTGAACCAATAAATTAAGGTTTGTGAAGAGAAATGAAAGAGACATGGTGTAACAAGATATCACACATATCCGAAAAGAGTAATGCTAGAGGACCCAAAAAAGTGACCCAAATTTTGGACCCAAACCTATGTGGCAACATCACACACAACACGGGCCCACGTCACTTTTCCTAAAGATCTCATGTGATGTTGCCACATAGGTTTGAGTCCAAAATTTGGGTCACTTTTTTGGGTCCTCTAGCATTACTCATCCGAAAAAGGTAAACAATCAAAAACTTGTTAGATCCTTTCGAACAAAAACTTATATCCACAAAATTTCAACAAAAAATAAAATAAAAATTATATCCAATTGCAAGTACAATCAAAAGAGAAAAAACAAAACTCAATATTCAGTTGCATGTACAATCAAAAGGGAAAAAATACCCTCTCTCTCTCTCTCTATATATATATATATATAGTTGTTGAAACATTACAATAATTCAAGGTTTTAGGAAGGGGGAGAGACTCGAACCCACAACCTTATGGTGTAGATGTGAGAAGTATACCATCGGGTCAACCTCATCTTATTAAATACCCGATATTTAATTACATGTAAAAGAAAAAGAAAAATAAAATTAAGAGGGTGATGGATAGAATATTGTGGTGGTTTTCGGGTTAGAATTTTAACCCTTGATTTGAATGTATAAAGACCAATTTCAGCTTGAGTCGGGTCGACTCGGTTTTGATTTGTCTGCCCACTCCAAAGTTCAATTTGACCTTTTTTATTGGGAAAATTCCAAAAACTTATCTTGAGTTTAACATAAATAGCATGATATTCAATTTCTGACAGTAATGACAGAAACTAAACTGTTGATCTAATGATTTGAGGGTAAAATTATCATTTCACTTATCAACTTAGATTAAAAATCTCTAAATAACCTAATTTTTTTATAATTATATTTTTTCCTAAAATAATTTCTTAAATGTCCCAATTTTTTATAATTACGTACTTACCCCTAAATCAAAATTTTGAAAAAATAATAATAGAACAATAGCTCCACCACTTGTGGATTATCTCTAATCACCTCTACGGAGGAGATCATTGATCTTAGAGAGGAGACAATTTTCCCTTAGGCTTTGTTTGGTAAGAGGGAAAGATGGAGGGAGGGAGAGCTCCACCTTCCGGGCCCACTATTTTGATTTGCCCAATGATGGATGGATGAGAAAGGAGGGAGAGTGAATGGAGAGCAAAGACAAAAATGCCCTACAATTTTATACTACCCTCCAATTTTTTAAAGGTCAATATAGTAATTTTATAAATTATATATCAATACATCCATTCAACTCTTTTTTCAATACCAAACAACATGAAAGATATATATTATCCTCCCCATCCCTCATACTCTCTCTCCCTCCTACCAAACATAGTCTTAGAGAGAAGACAATTTACCCTAAGAGAAGATGATCCTCCAAGAGAGACAACCTCTTCATTTGGGGGAGTTCTTTGACGATCTCTTCTAATTGGAGGAGATCGTCAAACAAATTCCTTTGAGACTGGAGGAGATTTCGATCTCCTCCTGTCATGGAGGAGATCAAATCTCCACTGTCGGTGGTGTCCTAGCTTAGTTTCTATAGGGGGTGTTTGTGTCAGTTTTGTAGTAGTTGAAAATTATTCTATATTTATTAAAATCATCATAAGGTTATGTAATTTTCCAAATATACAGAATCTCTGACTTCTCTAAAAAGATGAAAAATAATACTTAACAATGAAGGTCTTGTACAGTTTTACATTATCATTGTAGCAGAAACATACAAGAAAGACAAAAGCTTGACTTGATAAATATAGCTGAAATCACAAAATCACGTGCACACGTACGCTAGATATCAACCAAGATGAGTTTTTTTTTTTTTTTTATATTGCAGAAATATCTGATAGCTAGCTAGCTTGATCATGAATCATGATTCATGAGTAATGAGAAAAAAAAAACTACACATGTACAAGTTGAATCCAATGAAAAATAACTAGTTAGAGAAAAAGAAGCTTGCTTGATCGTTGGTCATGGTTGAAATAGCTTGTTTCCACATCTGCATTTCCATGAGAGCAAGTAATAGTTTTCATCTTCTTGAGTCTTGAAACGATGATTTTTAGGATGTGAAGGGACAACTAGAGTAGCCACACAAGGTCTACAATTCAAGCACTTGTTCACACACTGTGGAGGCCTTGAACCCAGAACCATCTTCACTCCTTCAATTCCTCTTGACGACCCAACACCTGCCAAAACACAAATTAGTTTAAAATGAATCAAGTTGATATTATTATTTTTTCTCTTAAAATAGAAATTAAAACAACCCACTTGTGTATCTCAACCTGATATGGAGGAAAGAAATGTGAAAGAAATGATGAGCATCAAGATGAGTCTGTTCTTTAGCCCATTTGATGAGGCCATTCTCAGTCTTGTAGAGAAGAAAATATTCAGATTTGAGAGTTAATTGAGAGTTTACTTGTAAATGGGAATATTTCAAGCATCTTGCACATGATTTATGATTTTATGAAGGTGCCAAGGTGGTGGTGTTGATTGCTTTGTTCAAACAAGTAAACAGTTTTGGGGCCCAATTGAATACTTTGTTTTTTTCGAAATCTCTTATCAAGAAATAGTTACTCTGAGTTCAATTTTTCAGTGTGGAATGACTGAAGTTACAGTTTTTCCATCTTTTGTCAGCTGAATTGACTTCTCTTTGCCGATAAAATACTTCACCAGTACATTTTTCTACTTTTTTCTTCTGTCCAAAAATTTATAGTACAGACAGACCCGAATTTGTCATCATAGAAAAATGTTGCTTACACCTCTTTTTTTTTTTTTTTTTTTTCAACTTTTCTTCTTTTTATGATCAAAGTTGGAAAGAGAATTAAACCTTGAAAGGTCAAATTTCAACATGTTTAAAATCAATATTATTTTCATAGAATTCACTCATTAACAGAAAATCAAAATGCTAAAAGGTGTTTGGGTTTATAAATTATAGCTCACCAGTCACCACTTGAGGCTCCTTTATAGGAATCATTTTAAAAAAAAAAAAAAACACACACACACACAAAGTCTCATAGTCTCATAGTGCCACAGGGACTTCCCTCAGGCCTCTACAAGACAACAACACAGTGACACACTCTACCTTTTTCATTATTTTATTAGTTAGGTGACAAAAAATCTCAATATCCACATTATATATATGACAAAGATGAGAAGAAACAGAAAAAAAGAAACAGAACCGAAACAGGAGAATGGGCTAAAGTAGATAAATAAAATCGCAAGATCTTATAGCAGAGGAGCCAATCTGGCCGGGCAATGAGAAAAGATTAAAATAAAAATAAAAAATCAGATCCTTTTAGGCCATATTTGTTTATCTGTATTATATTATATTGTATTGTATTAACCAATTAAAATACATTAAAATATTAAAATACATTGTTCAGCACCAATATGTATTTTATTATTTTAGTACAAATTGTGTGTCTAATACACCAAACATTGTATTACCTAATACATAATACATAATAATAGGTGCTATTAGGCTGAATTTGACTTTCCATTTCCTTCTTTTTCTTTCTTCCTTTTTCTTCCCAACAAATATAACCCCAGATTTTTTATTTTTTATTTTTATTTTTATTTTTTTATTTCCAATTATTATCAGCAAATCCCTCTGCGTTACACACCAATAATTTTAAAATTCAATTCTAAATCAGATTTGTTTCCTAAATTTGAAATAATTTGTCGAGGAGATGGTAGGAAATGATACTCTTTTCATATTGAATTTTAAGAGTATCACTAGATTAATAACTTAAGTTTAAATGGCACCAAATGACTAAAATAACCATATCTACTTCTTTTATTACATTTGTGCCATTTTGAGGTTTTTTTTTTTTTTTTTTTTTTTTTAAACCTCCATTGATGTAGGACCAATTGAGGTCCTCCATCAATGGAGATGAAGGACCTCCATTGGAAGTAGAGATGGGCATTGGGGAAATAGGGATGGATATAGGTCCCCTCATTTCCATCCCCATCCCCATCCCCATCCCTCCCCATTTCCCCATTTGGGAAAAATAGGGATAGGGAGTTTTTGGGGGAGGTATCCCCATCCCCATCCCCATCCCCATTTCCATGTTTTTCTCGTTTTTTCCTGTTTTTCGATTCCCCGTTTCCCCTGTTTTACTAAAACTTACATACTAAAAAAAAAACTATCCATTACAAATTCAAATACAAATACAAAAATATTAAGAATAGAAAGAATAAAAAATATTAAAGAATATATATATATATATATATATATATATATGGTCAGGCTATAGAACACCGGTGTATCCATACACCGTGTAGGAAATATTGTGATCGTAATTTGAAAAGGTCGATCGTAATATTTTCTACACGATGTATAGGTACACCGGTGTTGTCCCATATATATATATATATATATATATATATATATATATATATATATATATATACAGATTTTCTATTATCAGTTCGTCTTGACAATAAATATATCAGTATGAAGAATGTGGACCTTTGGTTTTACATACTTTGACTCAAAGTGTATACACTTGTCAAAACTTCTCCATAATCTGTGGTCCACATTCATCGTCCTGATATATTTATTGTCAAATCGAACTGACAATAGAAAGACTGATATATATAAGGTTTGGGGGAAACTAGAGAAATGGGAATGTGGGTAGTTGGGTACCTTCCCCAATCCCCATTTCAATACATTTGTGGGGAAAATGGGAACCCCATTTTCAATTTGGGGATGAAAATCATCCCCATCCCCATCCCCATTCCCATTCCCACTAATTTCCTCATTTTCCCCCAATAACTTCCCCATAAATAGGGATGGGGAAGTGGGGATTTGGGTATCCAGGGATAAATGTCCATCCTTAATTGGAGGTTATTTCGACTTCCAATGGAGGTTTCAATGAAGATAGCAAATAATAATAATAATAATAATAATAATAATAATAATAATAATAATAATAAAATATTAAAAAAAAATTGGAAAATTTTCATTTTTGTCCAAAAAGTCTCGGAAACTACCTGAGAAGTCTCGAAAATTAGAAAATAAGTCTCAAAAACATAAAAAAGCGCGAGACTTGTTTTTATAAGTGTGTTTTAAGGATATTTTTATCAGATCCACACTGTAGATGCTATTTAAACTGAAGTTATTAAAACAGTGATACTCTTAAAATTACACCTTTTAAAAAATTACACCTTTTAAAAGTGCATTTCAATTTTAGAACCCTAATTTTTCCTTAACAAAATCTCTCATAAACGAGACATTATATTTCTTTTGTCCCTTTCATTTTTTATATCCCTTTTAATCTTTTTCTTAGATGTACAACACACACGACCAAAACTCTTGAGCTCCATCATTTTTGTTTCACTTACCTTAAAAAAAAAAAAAAAGTTTAGAGAAAATATGGAATTTTAAATTTTAATAGGAGTGAATATGGAGTTTTGATGTAATAATGTGTTTTATACTTTTAAATTTGTTATAATTTTGAAATTATATTGGGAAAATTTATTTTATTTACAATATTATTATTTATCTTATTTTTAGTAATTTATTTACATATTTTTATCAATAAAAATAAATTATTTATTAAAGTTAAGAATATGGATATTGAAAATAAATCATTAATTTTTAAAAAAATATTATAATTTTTTTTATTAACGAAATACAATGCAACACAATACAATCCAATCATATACCAAACACAGTATAACTTAATGTAATATAATACAGTATATCACTAAACACATGTTTGTATTAAGGATAATACAATCCAATACAATCAAATGCAATGTAATACAATGTGCTAAATGAGGCCTTAATTTGGGGGATTGGCTACGACACACAAGAAAAAGTGTTGGTACGTATGATACCAACGACTTTTTGAGAACAACTTCAAGGTTCATTCTAATGTAAAAGTGGTTTCCAAATATTAAAGTTGTTCCCAAAATTAATTTAAAACTAACCATGAATTATTTCCAAAAATCGTTGCTATCATGCCCATGTGGATATAATGGCAAGTATCCACCTGGCAAGTCCTGCTCCTAGTAAATGGAAGAACAGTATAACAGTCACAGATTAACAGTAGAGTAGTAGACTACTAGTCTAGTACAGAGTACAGACAGTCTACCTTTAAACAATGCGTTTGCCTGTCCAAAAAAAATAACATGTGATTGAAAGAAACATAATGCATTTTCCAGTTTTTGATGATGGGAAACATTTGGGCCAAAGATAAATTGTGTTTTTTTTTTAATTTATTTATTATTATTTTGTTCAAAAATTTAATATCACTATTCAGACGCTTTTTATAAGACAGTCACTAGATTACTAATTTAAGTTTAAAAGGCACATATTTAGGTGATCAGACAAAAATACCCTTTTTATCAGTTTGTGCTTTTTAAAAAGTTGAGAAAAAACCTTTGAGAGAAAAAAACCCGCAACAGTCCAAAAACCTTTTCCATGACTTTTAAAACGTTTTCTGTGACTTTTAAAACGATTTTCGATCCTTTCTATTTTACATCTCCGATACTTTTATAACGTTTTCCGAGCCTTTTCAAACGTTTTCCGTGACTTTTCATATGCTCTCCCAGACTTTTCTAACGTTTTCCGTGAATTTTCATATGCTCTCCGAGACTTTTTCAAGCCTTTTTAACCAATTAGCTTTTTTTTGTTAATTTTGTATCTTCGAGACTTTATAAATAGTCTCTTAGCCTTTTTAATTTGTTTCTGAGCCTTTTCAATTAGTTCAAAATTCCCAGATCTTCATCATCTGCTACACAAATTTTCATAAATTAAAACCCTAACCATACCCATAACCCCGAATGCGTCTGCGTAGTGCCATTAAACTAATTATCCAATGATGTTCAACCTCTATTGGAGGTCTATTAAATAGATCTCTATGAAGAAGATGAAAGAATAAATAAAAAATAAAAAAAAAAAAACTTCAAAGTAAGAGAATGTGTGTAAAATAAGGGCATTATTGTTCGTTCACCATAATAGGTGCCTTTTAAACTTAAGTTATTAAAGCGATGACTTTCTTACAAAAACCACTTTAAAAAGGTGACATTTCCCACCATTTCCACCTAAAGATAAATAGTTAATTGGACATTTTTGGATGAATTTTATATTTGGGACAATTCTATATGTTTTATGAGATTTTATTTTAAACTTATTTTGGATCCAGATTATAACGGAGTATATTATTTTCATTTATTATGTAATTAAATTAAAAGAATAATACTAGGTTGTTCAAAAAATTCTAATATTATTTGGGTATGAATTTGGACAAATTGTTTTGTGAACCTAACATGTCATTACTCAAATTAAAAAGATTTAAACTATCTATTGGGGAGAGAGTAAAAACATAATAATTGAAGGGCTAAAACCATGAATTTCCTCCGTTAATCATCATTCACTTAATCACTTAGCATAAAGTAATTACATTTTCTCCATTTCTCTTTCTCACCTAAATTTGCTTGAGTTACAATTAAACATTTTAGTTGTTTGAATTTTGAGACCAAAAGTCATTTACATTCTCTTTCACTACAATATTTCTCATTAAAAACTCAAGAGACAAATCCAATCAAGTCAGGGGCGGGATATGAAGTTCAGGAATGGAGCCAAACTATAAAATTATAAAATTACTAAGGTTAAAATGTAAAATACATATATATATATATATAAACTATGGATCTAGTGTTTGTGACAAGGTTCATGTATTTAATTTGGTAGAGATTTTCATCCCTCTTAATTGGTGATTAGAAGGTGAGTAATCTTTCGAATGGATATGATAAGAGAACCATGAGGATGTAATGTTTATTTATAGTTTTGTAACATAATTATATGGATAATTGCTGTGGATTTTTGGTATTTATTGTTACATGGCTTGAGGGTGTTTTGAATCTTTCGGTAAGAGTTAGGATGTTGTAATCAATTTAACATATTGTTAATGAAGAATTCTAGAAAACACAATTTAGTCAAAACATAAGAAAGGCACTTGGAATTTATCAATTTCATTTTTTAAGATATTATGAAAAAGAAAGATTGATGGATTGTGGTTGTTGGAGAGTTGAATTTAGCTGCTAATTGACAAGTTAAGAGACCTGATTTATGAGGCCTGTTCAATGTCCCAACTCCCAAAAGTAAATAGTGGATACCAACTTTTACACCATTGAGACTTGAGAGAGGGGCAATCAGTTTCTCATGATTTCATTGTAATCCAAGTTTCCAACCAACCAATCAATTAATAATAAATTTAATAAAAAAGGGAAAATATCACATTTCATTACCCAACAGCAATATAGTTGCAGTGTACAATTCATATACAAGAGAGACCAACAGATATAACTTTGGACTTGGTTACAAAAATAAAAAAAACAACCAAAAACAAGGTTGTATATGTCAGAAAAAAATAGTAACTGACAACACCAAGCCCTCTTATCTGAGGCAACTAGAAGTAGTAGAATTGCCAAAGCAACCAAACACTACCGAGGACTTCAAAACTATGGCATGGACACAGGCTTCAACAGACTGAAAATATAGAAAGCTTAAGTCCTACAACTCCCATAGGAATGCAAGACAGAAGCTAAAACACTGGGCATAGGAATGTCCAGCAAAGAGAACCTTGACTTGGAATGGATCAGAAATGGAGTACCCACAAGTGGAAACCTAATCCACGACTTGGTTACTGTATTCTCGGGGAACAAAACAATCGCCATGGATGAGGCAGCCCCCCATCAATGGGGGCTAAAAATTGCTGCAAGCTTTCCAAATCTGAAGTAAGCCTACAAAAAAAAAAGGTTGCCATGGCAATCGTCCAAAGTCCCCCGGAAAACAACTAAGCCGCTTAATTACCACCTGCAGCCGCACAACTGATGAACCCAAAAAACTACGCTGAATGCTGTTACCAGATAAGCTGACTAAGAATTCTACTGTCTACTCATATCATATTGAAGTTCTAATCCTCGATCCAGTTGATCTTCAACGACTTTTTGAGTCGAGGATAGTTATTATGCTTCCTGCACAAACTAGGAGAGTATATCACATCTCCATAAACTTTCCACTAGCTGTGTGACCGTGCTACTGCTAATTGAGTTGCAGTGTTGAAGATTCAGTCCCACTAGAGTCTTGCCCAACTTTTTGAGGGAAGACATGCTCCGGTTTGTTACTTCAGAACAACTTGATACAGAAAGGACTTGCAAATTGAGCTGCTCAGCCTTGGATAATGCAGCAAGGCCTGAATCGGATATTGCACACTTCGACACATCTAGATCACTGAGAAAGGCACAGTTGTCTGCAATGGCCATTAAACTTGCATCTGTAATCTTCCTGCAACCATCCAGATTCAACAGTTCAAGAGTTTCACCGTGTATCCTAGTTAAGGCCAAAACAGCTTCATCTGTCAAATTCAAGCAGCCGCTAAGATTCACTTTGACAAGTCCTGTTTCACAGCTCTCCAACAGTGGGAGAATTCCAACGTTTGTTATTCCACATAGCCCACTCAAGTCTACATGCTGAAGCTGCGGGCACAACTTCCCCAGCATGGCAAGGCTACCATTTCCAAATCCTGGGCAGTTTCGTATGGACAAGGATCGAAGAGAATTGCTAGGAGAAGGCATAGGAATTCCTAATGCCATATCCTTAATTCCCATGCACTTCACAAGGGCGAGAGATTTCAACTTCGCTGCACAATTGGATAGGACACCAATAATTCCTGATTCGCTGACCCTGTTACACTCCTCCAATTGAAGGACCTCAAGAGATCCTGCAGATCTAGCAAAAGCTACCAATCCATTGTCCGATAAAAAGCAGCACTTACGAAGGCACATCTGTTTCAGGTTTGTACAACCCTTTCCTATGGCTTCAAGACTCACATCAGTTATGCCCCCACAGGAAGCAATTGTCAAAGAAATCAATTTTTGCAAACCCTGAGCATTACCCATGACCCAAAAACCCTTCTCAGTCACATTTCGGAGACCACTGAGCATGAGACTAGTAACAGCCTTGCCATAGTGCCCAATCACAGCCAGAGAGAAATCCGTGATGTTCAAGCCCTGAAGCTTGACCTTAGTTAGGACAGAAGAAGCTGATGACAATAGACTTGAAATTGCATGATCCCTGACAAGAGGGCAGTCCTTGATAGAGATGCTTTGTAGCTTCGGGCAAAACTTTCCAATAGCTTGCATACCCTCATTACCAATCTTTGAACAAGATTCAATGTTCAAAGCAGTCAAATTAGGGCAGCTCTGTGCAATTGCAATCAAACTCTTGTCTGAAACTGAAGGACAATGGCTAAGTTCAAGCTTTTCCAACAAATGGCACTCTTTAGCTATCTCGACAAGACCTTCATCCCCAACACAAGGGACATTCCACAAGGAAAGTGACCTGAGAGAAGGGCAGCCACGTGCTATCGCTGATAGACCAAAGTTGGTAACTCCACGAATATAGTTGCTTCCCCGGATCGAAAGCTTCCCAAGCCCCCCATGGCCACTTGTTCCAACTGCAATTGCAGCGAGTCTCATATCTGTAGCTTTCTTACCATCCAAGCATCTAGTAAGATACCCATCACCATTTTCATCAGATGTTTTCATTTCAACATCATCAGAGACTGAAGCAACTGCACCCTTATTTAGATTTTCAGATCCATTGCTTTTGCTCTTGCAGATTTCTGCCTTACGAATACTGCTCAGTAGCATAAGCCAGCTCTTGGAGACACAAGCAGCAGAGCTCCTCTCTTTACCACAAGGAATCCGTTTAAAGATCTCAAAAAGGCATTCCTCCGGAAGAACTTCGATTGATGGTTGATTTTGCAACTCAAACTCGCTTTCACTGAACACAAATGGGGCACTGGTGCGAACCCTCTTACGAGGAGGAGAGTAAACATCCACATAGGAACCAGTAGGAAACAAGCAGCCCCCAGAATGCAATTCATCATCTCCTGTAAAACCTATAAACAAAAATTTGAATAAGCTAATAATAATAACAATAATAATAAAAACAGGAATCCAACACAACAACGGCTTTAAGAGTTATGACAAAATCACTAAGTTATAGGAAAAGTTTTTACAAGTAATTTTTTTTTCAATGATCTAATACACTCGAATACATCAACTGTATAAAAAAAAATTGATTTGAGAAAAACTGATCATAACCTAAATTTGAGTCTTTTATTCATTAATTCATTTATGCGTTCCTAAATAAGTCATCCCTGAATTATTTTGCATTCTAGCATAGAAAGCGATTCACATACGTTAAAAAAATCAACTAAATTCCCTGATAAACCATTTCTATACTAGAAATTCAACATCACGCACCATTTCCATCAATTAAATCCTCATAAATTCCTAATAAGATCCCTAAATATACCTAAGATCAATCTAAATCTACAAGATGTACTTAAAAAAAAAAAAAAAAAAAGCAAATAAAAAGAAAACATACCATTGTAGTTGACAAGAGCAGGCATGATTGAAGAATGTTGAAGAAGAAGCGTTGATGATGTAGAGCGAAAACCCCAGAAAAAGTAGAAAGCAGAAACGACGACAGGAAGAAGCAGATGAAATTGAAGAAACGTTGAAAGCTTGAATGCATCAAATCTGACGAAAAAAAAACCTTTTAAGAAACCCTAAAGGATTAGGGCAAAAAAGAGAAATGAAGGAGAGAAAAAGAAGGATGGAAATGTATAGATGTGTGTGGCTTGACAAAGAAAAACAGAAAACAGAGTATATATGTAGACTACGAAGAAAGAGAGAGAAATAAAATGTTAATAGAAAAAGAAAATAAAAAAAAGGTGAGGGCTGTTGTCGTGTTGAGAATTTTTGGAAGATGCATTTAACTGACAAGAAACGCGAAGTGCAATGTATCTTGCCTTTGATTTTTTTATTCTTTTCTCTTCTCTCTTCTCTCTTCTCTCCAACCAACTCACCTTCGCTTTCCACCTAAATGCTTCCGTGTCTTCCCTTCTATTTATCTTCTTTTTATATTACATTTTCGGGGAAATTGCTTATATTTATTAATTATATATATATATATATATTCCCGAAATAACTTTTCACTAACGTCTAAGTTAACGGTCCAAATGTAAAATCGCCATTTCACACAACACCTATCTGTTATTGTGTGTTTTCTTCTCTTTACTTTTAAAATTACATTTTAGGGAAAATCGAACTAACTACCTTGTATACACATGAAATTATATCCACCAACAATTAATCTCTTAATTACATATGCATCCCCCGTAAACTTTTGAATAATGCCTATCTAAACGGCACAGGTAAAACTATCTTTTCATACATCATTAAATCATTAAAACACATATTTGCTCCCTTATGTTTTCTTTCTCTGTTTTCTTTTTATAATATTACATTTTAGGGAAAATTTATCTAACTCCCTTGTATATACATGAAATTTTATCCACCGACAATTAGGATTGGACAATTTTGGAAAGTAAAAGTTTGATGGTATTAGATTGAGACTTTTTAATAAATTAGATAAGTCTGGTGCTATTCGATTAGAACTTTTAAGATTTTTTTTAAAAGTCTATAATATCTTGTGGTATTGGATTCGAACATTCAAGAGGCAGTATATTGTTTGGTGGTATTAGATTAAGATCAAGATTTGTAGGATTTCATGACAAAATGGATTTTCTAGACTTTTAGTGATAAATATAAATAGCTAGACCCCAAAATTGTATTGCCGTCTACCATCAGACTTTCCAGACTTTTTCACTCTCGCTCAAAATCATCTTCATCTTCATCTTCCTCAACTTCCATACCCCCATCACATCTTCATTGAATTACTATTCAAAAGAGAAAAACAAAAGGGTTTTTGATGCAACAGCAACAAAGGCTTTGGAGTACTTGGAGAGCAAGGATGATGATGCGGAGCGGGTGGCAAATTTGTACGGGTGGCGAATTCGTATTTGGGTCGCGTGGACCAACCAAATCCGAGCTGAGCTTTGTGGACCTCTACAAAGGGAATATGGGGTCGGATCGTCTGTTATAATATATTTCTGGAAAGCCCAAGATGAGCCCTACAGATGTTATGAAGACTCCATCCTCCATAACAGATCACAACAGGTCCAAATTTGGCCATCTAGCTTGTTACGCTAAGACTTATAGTTTTCTGTGAACTTAGAATTTGTTTTCCTTTTTACTTAGGATTCTTAGGATTTTTAGAATTCTTTTCTTGTTTAGCAATCTAGGTTATTTCGAGTCCTAGTGGATTTGAATTGCTTTGCTATTTAATAGTTTGTATTAGGGTTATTTTAATTAGTTTTTGATTAATAAAATACAGAGAACTGCTTCTCAACTATCCAACTACAACATCTTTGCAAAGATTGGCGTATTTGAAGCCTGACAACAATCCTTCGTGCGCGAAGTTGATCGTTGCCAGTAGGTTGCTTTTCGAATTGTTCTAGCGAGTTTTTCTCATAGACACTTCCGCTACACCAGTCGGTATCAGAGCCAGGTTCGCTTAGGACAACATCGACATGGTGCCGAAGAGAAGTCCACCAAACTGGATCCTTGTAGATGGAGCCTATGAACATAGCCGCATAACATAGTTGGAGCAATAGATTGCGCACTTAGCGGAGCAGATTGCTACGTTATTGGCCAACCAAAACCCGTTCCAGGGTCTAAACCCTAATTCGGGTGGTTACAGTAAGTTTGAAGAAAGTGACCGGGGGGGGATCTGATCCTTTGTTGTTCTATGATGACACTTATGTATCAGAAGAAGTTTTGGTTGATTTTGATCTGCCACCGGTTTTTGATGAAGAGATATTTGAAGTAGAGTCCGTGAGTGATGATGGTTTTGAGGATTATTTTGTGAATCACACGTTTCTCACCAGTGACAACATTAGATTAAATAGAATTTAGAATCCTATTTAATCTAGGTCACTTATAACTCTATCTTGATATTATATCTATATATAAAATCAAGATATTTGTATAGATATAATATCAGGATATTTGTTTTGTTTTTTAAAAGATTTGATTTTTAAAAAACAAGATAAAAGATATTGGTCCTTGGAAATGTCTAATGTTTGAATCATCACACCATGTACATGTGCTACACTATATATATATATATATATAGTCCTTTTCTCCTTAGTGTGCATTGGTATAAAATACATCAGTGCATTTCATGTGGATCATAGATTATGGATAAACACTGATAAGTGCATGCAAATTGAGTCAAAGCAATTGAATCTAATAGTCTATATGCAAGATACTGATATATATTTATCGATACGCACCGGGGAGAAAATTTTCTTATATATTATAGTCATTTAAAATGAGACAAAAAGGGAATGAACAGAACAACTGAACAAGTGGTGCTTGTGCACAAGAGAAGACAGTTTGGTGATAGGTGATAGAAGAACACAAGTTGGGCAAGTGCCTGGTTTTGTTGGTTTTGTTAGTTTTGTAATGTTTGATTGATTAGTTGTATTCACTATTCAGTCATGGCTTACATATATAATATGCATGCATGGTTTTGCCGTAATTTTCCAACTGGAACTTTGGGAATTGGAAACCTATGTGTACTAACCACCTTTATTATCTTTACCTAATCAATTATGCTTTTAATAATTCCTTCATTCTGTAGTACATTACCATTTCACCACCATACAAATATATAATTAGTATTTTAGTCAAATTAATTACCCTAGATAATCATTGACATGATTCTAAATTATGGCATGAATTTGAAATTTTTTATTGTATTTAGTTCCTTAAGGAGTACAAAGATTTTATAATAAAGAGTTCGATATCTATTTGAATTTTTTTTTTTATATATAAATATTTTTAAAACTTCTTATCTTAAATCATTAAATAAGAATATAGTGAATATCAGTAATAAGTTATGTGTTTTTTTAAGTGAAAATGAGCACAAATAACACCTTTTTAGTTGATTTTATGTGCTTTGCACTCACTTTGTAATTTGAGTTTTAATAGCACCAAAATATGTGCCTCGATGAAAATGCACCTCTAATTAAGTCACCCACTTTATTCTCTCTTTCACTTTTCCTTTTTTTTTTCTTCTCACATTAGAAACATTCAAGAAGTTTCTCTTACAAAAATCGTCTCTCCAAGTAAAAAAAACCTTGACGAAATGTGGTTGGTCCAGTGGTAAACCTCTTATACCTACAACACGAGCTTGCGGCTTCAAATCCTCCACCCTAAAGGGAAAAAAAAAAAAAAAAAAAAAAAAAACTTATTTGGTTTGTTGTTTGAAATATAGTAGAGAAAAAGGTAGAGGGAAAGTAGAGAGAGAAAAAAAAAATGAACCTTAGGAAAGGAACCGAAGTAACACTATTTGGTCAAGACTTAGGGCCAGTTTGATATTGTTTTTGAAAAGTTAAAATCAATTTATTTTATAATTTTAACATAAAATGGTGTTTAGTAAAACTTCCAAAAGTGATTAATTAATAATCTGGTATGTTTGGACAAAGATTTTGAAGAGTATGTGAGGGCCGGTTATTTTTTTCTAAGTGATTATAGAATAATCTATTTTACATTTAATGAATCTTTTAAAACATATTATTATCCTTATGAAATCAAGTTAAAATCATTTATATATTTTATTTCATCATAAAATTAAATATTCTCCATAAATATTGATTTGATTTATAAAATCCTTTAAAAATATTTTTATTGTTCTTATAGAATTTTATTTCTAATTTAAATATTATACTTAGAGCCAGTTTGGTATTGCTTTTAAAAAGTTAAAATCATATTATTTTATAAAAATTCGTATTTGGGTCGCGTGGAGTCGTGGACCAATCAAATATGAGCTGAACTTCGTGGACCTCTACAAAGGGAATATGGGGTCGGATCGTCTATTATAATATATTTCCGGAAAGCCTAAGATGAGCCCTACAGATGTTATGAAGACTTCGTCCTCCGTAACAGATCACAACAGACCCAAATTTAGCCATCTAGCTTGTTGCGCAAAGACTTGTAGTTTTCTGTGAACTTAGAATTTGTTTTCCTTTTTACTTAGGATTCTTATGATTTTTAAGATTCTTTTCTTGTTTAGCAATCTAGGTTATTTCAAGTCCTAGTGGATTTGAATTGCTTTGCTATTTAATAGTTTGTATTATGGTTATTTTAATTAGTTTTTGATTAATAAAATACAAAGAATTGTTTCTCAACTATCCAACTACAACATCCTTGCAAAGATTGGCGTATTTGAAGCCTGAAAACAATCATTCGTGTGCGAAGTTGATCGTTGCCAGTAGGTTGCTTTTCGAATTGTTCTTGCGAGTTTTTTTCGTAGACACTTCCACTACACCAGTTGGTATCAGAGCCAGGTTCGCTCGGGACGACATCGACATGGTGCCAAAGAGAAGTCCACCAAATCGGATCCCTGTAGATGGAGCCTATGAACGTAGCCGCATAACACAGTTGGAGCAACAGGTTGTGCACTTATCGAAGCAGATTGCTACGTTATTGGCCAACCAAAACCCGTTCCAGGGTCTAAACCCTTATTCAGGTGGTTATAGTAAGTTTGAAGAAAGTGACAAGGGGGAATCTGATCCTTTGTTATACTATGATGATACTATGTATCAGAAGAAGTTTTGGTTGATTTTGATTTGCCACCGGTTTTTGATAAAGAGATATTTGAAGTAGAGTCCGTGAGTGATGATGGTTTTGAGGATTATTTTGTGAATCACACGTTTCTCACCAGTGACAACATTAGATTACATAGGATTTAGAATCCTATTTAATCTAGGTCACTTATAACTCTATCTTGATTTTATATATAGATATAATATCAGGATATTTGTTTTCTTTTTTTTTAAAAGATTTTATTTTTAAAAAACAAGATATAAGATATTGGTCCTTGGAAATGTCTAATGTTTGAATCATCACACCATGTTCATGTGCTATACTATATATATATATATATATATATATATAGTCCTTTTCTCCATAGTGTGCATTATTATAAAATATATCAGTACGTGCATTGCATGTGGATTATAGATTATGGATAAACACTAATAAATGCATGCAGATTGAGTCAAAGCAATTGAATCTAATAGTTCATATGCAAGACACTGATATATATTTATTGATGCGTACTGGGGAGAAAATTTTCTTATATATTATAGTCATTTAAAATAAGACAAAAAGGGAATGAACAGAATAACTGAACAAGTGGTGCTTGTGCACAAGAGAAGACAGTTTGGTGATGGGTGATAGAAGAACACAAGTTGGGCTAGTGTCTGGTTTTGTTGGTTTTGTAATGTTTGATTGATTAGTTGTATTCACTATGGTTTTGTTGGTTTTGTAATGTTTGATTGATTAGTTGTATTCACTATTCAGTAATGGCTTATATATATAATATGCATGCATGGTCTTGCTGTAATTTTCCAATTGGAACTTTGGGAATTGGAAACCTATGTGTACTGACCACCTTTATTATATCTTGGGAAATTGCATAAACTTACCATAACGTTTCCCATTATGGCATAATATTCAACTAATGCCTTTAATTGCACAAACAACCCCTCTTGTTAGTTAACTTTGGTTAAAAATAACCATTGACTATGATTTTTTTTTTGAAAGCCCAAAATTACCCCTGCACTTTATTACAAAAAAAAATCTTAATTGCCCTTTATTTAAAACATTATCTACTTTAAATTATTAGAATATAAAAAATAAATACTAAACATAATCCTCTTTAAATTAAAAAAAAATAAAAAAAATATATTAAAAACAAAACAATTTAAGAAAACGTTATTTTGAGAAAATACAATTTAATAATATATTAAAAAAAAGCAAAAAAAAAAAAAAAAACGTTATTTTGAGAAAATATAATTTAAAATTATGCAAGTCCAATATGAATAGTGGTAATGTATTACATATTTTTGAAATTTAAAACATATTTTTTATTTATTTAAAAACGATTATGTTTAGTATTTTTTTTTAAATTTTTGAATCAAAATATAATGCGTAATTTATATTGAGTCAAATTATTTTGTCTTATAGAGATGAACATTGAACAAATTGTCGGTGCTACTGTATTTTATTATGACAAATGATTATATTTTTATTTCAAACTCTTGATGATTTTATTTATATTTGTGTTTAGAATACTAAACATAATCCTTTTTAAATAAATTTTTTTAAAAAATAATATAATAAAAACAAAAAAAATTCAAAAATATGTAACATATTACCACTATTCATATTGGACTTGCATAATTTTAAATTATATTTTCTCAAAATAACGTTTTCTTAAATTGTTTTGTTTTTAATATATTATTTTTGAATTTTTTTTATTTAAAAAGGATTATGTTTAGTGTTTAATTTTTATATTCTAATAATTTAAAGTAGATAATGTTTTAAACAAAGGGCAATTAAGATTTTTTTTTTTAAATAAAGTGCAGGGGCAATTTTGGGCTTTCAAAAAAAATCATGGTCAATGGTTATTTTTAACCAAAGTTGACTAACAGAAGGGGTTGTTTGTGCAATTAAAGGCATTAGTTGAATATTATGCCATAATGGGAAACGTTAGGGTAAGTTTGTGCAATTTTCCCTATTATCTTTACCTAATCAATTATGCTTTTAATAATTCCTTCATTCTATAGTACATTACCATTTCACCACCATACAAATATATAATTAGTATTTTAGTCAAATTAATTACCCTAGAAAATCATTGACAAGATTCTAAATTATGGCATGAATTTGAAATTTTTTGTTGTATTTAGTTCCTTAAGGAGTACAAAGATTTTATAATAAAGAGTTCGATATCTATTTGAATTTGTTTTTTTTTTTTAATATATAAATATTTTTAAAACTTCTTATCTTGAACCATTACATAAGAATATAGTGAATATCAATAATAAGTTATGTGTTTTTTTAAAGTGAAAATGGGGGCAAATAACACCTTTTTAGTTGATTTTATGTGCTTTGCACTCACTTTGTAATTTGAGTTTTAATAGCACCAAAATACGTACGCCGATAAAAATGCACCTCTAATTAAGTCACCCACTTTATTCTCTCTTTCCCTTTCCCTTTTTTTTTTTCTTCTCACATTAGAAACATTCAAGAAGTTTCTCCTACAAAAATCATCTCTCTAAGTTAAAAAACTTGATGAGATGTGGTTGGTCCAGTGGTAAACCTCTTATATCTACAACACAAACTTGTAGGTTCAAATCCTCCACCCTAAAAAAAGAAAGAAAAAAAAAAAGAAAAAACAAAAACTCTTTTTTGGTTTGTTGTTTGAAATGCGGTAGAGGGAAAGTAGAGAGAAACAACCAAAAAAAAAAAAAACTGAAACTTAGGAAAGGAACTGAAGTAACACTATTTGGTTGAGACTTAGGGCCATTTTGATACTGTTTTTAAAAAGTTAAAATCAATTTATTTTATAATTTTGATACAAAATGATGTTTGGTAGAACTTTCAAAAGTGATTAATTGATAATCTGGTATATTTTGATAGAGATTTTGAGGATTATGTGAGGGCCGGTTATTTTTTTCTAATTCATTATAGAATAATCTAGTTTACATTTATGAATCTTTGAAAACATATTATTATCCTTATGAAATCAAGTTAAAATCATTTATATATTTTATTTCATCATAAAATTAAATATTCTCCATAAATATTGATTTGATTTATAAAATCCTTTAAAAATATTTTTATTGTTCTACTATAATTTTTTTTTTAATTTAAGTATTATACTTAAAATATTGATTTAATTTATATATTAATGAAAAAAATGAAGTAGGATTCTAAAATCACGTCATTTTAGTCATTGTAATTGCTCTCAATACTTTTGTAATAAAATTACCAAACATATATATACTACTTTTGAGCTATACAATAGTTTTAAAAGTACAATTAACCAAACAACTGCCGATTATCTTCACAACTGATTATTCATTTTGTACATCTAACAGTGATTATAATAAAAGTAACATCAATATCAAATTGGCCCTTAATAAGCCTCAACCAAGACATAAAATTAAAGAAAAAAAATAGTAAAGACTTTTAGTATGTCTCGACTAAGACTTGCACAATTCCCATTCGAGAAACTTGTAATAAGCCTTGATAGGGACTTGTGCAAGTCGATTTATTGCAAGCATCAAATCGAGATTTACTGCAAATTTACATTGAGACTTTTTATATTAAAAAAAAGGTAAATAGGTCTCAACCCAAAATGCTTCGTATAAAAATATTAGACTTATTTTGTGTTTGTATTTAAAGGGTATTTTTACCAAATATATGTTTATTGTGTTATTACTTATTAAAACTTAAATTATTAAGTTCGTGCTGGGATCACGGTTCATCACCAAAATATGCTATAAAATTTTGGATTTCGTTAAAAAAAATAAAAATCATCACTAGGTACTGCAATCAATTTTTACTGTTTGTTGTCAAGTTGAGGTATAGAAATTGTACCACTAGCAAACAAAAGTTAAAAGTTAAAAGCGTAATTTGTAATAATGATTCTCTAGAGCTTTCAAAAATAATAATATATATATATATATATAATGATTTTCTAGAGCTTTAAGTTTAACTAGTCAATAATTCATCAATTAACCGTAACTTTCTCTCTCTAAGAATTCTAGATTTTTCTCTGACTTCTCTCTACTTTTCCTAACCCTAACACTTTTCGATCCGTTTTCATCCCATCCGCCGCCGACACCCTGCTGAGCTAAGGGCTATCGGCGGCGACGTCGACCTTTTGGACGGCCTATCGGCACGGCTCTCCGGCCAGATCCGCCACCGCGGAGGTTCTCTCTCTTCTTAGCAGCTTGCCGGAGATTTTCTTCTTTTTTCGTCGGTCATCTTCCCGATCCAGCTAGGGTTCATCTTTTGGTTGCAACGCCGGGGATGACGCTCATTCGGACGAACTCTTTGCCGCCGTTCGGTCAGTTTCTAGCTGCCTCCGGCAACTCTCCGGTTTGGGGCGTTCCAGTTGAGCCGGCCAATTGATTCCCTATCCAGTCGGTACTTCGGCGCCGTCCGACCTGGTCTTGGACATTTTCTGGCAGCCAAGGATCCCCTTTCTCCGATCGGTTTTTTCATTTCGTTTTAAGTTTATTTCGGTTTATGTAACTGTAGTTGTTCCCTCTTAGTGAGGGTGTTTGTCCCCCTTGTGTGGGTTGTCCCACCTTTGTGTGTGGATTTTTTTCCCTTGCATGGGAAATCTTGTCTGGGCTGTGCTTGGATGCCGATAGTTGATGGGTCCCAACTAATATTTTCATGTAATCCTGTCCTGGAATTGCATTCCAGGTGTTGTAATCCTTGTGATCCAGTTGTTGTTTGCAATCAAAAAAATAAAAATAAAAATAATTCATCAATTATACATTGCTTTCCACTGATAAATGTGGGGCACCCGCTAATTTGAGATCATAATTGTGAACTTTATCAATTATCAGAAGTTTCAATTGAATTACTATGCATGTTAAACAAGGTTACTGAGTAGAGACAATTAACCAATAAATCATACACCAATGTTAGACAATCAAAAAATTTAACCCAAATTTCAGCTTAAATGATATGATAATTAGTTTTTTCATTAACCACATTACTCATGTTGTGTGTGGTGATAACAACTCACTTGCCACATCATTAGATTGAAATTTAGGTTAATTATTTGGGTTGTATAGCATTACTCTAAATTATATATATATATATATATAATCTTTATACTGTTAATTCATCCTGATAAAAAATATATCAGGACGAAGAATGTGAACTATAGATAATGGAAAAGTTTTGACAAGTGCATAAACTTTGAGTTAAAGTATGTAAATATAATGATCCACATTCTTCGTCCTGATATATTTTATATCAGAACGAACTGATAATAGGAAAATTGTATACATATGTATGTATATATATATATATATATATATATTTGACAATATTTATTAATTCGAAACCATGTATTTTTTTGAAAACTTTCGCCATTGATAGGATTCGAGCCCCTGACCTGGGAGTGCATTCCTTCATATCTATAATATTTATTAGATGATGAAGAAAATTTATTATTTATTAAAAATCTTTGGTTATGTGGACATGATGAGGTAATTAGTTAAGTGGTAAGCCCCTCATACCTATTTCCAAAATATGGTGGGTTCGAGTCATGACTCTCCCCAAATTCCGAAATATTGTAATAGTTCAAAGAAAAAAAAAATCTTTGGTTTTTCGATTAAATTTTGCAAGTAATATTTCTAGAGTAATGCTAGGCTATCCAAAATCATGCCCAAATGATGTGACATGTGAGTTGTTAAGATCAAGTAAATAATGAGATTATAGTGTGAGTGATAGGATCTTAACAACTTATATGCTACATTATTTAAGCATGATTTTGAACAAATATTTTGGACGGTCTAACATTACTTATATATATATATATATATATATATATATATATATATATATATATATATATATATAAATAACTTTTTTTTTTTTTTACAACAATATCAATCTCAAGTCTCAATTATTTTATTTTTTTAATCAAGAGTCTGATTTTTATATTTTTTAATAAGAGTTTGATGAGACTTAACGAGGTTAACCACTACAAACATGACCATTAATTAATACAATTCTAACTGCAAATAAGAGATCTCAAGAACCTTCATTAACGAAAGTACTTAACAACTTGTAGTAAAAAGTCAAATTTTGATTAAATTTAACAATTTAAAAAAGAATTTTGATGAATTTAAAAACAATGAAGGAAGAGGTGAGAAGGATTTTGCAATAGTTTCTCTTTTGTGGGCTCAACAAAAAAAAAAACCATTGAAGCAGGACAAGTTGGATATATTAATCAAAGGCAGAGAGAGCTAAGTTAAATGAATATCTTGAAAACTGTAAATATATATAGAGTTGGTAAAAATGGAGTCAACCAGCCAACCAGGCAACTTTGGAGGTAAATAGCAGCGGTCAATTATGTTTCCAAAAAAGAGAGAAAGGGTCAAAAATGTGGGGTTGACTTGGAGAAAGTAACCTAGAAATCAAAGTGGGACCCATCAACATTCACACCAATATAATGTTATTTGGATTACAATTTACATGGACAATATCAACTCTAAGTACATGCAATGAATTTGATTTGATTATTATGTTGATGTGTACATGTGTGTATATATATAGCCTGTAGGTCCAATGTATTGCCATAATTCAATAGCTTTCATCATCATCTTTGCTTAGAAACAATGGATCGATCTCTCTCAAAACCTCTACAGACTTTGTCAAAATGCATGACTTACATTGTTCCACATTCTTCAAAATATCAAATTGTAATAATTAAAAATAAATAAAAAATGATTTTTATCTACTAATGAATATATTAAAATACAGTCAAATTCATTTAAAATTCACCTTTTATTATTTTTACGTACAAGAATCTTTTTCTCTAACTTGGGCTTCTTGCCAATGTAGTTGGACCCTCCCTTGAGAGCCTCCACCACCACGGTTCAACGCCCGGTGTGTGCATGTATATATATAAATTATTTGTCCCCCTTGGTCATTAATCCCAAGGGTGGGTGTTGTCCCATCTATTGTGGGTGCTCTCTCCCTGCTTGTGGGAGCTGTAGTCCGGGCTGCTCTAATAGAGCTTAATCTCGTTGGTCCCGGTAGTTGTTGTATATTCAACAAAAAAAAAAAAAAAAAAAATCTTCTTCTCTAACATTAACATATTAATGTAAAGACATTAATGGTTGTCTTGTCACCATTCACCAATATGAATTATGTACAAATTTAAATCATTAGAATGCATGTGCTGCTCATATGTTGCCACCTTAGCATAATCTAAAAAATATTACGACCCTGTAACAAATTAAGATCACTTGATTATGATAATACAATCGAATTGATTTGGACTCACTTACCTAAGCTAATAAATCTTGTTTTTATATGGTTAGGATTCATCTAATCAGACGAATATTCTTTCTATAAACAAACTAGCAATATCTTTTCATTTCTTGATCAGATTTTCAGCATTTTTTATATTATTAATGTTACACTTACACTTGGAAGTAGTTGGAAGAGAGCCGCTTGTATTCTTAGTGGTATGCGATGGATCATTCCATTGAATTTTGTAGGATTCAATATCCGATCTAATCCAACTATATCATAATCATTGAAATTCGATCTAGATCCAATCAAGGCCGGCCCTGAGATTTTGGGGGTTCAAGGCGAACTAAAAAATTGAGGTCTCCAAATCCCGACTTCCAGGTTCCATATACATAATACATACAAAATTCTAATAAAACTAAAATAGAAAAACAAAATTCTAATATAATACATACAAAATTCAAGAACAATTTTTTCTATTGGGTAGCTGGGTTCCTGAATCCTTACCTCCGGGTTCCATAATACATAATACATATAAAATTCAAACAAAACTTAAAATAGAAAAACGAAAAGAGGTTTTTCAGATTAAAAGAAGAAGAAAAAGGAAAAGTTGTGTTAAATTACCTTCTAAAACAACTACAATTGATTTCAAGAAGAGAGCTTCCAAATTCCAATCCAAGAACAATTAGGGCGCGTTTGTTTACGTTTTCAGAAACTGTTTTTTGTTTTCTGAGTCACAAAAACAGGAAAAACCCGTTTGGTAGGATGATTTCAAAAAACTGTTTTATAAAACATTGAGAACAGTTTTCAGTTTTAATGAATAAAAAATTGAGAACTCTGAAAACAACAATTTGTTGTTTTCAGTATTCTTGAAAACTTTTTTTTAGCAATAAAATTTACTCAAACCAAATCCATCTTTTGGATTTTCATGGATCTATATCAAAAAGATGATGATGATTTCAATAGGTTTGATGATGAAAATTAAATTTATTTATTATTTAATTTTAATTTTTTTTAGTTTTAATGTTTAATTATTTTAATATCACTTTTTCATTATTTATAATATTAATCTTTTAAAAATGATTTTAAAAATATTATACTAAACACGTTTTTTATGTTTTGATTCTCCGAATATCGTTTTCAACCATTGCTACCAAACGCGTTTTCGAATTCAAAAAATCCAAAAATCAGTTTTTCAAAAACTTCAGATTACAAGAAAACAAAAACTGAAAAACGAAAACGTTACCAAACGGCCCCTTACTTTCCCACTAATTCCCAATTACGTAAGAAACTAAGAACAGAGTTGAGAGCTGCCAAGTGTCAAAGAAGTAAAGAACCCTAAAAATTTTGAATGTTAGATACAATGAATTGCAATTTGCAATTTGATATGTTGTGATGGAGTAAGCATAATGATTTTATCTATAAAAAATAAAACCACAATGATTTTGTTTCTTTAATGGGCATTTTTTTTAATAACAAAAACATATGGGTTATATATAAATATTTCTTTGGTGGGTCTTTTAAATAATAATTGACATGTTTTTATTTTTTTTATTTTTTATTTATTTTATTTTATTTTATTTTTAATTTAAAAAAAAAAACTCTACTTGGGCCTAACATAGAATACACACTAAATGAATTTGGATGTCCTTGGGAAATGGTGGCCTTGGCCGCCTCGTCGGCCTATGCCCAGGGCCGGCCCTGGATCCAATATGATCTATTTACATGATTCAATTTGATCCGATCCAATTATAATTAGATCATTTCGATAAGATCTAATTAATAAAAAAATTGAATATAACTTAACCCAATTAAACTAAATTATTTTTAATATATATATATATAGAGAGAATCAGAGATTAAAACATGCATAAAATTAACAAAAAAAAAAAAATGATTATTGTACTAGAAACTTGTCCTAGTATTTTATCAACGTAAAATATAATTGTCAATATCAGAATATATAATCATAAAGTCATAGCAAAATTAAATTTAAAAACAAAACCAATAAAGAGCTGATTGTTTTGTTTACGTCAAGGGAAGGCAACATAAAAGGTTAATAGTCATATAGCGAAAACCATTTTTTTTTTTTTTTTTTTTTTTTGGAAGGTCATATAGTGAAAACTTTGAAACACAAGCCCGCATTCTTGCAAAATAAGGAATTGAAAAATTATTATGTGAAATTATTTATAGAATAATTAAATATAATAAATATAATTAATGCATGTTAGAATTACATTATAACTAATTAAGTTATATATTAGTCTTAATAAGTATTTGGACAGATTGACAGATTTGATATGAATTTTTAAAATATTGCATTTTTCAAATCTGATAACACATTCACACTAGATCTTGCACACTCTGCAAAAATAACACCAATTATTTCATCCACTTGATTATTAATTTTATAATATTCATGGGACCCTTCTTCTGTACCAAAATTAATGATTTCATGAGATTGATAATTTGATATCCTATCCTTTATTATTGTTCAAATATAATTATATTGATCGATTTTAATTTGAAAGCATATCATTCTTGAGAAATGCTGCTGCTGCTGCTGTAGCTGTAGTTATTACAATATTTAAATTTGAAAGCAGAAAACCAAGAGTACATACTTTTCTCAATAAAATAATTGAAAGCAGAAAACGTATATTTGTTTGGAAGAACAACCATGGGTTGCATTTAGATCACCTCATCATCTAAACTTTATTTCCTTTTTATTTTTTATTTTTTTAATCCTTACGGTTTTATTAAAAAATGATCATAAATTACTGTAAAAAAATGATCATAAATTTAAAAATAAAAATAAAGTAAAGTTTAGACTTAGATGGATGAGAAAAGGATGATTAATATTGTTGCATGAATAATTTGATGTATTGAGGTGGGCAAGGCGATTAATTGAAATGTAATTCAAATTTAAGCATGAATTAATGTTGATAAAGTCACGTGATTATGCTGAGTTTATTGACTGACTCAATCAGATTCAATGCTTATTCATAATTGCAACGAAGAGATCTCATCTCATCCACACAATCAAGGCCCCTATCCTTTTTCAAGAGTGCATGTGAGCCACATCTTTTTTCCATTTATTTTTTTTTAAATTTTAAATTAAGGAGAAAATGATTCATACGAATCGTATGATAGTCTGATCTTGGTCCTATTTTAATAATCGTAAATGTAATAATTTTTTTTTTTTAAAAAAAGGGATATTATCGTTCCTCCCTGCGGTTTGCCATATTAGATAAATTAGTCTCTTTAGTTTCAATAATAGCCGGTCAACCCCCTGAAACCTAAACTATTGGTCATTTTGACCCTTCTGTCAAGTTTTCCATCTAAAATCCCTTTTTACCGTTAATTAAAAAAAATTAAAACGCCTCCAACAGAGATTAAACCTTGGACCTTAAGGTTAAAAACCACAAACCCTAACTAGCATAGCTACTCCAACTCATTGTTGAAGGTTTGTTGATTTAAATGTGTGTGTGTGTGTATATATAATATTTGTTTAAAATAATTTAAATATGTTTATATAATTTAAAATAAACTCATATTTAATAATAATATATAAAAATAGATTTACGAAAATGAAAAAGAAAAACAAAATAAGAAAAACAAAAGGAAAAAAATTCAAAAAAAAGGAATTTTTTTAAATTATTTTTTTTTCTTTCTTTTTTTGAATTTGTTCCCTTTTCAATTTATGGCCTTTGATTTTCTAGGTTTTTTTAACTTAATTTTATCAAATTGAAATAATATATTTTTGAAAAGTAAAAAAAATTCAAAAAAAAAAATAAAGAAAAAAATTTACGGGCTTTGATTTTCTAGATTTTTCAGGTTTCCTTTTGTTTTCTTATTTTCTTTTTCTTTTTCATAAATCTGTTTTTATATATTATTATTAAATATGAGTTTATTTTAAATTATATAAACAAATTTAAATTATTTTAGACAAATTATATAACTATATATATACATTTAAATCAACAATGAGCTGGCGTAGCTTAGCTGGTTAGGGCTTGTGGCTTTTAACCTCAAAGTTCAAGGTTCAATCATTGATTGAGGCATTTTAATTTTTTAATTAATGGTCAAAAGGGATTTTGGATGGAAAACATGACAAAAAGGGCAAAATGACTAATAGTTCGGATTTCAAGGGGTTGACCGGCTATTATTGAAACTAGAAGGACAAGTTTATCTAATATGGTAAACCTCAGGGGGGAAAATGATAATTTCCCTAAAAAAAAACATATATTGAATTAAGAATTTTATAGACTGTAAGCTAAATTAATTAGAGGTTCATATATCAACCCAAAATTACAATTTTCGTGTTAATTTTAAAATATGAAAAAATTTAAACCATTTAGATTTCAATCGAAAGAGAGGGTGCATGCATGGCATTTTTATTCGTTTTTGGCTTTAATTGGACTATGGAGAGGAAGAGAATGAATGAAGTGCATTGAATATGAGTTGGCAACTTGGCATGGATTGATGTGTTGTCGTCTTGTTGATGAATATTGGTATGAGGCTGTGACTAGGTCTAGGTATGTAATTATATATGGGCCAAATATACTAATACTAATAATAATAATATATATGACTCAGGTCTCAGAATCAGAAATGACGTTGCATGGGGCCATGGACGCCTGGAGCCCTGCAAATTGTTTTATTAATCTGTAATGTTTTTTCCACCTCTTACACGACACCTCTCCACTTGTTACCGGCCTGTATCATGCATGTATCTGCTTGAAATCATTTTTATTTTATTTTTTATAAATAAAAATAAAAAATGGTTTCCAGGTGGGAGAAAACCTGTGAAAACTGAAAAGACAAAGCTTCACTTTACTCTAAGTCTCTAAACCCAACTTGCATCAGAAGCATGAATCATTGAATCCATGTGTGAAGAAGAAGCCAGCTGCAAGGCCAAGTTGAGGTTGTCGCTGTTGTCGCTGCTAATCTTAAAGTGAAAACTAATTAATAATGGCATTGCCACTTTGCCAGGATATTTTGCTAGCAACTTGATTAGCAATTATGGTTTATAATTAATTAAACTTAATCACAACTTGAATGATTTCCAATTATTATATTTTCTCAACCACTAATGCACCAAAACAATAATCAATCTTATTAACATCAAGCCATCGAGGGCTTTTTATTTTTTTATTTTTTATTTTAGTTAACACTATTGTGGATCTTGTTGGGAACTTGGACCGATGAACACGAAAACAACATGCCTAATATTCACCCATAACTACATAGCAATTAACGTCTATAACAGAAAATAAACAATCACACAATACAAGATATATGTGGAAAACCCTAAATTAGGAAAAAAATCACGGGCTGTCAGGACGATAAAGAAAGTTCAACTATATGATAAATTGTTACAACAATATACTACATGATTCTCTCTCACACCTTCACCTTAACCCCAAACCACAGAGCGTTACCAAGTCTCCAAGCTCACAACCGAGCTTTACATCATGACTCTTAGCTCACAAAGTTCACAAAATCCTCACGTACCAAGAACCTCAACGTTCACATTGGGTTCACTTGAGAATACGAGTAAAAATCTAACAGATCAGGAGTCTACATAAAATCATATTGGATTGAATTAATTTTCACATAAATTATTTTAAATATTTTATAATTAAAATAAAATAAAATAAAATAAATTTTTAAATATTTTTTTAAAACGAATATATTTATTTTAGATTATTTTTAACTAATTAAGTTAATTTAACATATTTACATAAAACATTTAAAAATGATTTCTAAATAAAATAAATTATATAAATAAATAAAATAATTTTTTTACAAAAAAATATATATATAAAAAGCACGAGACTATCATGTTCCGAAATTTGAGAAAATAGTGATGCCACTATGGGATAAATTGGGGATGTTGTCCAACAAGACTATTAAACATATTACTAAAAAAATTAATTAATGGTTAAGAAGACTAAGGTCTCCAAGTCTAAGCATTCATTGATCTTGATCACATTTCACATTTCAATTTTCATACCAATAAAATACTCATCTTTCAGCAAAAAGTCGGTCTTTAACCTGAAAAAGAAATTGTTGATATACAAAGGATTCATGTATTGTACAAACACTAATTATTTATTTAATTGATTAGTGATTAATTAAATGGATTCGTGCGTCAACCATATCTACATTCAACGATTATAAATAAAAACATAAATGGATTTGTTCAACTTGGAGCTTTTAGATACACACCCATGATTCGTGCAACATATATATTAAAGCTTAATTGTTTTTGGTGGATTAGATTAAAATAATGCACACATAGTATAGTTTATATTATTATTAATTATTTATTAATAAGGTTTTCACATTCAACTTGAAGGATTTTTGTTCTGTACCGTTGGAATATTCATTGTATTAGGAATTGATGATGTATATGCAGATTGCAGATTGTGCATGAATCTCTTTAATTTTCTACCAGAATGCAAATTTCAAAAGAATAATGGTATGCTATTTTTTGGGGAGATCATCTATTAACCCCAATTTCGCTTTTGGAGGGCTTGACTGCTGCAAGTTCAGAATTAACAGTCCTTGTATGCATTTGCTCTTGAAATGTGGAAACTGAAAATGAGTTTTTTTTTTTCTTTTTTTCTTCGGATTCATGTTCTCTCATGATTTATTTTTTTGTTTTTGTTGGGGATAATCCTCTAGAATCGATGAACGCGGAAACGCCGTGCCTAATATATGCCCATACTTATAGCAAATAATAACGTCAATAAAGCAGAAAAATAGATGAGAGAGAATAAAACAATTACAACACAAGATATACATGGAAAACCCAAAACGGGTAAAAAACCACGGGCCGTCAAGACGACAAAGAAAATTCCACTATATGATAAACGGTTACAACCATATACTCCAGGATTAACTCTCTCACCTCAACCCCAAACCACACTCACAAGATCCTCACCAAGAACCCCACAATATCCCCTAGGTCTCCCCTAAATATCACCCACGGATCTCTAACTTGATCCACCGATATTCCCTTGGATCCCTCCTTGGATATTCCCATTGGGTCTCTCCGGATCTCACTCACACTCTCTGATGTTACATGGTGTTCAACTCCATACGTTCAACCTAATTACAAGGTTCTATTTATACTAGTTACAGGGAGTATAATATAAAAGGAAATCCTACTCCTAAACGTACAAGACTTATTTGTTCCACATAAATACTATTTCCTTTTATGACAAGTCTTCTTGTAAGGAGTAAATCATGTTCCTACAAGCACAAGAACTTCCAGAAACAAACTACTTCCTTTTCCACTGAAGATTTCCCGTTTCACGTATGCATATGATTGACTACGATTCGGGTCACGATTGTACACCCACTTCCTAAACCGTTACAAGTCACCTTAAATTACATCGCTCAGAAAACCGCGATCCATACGTTGAAACAAATTTGGCCGCTGCCACCACGACCGTTGTCGGTACCGCTGTGAAAGCCACAGCGTTCTTCATTGGACAAGGACCGCTGCCATTACCGCTGTCAAAACCCACAATGTTCTTCACAGCCCTATACCGCTGCCATGACCGCTGCCAAAGCCAGAGCGGTTATGACAGCGGTCGTGATGGTTCTTCGTTCCTTCTGTTCTTCATCCTCCCTCAAACACCGCTTTCAACTCCCAAACGTTATCCCACGTCTTTCAGGAAGTACCACATCAGTTGAGTCTTGTTTGGTTCACATTTGTTTGCTTAGGAATATAAGTCAAAACCTAACAGTTTCTTCTTCCCGTCGATTCCTCTTCTTCGTCTCAATCTCTTACAAGAGAGATAAAATTATGATTCATCTACAATTTTTTCGATAGAATCTTCGTTTCTTGAGAGAAAGATAAGGAAAAAGGAAAAGAGGAGCCCAATGACATTTTCGTCGGTTATTCTACTATTACTTAAGTTATTAAATTACTGCTAGCCCAACAAAAGTGGTTGAAAAAAGTGCAATATCCATGCATTTTCACTTGCAATAAATAGCTAAACTTCTTTTGCAAAAATAAAAAATATCCAAACATTATAAAAAAAATGACTGTTTTAAGCAAAACTTGGTTTTATAAAGAGAGTTTCTCCTAACAATCAAATGGTTTTCTTTTTACACTTCATTTCTAAACACACTATATTCTAAAAATTTAAATTAAAATTTTTTTCGAAAGACATTTCATTTTTTCCAAAATTATCCCTTTTATTTTTTGGCACCTCTATTCTAAAGACACTCCATTTAAAAATAAATAAATTTCTAAAAACACTTAATTTTATTTTAAAATTACCCATTTTGAATACCTCTCTTTAAAAATTTTGAAACAGAAAATGGAAAATAAATGTGTAGTAATCAAATGAAAATAAAACTGACAATAAAATTGAACAAAAGTGGGGATATCGAAACAATAAGAAAACTGATTTGGAGATCAAATTGTGAAAATAGGAAAACAATATTTATTTTTCTCTTTTGGATTTTAAGTTGAGTAAAAAAAAAAAATCTATTGAGTAAAAATAATAATTTTAAATATATATTTTTCTAGAAAAAAAAATATATATTTTTACTACACTTTCTAGTGATGGTGATGATTGAATGCGGGCGAGTGGTATTTGAGAAAAAAAAAATCTGATTTCATATTTGGTTGAACCGGAAAACATGAAAACCTTTTTATATATAAAAACCCGTGATTATAATGATGGAGGGTTTGATGGTGTGTGAGAAAAAAAGTACATTAAAAAAAAAGAAGATATTTTAGTGTTTGTAAAACAGGAAAAAAAGAACATAATAGAGGAAAAAAAAAAAAAAAAAAAAAACCTTGTTTTCTAAAAAAATTGTTTGGAGTGTCTTTAAAACTTTTTTATTTTGTTTAGTAATTTTAATTCAAGTTAAAAGTGTTATTAACAAAAAAAAAAATTTAAATTTAGTTTAAATAGATAATTAAGGGATTATCGATAGCATTTCTATTTTACAAAATAAACAATTGCTAACATAGGTCCAAAATACCCTTAAATAATAAAGGCTTCATCTAGTTCGTATTTATAAGGATATTGTCCAAGTGTTCCATATCCATATATTGTGCTCCATAACACACATGTTGTGGACTTGTGGCCCTTGTCTCTCTGTTCCAATACAAGTGGGTTTCGTTGATACATCTTTACATCCGAGGAATGTGTTTTCTGTGGAAAAAAAGAATAAAAAAAATGGAATAGAGAGTAAAAGATTTGTACCCGTCTTCCATACACTGAACTCATACCCTACGATACAAGTTTGTCCCATCCTCCTCTCCTTGTGTTCCAAAAAATTTGGAGAAATTTTTAATGAAGGGTGTTTTGCCCAGATCAGGCTTTTATCGGTAAAAAACGATCATTTTAAAAATTATAGCTATTTTTTGATTTTTGTAAACCGAAATGATTATATATAAATTTTGCCTGTAATAATATAACTAATCCAATTTGATTCAATGCAGTGTAGAGAGGGTTTAGCAGAAGAATTCACTTGTCAATGGATGATTGAAAACACGACAACAAAATGCATATACAGACCTCACTCTGATGATCATTATAGAGAAAAGTAATGCTAGAGGACCCAAAAAACCAACCCAAATTTTGGACCCAAACCCATGTGGCACACATCACATGGGGTATTGGAAAGAGTGAAGTGGGACCATGTTGTGTTTGATGTGTGCCACATGGGTTTCGGTTCAAAATTTGGGTTGGTTTTTTGGGTCCTCTAGCATTACTCTTATAGCGAAACCGATCTAAACACTTAAAGTTAATATTTTGAAAGCACTCATTATGTTATTGTAAGAATACTCGACCTCAGACAAGATGAGGTTTATCCGGTGGTAAACCCGATTGCAGATTCAAGTCATCTCCCTCTCCAAAACAAAATCCCAATTAATTTAATACTTAGAAAAAAGAAAAAAAAAAGAAAGAATACTCAATCATATAACCAAATGATCTAATCAAGACTTGTAACAATATCGACTATTAAACGTGTCATTAATAGTGGTAAAAGATAACCCATTAAGCCTAACAATGTTCCCGCATTGTAAGAATATTGACAATTAAACATGTTATTAATAGTGGTACAAGTAGAGATGACCAGGGTTCGATTTCAGTTGCAGGAGGGAGACCTAGAACCGAAACCGCTGTCTGGTTTTCCGGTTTCGACAGTTCTGATTCTTTTTATTATTATTATTATTATTATTATTATATACTAACTAAAAAAATTAGACATGTAATGATGTGAAATTGTAAATGAAGTTGATTGGGTAATGGGTAAGCCGAAATTAAAATAAAATAAATATATAAAACACTACAAAAATAAATTGAAATAAAATTTGATTAAAAAAAAAAAATGGGTGGAACCACCGGTTCCAGTCCGGTTTTTTTATTTTATTTCAGGAATCAGAACCGGAACCTTAAGCCTCACAGTTCTGGTCCGGTTCCACCCATTTCAGTATGATAATGTTCCCGCATTGCGGGTGGTTAAAAAAAATGCTCTTTATCTACGGTCAGTCGGCATCTCAAATCAGATCTCAACCTTTAAACAACGAGGCACAACTTGTTTATCACAAGGAAGCACAATTTTTTTCGGTCTCTAAAAATAGTGTTACCACCATAGATGAAGAAGATACCTGTGCATATGTTATTTCATTTGCCCCACAGCTATTTACAGAATCCTTTGGAAACAAATAAATATGGTATATGAAAAATCTAGACCATTTTCGCAAATCAATTTCTCAATCATACAATCCTTCGTGCTCCCATATGTCCACCAGAAATTCAACCATGTCCTGTAAGTTAAATTCCCAATTAGCACATATAATTTTATGTACAATAAGGCAATAAACAAAACTTTCCACCGGCCCATCTAGCCAAGTGGTTCTACTGGTATTCCGGTAATATGAAGGGAAGGACATCCACATGTTGTGTAGACCAGTTACCGGAACAAAAGAAAAATAGAAGCAAATACGAGGAAAAAACAAGATTGCAAAGAAAACTTACAGAAAGAGGGATAGGCCTCGGAAAAGAATTTTTGGTCCCAAGTAAATTTTCATAAGTCGGAGTCCAACTGCAAAGAGGCAAAAGGTTGTAAAAGTGGAGAAAAGTAAATGAAAAATGACACACACGAAAACAAATAATGAAATTATTTGCTTGGAAAGAGATGAAAACAGAGTCTCATAAGCTTCCTTTTTCTGCCAGATATTTTTATTTAGTATATATCATACTTGGATGGTTATTCCTCACTCTATACATTTAGAAACACACATATTTGAAGGGTACACAGAGCACATATGTAACAAAAGCAAGAAATCTACTAAGTTTAATTACTCAAAAACAGAAAAAGATTGTTGTTCAGGAAAATCAGTAGATAGAAATAGGCAGTTACATTACTTGAGCAGATAAAAGTAGGAGCAGTTGCACTACACGGTCACCTGATAAGAATTCAGAATTAAAACATTGAATGAACCGTAAATCGAGTAAGTTAAACACCTTGATCTGTGTTCCCATATTTGTTCAGTGTTATTCTTTGATCTGCTACTTCCAATCCACTGAAGTCTGCTCTGGTTCCAGTGAAGAAGACCTGAAAATCAATTGTTTGTCAGCATCACTTGGTACAATTTGTTTCACTGTTTGATTGACACTGAACCAGATAGCTCAATCCCCGACAACTAATAAGAAATCCTTAAGGGCGTGATGACCATAGAAATACAATAGCAGCAATTCATCATACAAAACAAGGAAATTAATAACCAAAAAAATTGACACTTGCCATGATTAACAAAATCAGAATTGCTGCTCATGCTACCAGTTCCACTGGAGTAATTGAGGGTCGGGTTTGATATGCTGATAGATGACATGCTTCTCTGAGATTGAACTGTACTGTTCTCCAGATCGCATGTGCTCGTGCTCCAAAAATCATCTGATAGGCTAGGTTTCTTCACTGTTTTCCCTTGAATTCTCAAACCCTTTGATGGTTCATCCACAGCAATAATTGGAGTGGGCTTAGCACAGCACCCAAAACAACCACTGCTCTGTTACAAACAAAGTTAAACCACATACATAATACAAACCAGCAAAATATTAAGTTAGAGCTGAGGCCACATTAAATATTGCTAAAATTTTATTAGTAAAATGCAGTAGAAGTTCAAGAATTCCAATTGTTATATATATTAATTGCTTTGAAAATGGAGACAGTGTAAAACAGCGGAAAATAAACCAGAGAAAACAGAGCAGTGCAATCCAATTACACTGGACTAAGATCTGAAACAAAATAGAAGAATAAGAAGCTAATAGAACAATACCAAATCTCTGGAAAATGAAAACACATTAAAAATAAAATTCTTCCAAATGTTTTGTTAATGTTTCCATTACAGAATATTATACGTCGTACACAAGTTATCAACTTAAATTTTAACATCAAACAAAAGATACACTCCTAATTTGACTACTATACTTATGCCTGTCACTACATGAAAAGTGTCAAAAAAAGAAAAAAGAAAAAAAAAAAGCACATTGCAAAAGGATTCTCAAGGAAGGCCTTCAAAAACTTTAAGATTGGAGTTGATTAAAAGCCTTAGCTAGGTTCTAGAAATACTCCCATTTAGTAAAATAGCTTATTGATATAACCTATAAAGAGTATGAATATGAGTATCATCATGCTGTCAATTTCAACAGATATTTATCAGGCAGCTTCATGATTAGAGCTTCAAGCGTTAGAAAAAACAACTTTGATTTCTTTATGCGTTAAAAGAGATCCTATAAGTAGAGTAGCAGGCTTGTCTGGACTTGCTCATCTTAAAGCTTTGTTTAATAATTCTTCTATAAGATAAGACTTGAGAGTCCCAACAAATGTGAAAAAAAATCCCAGACCAAATAATCAGTTAACTAAAACTTTTTCATGGCACACACACCACAAGAACAATTATTCTAGCAGTCAACGAATTGGCTAAAGTAATTAAAACCCAAGTCAATAACGATGCGCTTGTATAAAGAGAAAAGCATAAATATAAACAAGAACATGTTGTGAAGATAAATATAAAAGAAAATCAACAATTTAGTATTGAAAACGAAAATCAAGATTGGATCAACATGAAGTGAAGTGATTAATTGAAATACATAGCAGTAGTAAAACAAAAAAAAAAAGTGATGAATTGAATTGAAATGGAAGATTTACCCCGTGCAAGCGATTAAGTGACGGATCCAGGAAGTGATGGAGCTGTTTAGCGTCACCATATATGTAAATATAAAATTAAATTCTAAGAAAATGAAGAAACAAACATGGAGTCACTCAGAAGAGAAGAGAATAGAAGGGTTGGTTTTATCTGGAAAAGGGATTGCTATTGCCGTTTGGGTGAGCGGCAACGCATCGTGTTTCCTCCACTAGCGTGAGCTGCTTTAGTTGACCACTTTATTATTACTGGATAATTATATATAGAGAGATAATTGCACTAAAGTCCCTGTATTTATCTCTTTAGGCAGAATATCCTTAAGTTTGAGATAATTGATACAAACATACCCTGCCGTTAAATTAGAACCGTCATTTCTTAACAGCAAAAGGTAGGAGTGTGCGACATATCGGATCCATTGGATTTTCCATGATCCAAGATCTGATATGATTTGATTGGATCGACGAAATTACAATTCAATCCGATCTAATTGTAAAATACTTAAATCCGACCCGAACCGATCCAATGGATCAGATTTATGTGAAGTAATTCTTAATTATATAAAAGGTAAAAGTTAAAACACTCCTAAAATTAAAAAAAAAAAATCAAATTATTAATTCGTACGGTACTTCAAATAAAATTAACATAAAAACAATACATAATTATAAACTTAAAAATTTTAAAAATGTAACAAATTATAAACATTAAACATTAGTTCCAAACGCAAACATAAATAAAATCATCTAAGATTTTGAAATAAAACTATAATCATTTATCATAACAACATACAATAGCACCCAAAATTTGCTCAATGTTCATCTGTATAAGACAAATTTTCCCAATATAAATTACATCTTCTATTTTGGCGGATTGACGAATTTTCATATGGAAATCCAAGATCTGATCCAATTTAATGAATTTTATAATTTAGGATCAAATCTGATCCAATCATGTCCTCAAATTCATTGGATTGGAATGGATCATACACACCCCTAATAGAAGGGTAGTTTGGTAATTTTATTTATCTTATTAAAAATAATTATTAACATGACAAATAATTAAAAAAAATGGATGGAGGAGATCTCCTCCTTTATTTAATAAAAAAATAAAAACAAAAAAGAATAAAAAATAAAGAAAAATAAAACAAATCGATCTAGCTAGAGATCTACATTCTCCTTCTTTTGGAGGAGAAAGACATTATGAAGATGGAATCGTGAGATCCATCACTAGACGGGTTGTGAGCTTCCATCTGATAGAGATAGAGATCCAGCTCTTTCCATCGCAAATGGATCGAAACTCCATCTTTGATGGAGCGGGAGCGGACTCCATCAAATGGAGATCTATTAGAGATAGAGCAGATCTATATGTTGAATAATTTTAGTTGATTTGTTTTGGAAATATCTTAGTTGATTTGTATTTTGTTATGGGTGGGGATATGAAGGTGAGGATGTTGGTGTTGGAGATAAGGATGTTTTTTTTTCTTTTAAAAATAAATTGTTTAATTGTTTAATAAACAATATTTTGATGATGTGGTAGGGGCAAATTTGTCTTTTCAAAGGTTTTGCTAGTCAACCGTTAAACGGTTTAACTTTGACAGCAATATATGTTTGTATTGGTTTTCTCAAACTTAAGGAAAGTTTGCCTAAACACCTTAAGAGCCTGTTTGGTGCCTTGGACTGGGATTGGATTGGATTATATTAGTCCCAAACCCATGTTTGGCAATTGCATGGGACTAGGACTGTCTGGGACTTTATCTCCCAACAGTACCCAATAGTCCTACCAACATGGGACTAAATAAACCCACCCACCCCGTCTTTATTAGTCCTAGGACTATTTTTAAGTGGACACCACTATATTTATTTCATCTCTCTCTCATTTATTACACCACTAACTCAATGTCCCCACCATTCCACCCAACCCACCGTTACTATTTTCTCTTCTCTTTCTCTTATCTTTCTCTTTCAACATATCTTAACTCCTCTGCTTTTTCATCAAATTAAGACCTATCTTCAACTTCAATTTTTTTTTCTTCCGTGCATCAATGGCACCTTCAAATGCCATTCTCAAGACCTATCTTCAACTTCAAGTTTGTATTTATTTTCTTATGTGCATCAATGGCACCTTCAAATGCCATTCTCTATCATTATATTCCTTATTGAATTTCAATTTTTGAATTTGAAATTCCTCATTTACGGTAGCTAAATTATTGCCCATTTCCCTATCTTGATTTTCCGAAATTGATTATGTCAACTGTTCTAACACCCATCTGTGAAATTCCTCAATCGGTTGTTTGGATGTGGTAAAAAAAAAAATGAAATCTAGAAATATAAGGTGTTTGGGAGGTTAGAAAATGAAAGATAATGAAAAGAAAAAGAAGAGAATTTTTAGGTGGTGTTGGATTTTGGGCGAAGCTGAAGAAGAGATTTTTGTGTGAAGTTTGGATGAGGAAGATGACGTTGGGTGATGTTTGAGTGATGAAGATGATTTTGAAATCTAGAAATGGTGTTTGGGAGGTTAGAAAATGAAGGATAATAAAAAGAAAAAAAAGTAGCATGAGCCATATTTTTCCGAAATTGCATATCTAATATCTGACAATGAAGCACTGAAGCTTTGGCAAATTCAATAATTTTTTTTATTCAATTTTAAATAATTATCAAATTAAAAATATTATTATATTTAGTCCAATCCTATGTTTCACCAACAAAACATAGTATTAATTTAGGCCAGTCCCATGTTTCCCCAAACACAGCATATTATTAATTTAGTCTAATCCAGTCCAGTCCAATCCCATCTAATCTCAGTCCCATCTTAATCCAATCCAATCCCATGAAATAGTCAAATCCAATCCAATCAAATCCCACGCACCAAACGTACCCTAAGGGATAAATACAAGGTGGTTTAGTGCAATTAACCCTTATTATTATATATCTATATTTTATTATTGTAAGTTGCTGTAATTATTACCATCTTATGCCTGCACAGTGCACACCCACACCCTGACACCCGTCTCTTGCATCTCATTCGTTTTTTTATTTTCTTATTTTTTTATTTAATTGGGGGTTTGAGAAGACTTGAACCCATAACATCGTGGCGTGTAAAGGTATACCGTTGAACCAACACAAGATTTACATAAAATTAAACAATAAATTTTACAATGTAAGCTTATATAAGTATTTGTCCTGCTATTGTTTTTGTCCTTTATTGTGCTCTGTCAAGATTGGAATTTGGGACTTAAAAAAATGAAATTTGGGTGTCAGAGTCTACCTAATTGATTCAATATGGTTGAGGGTGGTTATTATTATTAGGGAAAATTGTAATAAATTACCCCAGACATTTGCTGAAAGTGCAACCAAATCATACTTTTACCAAAATTATATGAAAGTACCCTTGACTAACCCTTTGATAGTTAGAGTTAACGGATGTCAAAATATTAGAAGGGTAATAATGTCAATTTCACATACAAAATTTAAAAGTATTATAAAATAAAATAATAAAAAACTGGAAGGATTTGGTTCCTAGATCTCATCATCATCATCGAAAGAAAGAAAAAAAATTATTTATCTTAATGAAAAACAATACAAAAAAAATTCTTGGGAGAACGGGAACTCCACCATCATCTTAAATTGAAGAAAAAGAAAATCGGGAAAAAATATAGAAATTTATTTCTTGGGTGGAGGTCAAGATCTGGATTCCTAGCTATATACAATGTTGACGGTGAAATTTGGATTGCCACGCACTCAACAATTATATCAATTTAATATAAAACGAGAAAATTAAGAACGCATGCAAAAGACAGATTTTACGTGGAAAACCCTTGAATGGGAAAAAACCACGGCGCCCCCTAAGGGCAGAAGAATAATACTAGGTTTTTGTTGCCTTGTTACACACTTTGATCTCTCTTACAATTGCTCTCTTCTCTCTCTAGATTTCCGAACCCCCTCCTCATGGGATAGGTGGTTCTATTTATACATGTCTAATTAGGGTTTCCCCTTGTTTTTAGCCGTGTGGGTGGAAGGTTTCCCTCTTTGATTCGTACTAAGATTCCCCTCTTGTCACGGATCCAAGTCTACTTTCCTCTTTATGATTCCTTCTTGTTATGGGTCTTCTAAAAGTTTAGGGTTTATTTCTGTGTTTCTGCCGAGTCGGTTCAGGCCCAGTATGCTGGTGCAGCGGGTACCTTCACTTCTGGGTATCGTCTCTTCGGCGACCACATTTCTACTTTTGGCGAGTAAATATCTAGCTTCGGCGACCATATCTTTGACTCCCTTTTGGCTTGAGGTATTTTGTCATTCTGACTTGTCACACTCCCTCCTTTGACCCGGTCAATGAGTGACGTGGCAATCTTTTATTGGCTCTTTTGATGACGTGTCAGGTTGGCGAATTTATACATACAACATACAATAATCACTTAAAGAATAAAAATTGAGAGGAGTAAAAAAAAAAAAAAAAAAAAAAAAATCCTTTTAGGGTGATCTAGGTTTGGGTTCTCCATCATCACTCTCATTGGAGGATTTTTTATTTTATTTTTATTTATTTATTTATTTTTTATACAGATATTCTTTTATGAGAACCCAGATCTCATTTTTCTTTTTCTTCAATCATCGTCAACATTTTTTCACTCAATCATCATCAACAACATCAACATTTTTTTCTTTATTCTCAAACAAAAACACAAACTCAAAGTCCCCATTAAAGATCTACACCCACCAAACCAACAAAAAATCTCAAACTAAAACTCAAATAGACATCTTCACCCACCAAACCCTTACCACCACTGCCCACTCCCTCTACGCCCCTCCACTAACAACACCACATTCTATCCATCTCCGACTATGTACATGTTCCGTTGCTGTTGTTCCTCTCCCCATGACAAGCTTCAATCTCCTCCAAGGAAAGATTGGGTTTGGCCTCCTTGGAGATGATTTGTTGATTTCGTCCATTAGGAGATATCTCTAGAACTCCAAGATTTTTTTTTTTTTTTTTTTAAAATTTTTCAAGATGCATTTGTTTGTTTTTTTTTTTTTAATTGTTGAGTGATGTGGCATTTATTCATTGGATAATGTGAACTTGTTTTATTAACACTTAGAGGCAATGTAGACATTTCATAATATTTATCTAGTTAACAGTTAACTCTAATGGTCAAATGGTTAGTTAAGGGTATTTTTCTGTAATTTTGGCAAAAGTACGATCTGGTTGCACTTTTAACAAACGTCAGGGCATTTCATTGCAATTTCTTATTATTATCATTATTATTTACATTATTGTGGGGTTAGGGTTTATGTGGACCTAACAAGTGTAACATGTTCTCAAAGTAGAAACGAGATGATTGATGGGTATTAGAGTATCTTCAATGTAAACGTGGCTTGTGAAAAAAAGAGATGCCACGTAGGATAATTAGACATTATGTTAATAATTGTGTCTCCAATGCAACCGTGCATATTCAACGTCAAGCTGACATGACAAAAAAAATATTAGACATTGTCAACATGACTGTTCACTTTCAGACGGTCTGTTGCACAACTATTTTTTAGGTTGACTCAGTAAACATTTAAAACTGATATTAATTTTTCATATATTTTTGGTAAGGAAATAAAATAAAAAATAAAACAAGAAAAAAAGATGGACACGTCATTAAAAAAAAATGTGTTTTAGACGGAAGCATTGGAGACCAAATTTTGAATTGATTGTCTATCAAGTCTATTTTTATGTCATATAGGAAACAAGTCTCTCGACATTGTTGTCATGTCAACAATTATTGGTATGCAAGTCACTTTTGCATTGGAGATGCTCTTGGCATTGTATAATTTGAAGATACGGATGCAATAAAATAGCAAGCAAAACAATATCAAGGCTGGCTTGAAATTAACCACAACTATTAGTTTATTATGGATTTCAAATTATTGCATTACTTGATCTGACTTAATTTCCCTGTTTAAACAGCAAAGATGCAAGGCTGGCCTTCCAGGCCTCCATCCATATACATCATTGTCGTGGGCTCATCCTTTTTGGGTATGATAGCAGGCAGCCCTGTCCGCAAGCTGTGATTCAGCACATTCTCCTGCTTGGCATTTGTCTCCACGGACCTGAGAAAAACACCAAGCATGTATTAAAAACCACTATCTAATGTGACTTGGTAGTGAAGGACGCTCATTCCGTCTAATAATGTTCAGGTTCGAACTGCTGCCTCTTACGATAGTGATTGTTTCGTTTCGTGAAGAAAATAATTCTACTTAATTACATGAAAAACTATCCATTTTGAATTAGTACATTATAACAGCTCATAAGCAAGAGAACTTTAAACAACTTGGTAGTAGCTGAAGCTATAAAACAAATTCTTTCAAGTATCGTCATGCCATTTGAAATTAGTATTTTAAAATTATTGTACAATTTTCGAGTCTCAAGCTACAATTTGGATCCAATCAAACAGAAACCATATACATCAATACCTTGTTTTCTAGAGAGAAAAAATGGACTTGGAAATTCTCAATCAGTTTCTTTTCTCGTGTGATTATGGTTGGATTAGAGCTGGACCAACTACTGTCACCCTGCTGGCCCAAGCCCATATTCATAAGCTAGGAAGTAATCCATTAACCATTAAGCTTGTATCATCTGTTACTTTTTTTTTTTGAAAAGAGAGAGACTATAATAAATTTCCTATAAGATAAGACTAGGTTAGTCAAGAGGTTTGACCCTCACATTTACACCAAGAGTTTATAGGTTTGAGTCTGTCCCCTTTCACTAAATCCCGAATTATTGTAATATTTTAATAATAATAATAATAAAAAAAATAAAATAAATTCTTATACATATTTATAAGTGTACACCAAGAAAAAAAAAAAATTAACAGTGATTAACCACTTATATGATAGGATATATTAACAATAAATAAATAAATTACACCCATCCTATCTCAAGTTTGCTATTTTACATTTGAAATCAAACTCACAATGACATGTTGACAGTCTAAAATGGTAAAAAACAAAAATGAAAAATACCCCTAATTAATATTTTTTAAAAGTAAAAAAATTAAAAAAAAAAAAAACTTTTGATTTCTAAAAAAGTAATACTAAATAAAAATAGAAAAAAATAAAATAAAATGGAGAGAGTTGATGCCTCTTCACCTCCATGGAGGCAAAAGGCAATGCCTCATGGCCCTCATCCAATCTGAGTCCGGCGATGGATCTGATGCCGTCACCAGCGTCTTATACCAACACTTTACTACTCTAGTGTATCCTATCTTTTCTAGTTTATGGTTTTGCATCTAAATTTTGTGTGCCAAGTTTGGAAATTTTGGGTTTTGTTTAGAATGACTATGGTTTGGAGATGAACATTGGTATGGGATGGGTGTTGATTCAAAATGCACGTTAATGTTGTGTGTGGGTTTGATAGAGTTGGATTTTGGAAATTCCTTGGTGTTTGGGGTTTTGGAAAATGTTTGGAGGATGGTATTTCAAGTTTGATTGGGTAGAGAATATAGATGTCAGTCGGATCGGATTTAGATAATCTGAATTCGATTTAATTTTTTGGATTTCTTTGGAGTGGAAAAAAAAAAATCTTCCGAGTGTGAGGTGATTTTATTTATTTTCTATTTTTTTTTGTTAAACCCCGATTATTTATAAATTCTAAGTGCATCCCCAATGCTACAATTGAATGTGACAAAAATAGATGTCAAATAGGATAAGTACTATGTTAAAAATATATTTTTCCAATGTAAGAGCATCTCCAATGCAAAGTTATTTTAGTGTACCAATGCTATAATTTAACACAAAGTAAAAATAAAAATAAAAAATGCTCCAATGCAATGTCAAATATTGTGCCAAATTTGGCAAAACAATAAATGCTGTTTTTTTAATTAAAAAAATACAATTTTATAATTGTATTGAATACATTAATTGTTAACTTATATAATTTTAAATAATAAAAAATAAAAATAACATTTAAAGTAGAATTATACATTGGAGTATGATGCTAAAATGATGTGTTAAATATAACATTTTATTATTTTTTGTGCCAAATTTAACATTGGTATTAACATATGCATTGGAGATGATCTAATCTTAATTATTTAATGTAAAGCTAAAATGACAAATAAAATTAATAGATATTGTCAAGGTAGTTTACTTCTAGAGTTCTAGTGGGTTTGTTGGACAACGTATGATGCGGTGAACAAATTTAAAATAATGTTGTATCGTTTTTTATTACTAAACCACATTAGGTTGTCGTTAGAAATTTGGAATCCAAGCGTTTTAAAATTATAAATTTTTTTTTGATTTTTTTTTTTTAGATTAAAAAGTGTAATTTATTTTTGATTTTGTACATGGTATACTTTTACAAAAAAATAATATATATATATATATATATTAAAATTAGAAGCCCTTTTTTTATCGGAAGGTACGTGGCCATAATAATTAAAACGACATGTGAATTTGTTGGGTAAGACAAAAGTACAAATAAAAGGGTGACACTCTTACAATTCATGAATATTGATTAGTCAGTTATTGCATTTAATAATAATGTTAGATATGTTCCAACATTCGACGATTATGGCACATCAAGCCTACCTCATTTGCCATTAATAATTTACAAATAATTAACGTACTACTGATTTAGTAATTAGTATTCAACTTTCTTAATTCTGTCACCTCCCAACACAAAAGGCAGATAGGCAGTGCTCCTCCTATTTTCGATATACAGGCCGCACATGTAATATTTGATTTAGATAGAATATCCTCTTAATTAATACAAATGGTAATACATCTCCCTTTCTCGATATTGTGATTAGATTATATATGTAAACCCTACATGTAGTATTTAATCTTGATAGAACTTGACCGTTCACTATCATCCGAAATTATTATAATATTAAAAGAAAAAAGAAAAAACCTTACGTAATCCTTATCTCTAAACCGCCCCATATTACATATAATTGGCCAAGTAAAATTCTAGCTTACCAAAAAAGGTATCGGCCACCGCCATGCATCATCTTCTCAAATTGCCCAAACCACGTCATTCTTAACCAGTGTTTATACTTTTAATAATAATAATAATTGATTAGTGATTTCTTAATAAGGTATCATCAACGTAACCAAACATGACTCTCGATCTAAATAAGAAAAATAAAAAACACACTAATGAAAGATGTCGTCATGGCTTATGAATACCAAACTCTTTTTTTTTTCAATAATGCAAATGTTAGAGCCAAATGTTGTTCACTTTTTTCTATTCTATGTAAGGGTGAGACCATCGACCATTTAGAATTAACCTACGTGTTTCTTAATGTTTTATACTCTTTCTTTTTGGAATCTCTCTCCTCAAATGGTTTGGTATGCTCAAAATTTATATGTGATTAATTAACACACTAATAATTCTACTACGTAAATCAAATACATGATTAAAGAGAAAAATGTAATATAATAAAAAAAGTAAGAAAAAAGATGCGTGAGGCAAGGGGAAAAAGTGGAAGATAGGAAGCATGAGATTTGGGTGCATATTAATTAAGCAGTAGAATCTAGAAATATGATGTGGTGGTGAAAGTTGATTGAAGCAAAATTGAATGAAGGTGTCATGCTCCACATCTACCAATTGCCCAATTGGGGTCGGTCACCCCTAAATCAAGGTCTCTTTTACTTTAGAAGGAGGATTATGTCAACATTCATCACTCATCACAATTTAAAAAAAATTATACAAAAAATTTATGAAATTATCTTTGTATTTTAAAAGTTTTTCAGTTTGGTCTTTCAATTTTATTTTATTTTTATATTTTTGGTTTTGCCACTTGTCTCATGAACAATAATATATAAAATAATAATTATTTTTAATAATAAATTTATATACAATTTTATTTCTAAGAGGTTAGTAGAATGATTATTAAATATTTAAATGTAGTTTGCATCTACAAAATCTAATTAAGGTTTGCTATAGTTTCTTCTTCCTAAAAAATTATAGGGTTTGTCGATTGAGCATCAAATTTCGAACTCAAATTCACCCGGCGGTTCAAAAGTTTTATGGGTAGGGACCCTATGGTTTGGCCACTTTGCCAGTCACATCATAAAGTTTGTTGGCACTAGTGCTTTCTCGTGAACTGTTGTGTTTGCACAAAAGTCATAAGTTTTAGGAAATTAACTTGATATTCTAAGCTCTAATTATCTGTTTCACATCAAACTTGGATGTTGATATGGAGATTATCTTCCTTGTTTTGTTCCAGATATTGGATTCTTAGGATTTCCTTTGTAATAATTCATTTCATAATGTTGCTTCCATGAAGGCATATCATATTTACAATTTGTTTGAAAAGAAATTGTTAACCTTAAAAAAGTGCTACTGTTAATTAACAGTTATGAATGTTCTTCAAATTAAAAGGTTACAAAGTTTAAAGTGACAAACGAAATCTAATATCTCTGTCTAAACCTAGGATCCGCAAGAATGTCAACAAGAGTGTCTAAAACTTTGTCGAGGAGGAAAGGTGATAATTTTATAGCTCCCGCATGTTTCACTAGTGGATCCACAATATCTCAAACTTAATATCCATTCCTTTTGTAAATATCACATTAATAGAAAGAAAAAATATATATTTACCATGACTCGTGTCAAAACTAGCTTTTACTTAAAATGAGGATGAATAACTTAAAAAAAAAAAAAAAAAAAAAGGTTGAATATAATCATTTTTTTTTTTCAATAAACAAACATCATATGGAATAAAAATAAGAGTTTATTTATTTATTTATTCCATAACAACAGGCAATCTCCATCATTGTGGGTTTTGGAAAACCTTGACTCTGTCAAAGGGAGTGCATTCTGGTCATAATCCTCCACCCATTGGGACTTAACTGTGTAGGGAGTGATCCCCACGCTCCTTAACACCCTTCAAATATACGGCAGCAGAGGAAGCCTAGCCCCTAATTCCAGAAATGTTGGGTGAAACACCACTGATCCTACCTTAGAACCACTTTGCAGATTCCCCAGCACAAGGGATCCTCAAGACTACCGATGCTGGGATAGAGAATTCCTTTATATACTAATCCAACTTCGACTTGGATATTCTGTTTACATCATGATTGATGGAAAACATGGAATGATCAATCTGAGGACGATAAAACTCTTCCAAATCAATATCCTTGGTGTAATCCCCTCGGGCAGGGTTCAAAGCCTCATGGTTTACCATATTCGCCTTCGGTCCCCTTTCAAATCAACTTTGAAACCGTTCTATCGGATTCCTAACCATTATCAGACCCCGAAGAACTCTCTAACGCATCACTAGATCTATAAGATATTCTAGACCTAACCCTCCTTACTAAATGATGAAAAGAAATGAGAAAAGGAAAAGAAGTGCACCTCAGAAATGCCGAATTATCCCACCGAAGCAAATGCAAAGCTCTCAAAGTAAAGAAACTAATAGGCAAATGAGCAAGGGCTTCATCAATTCATAGGCAACTTGGAACCGACATTAGGGCCTTGGAAATCCCAAACGACGCAACGGTTAAAGTGACACATTGATCTAATGATCACAAATGCAACCCTAAAACCAACGTTGCCCGAACCTTCACATGGCTCGGGTTGTTGGGGGATGAACCGACCCAGGTCCGGCCTAAGCGAGGTATCAAGCCCCACAATCTTGGCCCCAAAAACCAAAACCAACTGCTTGATAGGAACTGTTGATACCAAATAAATAGCTGGACACTAGAGCTGTCATGACAGTGGATATCAAAGACCAACCTAGAAGATTGTGGTTCGGTGGATAAAAAGGACCAACCCGGAGAGCAAAGACAGAATTTCATGTGGTTTGGTATCCGCGAATTAGAGGAAACGTCACATTTGTTGCATGCGCCGTGATGGAAAAGTGTTAAAGCACCAGTGACAAGTGTCATTTACCCTCCTTAAAATCATGACACCACACCAGCTTGTCCTAAGAACACTCACCTCCACAGTACTTATACACCTTGGGATTCGTAGAGCGTTCACCAGCTCTCTAATCAATTTGTTCACCAAACGGCGGCTATTCATCTCAATAGCTACTAAACCTGGATATATATGATAGATTCTCAAGATACATCATCAACTGCCGAATCGTAACCTCCGAAGGTGACCTTCTTCATTTTTATCCCTAACAAGAGTAAAAACATTATGAGAACAATTTTTCAAAAAATAAAAATAATTAAAAATTATAATAAGAACTTATATATAGCATGAAACAGATCCAAAGTAACAAGATAATAAAAAAAATATATGTAAAGAAATCAAAGAGTTAAAGATAAGAGGAAAGATGAGATGAAGGGGAAGCAGTTGTGATAAATTATCAAATTTTGAGATGAAGGTAAAACAAAGCTTTGATTCAAAGTTTTATCGAAAACAACACAAAGCATAGATCTAACCGAAATACAATGACACAGATCTGAAGATTTGTGCTGCCTCAACCAGGGCCGGCTAGACCTATAGGCAACTAAGGGCAGTTGCCTAAGGCCCCACAAGCCATCAAGGCCCCACATTTTTATTATAAAAAAAATAATAATATCTAATATTTTTCTTTCCTCACACCGATTCCATTCCTTTTAGCTGGCCCCTACCTACAACACCCCATGTCCCCATGCAGCATGCCTTTCTGCCTTCCTTATCTCTACGGTCTAGAGCCCACTTGCTCAATCTAAAAATCATAAAACAATTAAACTTGTTAAGTTCTTTACTTCTTTCTGTCAAACTCGGCTGCTTGCTGCTGCAATCAAATTCTCGACTATATCTTCTAAAGTTTTTTCTGTCAACATTCCAACCTTATAGAGTTCCAGGTTTTATTGTTCTAAACTCTATTACTTTAATTTTCATTTTTGTCATTTTATTTATTTACTTTTCACCTTATTTGTTTTTTTTTTAAAGCTTTGATGATTGATAATTGATATTTGATAATCTGATATAATGATATAGTGATATTAGAGATAAGAAATGTCTACTAGATAATACAAATCCGGATATGAAAAACTGAAAAAAAAAAAAAAAAAAAGGAGAAGAATAGAAAAATTAGTTTAATCGCAAAAAGGGGCTCTTGATAAATTTGTCACAAGTAGCAAAAAAAAAAATACAAACTCGAATGAAAATTTAATGGATGAACAATCTAATCCAACTGAACAAAGTGAATTGATAGATAACATTGAACAAAGTGATAACAAAACATGCAACATCACACTCTCTAATGAAGAACATGAAAAAAAATATAGGGGAAAATAAAACTAATGTAGAAACAGTTATCTCTGATAGTATCTATGATCCTAGAAATTGGGATAACATTGATAATAAGAAAAGAGATTAATGATAGAAAAAGGCCCAATTAGAGAGAACAATATAATGTTCCCAAAAGATGAAAATTGTAGGCATTTCTCTGCCGCACATTATATTAGAAAATTGCCCAACGGAGAAAAACATGATATAAGATTGTTAGTGTATTCCAAAGAATTTGATAAAGTCTATTGTTTTTGTTGCAAATGTTCAACACAAAGTTTAACAAAATCAACTAAACAATTTTGCATTCCAAAAAGCAAGAAAAATTAATTTTAAATAAACCGTTTTTACCGTATATTTAATATTTGTTGACATATACATCTAAGGCCTCGTTTTCTAATTTCGCCTAAAGCCCCGGATGCCCTTGAGCCGCCCCTGGCCTCAACTCCTTGTTGATCATCATGTTTATAAATTGATTAGATGAGTCTTTTTATTATTATTATTTTTATTTGTCATAATTTCTACTTTAAAGAAATTTAATGACATATATTTAAAAAAAAAAAAACAAAAAAACTTAAGAGATGAAATTTCTCGCCAGGGAGACGAGAGAGCAACGAGGAGGAGACATGTGCTTGTAAAAATATGAGAAAAATAAGGTCAACAATTGGCAGTTTTTCTTTGGTAGGCACATAAATATGAGCATATTTATAGCAAAAGTGCCACCTCATCACTTTTTGTCATATGTATACAAGCCGATGTGATTGATAATTTAAAAAGTGATAAGGTGGCACTTGTGCCATAAGTATGCTCATATTTGTGTGTCACCAATATCAGTTGGTGAGACGGACCTATGGAATATTTTCTCCAAATGTAATATTCATTCCTTTTGTAAATGATATCACATTAATAGGAAGAATTTTTTTTTTCTTCTTTATATGACTCGTGCCAAAACTAGCTTTTTTTTTCCTTTTTCTTTTTTTGGTGTTTGTTGTGTTAAAAACTAGCTTTTACTTAAAATGAGGTTGAATAGCTTTAAAAAAAAAAAAATGAGGTTGAATAAAATCATTTTTCTTTTTTCAAAAAACAAACATCAATTGAATAAAAGTAAGTTATTTTATTTTATTTTATTTTTATTTTTATTTTTATTTTTTATTAGAGCGCTTTTATCAATTTAGAATCCTAGCAAGAGAAATGAAATTTAATTCCTAAATTCTTAATTTTTTATTATAGTATAAAGTATAAACTAAAAATATTAGATAATTAAATTACGTGAATTTTACATGCAAATCAAAATTAATTTTCTACCTGATGCTAGGAGAATTGTTACTACCTGTGGTTCTCCTCTGACTAAGGATTTGGGTAAGTATCTGGGAGTGCCCCTTATCCACGGTAGGGTCACTAATCAAACTTATGTGGAGTTAGTTGAAAAAACCCAAAAACGTCTGGCAGCTTGGAAAAGTGACGCCCTGTCTTTGGCTGGTCGCGTCACCCTTATTAAATCTATTACTTCCGCCTTGCCTGTCTATACCATGCAGTCAGTTAAGCTTCCTAGTGATATCTGTCATAGATTGGATAAGATTAATAGGGATTTTCTTTGGGGTCATACTGAGGTTAAGAAGGCTGTCCATTTGATTAATTGGGATAGTGTTTGTATGCCTAAGAAGTATGGTGGCCTTGGTATCAAGAAAACGAAGGGCATGAATCAAGCTCTTCTTGCTAAAGTGGGATGGCGTTTGTTGCAAAATGAGAGTGGATTATGGTGTCAATTGCTTAACAGTAAGTATCTTACTAGTTCTTTTTTCACTGGTACTAAGCAGAGTATGAGGAGTGCTTGCTCGAGTACTTGGAGAGGTATTCTGCATGGTGCCAAGCTTCTGAATAAGGGGCTTGTGTAGCGGGTTGGTTGTGGTGAAAAAATCAGGTTTTGGGTAGATCATTGGGTGCTTGGAATTGGTGCTTTACTGGACTTTGCCATTATCAGAATTTCTGAGGTTGTTGCGTCTCAGTATGTTGAGCATTATTTGGTGAATGGTAGGTGGAATATCCCCCAGCTTGAGCTTGTTCTTCCTAGGCACATTGTCTATCGTATGGCTGCTATTCATGCTGGTGGTGAGTATAGTGGTTCTGATAGGATTATTTGGGGTTGGAGTCAAGATGGAGATTTTTCTGTCAAATCTGCCTATAGAGGGCTGTCTGATGCTGAGTGTTATTCTACTTGGAAATGGGAGTTTATATGGAATATTAAGCTCCCTCCTAGAGTGCAACATTTTTTATGGGTGCTGTTACATGGTCGGATTCTTACTAATCACCAGAGGGCTGCTCGGGGAATGGATGTTGATGTCACTTGTTCTAGGTGCAAGGCTGGAATTGAAAATATTGATCATCTTCTCCGGGGTTGTAAGGTGTCGGTTGCTATTTGGGAGGGGGTTTGTAGAGGTTTCACTTCTTCTAACTCTTTCAAGGGTGATCTTGATAATTGGCTTGCTGCAAATCTGCATAATGGTCAGATAGGGACGGGTAATCTTCCTCATTTCTTGGCTTTTGCTTATGTTTTGTGGTTCCTCTGGAAGTAGGGATGCGGTCAGGTTTTGATGCTGAGTTTGTGTTCCCCCAGTCTCCGCAGTTGGTCATTTATAGAAGTGCTAAAGATTGGATGGATGTCAATGTTATTGGGTCTCGGAAGGACACTGCTGTTATTTCTGTCAAATGGGTGCCTCCTAATGAAGGTTGGGTCAAGGTGAATGTGGATGGTAGCTGTGATCCGGGTTCGAGTATCATTACTGCCGGTGGTGTGTTGCGTAATCATTCGTAAGAATGGGTGACTGGTTTTGTGCTAAAGAAAGGTGTTGGCAGTGCTCTTGAGGCCGAGCTTTGGGGTTTGTTTGAAGGCCTCTCTTTGGCCTGGAACGCTGGGTACAGATGTGTTATTGTGGAAACTGATTCTCTTGTTAGTGTTCGGCTTATGGCTCATAATTCCATGGATAATCATCCCTTATTTAGCATTATTCAGAGTTGTAAAAGTCTTCTGGCTGCGGATTGGGATTGTCGTCTGTAGCATGTCTTCAGAAAAGGGAATAGGTTGGCAGATGGGTTAGCTCGCCTCGGTCATGAGCAAGATTATGGTATTCAGTTCTTTGATGAGCCCCCTCCTGATATTGCTAGTATTTTTGATGTTGATAGCAGAGGCCTTGGGTGTTCCAGGCGCTGTTCTGTTTTAGTCTCTATTTAGTTCCTTTGTTTTGCTTTTTGGGTTTGTTGCCCTCCAGTTTACCAAAAAAAAAAAAATAATTTTCTACTAGAAAAAAAAAAAAAAAAAAAAACTTAATTTCCTCTTCCATTTAAGGAATTGATTTTTTTTTTCTTTATTCTCTTTATAATGAAATTTGATTCTCTGTCATTTTTATTGCAATTAGAAAACACGAACTTAATTGCTCTAAAAATAAAAAATACTCTGACATCTAAAATTGACTGAATCATTATATATATATATATATATATATTAAAATAGATTAAACCAAGTCAAACCTGAAACAAATAAATTTGAGGTAATAATAGAAAATTTTAATTGAAGTAATAAGATGTCTTCATGAGAAGCTTCTTTGATTGCTTCCAAAAAAAGAAAAAAAAAAAAGAGAAGCTTCTTTGAAGTTTCCCTTTTCACATTGGTACGGTTAGTTAAACATAAGAAAGGGTAGGTTGGGTAAACCAACCTTCTGGAACTTTGAAACTTAGCTACTTTATTGAATATTATAAATGTAGAATTGAATATATAACAATAAATAAATAAAACAAAAGTGGAAGAAATTAACACATGCAACATGAAAAGCACTTCCAAAATCAACATCCAATTTTTTTAAATATTTTTTTTATAAAAGATAACAAATGCAAAAAAAAAAAAAAAAAAAAAAAAAGACAAAGACAAAGCAAAGCATTTGTTGTTGTTGTTCCCACATCAATTCAATTGCAATATAATGCCGTTTTCTAGAGGCCTTAATTCTTTTCTTTGTCCCAAACACTTGTTTAAATAAACAATTAAATAAGTCAATAACTAACTACAGATTCAATTCAAGACAAACAACATTTTTTTTTATTTTTATAATGGAGAGAATCATGGGTAGAGATTCTACCCCATAAATATATGAAAAAAAAAAAGCTCCAAATATGTGCCAATTGATCAGTAAAACAACAACAAAATTAAAATAAATTAGAAGTACTTTTCCGAGTGTCAGTTTTTTAATACAACATAAATAAAAAACAAAAACTAAGAAAATTAATAAATAAAAGTGTGTATAACACTTCTAATCAAATTCATATATTATATATCTATTGGTTGGCATAATAATGTTGATATATAATAAATAAAGGTTTAAGGATAGCATAATGGGTCCTTATATAATAAATAATGGCTTAATAATGTTGAGGTTTCAAGCCCCACGATCTTGGCCCCAAAAACCAAAACCGACGACTTGATGGGGAACTGTTGATACCAAATAAATAGCCGGAACCGGAGCTGTCATGACAGTGGATGTCAAAGACCAACCTAGAAGATCGTGGTTCGGTGGATAAAAAGGACCAACCCGAAGAGCGAACACAGAATTTCTTGTGGTTCAGTATCCACGATTCGGAGGAAATGTCACATCCATTGCATGTGCCGTGATGGAAAAGTGTCGAAGCACCTGTGACAAGTGTCATTTACCCTCCTTAAAATCATGACACAACACCAGCTTGTCCCAAGAACACTCTATAAATACCTCATTCAAACAAGAACTAAGGGGATATAGAAAAGAAGAACAACACCTTGGGAATTGGAGAGCGACAGAGCGTTCACCACCTTTCTAATCAATTTGTTCAACAAATGGCAACTATTCATCTCAATAGCTATCGAACCTGGATATATATGACAGATTCTCAAGATTCATCATTGTTGACGGTGATTTTTGGTGATCACCAAGTCAATGATTCGTTCTCGAGTTGCTGCAATTTATATGCGAGTATAGTCAAAGATTGTAAAGAAATAACAGGTGATTTACGTGGTAAAACTCCAAAAGATCGGAGAAACATCCACGGGATCGTTGCCTCTAGCAACAAAGCCAAATCCACTATGAATCACGATTACAAGATGAAGAATGACAGAATGATTACAAGCTCTTCAATACGATTCTCTCTCTCTCTCTTGTTCTACTTCTCACGTACCCCCCTGTTTGTGTATAGAGGGGGTATTTATACATGTTGTTCTTAGGGTTTTAAGGTGGCCGCTAGGGTTTGGTATTGTGGTGCCCAAGTCTCAAGCGGTTTCCTAGTCCTAATTAGATTATGTTTCCTCTTTTGGCTGAGTCTGATTCTGGACGAGATTCTTTCTCCTTTATTCGCGGGAGAACTGCTTGTTTCCTTGTTAAACTCTAATAGTCCACATCGTTGCTTATCGTGGATGTGCTGGTCGCTGATTATGATTGGCATACGAATGTTGGTGACTATCTCATTGATTCCCGAGTATGTATGCCCGAGTATGCCCGAATGTGCCCGAGTGAGATTTGCTGCCCGAGTTGATCGTCTTCGTTTGTGGTCGGACTACTTACTCTTTTTTCCGAGTAGGTTATCGTGGGAGGTTTCTGCTCCATAAGTTGACTTATCTTGACTCTTGCTTTCCTGGCTTTTCGTGCTGATGACGTGTCCTTCACCACTAATTTTTACCTATAACAATACCCCCTTAAATATTTGAGCCGATCATGTTGAGCCAGGTCCTCTCGGGACGAATATTTAATTTCAATAATTTCTCACAACTGGTCCTCGCTTGTCGTTTTCCGCATTAATGTATCCTCGTTTGATTCGAAGCTTTAAATGACGTGTCTTAATTACGACCGCACGCATTCGATTCACCACTCATTTCAGAAATCTCTTGATGGTGACGTTTCTACTCTCTGGCGGCTCAAGGTGCTCTCCGGTTGCCACTTGTCTTTTCTTTGTTTGGCTGGGTCACGACTCATTTATGAGACACGACCTCTCTGTTTGCCCGCGTGTAGCCCACGTCATAGCCCACGCCCCTCTATTTTCCCGCTTTACTGTGCCTCTCCTAGGGTTTCGTTCGTTTTTGAAATCAATGTGCCGCCTATATATGTTGGTTATCCACCTCCCCTTCCCTTCTTATTTCTTTTCCGCCATTTTTGTATTTCTTCGAAACAAGTGTGCCTGTGTCCCTTGCGTTTCTGGGTATTTTGTTCTCTCCTCCAACTTGTTTTCTTAATCCTGCTTTGCCGAGATCGTCTGTTTCGACCCCCAGGCCTGTACTCGAAGGTTTCTCCTCTGTTGTCTGCATTTACCTGCCTTTCCCTAATCAAGGTTAGTTCTCATGGATCCTGAAGCTAGATACCGTCTTTTTACTGTTGGTATGATTGCTATTGAGCGAAATGATGCTTTCACTGCGTCGGTTGTTCACAGGTTATTAGACGAGCCTCTTTTCGATCAGCCGCGTTACACTGACGCCGACGTTTCTGGACTTTTTCCAGAAAGGCCTGCTACTTCTGAGGTTCCTCCTGCTTCAGAGATTCCTACTGCTTCTGCCAGTTCATCACCACCTTACTCATACCAACCTGAAGCTTGGTCGGATTCTTCTGCTTGTACTGATATTCGCCCGAGCAGAAGACCAGGAAAGAGGATGACTACTCGTAAAGTTTATAAAGACTCGCATTCTCGGGAAAGTCGAGTGGCGGCTCAAAGGATTATCGAAGATGATATTGAAGAGGAGCACAGGGCTGCTCGTATTCCCTTCTCCCCCGAGCGTATTTGCATTTACGATGTTGAGCCGAACGTGGTCGGCCCTGACGAGATAACGCGATATATGCGGCGGTTCGATTTGGACAGCAATGAGGTTTCGCTGATTCCAGCCGAAGGTCGGGCTGCATGGAACCCACCCCCCGGCCACGTAGCAATTTACGGGTCCATGCTTACCTGCGGCGTCACTCTTCCTCTTCAGCCTTTTATTACTTGGTTCTTGGCTGAAGCCCGACTCGCTCCGGCCCAGCTCACGCCGAACAGTTATCGCATCTTGATGTGCATGTGGCACATGTGGCACAGAATGAAGCGGCCACCTCCCACTCCTCGCGAGGTTCGCCATTTTTATTCGCTGAGGCCAGTGGGGAAAACCGGGATTTATTTTCTCCAGTCGAACCAGCCCGAGTTCTGGATTCCAAAGAACGTCGTGGTCAAGGGCTGTGTCGAACCGACCACGGACGAGAAGATGAAAGGGTTTGTTTGGGGCTTCCCGACCTCGAACAAGTTTTGGAAGAACAGCTGGTTCTTCGTGGGCAAAGACTGGGGCCAGTCGATTAGTTTCGATTTGGACGGCACTCAGATGACCTGCCGGGTTCCTCGGTACTTCTGCACGCCGCAGTGGAACCATCTAACTTCAGCTTTTACTGATGAGGAGCTGAAGACCTTGGCTCGGGCAGCAGTCCGCCCCCTAGGAAAAAGGGGAAAACCCTATCTCTATAGAGAGGGGAAAATGATCAAGGCCCGTCTCTTCCCTCAGATTTCCGCGTGCCGCCGACGCCGTAAGTTTGCTTGTATGCATTTTTATTTGCAACCTGACTTCTAAGCTTGCTTGCTAACTCGGATTCTTCTCTTTTTTTTTGTTTTTAAAGTGTTTGATGTAGATATAGTCAGTGATGGTCTGGCACGCCGGATGAAAGGCATCGTCGAGGCGAGTCGAAAGGCAGCCCTTCGCCAGCGAGATGCTGGGATAGCCCCTCCTGAAGACGAATCTGACGAGGGTACTCCCGGGAACGTTCCCGAGGGAGGTGATGAAGAGGGAGTACCCGATTATGTGCCCGAGGAGGCTCACGATCAAGAACCGACCGTGTGTTCGGCGGGAGCTGAGGGTATCTCGGGGAACTTTGGAGTAAGTAGGACCTCTGCTGACTCGGGCAATCCCGCAGGTCCTTCCTCCAAGGGGAAAGAAAAAGTAGGGGATCTCCCTGAGCCCGAGCAGGCAAATCCCCCCAGCGGATCTGGTTCTCCCCACTCTGCTGCTGATATGCCAAACGTTCCTTCTGAAGCAGTTGGGGGGCCTTCAGGTGCGGTAGCTCCGGAGTTTCCGACTTCAGTTGAACCGAACCGTTCTTCTTCGGAGATTCCTGCCTCTGTCGATCCGATTTCTACTCCAGGGGACAGCAACACTGAAGCTGGGCCGACTGGGAAAAGGAAAGCTTCGTTTTCTTCTGGTCGCCCTTTCCCAAAGATTCCCCAAGTAGTTGCGTATGTTAATTCCTCTTCGGAGGATGAGGGGGAGGATGATGCGAGCGTGACCCCGACGCGGGAGCAGGTCAGAGAGAGTGCTGGTGGCTCAGCCGGCCTTCCTCGGGCGGCCCCGTCCGCTGAACTCCCCGAAGGCGATGTGGGTGATATGGGCTCCTCTCCCCAAATCGATGATCCCACCCCCGAGACTATTTTCAGGGCCATGGCTTCAGGCCGAGCCTATATTGGGGAGGATCGTTGGAGTCGTCTCAGGACCGGGGACTGTGTCTGACCGACTCCACAATTTCTTCAACAGCGCTTCCTACGTGAGTGACTCTCATATGCGTCATTTTGCATTCTTCCTCTTTTTTTTTTATATTTGTTGATTTGTTTGTTGCAGATGGTGGCCGAGATGTCTGGGGCTTGCGAAGCTGGCGAAGCCCAAGCGGAAAAAATAAGAAGGCTAGAAGCCCAATTGAAGGAGAGCGAAGATCACTGTTCTCGGGCTGAGTTAGCTCGTCAGGAGGAGGCTAGGTCGGGTGAGATGCTCGTAAATCAATGCTTAGCACGGCAAATGGAAGCCGAGCAACGGGCATCTTCTGCTGCGGAGGAGGTCAGGACTCTACAAGATCAACTGTCATCCACCCGGGAAGCCTTGCTTCGAGCCGAACAGAACGCCGAAGACGCCAAGTCTGCTTATGAACGTCGAATCAACGACTTGGAGTGTCAAGCCCTGACGGCCAAGGAACTGTCGAAGGGATCTAGGCTGGAAATGGAGCTACAAAGCGTTGACCGTTTTAAGAGATCTCCAGCCTATGATGCTCTGCTTCTTCGGGAGTTCCAGCGTGGAATGGTCTCGGCCGGTGAATTTTTTAAGCAAAGGAACAGGGCGACTGATCGGGCCCAGGCCAACTGGAGCCTGTCAATTAGGAAGCATGTGGATACATCCTTGGAGTCTCTCCGGATCCAAATGAAGGAGTGGCGAGCGTATTGTAGAAGTAAAGGAAAAACGCCACATCCCATGCACCTTGAGGTTCCGACCGCCGAGTCGTTCTCTACCTTTTACGCCAGTGAAAGGGCGAGTTTTAGCAACGAGATACCCGACTTGGGGCCCGTTCCTGGTACCGACTACAGTCCCTGGATGGATGACGAAGAAGATGTGATCATATGGCCATCGGACGACAGTCTTCTGAGCGAGTATGTGATGGAGCCTGACCCTGATGTTGGCAGAAGCAGCTCACCACCCCCGGCGCCTTCCTCTTGATCTTCAAGCCTTTTTGTAACTTTTTGTAACTATACTTGTACATCTTTCATATATACATCGTATATTGTATCTTTCTATACACTATGAATATAAGACCAAATTTTACTCTTACATTCTACTTTTTGCCGAGTATCTTATGTAACTGGCTTATCAGTTTAGACCGAGTATCTTATTTAACCGGTAACTAATTTTTGGCCGAGTATCTTATGTAACTGGCTTATTGATTTAGACCGAGTATCTTATTAAACTGGTAACTAATTTCGTGCCGAGTATCTTATGTAACTGGCTTATTGATTTAGACCGAGTATCTTATTTAACCGGTAATTAATTTTTTTGGGGTTGTTTACCTTCACGTTGCGTCGGGGCTCGCCGCGACCATACGTTGAGGTCCTTGCACAAGTCACCTAGGACGTCTCCTGGTTTTATCTGTGCAAGGGTTCGTCGAATCGTTGGGGTACTTTGTACCGGCCAACACGACTGCGCATCTCACTAGTCTTTCTAGCGGCGCTCCGAGCATTTTCCCAGTTATCCTGGTGCCTCGGTTTTGCCTTTTTGCTAAGGGACGCGTTTGCATCGCTTTAACTAGGCGGGCATGCTACTACAGCTTTTCCGCCCTTCGAGCACCACTCGTCCGCTCTTTCGCGGCCTTATAGCGCTCGACTTTTTTCGGCATTTATTCGGTCGCCTTGAGTGACCTCCATTGAAATATTGCTCATGGATTTTATTGATTCCGCCACATCGTATTTGCAACTGAACTTTATTAGATGATCATGAACATGAAATTAATAAATAAATCTGAAATTTCAACGCAGAAACTAAAAACTGAGCTAAAGCAGAATAAATAAACTGTAGAACCATAACCGGATTCTTTTAGGGATAGAAGATCTTCAGATATTGTGCGTTGCATGGTCGGGGTACCAGGCCACCTTCTGGCCGGGCTATCATGTAGGCCCCGTGCCCTACGATTCTCTTGATGATATATGGTCCTTCCCATTTGTCGGCGAGGGATCCTGATGATTTATCCTTGGTATTCGGTGATACTCTCCTTAGCACTAGATCCCCGAGTTGGAATCTCCGCTCCCGAACATGGGAGTTGTAGTACCTAGCGGCCCTTTGCTGGTATGCGGAATTTCTTACTTGTGCTGCGTCTCTGATTTCTTCAAGCTCGTCTAGGTTCTGCTGCAGCATGTCTATGTTGTGCTCGGGACTGTATAGCTGGACCCTGGGGGATGTGAAAGTAGTTTCTGCTGGGATAACAGCTTCCGTCCCGAATGCCAGCGCGAAAGGAGTTTCCCCTGTGGAAGACCTCACAGTTGTTCGGTATGCCCACAGCACCTCAGGTAGTTTGTCTGCCCAGCCACCTTTCTTTGCCTCTAGCTTTGCCTTCAATGTGTGCTTGATTACTTTATTCACGGCCTCTGTTTGGCCATTGGTTTGAGGATGAGCAGGCGATGCGTAGTAGTTTGCGATCTTGAACTCTTCACACATTTCTCTGAACTTCTTATTATCGAATTGAGTCCCATTGTCTGTTATGATGATGCTCGGGATCCCAAACCGATATATTATATTCTTTTTAACGAAGCTGGTAGTGTTTGCCTCGGTGATGTGTACAAGTGCTTCTGCCTCTGCCCATTTGGTAAAATAATCCACCGCCACAATAGCATGTTTGGCTCCTCCCTTCGTTCCTGTGGGCATTGGTCCTATCAGGTCGAGTCCCCACATGGCAAAGGGCCAAGGCGAGGTTAAGCTTCTGAGCAACTCTGGGGGTCGCCGAATGTCATTTGCCACTCTTTGGCATGTTTCGCAACTTTCTGCGAATTGCTGCGCTTCCGCGAACAGAGTCGGCCAATAGAACCCTTGCCGGAGTATCTTGTGTGCTAAGCTTTTACCCCCAGTGTGGTTCCCACATACTCCACTGTGGATACTTCTCAGGATCTCTCCAGTCTTCTCACCGGAAATGCATCTCTGCAATACCTTCGAGAATCCTCTCCTATATAATTCTCCTCTCAGAATCGTGTACCGGGCTGACCTGTACCTGATGCGTTTAGCTTCCACAGCATCCTCCGGTAGTATGTTCTCCTCCAAGTACTTTCTGAGTTGGTATGTCCAGTCGCCCGGGCTAGGTCGGATCTCTGCTATTATGATTTCCTCGGGTTCCGCTGTACTTGGTTTAGTCAGGTGCGCCACTGGTATTGCTTTGGATCTGATGCTTGTGGTGGCTGAAGCTAATTTGGACAAAGCATCTGCCTTTTCGTTCTCTTCCCGAGGGATCTGAGAGATTCTGTATGCTTTGAACTTTTTAAGTAGTCTTTTTGCAATGTCCAAATAAGCTATCATGTGCTCTTCCCTGGCCTGGTATTCATTCAGTACCTGATGGACCACTACCTGTGAATCACTGTAAACTTCCAGCTCATCTGCCCCTAGTGCTATGCAGACTCTCAGACCGGCCAGCAAGGCTTCATATTCTGCTTGGTTGTTGGTTGCCTTGAAATCGAACCTCATGGCACATTCTACAGTATCCCCCTCGGGGGTCGTTATGACTATTCCTGCCCCGCTGCCATGCGTGTTCGATGACCCATCTACATGTAATTTCCACTGGAATTTAGTAGTCTGTTCATCTTCCATTGCCCTCCTTACCTCGGCGTCTGGCTCGGTGAATTCTGCTATAAAGTCGGATACCGCCTGCCCTTTGATGGCCGTTTTTGGTGTGTATCTGATGTCGTATTCGCTGAGCTCTACCGCCCACTTGGTCAGTCTTCCTGACACTTCTGGCTTTTGAAGAATGAGTTTCAGCGGGCAGTCTGTATATACCTCTATTGTATGTGCTTGGAAATATGGCCTTAGCTTCCTGGCCGATGTGATCAGAGCTAACGCTATTTTTTCTGCCGGCGAGTATCTGGTTTCCGCCGCTAACAACGCTTTGCTTGTATAGTACACTGGCTTTTGTATTCCTTCCTCCAGTCGGATCAACACTGAACTCGTCGCCACCTCGGTGACCGAGAGGTATAAGTATAATGTTTCTCCTACCACCGGTTTTGAAAGGATTGGTGCTCTCCCCAGATACTCTTTTAATTTTTGAAAGGCTTCTTCACACTCTGTACTCCATTCGAGCCCTTTCCCCTTTTTTATTGCTTTAAAGAATGGGGCGCATTTGTCTGTTGACTTGGCTATAAACCGGTTGAGTGACGCGAGGCATCCCGTTAGCCTCTGCACATCTTTTAGCGTCCTGGGTGAAGCCATTCCTTCTAGTGCTTTGATCTTCTCAGGATTTACTTCGATTCCCCTCTGGTGCACCTGAAAACCTAGAAACCTTCCCGAAGGTACCCCGAACACACACTTGCTCGGGTTGAGCTTCATCTGATACCTTCTTAGGACGTCAAAGGTTTCCTTCAAATCCTCCGTGTGTTTTTCTGCAGTGGTGCTCTTAGTCAGCATATCATCCACATAAACCTCCATATTTTTTCCAATCTGCCGAGCAAACATCCTGTTTACTAGCCTCTGGTATGTTGCCCCGGCGTTTTTCAATCCGAATGGCATTACTTTGTAGCAATATAAACCCTGGTCCGTGGTAAACGACGTCTTTTCCTCATCTGCCTTATTCATCCGGATCTGATTGTATCCCGAGTAGGCGTCCATGAAGCTTAACAACTCATGTCCCGCTGTCGCATCTACCAACTGGTCGATCCTCGGTAGTGGGAAACTATCTTTTGGGCAAGCTTTGTTCAAGTCTGTAAAGTCTACACACATCCTCCATTGCTTGTTCTTTTTCTTGACCAACACCACATTGGCCACCCACTCCGGATACTTGACTTCCCTTATCGACCCCGCGGAAAGTAGCTTTTCTACTTCCTTCTTGATTGCGACGCTTCTTTCTGGATTGAATAGTCTTCTTTTTTGTACCACGGGTCGGAACTCGGGGTCGGTGGAAAGATGATGTGAAATCACCTTCGGGTCTACCCCCAGCATATCTTCATGGCTCCAAGCGAAAACATCCTTGTAATTTCTCAGTAGCGCAATAAGTGCGGTTTTGACATGTACGCTCAAACTTGCCCCTACCTTCACTGTCCTACCTGGATCCTCCGGGTCTAGTGCCACCTCTTGGGTCGGCTCGTCTTCCCTATCCTCCAGTCCTTCTCTGGGATCCAACTCAAAATCTTTCGGCACTTCTGCCTGTTCTTCAGGTTCTCTATCCTCTTGTTGGACTGTTACCATGTATACCTGGCGTACCTCCCTATCTCTATATACTGATAAGTTTGCTCTACGGGCCATCTCTTGTGACCCTTTGACCACTCCCACGCCATATTCAGTCGGGAATTTCATCATGAGGGCATAAGTTGCTGTCACCCGCCTTGGCTTTATTCAAAAATGGTCGGCCCAGTAAAGCATTATACGGCCAGTTCTCCGTATCTACCACCACAAAGTCGAGCAGCACTGTTTTCTGGCAAGGGGCTTTCCCGATCTTCACAGGTAGCTTAACCGTGCCGAGTGACCTCACTTCGACCCCTCCAAATCCTCTAAGGGGTGTGGGAAAAGGCTGTAGGTCTTTCCTGTCTAGCCTCAGCTGGTCATATACTTCTGCACTAAGAATGTCTGCCGAACTCCCATTGTCGATCAGAATTCGATGAACTTCTCTATGGCCGATCCGAGCGCTGACTACTAGTGCGTCATTTGGCCTAACATCCACTCCGTGTGAGTCGGCCTCTGTGAACACGATCGGGTCCCAGCCCTCCTTGATTCTTTTCGGGTCGGGCTCAATAGAATTAACGTCCAGGTCTCTCCGTGCCTCCATAGCTTCCCGAATCTCCTGGGTTCTTTCCCTGTTACTCTTGCCCGTTGCTGGACCTCCGAAAATGGTGTTAATTGCTCCTTCATCCTCAGCTTTCTTGGGACTAAGTTTTCTTGCCCGTCCGTCCTGTCGGCTATCTTTCTGTCCATCTGCCCTGTCCGTCTTTTTGAAAACAATGTCCTTCAAATGCCCTTCCCTAATAAGAGTCTCGATATGATCCCTTAGCTGGAAACACTTGGATGTCTCGTGCCCATTCTCTTTGTGGAAACGGCAATATTTGGTGGTGTCCCTCCGAGCATATGTCGATTGCTTAGGTGGTTCTTTGGACATGTTCTTCTCTTCTAGGATTGCCAGGACTTCTTCTTGATCTTTCTTCAACGGGGTATAATTTGTATATCGGCCCTGGAACCTCTGCCGTGGTTGATCGGTTTTTGGGTCGTATGCTCGTCGTCCATCCCGACCATCCCGTGCTTTATTCTTCTGCTTATCACCTTTGGTATCGGGCATCCTGGTCTGGTCCTTGGTTTTGGATCCCTCTGGGCGACCGCCATGTACGAAGTAACCTCCTGTGGCAATTTCCTCTTCTTCGGCCAAGGCGTAACCTCCTGCCATGTCCATCATATCGGCATAGCTGGTTAGTCGGGCTCTTCTGAGGTCAAAGGACAATTGGCCATTCTGAAGGTTGTTAATGAACGCGGCAATTATTGCTTCGTCGTTTGCACTTCCGATCTCGGACACTTCCTGACCGAACCTTCCCAGATATTTCTTCAGCGACTCGTCTTTTCCCTGTTTGAGTTGGGATAAATGAGCCACTGACTTTTTCCTGTGTACATTCCCGAGGAACTGCCTTGAGAAAGCCTTGCTCAGTTCGCCGAAGCTACTTATGCTCGCTGCTGGCAACCTTCCAAACCACCGGGAGCCTAGATCCCCAAGAGTTTGAGGAAAATTCAAACATAGTAGTGCATCATTATGGACATATTGCGCCATAGCGCTCCTATACCTCCGGACATGCTCTTTTGGGTCGGTATCCTTCTTGAACAGCTCGATGTGGGGCATTCTGAATCTTTCTGGGAAAGGCATCCTCAAAACCCCATTGGTAAAAGGGCTTCCGGATTCATCGTCTGACAGCTCATTACGCCCATACCGCCTGACCAAAGCATCCATTTGCCGACGATTATTTTGAACTTCCCGGGTGAGGCTCTGAATAAGTATGTCTCTGTCCCCTTCAGGCTCTCCTGACGCATTGAAGTTCTGGCTTATGGTCAGTTTTTGGCCCCTCTCCTCGGGATTCAACTCTCTATGATCTCGGTTTAGGCCATGCAGTCGGACTGTGCCCCTTTGGCGCTTGCGATGATGGTTCTGCTCACTTTCTTCCGAGGATGACCGGTCTCTCCGGTGGCCACGCCTCCTGGGGCGGTCTCGATCTCCGGCTACCCGATCTTGATAGTACTCTTTGTCGGAATCATTCCCCTCTCTGTGCTCCCTGCTTCTCCTGGCTACTCTTTCAGATAGCATCTCTGGTCTGCCTATAGGATCTTGCCTCGCCTTTGGGGGTGCATCAGGGGTTGGTATCACCACCGCGGAGCGCAGTCTTGCTGTCTGCTGGCTTGGGGCGGACAGTTCATGAGGTGACATCAATCCTTCCGTAACAGAGAGATCAATTCCCTGCCTTGCTGCGTCTGATATGAGTTGTTGTAGAGAAGCACGGAGTCGCTGCGCGATTTCTTCATTCGCTGTAGGTAAACGTTGAATTCCAGCCAGGGCAGCTGACTGGTTTACCGTCGTCAAAGTTGCATCCGCCTGTGTTGAGCGCGGTGTCATCTTCCAACTCGTTACTTGGCACGCCCTGACTGTACCTGGAATCGCTACCATCTCCGTCGCCAGCCATTGTTGTCACAAAGTTCTGGGTCCCCCTCCTTCTAGCGCCAATTGTTGACGGTGATTTTTGGTGATCACCAAGTCAATGATTCGTTCTCGAGTTGCTGCAATTTATATGCGAGTATAGTCAAAGATTGTAAAGAAATAACAGGTGATTTACGTGGTAAAACTCCAAAAGATCGGAGAAACATCCACGGGATCGTTGCCTCTAGCAACAAAGCCAAATCCACTATGAATCACGATTACAAGATGAAGAATGACAGAATGATTACAAGCTCTTCAATACGATTCTCTCTCTCTCTCTTGTTCTACTTCTCACGTACCCCCCTGTTTGTGTATAGAGGGGGTATTTATACATGTTGTTCTTAGGGTTTTAAGGTGGCCGCTAGGGTTTGGTATTGTGGTGCCCAAGTCTCAAGCGGTTTCCTAGTCCTAATTAGATTATGTTTCCTCTTTTGGCTGAGTCTGATTCTGGACGAGATTCTTTCTCCTTTATTCGCGGGAGAACTGCTTGTTTCCTTGTTAAACTCTAATAGTCCACATCGTTGCTTATCGTGGATGTGCTGGTCGCTGATTATGATTGGCATACGAATGTTGGTGACTATCTCATTGATTCCCGAGTATGTATGCCCGAGTATGCCCGAATGTGCCCGAGTGAGATTTGCTGCCCGAGTTGATCGTCTTCGTTTGTGGTCGGACTACTTACTCTTTTTTCCGAGTAGGTTATCGTGGGAGGTTTCTGCTCCATAAGTTGACTTATCTTGACTCTTGCTTTCCTGGCTTTTCGTGCTGATGACGTGTCCTTCACCACTAATTTTTACCTATAACAATCATCAACTGCCGAATCGCAACATCCGAAGGTGACCTTCTTCATTTTGATCCTTAACTAGAGTAAAAACATTAAGAGAACAATTTTTCAATAAAAATTATAATAAGAACTTATATATAGCATGAAACATATCCAAAGTAACAATATATATATATATAAAGAAATCAAAGAGTTAAAGATAAGAGGAAAGAGCCAATATGGCCGTAGCTTAGTTGGTAGATGGACAAGCTTGAGTTGGTAGATGGACAAGCTTGAGACTTGGGCAAATAATTCCCAGGTCAGCGGTTCGAATCCTACTAATAACAAAAGCTTTCAAAAAAATATCTGGTCCCGGATTAATAGATATTGTCAAAAAAAAAAAAAAAGATAAGAGGAAAGATAAGAAGAAGGAGAAGCAGTTGAGATCAGACATCAAATTTTGAGATGAAGATAAAACAAAGCTGTTATTCTAAAAATTAGGTATTGGCTTCCAGATAATGCTTAGACCAGATGAAGTGGTACTCTACAGTCGGAGGGGCCCAGGCGTGGACCGGAAAGCCTGGTTACAGTTCGAGCATGGTAGAGGTACTAGGGTCGGACATAGATATCAGGGTTGATGAATGGATGTACCAGGCTACGTCAGTTTTTAATCGGGACCAATTCCCAGGAGTACTGATACTAGTTGTGACCGGATATGGACACAACACGAAATAAGCTATATCAATAAGGTATCAACTCATGCATGAATGAATAGACCATGGTTCTTCACATTAATGGGATCAAATTACAACTCTTGTTAAAAGGGGTACAACTCTTTCTTTCTCTCTCTCTCTCTCTCTCTCTCTCTCACACAATGGAGGTTTCTATTGAGGTAACTAGTCGTTCTATAGTAGGAAGTTACACCATTTGAGCTTTAAACATGAAGCTAGTCGTTCTATAGTAGCAAGATATTCTAATTTCCTCTCAAAAGACTAGCTAGAGCTAGAGTCCAACCCTTAACTCTTCTAGAGTTGGGGTATTTATAGAGTGTCATGGATGTGGTAGTTGAGGAGGATCCTCCTATGTGGGAGTCTTTGGCATCATCCTCATCGCTCATTTATTTTGGGCTCATCGTGACACACGCCTTAGAGGGTCACGATTGCTCTAGCTGTGCCCTAGGGCTGACTTGACGATCGAGTAGGTAGGTGAGAGACCTCTCTTTGAGGTGGGATAACTGTTAGGAGATCTCCATCGTTAATCTGCATCGAGCGTGGGCGGGGAGCGTGCCTTGGATGGTTAGGAAGGTCCCACATATGCCCTAATGTCCACGTAGGTGCTTCGTAGGCGGTTATATGCCGCTTTCCTTGATTCTGGTTGGCCAGAGGCGTTTGAGCTGGCTAGACAAGTCGCTTTTACAATTGGAGCTTGTTGGGGGGATCGTGCCAGCGTCTGTCACACTGCCACTGTCAGGCACGTTTTCCCATTGTTTCCTCTTTCTACCTTGGTGCTTTTTGCATCCCTTCTATCTGTTGGAACTCAGGTTCCCTCTTTGGTGATAATTGAGGTTGACCTTTAGTAGGGCTGAGCTGGACCACCATCAGGCCGTTGGTGCTGGTCGATGTAGCGTAATTAAGACTGTTGATTCCTTACCTTTCCCTTCCATTGTCAACTGAGCGAAATTAATGCCCACCTATCCCCTGCTTTATATTGGGTTTCTTTCTTATTTGAGCCAGTCCTTTTGCTAGGGCTTGCAACAACCATTCACGGGCCTATTGGTGGCCTTGGTGGGGGTTCTAGATTGTTCTTCGTCATCTAGGGCGTCCTAGTCTCCTCAAGGGACTTTGGGAAGCTCATGTAATCTTCCTTTGGTTCGGTTTGACGGATCGGGACATCACGGTGTGGTGGTTGATCCCCGGTTGTACCGGGAATCTTGGTACCTTTTAGGAATCAAAACTGGTGGGCAGAGTGAGGTCGCGCTAGACTCGGTTGTCACGGGACCGAGGTGGTCCTGGTTGTATTGGGCATCGAGTACTCTTCGAGGACCGAAATTGGGGGGCGAAAAAGGGGTGCGCCAGACTCGGTTGTAATCAGATCGGGACAAACCTGGGCGAATCAGGGGATCCTACCCCATCTCTAGCTCTGTCACGATATGCTGGGGAAAGTGCCCCCTTGATTCTTTTCTTGGTCATTTTTGGCGGTTAACAAAAGCTTTGATTCAAAGTTTTACCGAAAACAACACAAAGCACAGATTTAACCAAATATGAAGAGAGATCAAAGAGAACCGAAATATAAAGACATAGATCTGAAGATTTGTGCTCCCTTAACTCCTTATTGATCATCATGTTTATGAACCGATTAGATGAGTCATTTTTTTAAAAAATTATTATTATTATTATTTACCATAACTTCTACTTTTAAAGAAATTTAATGACGGATATTTCTTTTTTTAAAAAAAAAAAACTTAAGAGATGAAATTTTTCGTTAGGGAGACATGAGAGCAACAAGGAATAGGTATGTGCCTTTAAAAATATGAGAAAAATAAGGTCAACAATTAGGAATAAATTTGTTTGAGTTGTTTGCCATGTGTTACGGTTTAATTGGGTCATCAATATCAATTTTGAGACAGACCCATGGATATTTTCTCTAAACTAATATTTATTCCTTTTGTAAATATCACATTAATAGGAAGAAAAAATAAATTATTCTTTAGTCTTTACCATGACTCATGCCAAAACTAGCTTTTACTTAAAATGGGGTTGAATAGCTTTAAAAAAAAAAAAAAATGAGGTTGATTATAATCATTTTTCTTTTTTCAAAAACAAATATATGGAATAAAAATAAGGGTTTTATTTATTTATTTATTTATTTTTAATTCCAATGTCCCATCTCCCAAATAAGGAGGAGGGTTTAACTTGTACTCTCGTAATTCATAACATGTGAAAATAATTAGAGCGGCTTTATCAATTTAGAATCCTAACAAGAGAAATGAAACTTAATTCCTAAATTCTTAAATTTTTATTATAGTATACATTAAAAATATTTGATAATTAAATTACGTGAATCTAACACATAAATCAAAATTAAGTTTCTACTAGAAAAAAAAAAAAAAAAATCCCTTAATTCCCTCTTCAATCTAAGGAATTGAAATTTCTTGTCTTTATTCTCTTTGTAATGAAATTTTATTCTCTCTCGGTTTTATTATGAATCAGAAAACACGAAGCTAATTGCTCTAAAAATAAAAAATACTCTAACATCTAAAATTGACTGGTTTAATCTATTTATTTTTTATTTTTAAATAGATTAAACCAAGTCAAATCTGAAACAAATAAATTTGAAGTAATAAGAGAAAATTTTAATTGAAGTAATAAGATGTCTTCATGAGAAGCTTCTTGGAAGTTTCCCTTTTCACAAGAAAGGGTAGGTTGGGTATACCAACCTTGTGGGACTTTGAAACTTAGCTACTATTAAACAAAAGTGGAAGAAATTAAATATGAATGGGACACAAAATGAGTCCCCCCTCCCCCACATGTAACCTGAAAAGCACTTCCAAAATCAAAATCCAAAAATAAAAATAAAAAAAATAAACAAAGCAAAGCATTTGTTTCTCAATTGCAATATAATGCTCCCCAACAAAATTTAATTTGAGTTGCCCATGCCGTTTTCTAGAGGCCTTGCTTCTTTTCTTTGTCCCAAACACTTTGTTCTCCATGTGTCCACATAAAATACATATATTAACTATTTAATGCATTTTTTTTTAAAAAATAAACAATGAAATAACTAACTACATATTCAATTCAAGACAAACAACATTTTTTTTTTTTTTTTATATATATAATGGAGAGAATCATGGGTAGAGATTCTACCTCATAAATTTATGAAAAAAAAAAAAAAACAAAAAACAAATTTAAAGCTCCAAATATGTGCCAATTGACAGTAAAACAAAAATTAAAATTAAAATTAAAATACTTTTCCGAGTGGCAGTTTTTTAAAAACTTTTTTATGAACTCCAATTTTTTTTTTTTTTTTTTTTTTTTTTTTTTGTCTATTTCCATAAAAATATACAACATAAATAAAAACTAGGGTTAATAGCACCAATGTCCCCTGAATTATATGTGAAGTAGCGATGTGCCCTCCAAACTTTTTTTTCCTGGCATTAAACCCTTTGAATTATCATTTATTGGCAAAACCCGACTATAGATGCCCAGTTGGGTTTATTCCCCCCTCCCCCTGAATTATCGTTTATTGGCAAAACCCGACTATAGATGCCCCCTCTTGGGGGGAACAAACCCAACTGTTTGCCAATAAACGATAATTTAGAGAGTTTAATGTTAGGAAAAAAAGTTTAGGGAACACATCGCTACTTCGCATATAATTCAGGAGGCATTGGTGCTATTAACCCTAAAAACTAAAACTAAGAAAATTAATAAATAAAAGTGTGTATAACACTTCTAATCAAGTTCATATATTATATATCTATTGGTTGGCTTAATAATGTTGAGGTCCTTATATAATAAATAAAGGTTTAAGAATAGCATGATGGGTCATTTATTTAGCTAGCCAATTAAGTAAAATAAAATTAATTAATAACATACGTATAAGGTTGTGTTAGTATTAAGTCATGAGTGGAATATTATTTTATTGTTTTGGTGGTTGAAAGAAAAGGGAAAGGGGAGCATCCAATCACATGGCCATGTTGACACATTGTATGTATGTACCCATACATGCACATATGCTGAGATATATACGTTTTGTATTTTTTTTACAATATCTCTCTAATCACCTAATTAGACCAGTTTTTTTTTTTTTTTTTGAAGCCCTTTATCATTAATAGGATTTGAACTGCTGAATTGGAAGTCATTTATCTAAACTCGAAGGTCATCCATCTACCAATAGTGCTACACCCCTGGAGGTTGAGATATATACTATGCTCTAAAGGAAGCACATAAAATACACGCTTTATGACACATGCGGGGATTGCTTGCACTTGCAGACTTGCAAAGCGGACCATATGCCTCCTGTATATTTTTATTAAGTCTTCTTTCAATTACCAATGTGGCTTGCTATTAAGGTTGCTTATTTAGTTTGACATTTTGTCTACTGTCAAGTTGTCGTCGCCAATAGAGATTAGTTATTCTAATTCAATTATTTGCATAATTAGTTTGAATTTGGGATCATTTCTTCATTATTTATCAATGAGAAATTAATTACAAATAAGTTCCAAATGTGCTAAGTGTTCGTTTGGTGTGCCGTATTATATTATATTAGGAGTTTAAAATATATTAGAATAATACAATACAATATTTGTTTACAATACGATATAATCCAATCAAATACAATACAACACAACACAATATATCAAACGAGTCCTAAGTGGTTCTCAAAAGTGATTATATAACACTTTTTTTTTTTTTTTTTGAATACCATGATTATATAACTTGATAAGTAATTTATTATGTTTTTCTTGATACATTAATATACGATTTCTTTTATATATTATGAGAATAATTAAGATAATTCTTTTTTTTTTTTTCAATCCTTATGTTAATGTCATCCATCTTGACTCGATCACTGAGTCAACTATTCAAAATTATAGTATGACATATTTTGATGACCACCCATGCCGTTTTCTTCAACTACTTTAAAGTAGGATTGTGTTAGCAAGTGGGAAAAAAAAATAAAATCTATATTTATCATTTCAAGATAGAAAAAAATGAAATAAAATGCATTGATAAATAAATATTTTATTATTTGCAGAAATTTGAATGGTTACACTTCGGCTTGTTTAAATAACAGTTCATATTTATATAAGAAATAATAATTTGGACTTAAATTAAATCATGAATATTGAATACTCTAAAATAAATTTAAAAAAAAAATGGTTGACTACATGTTCCACGTTGTGCAGAATGGGGATTAGCTGATAAAAAGATACTGTTTTCACATTCACCAATAATCCATCAAACTCAAGACCCAAAGGATTGCATTTGCAGGAGATAAATAAAACAAAGAATCAATTAGTTAGACCAAATTAACTGAAAACAAAGTAATTGGAAGCAACGAAATTACTCAAATAATCATAAATAAAAAAAAATTAACTTTCAATCTATGAACAAAATCCAAAAAAAAAAAAAAAAAAAAAACTAATTAAGAAGATAAATAATTACCCTATAAATTTAACAAATTCCTAGATAGTTGAAGAAGATCTACTGGGTAATTCGCATATACTCGCATATACCACACCACCAACTAATAAGCTTTTGTGGACCCAGGAAAAAAAAAAATCTATGTACAAAAAAAGAAGAAGATAAAAAATTAGATTAGTAAGAATAGCCGACTCGTTGATGAATCACACGATCTCTGAGAATTCCATTGTAGAGAGCAACTCTATTAGCAGGCATTCCTCCACCACTACTTTTCTTCGAATAAGTTTTCGTACAAGCAGCAGCATGTTGCCTCCTGAAATCCTCACCATTCCCTCTTGGATCCACAACATCTTCTGCAAAGTGAACCCTCTTCTTCTTCTTCTTTTGTTCTCTCTTCTTCTCATGATCTGCACCCGCATATGCAAATTAGAATTCTATTTTTTTTTTTTTCTATGCATAAAATTACAGAGCTAGTTATATAGCATACCAGAAGAAATACAAGATCGTAGAGCTAGTTGTTCCGAGGACTGATGATGATCGATGGAAAACTGATGGGTTGTTTGGGAATTGGATTTCTGGAGTCGGAGAGCCAGGAGAATTACAGTGCCGGAGACTGCCATGGCCGTCGCTAAGACCACCCCTTGTGAGCTCAACATGGAACACATATATGCTCAAAGACACAAGAAGATAATGAGAGATGATGGGTGCGTTGGTTCTGTACTTGTGGTCTTTACTAGGAGACAATCATAAATAAAAAAGCATCCCGGCTGGTGTGAAAACAAAAACTAATTATATAATATTTTTAATAAAAAAAATCTTAGAATAATCAAATTGGAAACACTTTATTTATCTCAGCAGTGAAAGACAGAAAGTGAATGTTTCCAATTTCAAAAAAAGAAAAGAAAAAAAAGAAAGTGAAAGTTTCTTTTCTTTTACCGAAAAAAGGAATATGATTAAAGAGTAACAAGTAATAACTTGTCAGAGAGCTCGTTCAGCTATACAAATTCCGGAGTTTGAGTCGCGCATGTAATATATATATATATATATATATATAGGGTAGTATTAACTTGTACCCTTACTAAAAATTTATTATAATAGGAAACTCAATAAATGTATAGATAGAGAAAAGACAATCAATGCAATGATGGTGAATTTATTAGGTTTCCTATAATAGTAAATTTATAGTTATTAACCTGTGTTGTAAGAGTAAATGTTAACACTATATATATATATATTTATATACAGAAATTCTATTATCAGTTCGAACTGACAAAAGTTATATCAATTCCTTGCATGTGGACCACATGATTTAAATACTTTAGCTTGGCTATATGCACTTGTCAGTCAAAGTATTTAAATCCAGTGGCCCATATATAAGGAACTGATATAACTTTTATCAGTTCGAACTGACAAATGTTATATCAATTTCTTGTATGTGAGCCACTGGATATATATATATATATATATATATATTACCCGTATAACATGAACATGTGTTTAGGACTTCAGGGTTGTGAGGGGACACTTTTGTTGATTTATTCTCAATAGATTTCAGTGCCCTACTAATTAATTGGCGCAATAATTGCGGCAAAGTTGTATTAGAATTTAGAATTGTTGATTTCAATGATATCATTATTAAAGGTAAACTTTACGGTATGTTGAAAATTAAGTTTTTCGTCAAGATGATGCTAGTTTTGTTGGGTGGGTAGCCTTATTGTATACTCAACACCAAATTGTAATAATTCAACCCAAAAAAAAAAAGAAAAAAAATGGGGTCTTAAATTCTTAATACAAAATTTTAAGTTTTAATCAGTGAAGCAATTTGTAATAATTTAATAATTTAAGCTCGTGCACCACACGTCAGTGACGAGGGAAAGTTTTTGATGATGTCAGTCTCTTGTTAGGTAGGGACTAGGTCTTGGTGGGGAATATCCTTTCTGCTTCTTTGACATTATTATTTATCGAAACCAATACCGATAAGTTGAGATTGGCACGGTGGTTAAGTTCATTCACATCCAAACTATCGAGATTATAAGTTCGAATCCTTCCTATGTCCTTAGAAATCTCAAATTATTGTAATATTTAAAATAACAAAAAACCAGTAGTGTTGGAGGCGCATGAGTTTTACCTTCCGGTCAATGACATGCTTTGCTGAGTGATGGAGTGGTTTGGTTTTTTAAGGGTAGGCATGCATGATGAGTCAGATCATCCCCTGCCAGTAGATTTAGGTTGAGATAGGAAAATGACTTCATTTGGACCAATCATATTCCAACTCTTGATCATGGTTGCTGCATGGTGTCCCACCCAAGTTTTTCTCCTATCGAGAAAAACTTGAATGAGAGGTTCTTACTGATGTGGCAATTGGACCGTCCAATGAAAGTGTGTTATTTACATTAGGAGTATAATTTTTTTTTTTTTTTAAAGTACTGCATGGCATACACTTTCATTGAAAGGTCCCATACAAGTTTTTCTCCTGTCTTGGTCTTTATTTGCGGTTTTTTATTAGCCGGTTCACTTTTGTTTACATGGATTATTAAAAAGAAAGAAAGAAAGAGAGAGATCATCAAAGCCAACAAACAATATTATGCTGATGTTTGTCAATATTAGCAAGCAATGTTGCAATCAGTGATCATGGAAACAATATCTATAAAAGATAAAAAAAGGAAGATTGGTTTTCAATCAATGTAAGTGAAAGAAGTTTGTCACTTTCCCTCTCCATGTTACTTTTATCAGTTCCATCACCAATTCCTGTACAATTGCTTCAATTATATGATTTCACCCATGATATTTTCACCCATTAAAAGGAAATCAGTTAAAAAAAAATAAAATTGGATTTAAGTTTACTAATCTTGTAGATTCTCAAGGTCAAAGAGGTGATTTACTAAAATCAATAGTCAAGATTTACTAAAATCAAGTTTGGTAAGCACGAAATATGGAATGAAAGCTACAATAATTTTCTCCAAATTGTTAGCTACTTGCAAGGTGACTTCTTCTCGGTCAAAGACATGATACTAAAGTATTCCTTCGTTCTATAATTTGAATTTTTCTTGGATACTGACCGATCAGTATCCAAAATACTGACTCTACAAATGGGAGTGTAGCACATAGTTTTATTTCTTCTACTTTTTACATTTATCTCATAAATTGAACCACGTGCTACACTAGCATTAGTGGGTTCACTATTTTAGGTACTGAAGGTTCAATACCCAAACATTATTCTTATAACTTTAATTTTGAATTCACAAAGCAGCCTATGCCAAATACAGTGAATCAAGCTATTGCCTTTTATGTACTTGTAGATATTCTTATCTCCTATGCCAATATAGTTCTCAAGATGCTTGGTTCATGCAAACTGTCCATGATTTTCTATCACAATTAAGTTGTTAGGTAAGAGTTCAAATATAGTAATTAAAACATGATATTTGACACTTTTAAGACACCCTCTGACAAGTTACAACACATCATGCATGTTCCTTCCACGTTAGTAGTGGGGGTTCATGTCCCTCTATATATATTTTATAAGTATGTGTGTAGAGTATTCTTTCCGATCTTATTGGGATTAGATATCTCCCGATTATAGGAGTAGATTTATGGGTTGTGCATGTAGTGTTTTATCTTGGCGGCAGGTTATAAGAGTAGATATTCGGGTTGCAGATGTAGTATTTGATCTCAATAGGTCCCGGTAGACTCTTAACCCGTTCTGTGTCAAATTTTAAATATAAAAATAAAAAATAAAAAATGCTCCCTTATAGGCTCACAGCAAGGCTGGCCGGGGCAATTGGAGTTTGACACTTTAAGATTATGATAATATGTTAGTAATTAATATCTTAATCTACAAGTTTAAACTTGTAGGTAAGAGTATAAAACCGATTAGATTGGACATGTTAATAACATTTCGAATTACTTTATTAGGAAGTATTAGACTAATAAACAAAGCTTTTTAACTAAGCATTTGTCATGTACTTTCTTAGAAAACACTAGTGTACTTTTTTTCACACAAATTATATTTATTTTAGAGAACTATCTATCAAGTATTTCTAGAAAGAAAGAAAGAAAGAAAGAAAGATTCCATGTTCTTTTTTTGTTGATCAAACACAATGCTTTTGTTCGTTCTGAACCAAATATTACAAATAGATCCAAAAATGTTTTTGAAGAAAGGATTACACAATTCATTATTCTAATTAGAAATAGTTAACTAGTTAAGTGATGCAGTTAAGTGGTTAGTATTGAAGGAAGTATATCAGATTTAGACCCAAGAATTTTAGCCTTGGTGTCTGGAAAAAATTCCGTCCCTGGAAGTTGTGTCACCAACCCATTACTGGTAACACCAATGGGATAACCTAGCAAATGGCCTGGCAAATTATGGTCTAGTGCCTTGGAGGAGTAGAGGCCCCAATGCTTCTCTGCGATTCGGTTCACTTTTCGGACACATTCCATGCTTTCTGGTTCAAGAAACGAATCATCAAGCATGCCCAAATGTTCATACCACAATGCCATTCTAAAGCCATGAATTTGTCCCCTGGCTGCCTGTTTGTTGGCTAGCTGATATGGTTGGTAGGCTCCCATGGCAATCTCTGAATCCCTTCCACCATCCATCGATCTTTGATTAATGTTAGCAGATCCAATGATGATGTATTCATCATCAACTGCGAAAAGTCACGTGTACCAAATTTCATATCTGATGATATAATGAATTAACAGAATCATATCTGTTCAAGAAGATTAATAGCATAAGTTACTAACAATGCTTACCAATCATCATCTTGGCATGTAAATAGATCATGAACCGCCTGGAATCCTGAGCTCTACTGTAATCTGAATTATGTGCAGGTGTCTCTGAAGGTACATATTCCCCGCTTTCTTTCGTCTCTCGGTTTCCCAAGCAAAAGAATGTCAAGTAGTCCTTTGGGTTTGCTTCAACAAAACCATTGGCATGAAGGGCCTGAGCTATGTCATTATACATCATATCCATAGTTTTCTTCTGCCAATTTAATATTGCTTGAACAGATGCACTCTCCGGGATACCCTCTGGCCACATTGGAATTACAACGTATACGGTAAATCTCTCTCCTGCTTCAATCTTGTTAACTATCTTCAGAGACAATTCTTTCGGTATAAGATGCAATGCACCAACCTCTTCAACCTTAACTTCATTTGAGTTCTTCCAGCAAAAAGAGCTTCCAAGGAAGTATTGGTTTTCAATGTAGATGAAATCCTTAGCTCTCCGAATGGCATTGATATATCCATCTTGTATGCTTCGATCAATGATGCTATCCTTCCCGCTGACTAGTCCTGCTTTTGCCGCTTCCTCAGGAGTATCAGGAAGGCCAAAAACAGCCCCACCATCAATGGACCGAAACAATTGAACATTCCATGTGTCATGATCTTCAGGTAACATTACAGGAGATGGAGGAATGAATGTGTCTTCAAATTCTCTTAGTCGAATCAGCAAGTCCTCCCCACCTTGTTTCCGCCACCTCTGCTCGAAGTTGAACAATACATCCCAAGCAACAGGCCCTTCTAATCGACAATGGACATCATGCCAAGGCTCCCTAGGACCGCCTTTAGAAATTGAGGCACCAGCAAAACAAGGTTGATGAAAATCATCGTGGTGTGCTGTGCCTAATGTTCGAAAAATGGGATGAAATGGAGTGTCATATCTTCCATCACAAAGATCAATACCACCAATGAAACTCACAATTCTTCTTTTCATTGAACTTGCACTAGGCATTTCACTGTCCACCACTAGAGTCTTTTGATGATGAGTGAACATTGTAGAGATCTCCAAGTCCTGAATAATACTCCGCCCATTATCAGGATTACGTGGACATAAAACACAATGGACACCAGTTTTATGGAAGTAAGCTTCGGTATCTTCATCATGAGTAGCCATCACTCCATCCTTCTTTAGTAACTTAACGGAAGTTCTGTCGTCCCAAACAAGCATTAAAACTTTGACACCTTCACTGGCTTTCTTTTTAAGAAGCTCCCCAAGTATTATGTCTCCTCCTGATTTTGGCCTCCTCAAGTCCCTCACCAATGTGATCTTTGTGTATACAGACCATCCTGTGATGTAAATCAAGTGTTTTGCATTCAAAATGGCATCAAAAATGTCTTCCCAACATCGGTGTGGTTCATAAAACTTCCCATCAGCTAGAGGGATTTTGGGGATAAATTTATCCGGAACATGAGCATCTTGGTAGAGATTAATTCTGCAACCATTTCTTTGGCTAAAGAATGTGTAAGGAACTCCTGGAAATTTAGGACTTCTAATCCCTTTAGACCAGTTACAGTGTTGTTTGACATCCAAAAATTTTAATTTAACATGGATTTTAGAACCTCCACGTAGAGGTTTATGGTTTTTGCCCAAAATCTTAATCCACTTATCTATTTCTTCTCCATTTAGAAGTTCTTCAACAGGCATATAAGCTCTTCCGATAACCCTTGCCCCGATGGGATTATCTTCTTTGATAGAGAATATAACATCAGAAGCCATATGGGCACAGTATATGTTGAAAGACTCGCGCCATTGCGGATCAGCGTTTTGATTCTCTAAAAGTCTAGTTCGGCCAACTCTAGCTTCTTCTAAGTCAATTGTTGCATAGAGTTTTGAGAAGCCTTTTCTGAATCCAACAGTCTCTTTAACGTTTCTCAGTAGCTGCAGACATATGGATATATTTAATGAATAAGATTTTTTAAGTTTTAAGACAGAACTAAAACAACAAAAATTCAATCTTCTCCTCCCAGATGCTTCCATTTGCAAAGAGTTATGGTTTAAGACAGTTTTGTTAGGAAGAGTGTAGTTGACCATTGAAAGAAAGCTATGGACATAGACACCTTTTAAAAAATCAAGCATCATGTAGAGGGTAAACATACATACACAAGCACCAAGATTTTTTGTTCTCACAAAGTTGAATATCATATATTTTTCTCCAAGGATATGTCAGAAAAGAAAATTAAAGAAAAAGTAATGCTACTTTGCCAGACAATCAGGCAATGATGTGTTAACGAGTGTTGCATTCGTTCTTATAAGTAAATAATATGAAGTTGCAGAGATGAATAACTCTTATTGATGCATATACATACCTTGCAGAAGAAGTTGTAACAACCTGCCCCTGAAAGCCTATCAATCCCATAGATTGTCACATGAAGCGTCCCATGTAGCAGAGAACTTGCCATGACTTAAAACTACGCCAAAAGATGTGCAAATCACATCGTTCTGGTCACATGAACCCTTCAAGAATTATCAACAATGACAATTATTAGATCAAAATAATGAAAAAGGTGTAAACCAAAGAAGCACATGTGCAAAGATACTAGGCTAAGAAGTATGAAGAGAAGGTACAGAAATGCGTAGAATGGAAATTGGGAGTTTAGAATATTAGTCATAGTGCTGTAGCAGGTAAAATAAGGATATTTGCAGTTGTCACAACATGATTTTATTTTGTAGCAGGTAATATAAAGAGTGTGAAAAAGAAAAAAGTATCACTAGCTTTCTTGTCGCCATTGCAAGAAAGACAATTTCAACTGTCATTGACCGGAAAGACTTGCAGAATAAGCACATTGAGGGAGTCCAGTATGCAAAATGCATGCAATAGGATTCATTTAATGGCATCTTTGACATTGAATTATTCTCATTTTCTTCAAAGCTGCTCTCAAACTCAATTGATGAATCTATATGATGGTCATGTCTCAAACTCAACGGTGATTTTGACCCGGTTTCAGGTTTCAGGTTTATGGTTTCTTACTGTTCTCCAACCTGTCTGTGGATTAGTTTTGATTTGTATGGATGTTTATAGTTTAGGAATCAGACCCTCATTATATAACGGTCTTGACTCGAGTTTGTTTCCAATTTTGAAGAAACTCATGTCTCAACTTTGAACAGCCAATCCTACAGGATGAAAATAGAGGGCATGCTAATCAAGCATCTGATCAGAGATCGACCTTTGATTTTAAACTTGCTACAAGGTTGCAACACGGAGCATCATATTACAAACTTTTTGAGTTAAATTCCGATCCATAACATTAAGGAACAAAAATGTTTGATACTCACTGCTCACAACGATTTCTTTCCTTAAAAATTCAGAAGAATCTCAAGCTGTAGGTTCATGATTACATACCAGGTCAAGATTAAGACATTTAAATATGTACAAGCATTTAATGCTACAAATTAAGGAGACAAACGATAGGAAGACGTATCAGGACTTAGATCTCGAGCTTTCTGAAGAAGGTGTTCTATGTTGATATCCGGATAGTGTTGTAAAAGCTTTAAGTTAGCTGCAAAATCACCACTTAATAGCCTGCTTTTTACGCACAACAGCATTGCGCAGCAGAAACGTAGCAGCATATCCTGCATAAAGTGGAGTTTGTGATCTCGATAAATCAGCATTAGTTCTGGCTTGTTCAAAACCTACTACAAAAACATAAGGAAACGGTTTACTAGCAGAGTCAGTTTTAGGGAGAGACCTGAACACCAAAAGGATTACTCAAAAGAGAATCCCAAATTCGTAAGATTGATTGGAAGTTAAATTCTTGAGTCAGGAGCAATGTGATCCACCGGAATGCATAGAATTGTGGCTTCACCTGCTCATAAGGATGCCACAAAGGTTCAGAAATACAGAACAACTTTTGGTATTTGATTAAATTGTTGAGACAATACATATTAAGCATCCAAAAAGACATCTGCTATATTTATTTTAATGTACCTTGTTTGTGACTTCAAGATGCCGCCACAGTTCCTCATCATTAGCTTTCAATAACTCTGCCAAGCGCGAAAGAGTTGAAAGTATTCCAACTGAACTATTATCCAATTGTTGACAAAAATGATCAACTGAATCGCTTAAGAGTCGGACAAAACAAGAAAAACTATCAGCTTCTGCATTGGCCTGTGTGACGAAACAAATGAATAATAATGATTAAACTCATTGTTTCATTTGCCCCACAATTGAAAAAACAGAAAGAAAAAAAAGAACCATCTGAAATTGCTATCAAGATATTTAAATTATCACTCTTACAACATTCTGCTCGGCAGGGTCAGTACTAAATATGTAGTATATTGGTGCCAATACTTCATTCATGCCTTGAACATAGCGTATAGCAGGATTTAATTTAGAAAATAGGAGAAGAATATTTCGCATTGCTTCCTGCAGATGAGAAAGATCGCAGAGTTTAGTTGGGAAGAATTTATATATTGGCTATAGACTCTTGTGACTACAATGAAGAGAACTAAGGTCTTGGTTAACAATCTATAAAGAACTAAAACTCACTGTTAAGCAAATTGAAAATGAAAAGAAGTGGAAGAGATAGATGGTGGGTGAAGGAGATATACCTTGTTTTTCCTACCAAACGATGTGTCCTCTGAGAAAAATTTCATATCAGGATGTGTGCGTTGCAAATCACGGTCAATCTGTTCTGCCATCTCTGTATGCTAATAGAGAGACATGTACATTTTGATAAACATCAGTCTCGGATTTAGCTCAAGAAGTTCAAGAGACCCCATTGTAATGTTAAAGAGATATACCTGAAAATATTGATGCCAAAGGCTAGCCTTACCAAGGCTCAGAGGGTGATCTTCCTGAGATATTTCATGTCGCCTAAGCGGTCCATCAAATTCACTGTCAGAATTCTGCTCCTTGGAATTCAATGTTTCTTCTTTATCCCTCCTGAATTCTGACTGTCTAGATATAAGATTTGGATTAACGCATGTAATCACAGAAGCACTAATAATCCAAATGATGCACAACTCAGCAAATACGAGAACATAACTGCTACTAAATTAAGCAGTCTATTGAGCATCTTACAGGACTCAATAGAAATTCCTCTTTCAGCTTAGAATATTTTTGTCGACTCTCAGTCAGCTCCTTTTCCCATAAATCGCGAGAAGGGGGTAAAAAACCCAAGAGCAGCTGCTAGGATAAAAAGTGCAAGGAAAATGAATACACAGTTCAAAATCAGTAGCAAACGATTTAAGTTAATCATTTGTCTGTGAAACATTCAAGTTCAAGGATCAGTACAATGTTGATATTTAATATTCAATTTCTGCAATCAACTGTCTAACCCAGTTTTTGAAAACATTTGAGAATCCAAAGGGATCTTATTTGAAAGTGTATAGTATTCTTATTCTCTGACCGTGTAATCCTCTCCCTTATAATCAGATCTATTTTTTGTTTTCTTTCAAATGACATGCCTAATCTAATTTCTAAAAAGTAATTAATACTTGAACAATGAATGTCAGAATAAGAATATGAGAAATAGCAGCATCAAATTTCTTGTGCTTCAGTTGGAATTAAACCAGTAAAGTTTAGATAACAATTTCATTATTGAAAACCTAATCTATCAATATAGAAGTTAATCTAACACCAAATAGATCACAATGTGTCACCTAAGAAGACAAGCATAGTTTATTTCTCTGTGCTGTGAAATTGTATCAACAAAATTGGAAAACATAAAATTAACAGAATCTTTTACCTTCCAAGTTGTTGCTCTCAAACCTCCTCCATCAGGAAGCCCCGAGTCTGCAATTCTTTGCAATTTTTCCAGATTTATCTCCTTCTGAGATAACTGATCACCACAATATATAATTAAAAATGTAAACATTCAATGTAGAAGAAAAAAAAAAAAAAATCAAACTTTGACAATAATTGAAGATATGCAGAAACAACAAACCCTAATTTCTGAGAAAAATATAAAAGAAATTCTAACCTGGTACTCAAGGTCGGACCTTTTCTCATCGGCGGCAATAACTTCCTTAACCGAAACGATACCCGCTCCATCTCTTTCCGGTATCTGCCGGACCTCTTCCATCTTCTCAACATAATCATCCTCGCTTTCCCGACCCGACCCGGACCCGTTTGGTTCCAGAATTTCAAGCTCTTTACCTGACTCTCCAATTTCTTCATCTTTATCGTCGAATCCGGCGACCAAGCTACCGAGGCGGTCGGGAAACACTCGGCGAGCTTTGTCGGGGAGCTTGAGCTTGCCTTTCAGCATTTTAGTGTAGTGAATCAGTGGGGACTGAGTCAATGGCGATGACTCGGACGATCTGAGTATGAGTTTGGCGCGTGGTAGTAATAATGGTGGTTCCATGAGAGGCTTTTTAGAGATGAGATTGTTGTTTTGGGGGGATTCATGACTCGGGGAATGTAACTCAGTTACTGAGTCGATAACTTTTTTTGTGTCTACTTTCTTGTATGTTCAAGACTGGTAGTTAAATCAGTTGAATGGTAGGTGGGTTCACATCTACGATTTGGCCAATGACGTCCTGACAGATCATTAGTGGCAAAGTTAGTTTATTAATTAAAAAACTTTTGAATGGATTTAGTACCTTTCAAAAAAATATAATCGATCGTAATGTTGTTATTAATACATTAGCTACTAGTCCTATTTTAATTAATTAATATATTTTAAATTAAATTTATTTTAAGAGTTACTTTAATATATTTATTAAAACATTAAAAAAAATTAATATTTTTTAATACCAACTAAAAATAGACTTAATAGCACTGGACCCCCTGAATTGTACGTAAAATCGCAAACTGCCCCCTGAATGTTTTTTTTTTGGGCAGGTAAACCCCTTGAACTGTTGGAAATTGGCAGAAACTGGCGGAATAGGAATGGAACCCTTATTCCGTTTGATTTTCCTTGCACGTGCACCTCACGTGCATAAGTAAAAAGGGCAGTTTTGACTTTCCGCTGTTAAAAAAAATAGAAATAAATTTTTAAAAAAATAATTTAATGTGAAATTAATTTATTTTCATTTGTTCTTTGTTTCCACCTATCATATGGATGGTGGCCAAAAAATAAAGAACAAATTTAAAAAAAAAAATTGCTTCCAGTATAATTTTAAAAAATAACAAACATTCTTTTTCAAAAATAAAATATGTAAGTTCTTTAATCTTGATTGGCTTATTTCATGACAGACCACATTTTGGGGGTTTTAAAATGTAAGGGTAGTTTAGGGCTTCCTTGTTCGTGATCAAGCTTATTTGAATTTCAAGCCCTCAAGCACAAGAGCTCATTGAAGGTATAATCATTTGTTTTGACTCTTAATTGAAGAGATTTAGAGTGCACACACACACAACTCATGCATATTAGTATTTGCGTTTGTTTTGGTATGGTTGGTAAAATCTTATTATACTTTATATAAATATATTTTTGAGATCTTTCATATTTTTTGTGAGTCCAACTGTGTGTGGATTTGTCCCTAGATTAGTTCCAAGTGATTCAGAGTCTTATCTATGTGTTTCAGATGATTTCCAAGACATTTAGGACATTCTGTGTTTTTATCTGAAACCTGAAATTCAATTCCAAGCTTAGAGTGGAAAGTTATGTAATTTTCTATATTTATGATTGAGTCCGAATCTATATTCCGAAGACGGAATCGAATTCTGAGTTTCGAGATCATCTGGATTGAAGATCGCTCGGAACGGAAGTCGGCTTGGTGTGGCATGAAAGCCACACCAAGAGAGAGACTTGGCATGTGTAAGGCATGCAGCCCATGGCCAAAACGCCTCTCTGCTCCCGTTTGCCCCATGTTCTCTCTCACGCACACACGTCACCTGATTTGCCTTTTTGTTTTGATTTTTTTCTAAGCTAAATTATTGAGTGCTTTATGTTGCATGTGAGCTTGTTTGTGTTGTGTGTGCATGATGCATGGGTGGAGTTGACTTGACAATTCATTGGATTCCTTGACTTTCTCTCACGTGAGCTCACCTCACAGGATTATTTTGTTTTTTGATTACTCCTACCAATAGTCCAAATGCGGTGCGTTTTGTGTGTCGAGATATAAATATGACTTAAGGGCGTGTTTGGCACACCGGATTGGACTGTGATTGGACTATTTTAGTCCCAATCCGGTGTTTGGTGCAATTTTGGGAGATGGGATTATTAGTCCAAGAAGCAAAATAGTCCCATAGCTATGGGATAAAATAATACCACCCTCACCCCCATCTTTATTAGTCCTAGGACTATTTAAAATGGGTCCCACCATATTTATTTCATCTCTCTCATTTAAACCACCAACGGACCAACCCCACGTACCCACCATTCCACCTAACCCATTGTTACTCTCTCTTCTCTTCCTCTTCTCTTTCTCTTTCAACATATCTCAACTCATCATTCAACACCGGTTTTTTTTTTATTTTTTTTTTTTATTTTTTTTTTTAACAACTGGAATATATAGAAGACCATATAGGCGAAGGAAAACAAAGACCAAGCAACAGACCCAACCCAAAACAAGCAAGAAGAAAACCCCACAAAAAAAAAAAAAAAAAAAATGACATCTTGGCTTGAAATTAACCCACGCTGAAGACTAAAGCAAGAAAGCACCCATATGAAAAACAAACAAAACAGAGTAGCCCAGAAGCCAACAAGAAGCAACCAGAAAAACACAGAGCACCACCAAAAAAAAAAAAAAAAAAAAAAAAAAAATCTAGATTGATTTTGAGTTTTGGTAGAAAATGAAGAACTGGTGATGAAGATTTAAAGAAATAATTGATTTTTGGTTGAGAATGAAGAACTGTTGATCTCCAATGGAGATTTTTTTGGTTTTTTTTTTTCTTTGTTGTGTGTAAGGGAACTCTCAATTTACCCGTATTTTTTTAAAATTTAAAGTTGATGTCTTGATGATAAAGATCTGGGTTTTGAACCCAGATTTGCCCCAATTATTTTTTTTCCTTGATTATTTTCTATTTTTTACAAATTAAAATGTTATCTAAACAAATTTTCTTGATTATTTCCCAAATTAAAATTATATTTTCTTGATAATTTATTATTCAATTTTAAAATATTATCAAATTAAAAATATTATTATATTTAGTCCGATCCCACGTTTCACCAAACAAATCATAGTATTAATTCAGTCCAGTCCCATGTTTTCCCAAACACAGTATAGTATTCATTTAGTCCAATCCAGTCCAGTCCAATCCCATCTAGTCCTAGTCTTAGTCCCATCTTAATTCAATCCAATCCCGCGCACCAAACGGGGCCTAAAGGTACTGATGCCCCATGGATTATACCCGAATTGCTCATTTGCCCCTTGAATTCGAAAAATGGTCACTAAACCCCCTGAACTATCGGAAATTGGCAACATGTGACGAAATAGTAATGCCATCCATTTTTCTGTCATGACAAATTGCAATAAGTTCCCTTGATCATATGGATAATAGCATCAAATCAGAAACAATATAATTATATGACCTAAATACCCTTCTGACCAAATTTTTAAAATAAAATTTGGAAATTTAAAATTGAAATAATGGTTAAATAATACTAAAAATCTAAATTTAATTTTCTGAATAATTAAATTATCTTTTTCATTTAAGTATCCCTAAATATTTAATAATAATAATAATAAACAATAACAACAACAACAACAATAATAATAATAATAATAGTGATAATCTTCTTCATCGTCCTCATAAAATCCAGAAACCTCTCAAACAAATTCTCTCTATCTCTGCAAATTCTCTCTCTCTCTCTCTCTCTCTCCCATCCCTCCTCAACCAAACCCTAACTCGATAAATCCCTCTCTCCCTCTCAAATCCCTCATGAACCAAACCCAGCCACCAACAAAATCCATAGCCGCCGCGAAACCCTCGATGCAGGAACCAAACCCCGTCACCAACAATATCTCGGCCACCACGAAACCAACGAACCCTAGCCGCCCCTCCCATCACCAAATCGAACCCCACAAACCCTCGATGATGTTGATGGAGATTTTTGGGGAGGTTTCTAGGTTCGATTTTGAGTCGGTGGGGTTCGATGACGAAGACAATGAGATTTCTAGGTTTGATGAAGTTGGGTTGGGTGAAGCTGAGATTTCTTACTCTCGAATCCATTTCTCTCTCTCAAGAATCTGTCACCAGAGATGATGGGAAGAACACGCAGTCGCTGACTTGAGATTTTGATTGATAGAACTGACCAGCAAATGCAGATCCTCGTGCGAAGGATTTTCTCCTCCTCGTAGAATGGTCTTGAATCTACTGGGAGGATTTAAGCACTTACTGGAGGTTGATGATGATGTGTCTCTGGTTCATATCCGCTTGAGCCACGACATCTCCACCGTCCATCTCATCGGATTTTGTTGATTTCGATAGGTTTGTGTGTAAATTTTGATGGATCTTGGTTTTGGTTATAGTATGAATTGGGTGTGGATTTTGATGGGGCTTGGTTTGATTTCGATGGATTTGTGCGTATTGTGGAGTTTATGAATTGGGTGTTATGAAGATCAATTTTTTTTTTTTTTCATCTGGTGTGTAGAAAAGAATGAAGAAATGATGTGCGATGATTGCTCTTTTTTTTTTTCCCAGATTTGGTGGTAACTAAAGAAGATGATGTAGATGAAGAGATGAGGAGATGAGAGAGAGAAAGATGAGAGATCGTGAGAGTTGAAGATCATTTGAAAACAAAATTGATGTTTAAGATCTACAGTTTGTAAACAAAAGATGATGAATTAAACTGGGATATTTTATTTGTATAATTATTTGTATTGTTTTAAATTATTTATTTATTTCATTATTTACTTTGTATATTTCATTATTTGCTTTATTTCATTTTTTATTTGGCCTTTGTATATATTTTTTTGTATATCATTATATTTTCTTTATTGTTTTTTTTTTTTTTAATTTGATCTCCACCGTCCATCATGGTGATGGACGGAGGAAACCAATCTTTTTTAAAATTATATTTATTGAAAAAAATTAAAAATTAAAAATATATTTCTTTGAAATATATATATATATATATATATATATTGTATATCAGTATATTTTCTTTTTTATTTTGCCTTTTGTATTAGTATTTCAATTTTAAATTTTCAAATTTTATTTTAAAATTTTGGTCAGGGGGTATTTAAGTCATATTATTATATTGTTTCTGGTTTGATGCAATTATCTATATAATTAGGGGAACTTATTGCAATTTGTCATGACAGAAAAATGGATGGCGTTAAGATTCAGGGGGGTTAATGACAATTTCCGATAGTTCAGGGTGTTTAGTGACCATTTTTCGAGTTCAGGGGGCAAATGAGCAATACTGGTATAATCCAGGGGCCATCAATACCTTTAAGTCCATAAATATATATATGTGTATAAACGGTGCAATATTTTTGAGTGACCTGATATAGTGATATATATACATATATATATATATATCCTTACTATATAAAAAGGAAGAGTTGGTTGGTAGATTCTAGCCTCCCTTTTTTGTTTGAATGTAAAATTACAGATATAACCCTTAAAATTTATATAATTACATCTAGAAAATTACAAATACTACCCTTAAAGTTTACATAATTACTAAATATATAAGTTTTAGTAAGATTTTGATTATAGCATCCCTTAGATTTTCTTTGAAAGTCAAATGACAAATACAAGCCTTCGAGTTTGTAAAATTACTTAATAAACATGCCTTAGTAATAGTAACACAACATGGATTGTATAGTAATTTTCAAGATTTATCTTAATTTACAATTTTAAATAGGTTAAATAATTGTTAAATAGTTTACCCCAATTATTATGAATTTAGATTGAATTTATTTGAGCTTGTAGAATTACTTAATAGAAATGTCTTAGTAATAATGACACATAATGATATGGACTAGACCCAAATTAATAGGTATTTGGATTGATGATTCTTTTATATTGTAAAATGAGATAGGTGATGAAAATATAATTTTATATTTAATGACTTGAAAAGGAATAAGAAATATTATAGGGGTATAAATTTAATTTGACATGCAACTTGATGATTTAAATATAAATATACAGTAATGCTACACATCCCACCTAAAATCCCACATTTTTCATCCCACTACATGAGGCATGTGAGATGTCAAATTGTGAGTGGATACATGGGGTAGGTGAGATAGATGTGTATCCACTCACAATTTGACACCTTACATGCCACATGTAGTGGGATGAAAAATGTGTGATTTTAGGTGGGATGTTTAGCATTATTGATAAATATATATATAGGGGAAATTTGTAAAGTGATAAAATAAAATAAAATGGATTTGACTGTAAGAGGTGGATTCATATGATAAGGAAGATATTGATATTGGTTATTAAAGATTTAAATAATAATTTCATCACAATTTATGCAGTTTAGTCGAAAAGTACTTTTGGATGTGAAAAAATATAATTTAGTTGTTGAATTTAAATTGTTGAGATGTTCAATAAAAATTGCAAACAATTGTATATAGATTACCATTGTTAAATCACCGTGAGAAGAATCTCTTTTAAGGCAAGTGTAGAAAAGCTTCTTGTCAAACCCATGAATTTAAGACTTCCTCAGGGTGTTATATCAATGTAATAACATTTACATGAATTAAAACTATACTGTGTTACATTAACATCTCTTTATTTTTCAAGGATATGTATATTTGTAAATATGAAACTTAAATGCAAATTTAAGCACATGCCTTGCATGTGCCCCAAACCTAGTAATATCTAAAAACGTGCACCTCTCTTTTGTTTTGCAAAAACCTGATACATATAACATATATATATATATATATATATATATATATATATATTTATTTATTTATTTATTTATTTTCTTCTATACTCGGCTATACACACACATTTTTAAGTGAGCAAAAAATAATATTTTGTGAAAAAAAAAAATTTAAGAGAGAGAGACTTCCAAGATCCCATTTTTACTCAAACCCTAGAGAGAGAAGCTCCCCAAAACTCATCTTTACTCAACCAAACCACTTCCTATGAGCATGTAGCATCTTCCTAGCATCATCCAAGCATGGGTTTTGTTGATTTCTTTGACTAGGTAATCTCTACATGTTCTACATCTCTTTGTTTCATATTTATGACATGTTTGCCTAGGATTAGCATTTAGTTGTTGATTAAATGCATAACTCTTTACTTAATGTTGTTTATAACATGATTGAGTCTTTGATTTTGGTTTAGATAAGTTGTTTGTTGATAGCTAGCATTTCGGACCATTTTGCCCTCAGGCTAAGTCTATATGATCTTCATTTAGACATTGATGTGTATGACTCATTGATTGCATTTGTTAATTGCACTTATTGTCCTAGCCATGTTCATTGACAACTTGTGTTGATTGGCATTTTGATTGACTATTCCTTGATTTCATTTGTTAATTGCATATTCATTGTCATTGCCATGTTTATTTACAACTTGTGTTGAGTTGGCTTTGTTTGATGACTAGGTCTTAGACTTGCATGTTTTCATCTAGTCAAGTCTTTATGAGCATTCATATAGACATCGTGATATCTAGGGTTGTCCACATTGACATCTTAAATTCCTAGATAAGCATTTAGTATAGCCTAGCATTATTTGCATTTTGAATATCATCACATATTCATATAGGTTGTTGATCTCTTCATAGAGAGTTAAGTCTTGTGACTACCGGTGTGTAGTGCTCAAGCAATTGGTCGAGTGCTACTGTGAAAGGCCCGCGGGGTAGATTAGGAGTTGCTCATGCCAAGAGTAGTGTATCAGGGGATACCACTATGGATTGAACCAAGAGTGATGCGTGGTAGTGTCCATAGCCTAAGGTTATCTAGGGTGAGAGTCCGAGAATCACTTGAGGGTGTAAATTCCTTTTCATATACTGGATTTTGTTGACCGTGTGTGGCGCACATATTAGCCCGTGGTTTTTCCCAATTGGAGGGTTTCCACGTAAAAATCAAGTGTTCTTTAATTTCTGCTTTTTATACTTGATTTTATTGTTTATGTGTTTTGGGTTAATTGTGATTAATTTTGACTAATTAAAAAAATTGGTAATAATCGATTAACAACCCATTCACCTCCCACCCCCCCTTGTCCTCCCTCCCTCCCTCCCTCTAGGTTGTTTAGACACACACGAGTATGTATTTTCAAAATAAAATAAAATAACAAACATTCACTCATCTTCTCCACCATCATCTCCACCCAAACCCTAGCCTCCACCGAAATCCATACAATCTCACCACCGCCTCTCTCTCACCACCGTCTCTCTCTCTCATCATCACATCTCTCTCTCACGACTGCCTCTCTCCTATCTCTCATTTGGCGGCGATTTTTGAGCCACCGCCGCCGCCTTCTAACCAACGCTGCCACCCTCTAACCACCGTCGCCACCCTAATCTACACCTTTGGGAGGAGATTCAGATCCGATCCCTCTCTCTCTCTCATCTGTTTCTTCTCTCGATATCTTTTGGAAGGTTGAATATGTGTTGTTTGTTCATTTTTTTTTTTAAAAAAAAAATCTATTTTCAAATATGTTCTTCTCTAATCTGTTTTCAAATATGTTGTTCAATTTTTTTTATTTTTTTTAAATCTGTTTTCAAATGGGTGTTGATTTTGAGGTTATAGGTTTGGGTTTTGTGGTGTAGTTGACGAATGATTGTGGTGGTGTTGATGAATGATTCTGGGTAGCAACTGATTTGAAAACCTTTGGATCTTCAAATGCAAACCTTTGGATCTTCAAATGAACCAGAGAACCAGAGAGAGAGAGAGAGAGAGAGAGAGAGAGAGAGAGAGAGAGAGAAGGCTTAAAAAAATGATTAAACACAAAAATTTGAGATCCATATTTTTTTTAAAATTTAATTTTGTTAAGGTCTGCATTTGAGAGTTGAATGTGAGAGATACATATCATTTAATTATTATAATAAATTTATAATAAAAATTTAATTAGATCCAAATTTATAATAGTTAAATTTAATTTTTTAAATATATATTTTTGTTTTATTCCAATTTCTAGCAAATTTTGTAAGAAAAGGAAAAAAAATATCACAATTTGCAAGTTGCCCCTCATATGGTATTCACGAAAAGACAAAACTGCCCTTTGTACTTATGCATGTGAGGCGCACATGCAAGGAAAATCAAAAGGAATAAGGGTTCCGTCCCTATTCCATCAATTATTGCCAATTTCCAACAGTTTGAGGGGTTTACCACCGAAAAAAAACATTTATGGGGCAATTTGCAAATTCACGTATAATTCAGGGGGGGGGGTGTAGTGCTATTAAGTCCTAAAAATAATTCTACAGTAGAACCCCTGTAAATTAATCTCTTATAAATTAATAACCTCCCTTTATTAATAAAAAACCCCGGTCCCGACTCGGGCTAGTGTAAAAAATTAATAAACATTTCCATCGTAATAATTAATAATTTTATTTTTGAAACCTAAAATTTCAGTCCCGACTGTCGCATAAATTAATAATTTCATTAAAATTATAAAATATATTACATAATATTTAAGAACTAGAAAAATGCTTAAAGATGCTAGTTTGCACAAGGTCACCAAGTTTGATATTTTGACTTCATCCTTCATCTTTTGAATTATCCTCAAACAGTTATTATGATCACCTTCTTGTTGTAACCAACCAAAAGGTTTCAACTAAATTTAGCATTTTAACAAAAAATTTCCTTAACAAAATTTTCCTAAACAAGGAATCTTGAAAAAAAAAAAAAAAAAAAAAAAAAAAACTGTCCATAAAGAATAAAACCAATTAAACAATGAATCCTGAAAAGGAACCTTTCCTAAACAAGAAAGCCGACTCCCACATATTTTAAAGACAAAATAACACTTTATAAGGTAAAACCCTTCAAATTGATAACCTCTCTAAATTAATACTCAAGGGTGGGTCCTAAAAATATTAATTTAGAGAGGTTCTACTGTATTTTGATTGAAACTAATTTTAAATAGTTTTATTTATTTATTTATTTATAAATATTAAATATTTATTTCAAAAGTAATCTTAAAATTTAAAATAATTTTAGTTTAATTTAATTTTAAACCAAATTTAATTTAACTAATTTAAAATAATTTTATTTTTCTTAAATTGATTTGGAAATCGCAACACAAAACAACAAAATACGACTAGCCTCTAATTGTCCTGCAGTTTTGATTTCTTTGAGCACTACAAACTCCATCAATTGAAATAAAAAAAAAATTCGTATAATATATAGTTGAAAATGTATGGGAGTTTATTTTCTATAAAAATCGATAAACATGATTTGGAATTTTGTAGAAAAAGTCATTGTCACTTAAACAAGGGAAAATTGCACTAAAATATCTTAAATTTTGCTGAAAGTGCAACTAGATCGTTTTTTTTTTTTCAAAATAACATAAAAATACCTTTGACTAAAAGGTTGACTGTTAGTGTTAACTGGACTTTCTATGTTATAAGGGTAATAAAGTCATTTTATCCTTAAAAGAAACTGTAGAAATAAAATCTTGAAATAATTTTCTTTTAAAAGAAGGGGATTTTACAATTTGATCCCAATCTAATTGGGAAACATCACTTTTTTACTTGTTAATTTAAAAGACATCAAATTGATCCTAAGGTTAGTCAAACTAACGGTCAACCTTTATAATATCAGTGGAAAGATAAGTTTACCCTCTAATTACACTCTCTCTCTCTCTCTCTCTCACGCGTTCATCATCACCAAACCCTAATAATTTTTTTTTTCTCTATCTCTCTCACTCCATCATTAACCAATCCATACCACCACCAAATCCTCACCAATCGACCACCACCTCCACCAAATCCATACCGATTGACAACCTCCTAACCACCACCACCATCGATTGACAACCAAATCCACCAAATCCACACCGCCACTTCCACCTCATAACCACCCCCACCACCTGATTCACAAACAAAGAAAAAATCACCATCTCTCACACACCAAACCACCATCTTTCACACACAAAACCCCTAAGATTTGGTTTCGGGTCGATTTGGTTTCAATGGTGGTTTCGGTTGGGGTTTATGGGTTGTGGTGATGGTGGTGGAGTTGATGAGCTAATGGTGGGGTTTCGGTTGGGATTACAATTTTTTTTATAATTTCTTTTGGGTTTTATTTTGTTGTTGATCTGGGTTGTCTTGATTTAATTTTTTTGTTGTTGATCTAGGTTGTGGTGTTGTTGATTTGGGATGGTGATGTTGATTTGGGATGGTAATGGTGGTGGATCTGGGTTGTTTGATTTTGCTGTGTTAAGAAGATTTTGTTCTTTGTTCTTTGATGGAGATCCAATATGGATCTCCATCCACTACTACAAAAAATGTAAAAGAAATCGGTTTTTTTTATATTGAAGAAATCGGTTTTTGAAAATTTTAAAACCGATGTCTTTTTGAGTGATTTAGAAAAAAAACGCAAAAGACATCGGTTTTTAACCGATGTAAAACAAGAGAAAAGAAATCGGTTTTAAAAACCGATGTAAAACAAGAGAAAAGAAATCGGTTTTACTTAAAACCGATTTAAAAACCAGGAGAAAAGACATCGGTTTTACTTAAAACCGATTAAAAAACCCAGGAGAAAAGACATCGGTTTTTGTTAAAACCGATTTAAAAACCCTGATGTAAAATTGATGTAATACAAAAATTAATCCCATCGTCGCCAGCCTGCTCCACCGCTGATAAATTTAAATTTAGTCAACTAATCAAAATTCTAATTTCTACTACAAACATATATATATTAAATAAATTTTATTGGTGGGTTTATTTTTCATTTCATTTTTTATTGTGTAGTTTTGTGTTATGCTGGAGATATTTTTGTGCAAATTTTTTCCCTAAACCTGTATCTTTTGGTATGGAAATAATTTTTTTCGTCCATGATGGATTCTTCGATTTTTCGATACGAATCCAACGGTATATAGAACGTAAAATTCCGGGCAGTATTTTGAAAGTTATGATCAATTATTCAGTCAAAGGTTAGAATTGAAGCGATCGGAGATATTTTTGTGCAAACTTTTTCCTTAAAACTGTATCTTTTGGCAATGAAATAAATTTTTTCATTCATGTTGGATTCTTCAATTTTTTGATACGAATCCAACGGTATATAGAACGTAAAATTCCGGGCGGTATTTTGAAAGTTATGATCAATTATTCAGTCGAAGGTCAGAATTGAAGCAATTGGAGATATTTTTGTGCAAACGTTTTCCTTAAAAATGTATCTTTTGGCAAGGAAATAAATTTTTTCATCCATTTTGGATTCTTTTATTTTTCGATACGAATCCAACGGTATATACAACGTAAAATTCCGGGTGGTATTTTGAAAGTTATGATCAATTATTCAGTCAAAGGTCAGAATTGAAGCGATTGGAGATATTTTTGTGCAAAATTTTTCCTTAAAACTGTATCTTTTGGCAACGAAATAAATTTTTTTATCCATTTTGGATTCTTTAATTTTTCGATACGAATCCAACGGTACATAGAACATAAAATTCCGGGTGGTATTTTGAAAGTTATGATCAATTATTCAGTCAAAGGTCAGAATTGAAGCGATTGGAGATATTTTTGTGCAAACTTTTTCCTTAAAACTGTATATTTTGGCAACGAAATAAATTTTTTCATCCATGTTGGATTCTTCAATTTTTCGATACAAATCCAACGGTATATAGAACGTAAAATTCCGGGTGGTATTTTGAAAGTTATGATCAATTATTCAGTCAAAGGTCAGAATTGAAGCGATTGGAGATATTTTTGTGCAAAATTTTTCCTTAAAACTGTATATTTTGGCAACGAAATAAATTTTTTCATCCATGTTGGATTCTTCAATTTTTTGATACAAATCCAACGGTATATAGAACGTAAAATTCCGGGCGGTATTTTGAAAGTTATGATCAATTATTCAGTCAAATGTCAGAATTGAAGCGATTGGAGATATTTTTGTGCAAACCTTTTCCTTAAAACTGTATCTTTTGGCAACGAAATAAATTTTTTCATCCATGTTGGATTCTTCTATTTTTTGATATGAATCCAACGGTATATAGAACGTAAAATTCCGGACGGTATTTTGAAAGTTATGATCAATTATTCAGTCAAAGGTGAGAATTGATCAAGCGATTGGAGATATTTTTGTGCAAACTTTTTCCTTAAAATTGTATCTTTTGGCAACGAAATAAATTTTTTCATTCCTGTTGGATTCTTCAATTTTTTGATACGAATCCAATGGTATCACTACAAAAAAAGTGGCATATAGTGACAAAAAGAATTTATCACTACAAGTAAAGAAATTGTCACAATTTCAATATTGTGACAAAAAAAAGTGTCATTAACAATTCGTCACTTTTGCCCCCATAACTAAAAGTATTTGTGACAATTTTTTGGAACTTGTCACGAATCATAACTTTTAGTGACATATTACCACTCGATCTTAATTAGTGACAAAATAAAAATTGTGTCACTAAATTATATATAATGACAATTAACTGTTTGAAGATTTTGTCACTATACATCTTCTTAGTGACAATTTATTATTTTAAAATTGTGTCATTATTCACAAATTTAGTGACAATTAACCATGTCAAAATTGTGTCACTATACATAACTTTATCGATAATTAATTATTTAAATATTATGTCACTATACATAACCTTATCGATAATTAATTATTTAAGTATTGTCACTATACATAACCTTATTGATAATTAATTATTTAAATATTATGTCACCATACATAACCTTATCGATAATTAATTATTTAAGTATTATCACTATACACAACCTTATCGATAATTAATTATTTAAATATTGTCACTATACACAAACCTAGTGACAGTTAACCATATGAAAATTATGTTTGTTTTACACAAATTTAGTGACAATTAACAAGAAGATAACAAGTTACAAATTCAATCAAAGTTAATATAATAGTCCATTCAATTATTATTAACTATAAGAAAACTTAAATACAAAAAGTACAATAAGGAATTGATAATCAGAACACAAGAAAGAAAAGAGAAAGAAAAAAGAAAGTGAAAAAAAAAATATATATTACAAAATTGTTAGTGTACATACACCAATTTGCTACAAATTTTGAGATAAATGCATTACATCAATTATATTCGGATAATCATAATGAAGATTCTTCAAGCCTCAATATTAGAACACTTTCGTAAATGAAAAGATTAGAATAAACTTTTCGCCTAGATACAAACTGCAATAGAAAGTATATTATTAATACCTCAATAAGATATAATTTGTTTTTTCAATGCTGCATTAAACAATTGGTTGTTCCATAAGAATCATTTAATCAAACGGTTAGTATGCACATCAACTGATAAATATCATGTAATCTAAGAACAAACAACTATAAATCATGAAATAATAATTATGGGTTCCTGAAAAAAATTAAAAACAAATTAAAGTTAATCATTCCTAAACACATATATATAATTCTATATATAACATACCTTGTTAAAAGAAAATTTCAATATATGAAACTCGAATTTGAGATTCCGACCCTGAAAACAAGTATAAGAAAATAAACCCTAAAAAAAATTAAATCAAGAGAAGCTTACCTTTTCTATCAAGATAAAATTTTCTCTACGGTCTTGGTGACTTCTAAAGATGAAACACGGTTTCAAACCTAAAAAGTGTTTTTAAGGAAAAGAGAAAAAAATTAAAATAAAATAAAATAAAGAAACATCCCTAAACATATATATATATATATATATATATATATATATATATATAATTCTACATAAAAAAATATATATCTTATTCAAAGAAGTTTTTTATTATATGAAACTCGAATTTGAAATTCCAACCCTGAAAAACAAGTAAAAGATAACAAACCCTTAAAAAAAAAAAAATCAAACCAATAGAAGCTTACCTTTTTCTATCAAGGCATAATTTTCTCTACAATCCTGGTGACTTCTACAGATAAATCATAGTTTCAAATCTAAAAAGTGTGTTTAAGGAAAAGAGAAAATAAAGAGAAAATCTAGATATGGCAGTGACAAAGGGAGAACCAATAGACATGTGAAGATGAAATAAGGAAAAAAATAACAACACCACGATTGTGGCGTTTTTTTTTTCTTCCAAATAAAATAAAATTTATTGATTTTGATGCCTTTTAAAAACCTAATTATTTATAAAATAAAATCTTTCCTTTTTTTATAGGGTCATTTTTGTGACTAATTATATTATCTGTCACAAATTATCAAGTTTTTTTTTAACTAATTGTGACAATTATTTTTTAAAAAGTCTAAATTGAACAAAACATAATGACAAATAATATAGTTTGTCACAAAATAATACCTACTGTGATACATTTGAAATTTGTCACACAAAAATGTGTCACTATATGTCACTTTTTTTGTAGTGTATATAGAACGTAAAATTGCGGGCGGTATTTTGAAAGTTATGATCAATTATTCAGTCAAAGGTCAAAATTGAAGCGATTGGAGATATTTTTGTACAAACTTTTTTCTTAAAACTGTATCTTTTGGAAATGAAATAAATTTTTTCATCCATGTTGGATTCTTTTATTTTTCGATACGAATCCAACGGTATATAGAACGTAAAATTCTGGGCGGTATTTTGAAAGTTATGATCAATTATTCAGTCAAAGGTCAGAATTGAAGCGATTGGAGATATTTTTGTGCAAATTGTTTCCTTAAAACTGTATCTTTTGGCAACGAAATAAATTTTTTCATCCATGTTGGATTCTTCGATTTTTCGATACGAATCCAACGGTATATAGAATATAAAATTCCGGGCGGTATTTTGAAAGTTATGATCAATTATTCAGTCAAAGGTCAGAAGCGATTCGCGAATCCGCAAGTGAGCTGTTTTCATCGCTCATTTTCACACTTTTCCAAATCAATTTTTGGAATATTTTCTGATTTAAAAGTATTTGTTTGCATGTCTACTTTCTTGTGTCAAAATTTAAGCAAATAACGTTGAGTATTTTTAGAGATGCACACTTGAATGTGGACATAGGTCAGATTTGCATTGCAGAATTTTGCTTTTGAATCCTCATCGGTTTTTATAAAAACCGATGTCTAAACGTTTGTTTTTAATATTGGTTTTTATAAAAACCGTTATCTTTTCAATGCAAAATTTAAGACATCGGTTTTTATAAAAACCGATGTCTAAAAGCTTTTTTAAAATCGGTTACCAAAAACCGATTTCTTTTAGTGAAATTTAGTGATGTCTTTTAACATTTTTATAGTAGTGATCGTCCATCTCATGAGATGGACGGTGGAGATCCAATCTAAATCTCCACCAAAGATCAAAGTTTGAATTATTATTTTTTTTAAAAAAATTATTATTATTTTGTTCTTTGATTGGATCTCCACCAAAGATCAAAGTTTGAATTTTTTTTTTTTAATTTTATTATTATTTTATTTCTATTTTTAATTGAAAACAGACGTAATGACTTTTCTACCCTCCTAAACGTTAGTTGACCGTTAGTTTGACTAACCTTAGGACCAATTTGATGTATTTTGAATTAACAAGTAAAAAAGTGATATTTCCCAATTAGATTGTGACCAAATTGTAAAAACCCCTAAAAGGAAATGGGTAAGAAGATTAAAAAAAAATTAAGGAAAAAAAAAAAAAACAGAGATTGGTTCCCAGATATTAATTGTAACCATATCTCTCTCCATCCGTTTCTTTCGCAAAAATCTTCTCTAGTTTCTTGCTTTCTTTCCCTTCCATGGCAACCCCACAAAAAGAAACCTATAAGCCTCACGAAGTGTCACCATTACCGCTTGTGAGAAGAAGACAGCATTTTGAAGGATATGAAGAGAGGTTTAGATCTGATGGTTTTGGTATTTTCAGGGTTTTTTTTATTTTTATTATTATTATTATTTTTTTTTTACAAACAAGGGCTCTGTTTTTTGTGGAAGAAAAGAAACAAAATTTGCAGAAGAAACACACATTAGAGTATTAGACTAGATGGATTCACTCAATCTCTCTCTCTTTTTATTTTATTTTTTAATTTATTTATTTATTTATCAGTTGAGTGTGTCTGGTGATGTTGATCAATGGTGTTGAACTGTTTTTATCAGTGATGTGTGTAATTTGAGTTTAGAAAGTGGGTTTGTAGATAAAATTTGTGTTTTGAGAGATTTTGTGTGTGGGGATGCCTATAAGGTGTTTGATGATTTGTGTGTGAGAGAAGTGAAAGAAAGGGAAGAGGAAGTGGGTGACTAAAATAGATGTGCAACATATTACGGATGGTATTAAATTTTGTTGAAGAACACCTACGGTTGTTTACTTGATGAAGAAGAAGTCATCTGTTGCTTTTTTTTTTTCCTAAGTTTTTTATTTTTATTTTTTTTGATTTATTATTGTTTTTTAAATTGATTTTTTTCTTATTTATTTATTTATTTTTTTTGCTTTTTAAAATTTTTTTTGATTTTTTTTTTTGCTTTTTTTTAATTTTTTTTTTTCTGAAAAATAGGTTGATTAAGGGTATCTTGGACATTTCATAAAATTTGACTTGTCAACCATTATCTAACGGTCAATCGTTTGGTCAAGGGTACTAATCTGTTATTTTGAAAAAAGTGCAATCTAACGGCAATTTTAGTAAAAATCAGGGTCTTTAGTGCAATTTTCCCCTTAAACAATAAAAGATCAGTTTTTAATAAACTCAAAAGTCTCTAAGAATGTAAACAAAATGTATAAAAAGATGCACAAATGAAAATAACATTTTCTAATGTAATTTTCAAGATATGTAATTTTCTAATGCTTAGGTGTTTTCTTATGTTTTCTCAAAAGTTGAAAATTTGCCTTGACGAAATTATACACTTCAATCTTTTAAAGAATTGATGAAGCTTGTCATGTTGTTTTGAGTACAATATAGCTGCGTGACGAACCATTTTAAGCGACTAAAAATTACAATCAAGTAGGGTTTATATATATATATATAACATTTTATAATGCACTCATAAACATTTAAACCATGTAAAATATTCAATTCAAGATATGTAATTTTCCAATGCGTAGTGTTTTCTTATGTTCTCTCAAAAGTTGAAAATTTGTCTTAACGAAATTGTACAATTCAATCTTTTAAAGAATTGATGAAGCTTGTCATGTTGCTTGAGTACAAAAAAAGTGACATATAGTGACATATTTTTGTGTGACAAATTTTAAATGTATCACAGTAAGTATTATTTTGTGACAAATTATATTATTTGTCATTATGTTTTGTTCAATTTAGACTTTTTAAAAAATAATTGTCACAATTAGTTAAAAAAAAAACTTGATAATTTGTGACAGATAATATAATTAGTCACAAAAATGACCCTATAAAAAAAGGAAAGATTTTATTTTATAAATAATTAGGTTTTTAAAAGGTATCAGAATCACTAAATTTTATTTTATTTGGAAGAAAAAAAAAACGCCACAATCGTGGTGTTGTTATTTTTTTCCTTACTTTATCTTCACATGTCTATTGGTTCTCCCTTTGTCACTGCCGTATCTAGATTTTCTCTTTATTTTCTCTTTTCCTTAAACACACTTTTTAGATTTGAAATTGTGATTTATCTGTAGAAGTCACCAGGATTGTAGAGAAAATTATGCCTTGATAGAAAAAGGTAAGCTTCTATTGATTTGATTTTTTTTTTTTAAGGGTTTGTTATCTTTTACTTGTTTTTCAGGGTCGGAATTTCAAATTCGAGTTTCATATAATAAAAAATTTCTTTGAATAAGATATATATATATATATTTTATGTAGAATTATATATATATATATATATATATATATATATATATATGTTTAGGGATGTTTCTTTATTTTATTTTATTTTAATTTTTTTCTCTTTTCCTTAAAAACACTTTTTAGGTTTGAACCGTGTTTCATCTTTAGAAGTCACCAAGACCGTAGAGAAAATTTTATCTTGATAGAAAAGGTAAGCTTCTCTTGATTTAATTTTTTTTAGGGTTTATTTTCTTATACTTGTTTTCAGGGTCGGAATCTCAAATTCGAGTTTCATATATTGAAATTTTCTTTTAACAAGGTATGTTATATATAGAATTATATATATGTGTTTAGGAATGATTAACTTTAATTTGTTTTTAATTTTTTTCAGGAACCCATAATTATTATTTCATGATTTATAGTTGTTTGTTCTTAGATTACATGATATTTATCAGTTGATGTGCATACTAACCCGTTTGATTAAATGATTCTTATGGAACAACCAATTGTTTAATACAACATTGAAAAAATAAATTATATCTTATTGAGGTATTAATAATATACTTTCTATTGCAGTTTGTATCTAGGCGAAAAGTTTATTCTAATCTTTTCATTTACGAAAGTGTTCTAGTATTGAGGCTTGAAGAATCTTCATTATGGTTATCCAAATATAATTGATGTAATGCATTTATCTCAAATTTGTAGCAAATTGGTGTATGTACACTAACAATTTTGTAATATATATATTTTTTTCACTTTCTTTTTTCTTTTTCTTTTCTTTCTTGTGTTCTGATTATCAATTCCTTATTGTACTTTTTGTATTTAAGTTTTCTTGTAGTTAATAATAATTGAATGGACTATTATATTAACTTTGATTGAATTTGTAACTTATTATCTTCTTGTTAATTGTCACTAAATTTGTGTAAAACAAACATAATTTTCATATGGTTAACTGTCACCAGGTTTGTGTATAGTGACAATATTTAAATAATTAATTATTGATAATGTTGTGTATAATGACAATACTTAAATAATTAATTATCGATAAGGTTATGTATGGTGACATAATATTTAAATAATTAATTATCGATAAGGTTATGTATAGTGACAATACTTAAATAATTAATTATCGATAAGGTTATGTATAGTGACATAATATTTAAATAATTAATTATCGATAAAATTATGTATAGTGACACAATTTTGACATGCTTAATTGTCACTAAGTTTGTGAATAATGACACAATTTTAAAATAATAAATTGTCACTAAGAAGATGTATAGTGACAAAATCTTCAAGCAGTTAATTGTCTTTATATATAATTTAGTGACACAATTTTTATTTTGTCACTAATTAAGATCGAGTGGTAATATGTCACTAAAAATTATGATTCGTGACAAGTTCCAAAAAATTGTCACAAATACTTTTAGTGACGGAGGCAAAAGTGACGAATTGTTAATGACACTTTTTTTTGTCACAATATTGAAATTGTGACAATTACTTTACTTGTAGTGATAAATAATTTTTGTCACTATATACCACTTTTTTTGTAGTGTGTGGAGATATGGGCTCACTGTGAATGTGTGACTGTGGTTGAACGTCTTGAAATTATAAAGTCAAGACGGTCCTGATTAAAGTAAGTTACCCTATAATTTATTGTTCTTATCATGCATGAAAAAAAAAAAAATTGTCATTAAATTTCATTGAATTAGGTTCTCACAGACATAACTCATGAGGGATCACTCACTAGAGAACGATTTTTTTTTTTTTTTTTTAATATATTACAAATTTGAGAATCTCATTAATGTGAACGAGGAGCTTACTAGTAGGCCGCCACATTAAGGTTTAATGGACTGGAACAAACGAAACGCCCTTGGTTCCAAATCAATTTGATAAAGTTTGCCCTAAAATGTGGGCTTTGGACATATACTGTGTATCACTTCGTTTCTCTCATACGTGTCAATCTCCTTTCTCTTCCACCAAAATATTAGGTCTAGATGAGGTCCATGAGGATAATAATTGTGAAGATTAAGAAAATAAATTTAACGAATCCAAATATTAAGTGTTCGTATCTAGTGTTTACATCTAATTGGCCTCGCAGACGAGTCGTTGTGTAATAACTTAGGGAAAATCCCATAAGCCATTTGGAACTCTCTACTTTTCATTTGATTTGACACCATGATTAAGGCATAAAGTGTAATTTATATTAGTGAATACATTATTTCTAACTAACCCAAAAATTAAAATCTTTTAAAAAATTAATGCGCCAAATTTTCACGTGTTTATCTATTATACATATTTATGTTTCAAAAACTATCTTAATACTAATTTACTTAATAGAGGTGACAACGGTTCCAGTTCGATTCGGTTCCGACGGTTCCACCGGTTCGGTTCTTATATTTTTCTTATTTTGTATTTTTTTATATAATGGATATTTATTTAGTTAAAATATTATGTCTAGACGAGGATAATAATTGTGAAGATCAAGAAAATAAATTTAACAAATCCAAATATCTAGTGTTTGCATTTAGAGTGTGTTTGGTAGGGATAAAAGAAAATAGGAAGGATAGAAAGATTTGGATAGATAGAAAACATTAGGGAAATTAAGGAAAATAATTTTCTCTTGAGCTGTTTGGTAAACAAGAAGGAAATAAGAGATCTTTTCTTTCCTTTGTTTGGTATTGTTGAGGAAAAGACAAAGGATGGAAAATCTTCTTTATCAATTTTACTATTTTACCCTTACATTATAGTTTATATATTGTATATTTTTATACTTAATAAATAAATATAATTTAAATAATATTGAATCCAACTTCTTCTTTTTACAAAATGACTTTAAAATTTATAACCTATATATATATATAAATATATATATAAATTAATACATTATGCTTTACCAGTTATTTTTAAAAATAAATTTTAAGTTGCTTTTTATAGTTGAACTACATCTTCTTCTTCTTCTTTTTTTTAAACAAAAAATGTTTCAATTTTAATTATATATATATTTTTAATTTTAGGTGGGATTTTTTTTGGGTAAAAGTTATATAAGTCACAAATTAGCAAAATGTATAGAATGATTTTCGTTGCTCCCACTTTGGGTTAGTATATCCTAAATTATATATATAACCAACAACATAAGTCAAATATTCACTAGAGATAGCTTTAATATGTGCCAACATATCAAATTGAACAAATTTGCTTGTTTTATTTTCTTATTATGAGGATTAAAAAAAAGGGCAAATTTGTAATTTCAATTAAACCAAAAAACAATCCCTCTCTTCTCTCCATTTTCCTCCCACTTTTGGGAGGATTAAAATTTGTGGGTCTCACCCAAAAAAATTTCCTCCCATTTTTCCCTTCCTTCCATTTTTCTCTCCATACCAAACACATACGTCCCCATTTTCTTCTCCCTTTTCCCTCCACCATTTTCTTTCCTCTCCCTTTTCATCCCTACCAAACATACCCTTAGGGTGTGTTTGGTATGGATGAAAAGGGAGAGGAAATAAAGGGGTGGAGAGAAAAGGGAGAAGAAAATGGGGAAGTATGTGTTTGGTATGGAGAGAAAAATGGAAGGAAGGGAAAAATGGGATGAAAAATTTATGGGTGGGACCCACCAATTTTAATCCTCCTGGAAAAGGGAGAGCAAGGATGGAATGGTGTTTGGTTTAATGGAAATTACGAATTTGCCCTTTTTTATTTTTTTGGAGGAAAGGGAGAGAAAGGAGGGAATGGTGTTTGGTTTAATTGGAATACGAATTTGCCATTTTAAAAAAAAAAAAAAAAAAACTTGTAAAACATAATGTATTAATTTATATATATAATAGGTTAAAAATTTTGAAGTCATTTTGTAAATAAAAAAAGTTGGATCCAATATTATTTAAATTATATTTATTTATTAAATATATATATTTTTTGAACTGCATCAGATATAAAGAAGATTTCCCATCCTAAAGATTCTCCATCCTATAAAGAAAATTTTCAAATATAAAAACAAAAACAAATATAAAAATATATATAATATATACACTATAATGTAAGGGTAAAATAGTAAAATTGATAAAGAAGATTTTTCATCCTTTGTCTTTTCCTTAACAATACCAAACAAAGGAAGGGAAAGATCTCTTCTTTTCTTCTTGTTTACCAAATAGCTCAAGGGAAAATTATTTTCTTTTCTTTCCCTTATGTTTTCTATTTTTCTAAATCTTTATATCCTTCTTATTTTCTTTCCTCCTTCTCAAACACACCCTTGGTGTTTATATCAAATTGGCCCCGTAGATGAGTTGTTGTGTAATAACTTAGGGAAAATCCCATCACCAATTAAGCCATTTGAACTCTCTACTTTTCATTTGATTTGACACCATGATTAAGGCATAAAGTGCAATTTACATTAGTGAATACATTATTTCTAACTAGCCCAAAAATTAAAATCTTTTGAAAAATTAATGCGCCAAATTTTCACGTGTTTATCTATTATACATATTTATGTTTCATAAACTATCGTAATACTAGTTTAATTAATAAAGGTGACGACGGTTCCAGTTCGGTCCGATTCCCGGTTTTGAATCAATGGTTCCGATTCTGGTCTGGTTCCGACAGTTCCGCTAGTTCGGTTCTTATATTTTTTCTTATTTTATATATATATTTTTCATAATGGATATTTATTTAAATAAAATATTATGGCTAGATGAGGATAATAATTGTGAAGATTAAGAAAATAAATTTAACGAATCCAAATATTAAGTGTTCGCATTTAGTGTTTATATCGAATTGGCCCCGTAGATGAGTTGTTGTGTAATAACTTAGGCGAAATCCCATCACCAATTAAGCCATTTGAACTCTCTAGTCAACAAAGGTGCTCTACGAATGCTGATTTGGGGAATATTATTGATGATATTTTGTTACTTATTAGAAGGTTTCCCATCACTGTCAATTTCTCTCCCAGGAAGACTAACAATGTTGCGCATTCCTTGGCGAAGCTTGCTGCCAGGTCTGCTTCCAGTTTTTCTGGTTTTACCACTGTCCTCCATCTGTGGAGGTGTTGGTGCTGGGCGAATGCCCCAGCTAATTCTGTTCCTTTTCTGGTTTCTTGTAAACCTTATCTCAAAAAAAAAAAAAAAAAAAAAAAAAAAATTAAGCCATTTGAACTCTCTAGTCTCTACTTTTCATTTGATTTGACACCATGATTAAGGCATAAAGTGCAATTTATATTAGTGAATACATTATTTCTAACTAACCCAAAAATTAAAATCTTTTGAAAAATTAATGCGCCAAATTTTCATGTGTTTATCTGTTATACATATTTATCTTTCATAAACTATCGTAATACTAGTTTACTTAATAGAGGTGACGACGGTTCAATTCTTATATTTTTACTTATTTTGTATTTCTTTTTCATAATGGATATTATTTAATTAAAATATTATATCTCGATGAGGATAATAATTGTGAAGATTAAGAAAATAAATTTAACAAATCCTAATATTAAGTGTTAGCATTTAGTGTTTCCATCGAATTTGCCCCGCAAATGAGTCGTTGTGTAATAACTTGGGGAAAATCCCATCACCAATTAAGCCATTTGAACTCTCTACTTTTCATTTGATTTGACACCATGATTAAGGCATAAAGTGCAATTTATATTAGTGAATAGTGAATAGATCTAACCAGTCTTTCTATTATCAATTCAAACTGACAAAAGTTATATCAGTTCCTTATATGTGGGTCATTGGATTTAAATACTTTGACTGACAAGTGCATACAGCCAAGTCAAAGTATTTAAATCCAGTGATCCACATGCAAGGAACTGATATAACTTTTGTCAGTTCGAACTGATAATAGAATTTCTGTATTTCTAACTAACCCAAAAATTAAAATCTTTTGAAAAATTAATGGACCAAATTTTCACGCGCGTGTTTATCTATTATATGTATTTAAGTTTCATAAACTATCGTAATACTAGTTTGCTACTAATAAATGAAAAAAAAAATCGGTTGGGAGACTCCTCTCTCCTCTTTCTCTCTCTAAAGGTTTTCTCTCAACTCACACCCATCTCGCCGCCTCAGTCCGTCGCCGACTCCTTGCTGTGGCAGAGGGAGTCGGCGGTGATGTCGTCCTCAAGCTGAGCCTGCCCGATCTGGGTGGGGGCCTTCCGCCGCTGCTACGCCGGCCCTGGAGCTCGTTCGGCCGTCCCTCTCTTGCCACCGAGCGGGTTCGTTTTTCCGACCGACTCCGGCAGCTGGTAGATCGGCCAAATCCTCTTGGTTTCCAGCCAGATCTAGCGTGCTTCGGCTCGAGATGCGTTCCAGCTGGATCCTCTCCGCCGGGACACTTGCCGGCAGCCTTGGGCTCCTTCTCCTCCGATCGGGTTTTGTTTGGTCAGATTAGTTTTAGTTTCAGTCCTTAGTTTTAGTCCTCTTTGAGAGGTTGTTAGTTTTTCAGTTTTATTTAGTTTTTTTGGTTTGTTTATCAGCTGTATGAGCGGCCGTTTCCTCTTGGTTAGGGCCAGCTCTTGGGTGTTTCAGTATGGCAGCTCACAGCTGACACACTTGTCACTTGGCGGCTGCCAAGGGACCCCTCCTCCGTTCGGTTCGTTTCAGTCCCTCTTGGGAGGGTTTGGGGGTTTGGGTGTTCTTTTCCCGGTGTGGGAACTGTTGACTGGGTTGTACCTCGTTGTCTATCTCGATGGTCCCAGTTATGGTTCATGTCTGGTTAGTTTTCCAGGTGTTGTAATCTTTGTTACTTCCAATAAAAAAAAAAATTAAAAATAAAATAAAAACTAATAAATGAAAATTTTGAAAACTTTAAATAAATATGTTTAATCAGAGTATTTCTAAATCAATTTTTTTTAATTTATCAGTATGAAAAATGTTCTTACTAGTTTTATAGTAGTGATAATAGGGGTAAATACAATTTTTCTCCCATAGGTACGCAATATAGGCATATTTATAAGCTAACAGGGGCGTAGCTCAGCTGGTAGATGGACGAGTTTGGGACTTTGACAAATGACTCTTAGGTCAGCTGCTCGAATTCTACCAATAGTGAAAGCTTAAAAAATAAAATAAATACTTGATCCAGAATTAATAGATATTGTTAAATATATATATATATATATATAGGCATATTTATAACACTTTTATCATGTAAGCAACATAACTTCAATCATAATAATACATATGACAAAAGTGTGATGATGTGTATTAGAGCATCTCTAATGCAAAAGCCAAATAAAAAATATGTCTCCAATGCTCATATATAAATATTAATTTATTAATGACATGTCTTATTATTTTATTTTAATCAAACAACTTTCTTAACCATTTTTTATAGTTATCTCCAAATGCTGAGTTGGTCTACAATATAGTTGTCTAACAGAACCTCCGAAAGTAGACATTCAATTTGACAGTGTCTATTATTTTTTTTTTTACCGCATCAGCTTGACATTGAGTAGCAGCAACTGCATTGAAGAGACATATTGAACACAATGTCTATTTGTCCTATTTGGCATATAATTTTTTCATAATTGCTGCATTGCAGATGCTCTTAGTATGCTCTAGATATGAATATATTGTGTGCCTACTAGAGAAAAATTGGGGGTAATTAAATGCCACCAATTAAAGAGGCTTTTGTGGGAATAACACCCATTTTATAATTTAAGTCTTTTTAGCTCCAAAGTTTGTAACTTTTTCTCATTTTACTTAATTTACTTTTCTCTACTTTCTTCTTTCTTCTTTCTTCTGTCTTCTTTTTAGACAAAAAAAACGCAGACCACAAATGGCTTCTTTCCCTCTTTCTCAACCTCCTCCATTTGGTCCCTCTCACTCATCTCTCTCACTCCATCCATTTGGTCTTTCTTTTGACGTTATAAAAATCTGAAAATAGTATATTCACTTCTTGGATTTGTACGATAAAGTCTCGGATTTGTTCAAAAAAACTCTCGACCGAGACTTTTCAGTCTCAATCCGAGACTTATATTTCTTAGAAGCGAATTCTTCTTCAACTGTCATCTTTCTCAACTCTGAAATGCTTCAAATCCTAGCAATTGCGATTCTATATCAAAAATACCACAAACAATTCCATTTAATCATAAAGTTTAAACTATATCTAAATCTAAACCCAAAAAAAAAAAACCCTAAAAACCAACATATCTTCAATTCTTTGAGCAAACTTAACCTCGAATTTCAGAGACAAATTGAAATACGTCGTTTTCGCCATCGCCATCGCATTCTTCAATTCGTCGCCATCGTTGTTGCCTTCTTCAATTTGTCGCCGTCGTTGTGTTAAGGTCAAAACAATTTTTTTTATTTTTAAAAAGTAAGTTTTCCCTCCAATTCAATGCTCACGTGATAATAGGGACAATTTTGGATGAAAACATTAATTGGTGCTACAAAAACTTAAAAAGTAAATATATATACAACCAGGGTCGCGGCACCGTAGAAGAAAAAAAATGAAAAAACACAGGATCCACGTTGGATCCCATATGTTTTTTCATTTTTTCTTTTACGGGGCCATGGCAGTGCCGCAACCCCGGTTGTATGTAGCAAAGCCCAAACTTAAATAATAAGTAGGTGCTAAGAGCATCTCCAATACTATTATGCATTTGGAGAAAATGGAGTGTCACATAGGATAGATATTAAAAAATTTAGAAAAACTTTCTTCAATGCTATTATCTAAGTTGAATATGAAGATGATGTGACCAAAAAAAAGTTAGAGAATATGGAGTTGAGTTTCTAATTCTAGAAACTCTCTTAGAAATGCTGACTAGGATTTCTAACTCTTTCCACCAATAAGATTAAACCTCAATTAATTGTAAAATAAAAGAGGAGAGAGAGTATAATAATTATTTTATTATGATTGGATATAAAATGGATGCATATTTAATTTTAGATAATTGCATTGGAGATGTGAATATGTATTTCTCTAATTTATTTTTCAAAAGTGGGCCCATAATAAATAGAAATACTGATGTGGCATTATTTAGAAACTCAAAAATGCATATTTGTATTGGAGATGCTCTAATCATACAAATGGACTTGAAAAGGGTGCGAAATTTGTTAGAACCTCTTTATAGAATTATATACCTAAATTATATTTTAATTTTTGTTTAAGAAAAAAAATGATACAATATTCCTATCTTCCTTTAATCCTCTTATATTAATAATAAGGGACTGTTTGTTTTTTTATCTAAAATCTTATAAAACCTTAATTTGTTAGACATACGGATAAGTCTTATAAATTAAGATACTATAATATATTTGTTTTTTCATTTTGGATGACTTATTAAAAATGTAAAATTTTTAACTTTTTCCTTTTATAAACTTTCAATACCCTTTAATATTTGTAACAAAATAATTTTTATTTTTTAAATTGATAATAAAAAATAAAAAATAAAAAGATGGCGGTTGGCCTCCTCCGGTCCCAAGAGGCGGTGCCGCCGTCACCCCCTTGGGTTAGGTTGTGTTAGGGTTTCTTCAAAATTGAGAATTTTTGAAAAATTGATTTTTAAGATTTTATTATGTGTTGATAAAATTGTAAATGTATGAATTTTTATAGGACATTTGTGGAAATTTACTAAAAAAACTCCACTATTGCATTTTTCAAATAAGATAAAAGTAAAAAATTTTATTTTTTCTAAAGGGGTATTATCACAAAAATCCCTACTTTTTCATGAATTGTCACATTTTTAAACGTCTTTACCATATTAGTCATTTAGTCCCTTGTTTATTTAAATTAAATACATCACTTTAGTCCATTTGATCAAAAAATTAACGGTAAACTATAACAGAATGTGTAAAAATATAATTTTACCCTTTATTGTTATTTTTTAATTTTTTTCTTTTAGTCCTTATAGTTTCAATAATAGCTGGTTAACCCCTAAAAAAAATTAAAACGCCTCCAGTAGGAATCGAACCTTCAACTTTAAGGTTAAAAGCCACAAGCTTTAACCAACTAAGCTACTCTAACTCATTGTTGAAGGTTTGTTGATTTAAATGTATATAGTTATATAATTTGTTTAAACTAATTTAAATTTGTTTATATAATTTAAAATAAACTCATTTTAATAATAATATATAAAAACATATTTATGAAAATGAAAAAGAAAATAACAAAACAAAATGAAACCCAGAAAATCTAGAAAATCAAAGCCCTTAATTTTTTTCTTTCTTTTTTTGGATTTTTTTTCCTTTTCAAAAAATATATTATTTCAATTTGATAAAAAAAAAAAAACCCAAAAAACCAAATCCCATAAATTGAAAAGGGGAAAAAAAACAACAAAAAAAAAAAAAACTCATATTTATATAATTTAAAATAAACTCATATATAATAATAATATATAAGAACATATTTATGAAAATGAAAAATAAAATAACAAAACAAAAGGAAAAAAAGGAAATTTTCAATTTATGGGATTTGATTTTCTAGGTTTTTATTTTTATTTATTTTTATTGTTTTTTATTTATCAAATTGAAATAATATATTTTTGAAAAGAAAAGACAAATCCAAAAAAAGAAAGAAAGAAAATAATGTACGAGCTTTGATTTTCTGGATTTTCTGGGTTATTTTGTTTTGTTATTTTCTTTTTTCATTTTCATAAATAAGTTTTTGTATATTATTATTAAATATGAGTTTATTTTAAATTATATAAACAGATTTAAATTAGTTTAAACAAATTATATAAATATATATGCATTTAAATCAACAAACCTTCAACAATTAATGAGCTAGGGTAGCTCAACTGGTTAAAGCTATTGGTTGTTAACCTTAAGGTTCAATGTTCAATTCCTGTTGGAGGCCAAATCCTACCTTTTTCATCCCAACACATGTGACACTTGAAATGTCAAATGGTGAGTGGATACATGTGGTAGGTGAGATAAATTATCATTAATGTGTATCCACTTACAATTTGACACCTCACATGCCACATGTAGTGGGATGAAAAAAGTGGGATTCTAAGTGGGATGTTTAGCATTATTCCTTTTTAAAAGTAATTATGAAATAATCTATTTCAACATTTAATGAATCTTTTAAAATATCATCATTATCCTTATAAAATCAAGTTATTTCATCATAAAATTAAATATTCTCCTTAAATATTGATTTGATTTATAAAATATTTAAAAAATATTTTTATTGTTCTTTTGGAATTTTTTTTCTAATTGAAATATTATACTTAAATATTTATTTAATATATATATATATATATATATATATTTATTTATTTAATGAAGTAGAGTTCTAAAATAACCAGCTATTATTGAAACTAGAGGGACTAAAAGAAAAAAAATAAAAAATAACAATAAAGGGTAAAATTGTATTTTTACATATTATGTTATAGTTGACCGTTAGTTTTTTGGTCAAATGTGACAAATCATGAAAAAGTCGGGACTTTAGTGATAATACCCCTTTTCTAAAAGATATATACCTTAATTCACCTATGTCTTTTTCCACTTCTCAATTCATTTGGACAGTATCCATCGTATAGTTTCATCAAAGGGAAAGCTATATAAAGCTAATGAATGAAAACTGAAAACAATATACGTTCATGTTCCAACATATTGAAAATTACGTTGGATACCATTTTTAAATTGACAATAAACTTACTGTCAAATAAATTTCAGACGTCAAATTAAAATCAAATAATATGATTCTCTCTTTGAAATAATGCACGATGAATTATGCATAAAATAATACCAATTTTATGTATTATTATAGCATAACCAACTACAACCTTTTCAAAATAAGCACATAATTACAAGCAGTTATATATAATATTTAATGTGCAATATTGTCTATCCCATTCCCGGCAAGGCGAAAAAGAAAAAAAAATACTCTACTCTTGAGTACATGATTAATCATTGATCGCTTATGTGTTTTTGTTGAAATTCAAATAGATTCAATAGCTTTGAAATTTGTCAAAAGGTATCATTTATAAAAATATATATTACTTAATTAAAATTAATTTGTATGTATTTTGTTAAAGATCTTTTCAGAGAAGTTTGTCATCCATCCATCCATCAATCACATTTGAGAATGTTAGATCGGATCCATCTATAAATATAATCCAAATTAAATAGAAGAAAAATCAATAATATACACCAACCCTAAAGTAAAAAAACACGTAAAGAAATAGAATTGATAGTACGTAATAAGCAAACGTAATATATGATGCCGCTGTGATGTTGCCACATAAAACACATTTGCTCATGTGGCAACATCATAGGGGGATGCATCATGCATCCTTCATTCTAGTTTTTGCCGCATGGTAATCATGGGATGTCATTTTAGGGCATGTATATTGCTTAATAAACAAGGAAGTCACTGTCTTTAAGGTGTCATATTGTACTAGATTATCATGCAAGTTCGCAAAAAGTCGCTCTTAGATCTTAAATTGCCTTTAATTTTGTATACACATCAACATCTCATGCATGTGATCTTGTTCTTAAACTTACTGTAAACCTACTATGTACCTGGTTGATCACAAAACCACAATAAATAAAATTAAGTCATTAGAGATACTATTGTTTTATTACTATAAATTACTAAGTTGAAATTAAATGTCCATTTTCTCTACTTTTACTTACTATATATATAAAAATATATACAATCGAATTAAGTGATACATTATCGAAATTACTCTCAAATCTTAATGATATAAATTAAAGAAAAAACGCATCAAGAAAAGATGCAAATCTTATTGTCATTAAATGAATGCTTAAGCATTGTAGTCCTTTCCGGTGACAAATGTATATTTAATTTTATTTTCAAATGATATAATGCGTTTTAAGAGAATTCATGATCAAAAGCTAGGGTTGTGTATATGAAACTGTAGATTTATGAAAGCATTGAGAGGGATCACGTGTATCTTATTAAATAAGGTTAATTGCACTAACTTCTCCCGAATTTAAGTCTAATTACAGTTAGATGGAACTTTTACTTAAAATTACATAACCTTCCCCTACTATTACACAAACCTCACATGGTGCATCTCCCATTGTGGTGTTGCTAAGTGGGAGATGCAAAAGATAGCAAGAGCTTCTTGTCTTGTTGATGTCATATATCACACAAGATCTTGTTGTCTTGTTGATATCATCCGTAAATTAAACTAGCACACGGGTTATGACCCATCACGTTGAGAACATAAGTTCTCGATCAGCTTCCTTCCTAGCCCTTGGGAAGTTGACAGCTCCACTGTATTGATATTTCACCAATACATCTTCATTGTCGGACCATGCGTCACTTTCATTATTACTGTTGTTGGAAAAGGTTTATTATAATTAATATTTATATTAATTTTATATAAAATCCATTTTTTATTAAATGATAACATTATTGGTCAAAGTGATGTGATTTTTCACAACAATTATGTCATTTTATTTATAGTTATTTGTAGTTAATTTTTTACGTTCTTGTTCGGTATAAATAGTGTCTAAAAGTTTTGAGTACAGAACACCGATTTATGTTCGACGGTTCTTTAAGTTTGAAGAATTGCTACTTGAAGAACGAAATCCGTTCTGTCCTAGTAACAATTGTTTATGACCTTGAGCTAGCACCATTCATGGAGGGAGCATAATTGTCTTAAAGAAATTGTGAGTATCACAAGGCTCCAATATTTAATCTTTACAATCTGCAAGTTTATATGGTTAGAATTTTCTTTTCACTATGTTATAGAGAGTTTAAGTTTCTTGCAATATATAATCTCTTTTTCATTGTGCGGTAGTATTGTATTTGATTTTCTTGCAATATTTAAATATAAGTTTTGTATACATATGCACAGTCTTTCTATTGTTAGTTCGTTCTGATAATAAATATATCATGACGAAGAATGTGGACCACGGATTATGGAGAAGTTTTGATAAGTGCATACATTTTAAGTCAAAGTATGTAAATCTAGTGGTCCACATTCTTCGCCCTGATATATTTATTGTCAGGACGAACTGATAATAGAAAATATGTACATATACATATTATATATATATATATATTTTTATATATATATATATATATATAAATTTATCAATGAGGGTTTTTTATAATGCACACTTTAAACACCTTTTATGAAATTTAATGGAATTTATTGAATTTTGTTGTGATTTTTTATATGGATGATAAAAAAAAAATTGAAATACATTTGTGGAAAAAAAATGAAATTTTTTTGGATACATGAACTAATTTTTTCCAACTGTTTTTGAAGATATAACATATAAAAATAGGGAAATATCATAATCGAATCCAAAAAAATTTCAAATTTTTATCAAATGTGTATTTTACTTTTATTAAGATGCATACAAAAAATCTTATCGAACAAAATTTTATCAAATGTGTATTTTACTTTTCTTAAGATGCATACAAAAAATCTCATTGAAAAACATTCAATTTCATACAATTTCATTAAAAGTGCTCAATGTATTAAAATAAGAGGGTACCGATAAGAAAAGTTATATATATATATATATATTACCCACGTTAGGACTAGGTGGGGCCCATGCTCAACCTCAAATTAAAAAAAAAAAATCGATTATATATAGATATAAAATAATTAACACAAATTAGAGTTTGTAACATTTTAGCACAGCTGGTAGGGTTCCTCCCATATTCATTAATGGTGGAGGTTCAAGTCTCACCATTAGCATTTAGCTTGATTTTTTTAAAAAAATTATACCTTTTTTATTTTACCATCTTTTCCAATTCATTTCTTAAATTTTATCTTCTTCTACAATAAAACAATTCATTTTCTCTTTTCCAACTTCTTAACCACCCCTCAATTTATGGTTACTTAATTCAATTTTATTTTATATTAAATTATATAATATTATTTAAAACTTGTATTATTTTTAATAGTTTTAGTTTGACATACGTAACGCATCCCATCAATAAACCCTAAAATCTCACATTTTAATTTATTATAGTTTTAATTTATTTAAAATCAATGAATCAATAATTTATCTATAAATAGAAGAATAAAAAAAATTTAAAAACATGTCTAGTAATATTTATTAATCAATTATTTTGTATAAATTTAAAGTGAATTCATTATAAATACAAAACAAAATTTCGTATTATAAAATTAGATTGTAATTTATGTTGTTTTTCTTGTTATTATTTATTTATTAATATTGTGTTTCTTATTTTTATTTCTTTTTAAATGTAAGATTATTTAGCATATCTTAAGTAAGCGTTCTTTTTATTTTATTTTATACCGTAAACTTCGTTATACCATCAATTTTTCTTTATATAAAAAAACTCAATTTTGTTTTTTTTTTTTTTATTTAAAAAAAACTCATTTTACTATGATCTTAATTTTTCAATATTTTTTTATATAATTATTATTTTGTTCAAATACCTTATCTGATTAAAATTTATAGGTCCGCCACTATATAATATAACATAACATAACATAACATAGAGAATAACAACCGCAACACTAATCAATATTTATATAAATGTATGGAGTTATAGTTAGCTTAGTGGGTGTACGTGAAAGATAGACAATGAGCTACAACATCCAGACAAACGCCTCTAAGACTTTTCAAAGTTTTAGTCTGGGTCTTTATTAATTATGAACTTATACTACTTCATCTACTTTATTTATATTTTCTAACTAGAATTAATTCAGTAGAAGTAATTAATTATGTATAAATTATATCATTCAAACTATTTACTATATACAGTACAATGACATAACCTGACACAACTCATTAACCTTTTTTTTATTTATTATTTATTTAAATATTACAATAATTTAAGTTTTTGCGGTGGGGCCCATTGAAGAAAGACTCAAACTCATGATTTCTTAGTATAGGTGTGAAGGGCTTAACCATTGGATCAACTTCATCTTGTCACAACTCATTAGATATAGTACTATATAATCACACACACATATATACAATTTTTCTATTATCAGTTTGAACTGTCAAAAGATATATTAGTTCCTTGTATGTGGGCCATTGAATTTAAATACTTTGACTTGACTGCATACACTTGTCAAAACATTTTTTAAATTTAATGGTCCATATATAAGGAACTGATATATCTTTTATCAGTTCAAACCGATAATAGAAAGACCGCATATATATATATATATATATATATATACAGTCTTTCTATTATCGGTTCGAACTGTCAAAAGTTATATCAGTTCCTTGTATGTGGGCCACTAGATTTAAATACTTTGACTGACAAGTGCATACAGCCAAGTCAAAGTATTTAAATCCAGTGGCCCACATGCAAGGAACTGATATAACTTTTGTCAGTTCGAATTGATAATAAAATTTCTGTATATATATATATATATATATATATATATATATTTATAGGAAATTGCAAGAAATGAACAAAAAAATTTATTGTCTTATTGTTTTTAGCCAAGAATTTATTTTTTATTATACTAGTCACTTTTGGGTTTGAATTGCCAAAATTACCCTCAATTTTGTTTTAGTTGCCCCAAAATTTCCCACCCAAAATTTCCCTCTCCGTGGTCCTGATGCCCATAGATTTGTCTTCCCAACATTTCAAAGTAAGATATCTGTCTCTGATAATTTCAAAATTAGATCTCTCTCTTCGGTGCTGACACACATGCAACTGGGTACACAAGTCAATTAGAACATTTGACATATCTACTTCTAGTTACTTTTACATCAACATGACAACATTGATTACCATTGGCTTCTTCATTACATTGATCTATCAAATAAAAGCCACAAGATATGAGTTGATTGACGGGTACAGGTCAACCTGTTAAATTACCAACGACTGACCAGGAAGCAATATATATTATTTACGTATATAGTAAACTCTTTTGTCACACTTGGGATTAATTATCTAGTGTTTTATCTGTCATTAATTTGGTGTTAGAATATGATTAAGTATTGATTGAATGCCGCCCATCCAATTAAAAATCAATACAAGTAGATGGGAAAGAATCAGCATCCATGCAATACGTCCGTAGAAATTAAAGTGTGAAAGGATTGATTGATGTTTCCTTTTGAGTTTGACTGATTCACAATTAATCCAAAACAAAATGCTTACCACATGCCCACTTGGTAACTAACTACTCATATGCATATAATTGTTTCATTATATTCAAATTCGTAGAAATTTATGGCCTTATAATTACTTACATCTTTTAGGCTTATTGCATATAATAATATTATTACTTTATTAGTACTTAATTTGAGTATCTAGTCATCACTGCTTTTTTATTAATAAATTTACCCGTTTGTTAAAGACTTAAAAGTTCACAAAAACGAAAAGAAAATTAAGAAAAAGAAAAGGTGAAATAGAGTTAATAATATTCATGTCTAACATAAATAATGCATTTTGAACAGTTAAAAACTTAAATATATAGGATTGGAATTTATAAATAATACACATGAAAAACAATATATGTAAGATTTAATTTCAATTTCCAACCATTACAATTCACAATTGCATTAATATTTTATATGAGATGAGGTTGATCCGATTGTAAAACCCTCACACCTATAACATAAAGTTGCGGGTTTGAGTCCTTCCCCTCCCCTAAAAAAACCCCAAAGTTATATATAGTGTAATAATTTAAAAAAAAAAAAAAGTGCATTAATCTTTAGTTTGAAAATTTTTTTACAAGTTCTATTGAAAAGGGAATAGAAGGCCTTTTCCTTAAATTAGAGAAAAATTAAATCTCATATTGAAAATATTAAAGACAAGAGAAGCGTGTGTATATATATTGCATTGGGTGCCACAATCCAATAGGTTAGCTTTTTGAAAATTATAAAAAATTAAAATGAAGCAGCTGGACCTAGGTAGTATATATGCTGGTGGAGATATTAAATATATGGGTTCCAAAGATATGATTGAATAGGTTGTTGTTGTTATAGTGTTGGCGTGTTGCCATGAGCTCAAGGCATCGTTTTGGGAAATAGGTAACAAGGACGACGTTGGTCTACTTTCGGATGCAAAGTTAGGTCAAAAAGTAAAATACAGTACAACTTATTCATCACAAATACAAAAGATTAATAACCAACTTCATTAGTTGATGATGAGAATGGAGTAACGCAGAGAGTGAAGTCTAGTCTCTTGTCCCACCAATAAAATCACCTTTTTTATAAAATGTTCACATGGAATATGGAAATAAGAAGAGGTCACTGATCATTTATTGATTTACTGGTTAGGTTTGACGGTTTTTAAGGATGGATAGGTTTGTTGTAGGTGGGTTTTGTTTTTATTATTAGGACTAATTGCACAAACGTCCTCTAAGTTTAGGTATAATTGCATATATATGGAACTTTTACCCATAATTACATAAACATCCCTTGTTGTTAGTTGACTTCCGTTAACTCTAACCATTGACCACAATTTTAACCCACAATGACTAAAGTGCCCCTAGTCACCTTTTTTATTATTTAAATTAATAATTAAAAAACGAAATAGAAAAGACAAAGAAAACAAAATCAATTATTTTTTTTTTTCTCTTTCATTTTCTCAACCCCAAACACAATCCAAAAATAAACTTAACAAAAAAAAAAAAAAAAACCAAAACTCAATCCACAAATCAAAACCAAAACTCAAATCCTCAAAAAAAAAACCAAAAATCAAATCCACAAATAAAAACTCAAATCTATCAATACCACAACCAGTTAACCACATTCATTTTAAAAAATAAAAATAAAATTAGAACTTTAACCTAGAAAGTTAAAAATCCACCGTTGAAGTTCTAATTTTTTTTTAATTTTTTAAAAATGGATGTGATTAACTGGTTATGGAATTGATGGATTTGAGTTTTTATTTGTGGATTTGATTTTTGGTTGTTTTTTGAGGATTTGAGTTTTAGTTTTGATTTGTGGATTGAGTTTTGGTTTTTTTTTGTTAAGTTTATTTTTGGATTGTGTTTGGGGGTTGAGAAAATGAAAGATAAAAAAAATGATTGTTTTTTTTTTTTTTTTTTTTTTTTTGGTTTTCTTTGTCTTTTCCGTTTCATTTTTTAATGATTAATTTAAATAATAAAAAAGGTGACTAGGGGCACTTTAGTCATTGTGGGTTAAAATTGTGGTCAATAATTAGAGTTAATGGAAGTTAAGTAATGGTAGGGGATGTTTGTGTAAATATAGGTAAAAATTCAATATGTATATAATTATACCTAAACATAGGGGCCGTTTGTGCAATTAATCCTTATTATTATTACAAGGTTTTTTCCTTGTACCAACCAAACTACCAAAGTCCCTCTTGTAGTTTCGCCGACAGTGTACTCTCATCATCATCAGTTTCACTTCCAACCCCTTCAAATTATCTCTCTATATCTTATCTTCTCTCACTGAGCATTTTGTACTTCCATTTCATTCACTCCCCCCGATATCTTCTCTTCTTGCCTCAACCTTGTTTACCTCTCTCTCTCTCTCTCTCTCTCTCTCTCTGAAGAGAAGATGGTACAATCAAAGAAGTTCAGAGGTGTCAGACAGCGTCATTGGGGCTCCTGGGTATCTGAGATTCGCCATCCACTGCTGTACTACACTCCTCCACCCACCTCCTTCATGCTTCAAAACATCATATCATGATGATACTCCCTTAGCTTTATCTTGTTTTTATTATGATTTTTATATTTGTTGTTCATGAACTTGCAGGAAGAGAAGGGTGTGGCTAGGGACTTTTGAGACAGCGGAAGAGGCGGCTCGAGCCTACGATCAAGCTGCCATTTTGATGAGTGGAAGAAATGCCAAAACAAACTTCCCAATAACTACTCCACATAGCACTACTACTGCTGCTACTACTGGAACTTCATCAGCCTCCTCGGCCTCATCATCATCGCCTCCAAATGACTTATCAGAGCTCCTACACGCCAAGCTTCGAAAATGTAGCAAGATACCATCACCTTCCATGACTTGTTTGAGGCTGGACACAGAGAATTCTCACATTGGAGTGTGGCAGAAGAGGGCCGGTCAACGCTCCGATTCGAATTGGGTGATGACTGTGCAGCTGGGACGAAACACAGATAATAACAAAGTGGAAGATGAAGTTTCGGGGGGCAATGCATCGGCATTATTGAGTGATGAGTCACTACAAGGGCCAGAAGTGAGGACAGGAATGGATGAAGAGGAGAGAATAGCTCTGCAAATGATTGAAGAGCTTCTTAACAGAAATTGTCCCAGTCCCACTCCATCTTTTGGACTTCCAGATAAACCAGATGGTACCAGCTTTTTTCTTTGATGCGTGTTGTATATGATTTTCAATTTTCTATTTATATTTATGTATTGATACAAATGATCATTCAAGGTATATGTGTGTTTGGATTAATTATATATATATATATATATATATATATATATTTATAAATATGGGAATAAGAATATGTGCAAGTTTCCGTTCAAAAAAGAAAAAAGAAAAAGAAAATGTGCAAGTGTATAGGTTTGTAGCAAATATATATGTTTGCTGTGTGACACAAAATTAATGAAAGTGCGAATAAATTGTGATTGGGATACAGTATTTCTACTAATGTTTTATGGGTTTTTTAATTATTATAATTTGTCTTTCACAATATTTTGATCTTGTCTCTGTGTGTTCTTAGCTGAAACGTGTAGCTAGTCATTTCTTCCCCTTTCTCTTCCTCTTATTTTTCCTTCTCCTTTTATGGGTGGCAATGGTGATCTTGTTTCTGGGGAAAAAAAAGGTGTTAGTTTTCAACAATTTATTTTGTCTTCATCTACACTACATTATAAAAAGGTTAGTTTTCAATTATTAATAGTTGAATTCATCTGCTTTTATTTAGTCTATATCAATTCCACTCAATTAGTGGCTAACAAACCTCTTACTTTTAATTTAGTCTATATCAATTCCACTCAGTTAGTGGCTAACAAATCTCTGACTTTTTATTTTTTATTTTTAATATATTTATCTCTTACTTTTATTTAGTCTATATCAATTCCACTCAATTAGTGGCAAACAAATCTCTAACTATATATATATATATATATATTAGTTCTCTGTGATAGTATTACTCATGTTAATATCTACGACGACCTTTAAGAAATCTGTGATTTTTTTAATTTATAATAATAATAACATATAATTGTGAAAACAATTTGAAAACTTTACACCTTTTTTTATTTATTTTTAATATTACAATAATTCGAGGTTTAGAGGAAGGGGATATGACTCAAACTCACAACCACTTGGTGTAGATGTGAGTGTCATACCACTAGACCAACCTCATTTTATCATTAACTTCACACGTACTTCTATTTTTTCCATTTTTTGAATATGACAATAAATGAAAAAAAACATAGTACTAAAAGTTTTTTCACAAGTATAACTTATGTTCTTATCATTAAAATAATCACGTATTTAAAATTGACTGAATATTATTATTATTTATATATATGATCGAGTTATTTAGAACTGTTAAATTACAAGTAAGAAGTTTAGATATATATCAATACCCCTCAACCATCTTTTAAAAGAGAATTTATTTAAATTTGCTTTATGTATTTGGTCGGGTGGAGTATGAGTGTTTGCTGAATCAAAAGCAAGCAAAAAAGCACGGGCACACACATTTTTAATTTTTTTTATTTATTTATATTTTTTGACAATATCTATTAATTTGGGGCCATATATTTTTTTGAAAGCTTTCGTCAGAATTCAAAACCTGGGAGTCACACATAAATATATATATATTCTTGTTGCTCTCGGTTCTGATTTTAGTGTTAAGAGAACATCTTTATAGGATATTCTTACAACAATTTTTCTATACACTTTAATGTATTTTGTGTTAAATTTATGTAAAAAGCATCTTTAAAGAATATTCTTTTAATAAATATTTATACAATATTAATTAATTTTTATTAGTTAACTTATACAATATTAATTAATTTCTTTAACATAATTATTGTTGGTGTCATTTTAAAGATTTCAACGAGATCTTTTAGATGGTATATATATATATTTTTATAATAATCTAAGTTAAAATTTAATTATTAATCAAATTATATAAATATATTAAATTAAAAAAAGGATACAAAGGGAATAAATATTGTTATAATTAAGTATCGAAGGGTTGAATTAGGAATTTTAAAAAATTGAAATACATTTGATGCAATTAAAAAAAAAAAAGTATTTAGTATGATGCAACACTGTAGCTTTTACACCAATTTAATTTAATTTAATTTAATTTTATTTTAAAAAAAACACAAATTCGTGCTCCGAAGCACCATTTAGCACCAATTTGATTGGTGCTATGTTGGAGTTGCTCTTATAATATGTTTAAAAATGATTATGGGCCTCATATATCAAGTGTTATCAATAATTTTCACACATGATAAGGACCATATAATATACCATTAATTGGTCAACGGGGCGCAAAATGCATGCATTTGGTTTAATGGCAGTTGTTTAATTGCTTGCTTTTTCTGTCATTTTAGAAAAATATAGATAATAAGTATAAAATGCCTTTCGTATTTGTGATGCTTAAAACAGAAAACAAGATTAGCATATCACCTTTTTGCACATGTGGTTGTGCACCTCTCTTCCACATTAGTAGTGATGAGTTTAAATCTCACCATATACATTTTACAAGTATGTAAGGGGAGTTTTCTTTCCAATTTGTGGAAGTAGTTATCTCCCGTTACTCCTATTATGGGAGTAGATATACGGACTACACATGTATTATTTGTTCGGTCCTTGGTCCTTGTTTTTCTTTGGTATTCTTAAAGTGTAATTCAAATATCAAGTTGTATGAGAGAGAAAAAAGTGAACCAATCTTGACCATGTATTTTGTATTTTGCTTAGGTGTCATTGGATTATGGAAAGTCAAGGAAAAACAAGCCAATGAGAGGATCTTGATCCCATCTCCAATCAGTCTCTAAAATTTTCTCCATTTTGGAGACTGAAAATGAAATATTCTTAGAATATTATATTTGTATAAATTTATTATTCCAACCATTCTCCATTTTACAGTCTTTAAATAATAAAATATTATTATTTTACTTTATAAATAATATTTCAAACTTTCTTTAATAAATAAAATTGTTTTCTCTTAATCATTTTAGATGATAATTTACTTACTGATAATGGATTCACACCTAGAATTTTCTAATATTTTTAAAAATTAGTCACACTTAACAATTTTTACATCTAATGATTTTGATCTATTTTTTTCATTAATTTTCATTGTACTTTTTTGTTGTTGTTATTTTTCGATTATAATATTTTAATTTGAAGATGTTAATAATATTATTATTATTTACAAATTATTTAGAGTTAATTATTATATTAAATGTTAATTACATAATTTTTTTTTTGATGATTTGAAACATTTGTTTTGAATTAAAATACTTAGTAGTTCATTGATTAATAAAATGTGTAATAAATAAATAAATAAATTAAAATGTAGTCAATATTATACTCTGTTGAAAAATCTAAACAAAATATTTCTAATGGTATAATTTTTATAGTAATTAGATTTATGAATAAAAAGTTATAATAAATTAATTGAGTTTAGTTAAGAATTTAAAAAGGATATAGGAGGAATTTAATTTGTGTGAATAATGAATATAAAGTTAAAATAGGATTATATAAGAGTAAATAGTAAAAGTGGAGATTGAGAGTAAAATAGTATCTCTTTAAAAGCTTTCGCCGTTGATCTGAGAGTCATTTACCCAAATCTCAAACTCGTCTATCTACCAGTTGAGCTACGCTCCTGTTAGCGATATTAATTGATATTGAAACCAACAAATGAATGAAGAAAAGTGGCAGGAGCATTTTATAAGACGGAAGCTTATAAAAAGTTTTTTTTTTTTTTTTTTTTTTGGAAAAATAAGTCTAAATTAAATGGTTTTAAAATGTTTTGTTTTAGTAATTAATATATAATTGTTATTAAGGTTATCGCAGTCGCACTAATACAAGTAATTAGATTAGATTAATGATATACAATTTCCTTCAAAAAAAAAAAAACAATTTAATTACATCATCAATATATATATATATATATATATATATAGTCTCATTCTGGTGCATACACACTTGAGTCAAAGTATATAAAACTAGTGACTCACATTCAATATTGTGCACTGACTTGATATATATATATATATATAAATTTTCTATTATTAGTTCATTATGATAATAAATATATCAGGACGAAGAATGTGGACAATTAGAATTACACTTTGACTCAAAGTGTATGCATTTGTCAAAACTTCTCTATAATCTTTAGTTCACATTCTTCGTCCTGATATATTTATTGTCAGGACAAACTAACAATAGAAAAACTATATATATATATATATATATATATATATATATGAGAACATTAAAAACAAAATGGTATAACGTGGCTCATCATTCTCCATATATATTTTGAATAATAATAATCATCATTATTCTGTCACATGTTTCATACAACTAAGTGAGATCTTTGAAAAGAAGTCATTGGCATCCATTAGATATATTTGCAACATTAATTCTTCTCCAAACAAAAATGGGATAGTTTTCGATCGGCTAATCATATATCGTTCGATACTTCGATCGGCCAATCATATATATATATATATATATATGTATACATGGATAGCCCACTTACAGCTAGCTAGCCCTAACTTTAAAATGTTGATCGAAGAACCCAGCTCATCAACTTTAGCACCATGCAAAAGCATGTGAAATGAAATGATTCTTTTTTCTCTCTTTATGCCTTTAACATTTATATTTATTGTGTTAATAATCATGGTCCAAGTTTCAACCGCCTTAGCCGATGGCCATTAATTCACTTCAATTGTTTTATTTCCATTTTTTTTTATTTTTAAAAAGCCCTTTCAAAAAAAAAAAAAAAAAAAAAAAAAAAAAATTAACAAAAATAAACGTCCCCTAATTAATTGTTATATTGCTTAAAGAGGTGATTTTCTATGTGGATTATATGTTATGCGTACTGTGAGGTTTTAACTCGTATTCTCAAATGAACCCAATTAAACCAATCGAAGTTGGAATGGTGTTGTTTAAGGGAGGTTTAAAGACCAGAAGAACGGAAGAATGGAGCAAACCGTTGTGGGTTGTACTGTGGGGGGGGGGGGGGGGGGGGGGGGGGGGGGGGGGTGGGGGTGGTGGAAGGTGGGGGTGTGGTGGGGGGTGAGGGTTGTAGGGGGATGATTTTCATCCCCAAATTAAAATGGGGGAGGGGTCCATCCCCATTTCCCCATTTCCCCCAAACATTATATATATATATTTCTTAATATTTTTATTCGTTCTATTTTAATAAGTACATATTTTTTTCTTAATATTTTTATTCTTTCTATTTTATTAAATATGTAATTTTTACTTAAATATGGGAAATGGGGAAACGGGAAAGACGGGGGAATGGGGGAAAACGGGGAAATGGGGATGAAGATGGGGGGACCTCCCCTTAAAACTACCCCATCCCCATTTTCCCCAAATGGTGAAATTGGGGGGGTGGGGATGTGGGAGGGTTTGGAAAATGGGGATGGGGATGGCGGGACCTATATCCATCCCCATTTCCCCATTGGTCATCCCTATATGGA